>JAGSMU010000003.1:17088431-18288431 GCA_029286865.1 Teinopalpus imperialis
GATAAACAATGATCGACATAATAACCTATATATAACCTACATAATTACATCAAGCCGTTATACGCCTTATAAGCATGAAGCATTTGTATATGTAAACACGGGATATAGGGAGGATAAGGAGGGATATATGAGGAATGCGTAGCAATTGCGTGCATTCGTGCATAACCAGTAATCCGGTCTTCAGTTCTGCTCTCATCATAAACACACAACAATATTACACTGTCACATCATTTGTATTCTGCGACGGCGTACAGCCGACCCATTCGGGCAACAGACATTTTTTTTATAATATTAGGGATGACAACGAGCACACACTTCACAGTGTCATCCACATACATCCTATACAGGGATTCGCGTGCGTTTTATCATCCCTGAAGACTGAGATGGAATACCTTGTTAAAGGCCGGCAACGCATTTGCGACTCCTCTGATGACCATGGGCGGTGGTAATCACTCACCATCGGGTGAACTGCTTGCTCGTTTGCCAACTATTTTAAAAATCTCTGAGCCACCCCCCCCACCTCCTTAAAGTCATCATACGAAACAGCAGCGTTGTGCTGCAATATCACGCAAGTTTCTGTAAGGGCGTGGTCCATCCCCATTCGAGTGTTGCTAGAAACTATAGTAATTTTTCTTTTTTTTGATATCGAGGAGCGAAGGGGGTGCTTTGCCAACCATGCTCTGCCTCATAGGGATCGATCCATTAGAAATTATAACAATTTTTCTTTTTTTTTGTAATCGGGAAGGCACAGGCACACAGACAGTAGTCAGGGTTATGTGGGATTTGTTCTCACTAAAACTCTCCGGGGGCCAGGATCTCCTACGCAATTTACCGTAGTTTCTGACTATGGGGAGTCATGCAGTTCATTAACAGGACACGTAGGCTACAATGTTTGCTTGTGTGCCACTTGGTATAATTAAAAAAAACAAATGTATGTTGTATACAATGTACCGCGATATTTGCAGTGCTGGGAGAGGTCCATGGGGCAGGAGGCTTACCGGCTTGTGGTATTGGATGCTTTGGTTTCTTTGTTTCTGCTCCCCCTTGTTGAGTTCGCTAGAGGTTTCATTTTTAAGTAAGTTTTTTTTTTGTTTGTTCTTGTTTTTATTTATTTTTAATTTTTAGTTTTTTATTTAAATTGACGACATTTCTATTGATATAGAATTTAAAAATTTAGTTATGTAATAAATTCATATGTAAAATTATAGAAGTTGGGAAATATAATTAAATAAAGAATATTTCAAAGCTACTTTGTAAAATATATTCATTTATTTATTTAAACTTTATTGGTACAGAAAGGGATACAAAGGGCGGATTTGATGCCTTAATTCATTCTCTATCAGTCAGCCCGTGGCAGGAGAGACATTGTGCTAGTTGCAGTATTTATCATGATGGGTAAAGCACGAGTATGGTGATTATCAAGAATTGGAAATTCAATTATTGCAACCAACATGATGGTAGTCAAAGTTGACGATAAATATTGTGGTCCGTCGAGGCCGGATCCATATGTTCTGTGAGTTACGGAAATATATAAATATATATTCCTATTCCTCCTCAAAGAGTGCGCACAGAAAGAGATTGTGAGCTCATTTATAAAACAAAGTTTATCATTTAGTCAATTGGGTACATGTTTCTAAATATATTCACTTGGTAACGTCAAATTTGTTAAGAGCTGAATATTATCACAACAACGGCAGTGGTCGAGGCAAGGTGCAACTTGTATTTAGCTGAACCGTGAATGGGGTGCGGTGGGGTTCGACCGCGGATGGACCGCGACCTCAATGAATACCTAGCGAGAAATGGCCACATAACCCTTATGTGTTTCGGGTGATGAGTGTAAGAATCCGGAGATCCTATTACAGATTACGAGGTATACCGTCTCATTCGTCGGGCGTGTGCATGTTCTTTGTTGAGAATCGATATAGATGATATGATTGTCGATGCAAAATTATATATTTTACATACCTTTTCTTTGTTACATTCAAAGTAACAAACTCGCACACAGTTCACATGATGGCGAGTGATTCCTGCGGCCCATGACATCTACATTCATCTTTGACAAGGAATCATAATAATGCAGACGCGTTGTCACCCTTGAGGACTGAGATGGAATGCCTCGTCACCAGTAATAAAGGTCTCAGGATGCCTACACTCATCAGACGACACAGCAGCTATTTCACGCTGGTATTCTGTAAGAGCGTGGTCCTACCTTGATCGAGCTGACTCATTCATTCTGCAGATAGAAACAAACTGCAATGGCGCTCTACAAAGCCTTTATTTAAAACAAAAAAAACTATGATATAAATTAGTACTGATTTTTAGGCATTTTCTCGCCTTTTATTTTAACTTTTTTTATACCAACGTTTAAAATGCTTCAGAGCATTCAAGGTCAGGAGGACTGAGGCTTTAGACGTCCCGATGTCATTGTTTCAAGAAAAACCTTTTTACTGGAGATGTGGCATCTGTATTGTGATTCCTTTGTGTTCGCCACTCACCCGTGATATAAAAAAAAAAACTAAAGACATATATTGCCGTGTTTTTCTAGATGTTACCCTAACACGTCGGCGCCAGAGTTCAATATCGCGTACAACTCGCTCACGTTGATCTACAACCAGGCGGTGCTGTGGTACGGCATGCTGTTCTCGCCCCTATTGGCGGTGGCGGTAACGTTCAAATTCCTACTGCTGTTCTACGTGAAGCGGGAGTGCGCCCTGCGTGCCTGTCAGCCAGCGCGGAAGGTGTTCTTCAGTTTTCTTTTTCGATCTATTTAACGCCTCGTCAATAATAATAATAATAATAATAATAATCTTTATTTATTTACTATGACATAATTACAAGTTTGTGGTAACTCTGTAGCTTGTGCTAGTGTAAACTGTGTTACAAGCTACAGTGTCTTCCCAATTAATGTCCCTAGTTACATAGTATATATCTTTCAGTAACATAATTAATTTAAAAAAAAAGAGGAATAGAGAAAAAAACTAAATAAAATAAAAATTATAAACAAACAAAATTGAAAACTATTGCTGTAAACTACAATGTGTGTGTATGGTGTGTGTGTAAGAAAGTCTCCGGGAAGTCGACGTGCATCCATCAGTGATGGTTCAAGATCGTACTGTCTGGCACCAAAGATGGTGGATGCCTATTCTCCGCAGTGGACTAGTGATGAGCTGTGATGATAAGAACCTCGATCAGATCTTTTTTTTTAAAGCGGCACAGTAAAAAAGTTTAAATTTCATTCTCATCATCTCGATGATTGGCAATCCACCCGCTGTGCGCTTCACGCGATATATCCTACCACGCACAACTACTCTGTAGAATCAGCTGACGCCAGCGGTGTTTCCTTGAAGAGAAGAGCCTAACCTTCCCGAAAGGCTGGCAACGCATTTGCGATTCTTCTGATGTTGCGGATGTTCATGGGCAGCGGTGATCACTTACCATCGGGTGGGCTGCTTGCTCGTTTGCCGCCTATATTATAAAAAAACTGTCAGATATCCTATTGTCTCACAGTAACACACTGTGGATATGGACTAAATGAATGAACAGTAGGGTATGCGGTATTTTCCTATCACCGTGTTTCTACTTGACCCCCTTACAATTCTCTAACTCTTCCAGAGCTTGACGGCTCATAAATGATTCTGGCTACCCTGTGGAACACGAAATTTCCGATGTTATAATTTTGGAACTTTGCAAATTTGCCCTCCAGAAGTTTACATTCTAAGCAATGAATTAGTTTGTACGATTTTTGAATGCAAATTTCAAGAGGTTAAGTAATTCTTGTAACATCCATGACACCTACATCCATCCTCAACCCCTGAAGATTGTGGTGGAATGCATTGTTGTTTTCTTGCTGAAGAGAACGAAAGGGTCAGCTCCACTGGGGTAGGGCTATGCCCTCACAGAGTACCAGCGTGAAATAGCAGCATAATGCGTTTCGTCTGGGAAATGTAGGGTTTTGGAGAACTTAATTACTGGTGACGAGGCATTCCATCTCAGTCCTCAAGGATGACAACGCATCGGCTTGTCAAGGATGAATGTAGATGTCGTGGGCCGCAGGAATCACTTGCCGTCAGGTGAACTGTGTGTGAGTTTGTTACTCTCAATGTTTATTTAAAAAAAAACCTCATGGTCAGCCGTGGAGAAAGTGATATTTGTTTTCGTTAGTAGACAAAGGAACGCAGGTAAATCGCATCCGCTATGTAACGTCATATGCGTATATGGAGGTTCTTCCTTTTTTTATAACCGATCAAAGAGCAGATATAACGTTTATTGAGCTGTTTTTCAATGTATGAAATAGTTCCCTGTAAGTGCCCAGTATTAAGGACTCCCGAGAGGCACGGCGACGACCATCCACCAGCAGAGACCATGAGTTAAGGTGCATCGACAAGGCGCGTGCACCTTAACTCATATACAGCCCATATATTGGATAGACTGTTTATGTCCCAACTTTTTCTCTAAGAGTCGTATGCCTATTAGTTTTATTTGCTTTATGTGATATTGTTGGCAGGTATGGCGTGCTGCGCAGACGCAGACTGTCTTATACATGCTGGTGACAATGTCTCTCTTCATAACACTGTTCGCTATCGGGAGCTTGTTTCTACGGTACGTATTGAGGGTACATCTGTACTGGTACGAACCAGTCTATTATATGTTTGCTAAGTCAAATTTAATATAAATTATAATTTCTTTTGTATAATATAAACAGACCATAATAATTGATATCTACGGTCCATAACATCCACCCTACAAAGACAAAGACTCAAGGTGCACAATCATTACCATCATTGAGGACTGAGATGGAATAACGTTTACCTACAATCGAATTACCGGATCCTCGCCATGTGAACCTCACTTTTGTCTCCAGTGAAGATGTGGTCCTTCTCCCATAGTGCTGACCAGTTCATCCTGTAACTAGGAACTAGTACCTCGACACTATCTCAGTCAAAATTTCTCCTCTGCCTCTAAATATCATCGTATTGCAGGAGCTCGTCGCAACACTGCGGCCCGTTCCGTGAGTATGAGTCAGTTTACGCCGTGGTGAGCGAGGGAGTGCTGCAGCTGTCGCACAGAGACAACCTTCGGAGTGTGCTGACCTTCGTCACGAGGCCCGGTGTCATCGCATTCCTATTCCTCTCGCTGTGGTGAGCATCGCACTGGATGATCACGTCATTTTATTTTAATGCACGCAGTTCACCTGTTGGTGAGTGATTCCTGCGGCCCAGGAATTATCCTCGACAAGGAATCGTAATGCACATGTCACTTCTGAGGACTAAGACAGAATGTGTCGTCACCAGCAATTAAGATCTCCGGGTCTGCTGGTATTCTGTGTGGGCGTGGTCCTTACGACAACAGGCCACCGCCAATAGACAGTAGACTAACTTGAGGGTTTCTCTAACTCTAAGGTATCATAATGCAGATGCGTTGTCAGATGAGTCCATGATACAAGATAATAGCACCACCACAAACACTGAAGATTGGTTAAATACAAAGTCCAGACGGCTTGCTCGACTGCTGGGAAAATATATTCGTAAATATTTCACGTTTAAAATGAAAACTAATGATGTTTTGAAAAAATGCAACCAGTTGCACATTCATGGCATATTATTGACAGCTACGAATATATATGTAGAAGGTTTCAATGAGAACACCTTTTCTTCGTTAAAATCTTTTTTTCTACCACATTACCCCGTCCTCGTCGTTCTTCCCTTCCTAATGTCGTCCATAGCGAGTGCCTCACTCTCTAGAACGAATGAAAAAGATCACACTTCGTCCAGAAACTATATAATCCTACATATACTAGCGGTCACAACGAGCGAACAGTGGGTAAATGTTCTAGCCCCATCCTTAACAAAGATTGAAGATGATCTGCATCTTGAATCTTAGTTCAGGATGACGTTTTCACTCCTGAGGACAGAGTTACAATACCTCGTTTTTTAAACTTTCTAAGCAATTGCTTGACCACGATCCCACCTGATGTTAAGCAGAAATGCCGTCCTAGATGGTAGGCGCACTAGCTCAGTAAATGCCTATTCACTCTACTCTTGACACCCACATTGTAATCGGAGGGAAAGACAGACGCGGGCAAACTATTCCAGTCCTTTGCTGTACGAATAATGACAGACGAAGCAAAGCGCTTCGTTCGGGTTTGAGGGATGTTCACAACAAAAGGATGAAATCCAGCTCCGTTACCTGTAATTGGATCTCCGGATTCCTGCACTGTCCGAACTGCTATCCCACTGCGGTATACTATACGAGCGTGTTCCTTCTCCGTCGAGCCGACCTTAGAAACGAGCTGCAATGTGGCACTGTTAAATTAGTGATTGATTCTTCCAGCGTGGGTGTTTACTTCATGAGAGCACGTGCACGGGCTCAGCGCTCCATGGTTGGCATACTGCGCCGCATGCTGCTGCTTCAGGCTAAAGACAAGGACTTTTTGTTGGCGGCCATAGATAAGGTCTCCAATGGCGGTAAGTTATTTTTTATTTTACTTGATAAAGGAAGTTTTATTTGTAAATATATAATAGTCTCGTTTGTTTATAGTAACAAAGGATAAAAACCTTTAGTACTCAATATATACCCTAAAAAATTAAACCCTAGATTAGACCTTTTCTGTAGTATTACTGGTGACAAGCGGGCACACTGTTAACCAGATGTTCCATCCTTGAGGAGGAATAAAGACAGAAAATTAAGATGGAATGTCTATTTACCAGGAATTAGGTCTTCAGTTTCTCATTCACCAGATGAAATATAGAAGCGATATTCTGCTGTCTTACTCTAATACTCTCGGAGTTGTCTTTCTCCATTAGAACCGATCCACCAATTAAACTCAAATATTTTCTAATTGCACAGAATGGCTGTACAGTCCCAGACCAGCAGACGAAGGCCTCGACAGCCATACGTGGAAGTACCTGCAGGAAGTCCGCAAGCCCTCCAACGCCGAATACCACTTCGACCCTACAAGGCTCAACCACTCAATGATCGAGAGACCCCGATCATACGTAAAAGAGATACGTCCTAATTCCTACCACATGGAGAGGCGAAAGTCGAGCGAGGACGGTGAGACTGACAGCTCCTTTAGTTGGCAGGGCTCGGGGAAATGTTTGAATCAAGGGAATGATGCCGAGGTGGAGAAATGGTGATAAATTACGGAAAGTAAAAAACTTGAGCGTTTGGAGAAAATAATCCGTACTTCTCTGAACGAAGTAAACGTCAAAAAAAAAAAATACTGCGGTCATTGATGTACGAAACCCGTAGATAGTAACTAACTAAATTTTTCTTTAAAATGTCTTTAAAATAAAATGCAGCCTTCATTAGTTGTGTAGAAGGTGCACTTTGTCCTCCCCTTTGCTTTTATAAATTAAAAAGACAGAAAAAAGTAAAAATTACACATTTATTAAATATCTTATAGTTGTTTTATAAATGAAATTCAGATTTTTTTTCTTTTATGCCAGTATGAGTTTTTATTGCGAACATTTTAAAATAAAATTTCCTTTGTATTAAACTTGGTACATCAATGGTTGCGGTATGTACCATATACATACATAGGGAGAGTCGATGGATTTTTAAGGAATGTCTACATGAAGAGAAATAATAATTATTATTTTTATTAAAGGATATTTATTCCTTCTCAAATAAATATATGTAGTACGTGAATAAATTTGTAATTTTGTAAGTATTAAGATATCTTAAATCATTTTTTTTTATTGCAAATAATTTTTTTTAAGTCCCTTAATCTAAGGTGAGATCTCCATTTCCCAATACTGTGTCATAATAAAGTCTTCCAGAGTATTATAAAATTATATATTTATATAGAAACATGAGTTACATATAATGAACTGTTGTTTTGCAATGAATGTTATTTTTTTAATATTGAATAATAAGGCAATCAAAAGAAACGTATACAATGGTAAAAAAAAAATATATAAGCATAATAAAATTTCGGAACTGATGCTACATAAATATAATGGAGCTAATGACATAAAGAAGAAGTGTATTTTTATATTTTTTAATGGTTATAATAATATAAGAAAAATAATTATTAGCTATATTGTGTACTAACTTTTTGTATTTTACAGTAGTAATATTAAAAATGTGCAATCTAACTACTAATGGTGCCAAATTATAAGTTGTATGAAGCTTCTGGACTGGCTATGTTTTATCAAAGTGTGTTTTATAAAATATTTTTAAGTTATAAAATATTTTTGAGTTATAAAATATTTTTAAGTTAAAAACAAGCTTAGTCGTGAGATTATTGTATCGTCATCGTCATTCTTAATACGTCTGCAAAATTTCAGATTATACAGATGTCCGTAACCGAATCAAAATGTATTTGAAAGATTCCATTACATATATACATACATAAATACATTCATACATACAAATCAAGCTTAATATATAAGCGTGTCAAAATAATTAAGTTTAGTCAAGGTTATAAGAAAAGTTTGTTTTTCAATTCATTCATTCAATAATTCATTATTGAAAATATAAAATATGTATACTGTTATATAATCACAGGCTACGCTATAGAAGGAAGGAAGATATTGTATTCTATTGGTTGTCATATGATATTTTTTTTTATTTTTTATATTAGAATTTTGTAAAAATGTTTTAGACTTGAATATTTAAAAAAAAATATACGGATAATTCTTATTTGATAATCCTCTATTGTAATCGTGGCTTCGAAATCCAATTGGCGTGTATCTTTATTTCTTGTGTTTTTCGTGTTTATTAATGGGCTATGTAAGTCCCAGCGCCGAACTTTATTCCAATTTATTTTATATGAAACTAAGAGTGACAAATAAGCACACAGTTCACAGTGTGTTAGCTTTTTAATTGAAATAGGAATAGGCCGGCTCGACCGGGGAATGTCCGCGCAGAGCTACGTATGGTGATTTACTTACTTAATATTTCTTTGTTAAGAGAGAACAAGTAGTTCAATCGTAGCGCTGCGTTTTTTCACAATTTCTTTTATAATGTTGTCAAATTCGTGTAGAGTAACAGACAGCAGAGTTAGTCTACCATCTATCGGTGGTAGTCAGTATCAGTGTTACGAGCCACGTTACAGTTTGTTACTAGCCGCAGCGCGAAAGTTTCGACTCGACCTGGATACAACCACGACCCTCACAGAATACCAGCGTAAAATAGCAGCATGTATATATAACATAGCTGTGTTTGATGTGGCGAGGCTTCCCTCCCATCTTCGTACTCACCAGGAGGTTTCAATTTATCTGCATTATGATTCCTTATCGAGGATAAATGTGTTTGTCAAGGGTCGCAGGAATATCTCACGATCAGGTGAACTGTTTCAGGTGCGCGTTTGTCACCCTAAACACAAGAAATAATATTACAGATTATATATAGCGAACGGTAATTTTCATTTCGGGATTATATTGCTGTGAAATGTATTATATATAAATGCGTAATGTATTAGTTTGCCAGCTAAGTTCTATCCGTATTTTTTCTTTGTATAGGCATAATAATGGTTTAAAATTGAATGCGGATTATTTCGTTCTCTCTCAAATGCTACGCGCGGAGTTTCGTTTAATACTAATGCAGAAATGAGATCTTAGTTGGATGAATTTTTCGTGTTGAAACCGGGTTATTTCTATCAATGAGGTAATGAAAACTTCGTAAAAAACAAGGGAAAACTTTATCACAAAATGAATTAAAAAAAAACGCAGAGAACTTAGTCGCCAACCCAAAAGTAAACGATGTAGTAAAATAAAATGTATTGTAATTATTAAACAATGTACGCTGAGATCTGTGGAGAAAGGTGTATGTGACAATAATATTTTATCTGAAAAGTATTTATTTTGTGATTTTTTTATAACTTTTATACATATTTAATAAAGAATTTGAAATAATAATAAATGTTGTATATATTCGTTACGCCTTGTAAAAGCAGACTAAAATAAAACATTTAGATGTCATGGGACACCCGATAGAAACGGAACAAAACGTATTGTATATATAAGTAAAGGCTCTAGCTTCAAATCTGTCAGTCGACTATTTTGAACTATCTCGCATGTTTTTTTTTGTTTTCCGGGGGAAATCTTCGAAAGATACCCGCCTCCTGGGGGAGAGACAGGGCTATGTGGGATTTTTAACCACTAAAACCCCCCCGGTGGTCAGTCTCAGTGCATTGGGAGGGGCTCTGGGATCTCCAACGGAACGCACGGTGTCTGAGCACGTCCCAGGGGAGGTCAAGCCTCCCCATGGCACCCTCACTGTGCTACGGCAACTGGAGACCACTTCGAGTTGTCATCTTCCCCGGGTCCGCTTGCCCGGAGCTAAGAAAATGGTTATTTTTTAAAAATAATCTGCAAGCCAAGTTTCAAAACGTTTTTCCTGTTTTTAAGGCATTTTGGTGAAAAATAATTATTTATATTATATTATATTAATTAATATATAATGATAAAGAACCAGTGTTTAATCGTTTTTATAAATCAGAAGGAAAAACGAGATTTAAATTGATACTTTTTTAAATAAATTTTTGATGTAGCATTTTTGACTTATTTCGAAAAAAGATAAAAAACATGATAACTCAAAAATGGTTCACTTTTACATAATGCATATGGGGGTTTAAATTATCAAACAAATACTCACCCTTATCACCTCCTAACGGGAATACGTCAAGTTACCAATAACCCTGACCAATATATATTTATTTTTAAACGCAATATTTTTTAAAGGAAAACTTGCTAGATGCTTCCCTGATGATATAAGTAATATTAAAGCGGGAAAAAAAAAATATTTTTTCTTTTCTCCGTAAGACTTCTTTAGCCACACATTTTTCGTTTAAACTACTTTTGTCTATGCTTTAATCCTTGCCAACAGTTGTTAAGGTGATGCGTTGTTAATGTCATTTTTGTTATTCTGTTGTAAACCGTTGCATACAATGAGGTTATATTTGTAACTTCTTGAGTTCGTTGGTAAGTGATTATTTGTTTTATTCTAAAATTCTTTTATATTAAGGAAGAGAAAATATTTCTGCAAGATTTTTTTTTTTTATATCAACCGTTTGGCTACATGCTGCAGATTGATTGCACCTGCAGCATAAATGTGTCAACACCACCGGGGAAGGCCCACGACCCCGTAGAATATCTACGTGAAATAAAAGCTATACTTTTATTTCACTGCCGCGTTCCTTGTGAATGCAGGGAGTCGAAGACCCAGTAAGCGGCAGCTGGGCATGCCATGTCGAGTGCACATCGATTCTTTGTGGAGAATAGATGTCCGCGGTGGTGGGGCCATTAGGTGAACTGTGTTTGTGACTTTTATATTTAAAAAAAATACGCTCGAGACAACTCGGTGCCGATAGGCATAATTTTGCTTTTATATTACTGTGACAAACGAGCACACAGTTCAGCTGATGGTGAATGAACACTTTGGCCAAAACTTTACAAACAACTTTACCGAAACAATAAGGAATCATAATCTGATACCTTCTCATCCCTTAGAACTGAGATGGAACGACTGCCAATGGAGCCCTGGATCCCTACATCCACCATACGAAACACTATTTGTATATTGCTGTAAGGGCGTAGTCCAGGCTCTAAAGAAAATGTTTATCTACATTGATATTTCTTTTTATCTATCCAGTCTGAAATGGCTAGCGGTGATCGCAAACGGCCTCTGCAGTCCAATAAGCGGGACAAGGTTCGATCCCGGTTCGTGCCGCTTCCGGCGCGCAAGCAGCCCCTTCCTCCGCAGCTGGCGCGCGCTGGATTGCCCTATGAGCTGGACAGTGATAGCACTTTACTTAGAGCTACTACCAACTACTACCCCGAGGGTAATTTTTTTTGACCCTGTTTTGGGCCCTGCTGCTTTGTATTAAGCAGCAATATTTGTTACTTTGGATTGTAATTTGAGATATAACAAATTTAAAAACATTTATTTTTGTATATTGGCTTTCGATACAACAAGAGCGTAATCCCAGATTTTGCTTGTTCTCCTTTAAATGATCCGTCATCACCTTCTTATCATAAAGATAAATTCCAATATCTGTCTTTATCTCATGACAGACTTCTTCGATCTTCGTTTAATAAGGAGATCTGTAATTCAGCACATCTTACCGGCTTTTTCGCAAATTCATTAATTGCTTTGAAATTCTTACTCGACGACATCAAAAAGGTTAATAATAATAACAATTTCTAGAGTTTTCTTCATGGCTAGTTAATTAAGTTACATGTAGTCAGATAAGTTCATTATCCATATGTGGAATTTATTGGTAGCTATCGCTATGCAGTTGTATTTGTATTTGCAGACCAAAAGTTTAAGACCACCTTAATTAAAGTAGGAAAATAAAGTAAAACTCCAATAAAATATTAAATGTTTAATTAACCTGTTTAATCATCTAATAGAACATTGATTGACGAACAATATACTTTGAAAGCGTAGAGAAAATTAACAGTCTATGCAAAAAAGGCTATTGTTAGCTAAACTGATTTTACATCAAAAAATCCTAATTTATATTTTATGACTTTTTTCACAAGTCTCGGCATACGGGCAATCAATTTGTTAATGGTGTCTTGTGATATATTGTTCCAAATTTCACATAAAGCATTCCACATTTCTTCTCGCGAGGATGGGCCACGATTACGGGCGTACCTATCATGCTTATCCCACAAAAGTTCAATGGGATTGAGATCCGGGCTCTGAGGAGGCCATACCATGTTTTTATCACCCCTTGTGCTTCTTTCTCTTCTAAATATCCTTTACATAATTTTGAGCTATGGTTTAGATCATTATTTTGTTGGAAAATGAATTCATCTCCAATTAATCGCAACCAGGAAGAAACGGCATTTTGTTTTAATTGTAGTCAATGATAAAGGTTTAACTCGGATTTTGTTTACTTCAACGCGGATTTCTGGTGTTGTCTAGCGTCTATTTCGCTTGCTGGTAACAACAATGAAATTATCTTCACTAGACGTGGTAGCTCTCGGCCTTTCCGAGCGTGCACGGTCTTGAAAACTGCCTGTGGGCCTGTATCGAGTTATTGTACCATGAACACAAGTCTTCGATAACTGCAATTGTGAAGCAATCTCACGTTTGGATTTGCCATCATTATGTAAAACAACGATGGCAGAACGCACGTCACTGCTAATTTCTCGAGCTTTTCTCATTTTATGACGTCTTCACTGTTTCTACAGTGAACACAAGTTTATACTAATTGAGATTGTTTGTGAACAAACCCAAGTAAACTCTGGTAATAATAAGTCAGAAACGCGTGTTTTCAGGAGCTAATAATCCTAATTATTGACCAATACGTAATAAAAGCAAAGTAAATAGTAATGAGGACAGCGCGCAGCGTGTATCGGTGTTTGAAAACAAAAGATGTTTATTGTCCAATAACTTGAAAGTAAACAAAAGAATGACTTCGTTAAATATTCGATACTAATAATAGAATATGCAGATGTGCATTTCTTTTATTTATCCTGCGGGATTTTATTACAATTGATGGATAACTATGTTGTTTATGTGCGGCCTCAAATTGGCCGGCAGGGTGTGTATAATATATAACTCTATATGTAGGTATTATTTTTTATTTGTATTAGCTCTTCTTAGTGTTTTCTTTTTATTAATTAGTTATACGTATATATACGTAGTATATCACCAAACCATGGGCTGAATAGTAGAGAATGCCTTTCGCATTAATTTCGCCCTTTGTGAACGCCTTATTTTGTTAAGGTTAATGCAATTAAGAGTTTATAAATAAATAAATAAAAATGCGTAGATTACATATCTATATATTTTTATTTGTACGCATTTATATAATACATGTTTTTTTTTTTTTTTAAATTACAATCTGCTAAATTATTCAATTATCACGTTCAGCATTGATCATAATAATTCCAAATGTTTAAATATTTCAAATTACTTATATAATTGGCTTCACATTATTAAATTTTTATTATATTGGGAGTCACCGTGAACAAAATACTGTGATAGTTGTTGCGTTATATTTAGGGTGACAAACGAGCACACATTTCTGATGGAAAGTGATCCATGCGGTCCAAAACATGGATGTTTTGGACCGCATGGATCGAGGTTGAATGTGGACATTCAACCTCGATAAGGAATCAGAATGTGTCGTCACCCCTTAGGATTACGGAAAACTTCAACGCCAGTAATAAGGGTTTCATAATCCCTACACTCACCTGACAAGACACAGAAGGGTTATGCTGCTATTTTGCGCTGTTCTGTCTGTGGGTGGCCCTTCTCCGCTTGGGGCGATGCATTTGTGCTGAAGGTATGTGCAAACTTCTGGCGTTTATGATGAGGCATTTGCATGATTCTATTTTGAGGGTGAATTTGTGTCATGAGCGGCAGGAATCACCATCTAGTGAACAAAGTGCTTATTTGTTACCCCTATCATAAGAGAAATGTCATTACAAATAAAAGGTTAAAAGGTTTAATACAAAGGTTTGCAGGTGATGGTGAAAGTGGGTGTAGTGAGTTCCCACCGCTCATGCTGAGCAAGTCCTGGACGAAGGGAGTGCCGTATAGAGATGGATTCGATCACACCAAGCCGTCCGATTCTATTGGTATGTTTATTAACTATCTCTCACTCAGGTTCTAGTTTAGATTTCACGCCTAGGCCACTGTTTGTGGTAACATAAATTAGCAGATGGTTTACGACAATAGACTTATATCGTATTCGAACTATTATACTCTTGTCATGTTAGGAATTTATCTGACTGCATCCCCTGCATATACATATACTACTAAATCGGCTGTGCTGATCGATCTGCAAAAGTGAGATGGTTAGTTGCTCTTCAATCTGAATACGGAACCGACATTCATCATCGAATATGCTGCTAGTATTCCGTGAGAGCTTTCTCCCCGGCCGAGCCGACCCATTCATGCTCCAGCTCGAAACAAACTGTAGCGTGATCGCAGCTAATATAATAATCTACCACTGTTAATATAATATTTATTAGATTTTTATAACGTTTACTTGTTATTATTTATTCAGGTAACTGCTATACTCCAGCAATTAAGACCATGCGCACCATCAACATGCCACCGAAGAGACGACCACCGCCCCAGCTGTACGGACCCATCGGACCCAACGGCGAGATGCAATTCCCACCACTGAAGCCTTGGGCAGAGAGGGAGAAAGAGAGACTGGAGGCTTTAAAGAAGGAACAGGATAAGAAAAAATTACCTAAAGGTGAGTGAGAGACTAATTTTAAGGTTTAGATTTTGGGTTGCAGGCTTGTATTTAGAATGTTTCTGATATTTCAGCATTTTGAGGTGAGATTGCTGAAAGATTAACCAGTGGTAGAGTTTGTTTAACCGGGGAGGACCACGTCCTTACAGAATACCAGCATAAGCCTGCTGTGTTTTGTCTGGTGAGTGTAAGGATCGGGAGACCCTTCTGACATATTCTCAGATGAACTAGTGTGCTCAGTTGTATAAACAAATACATCATGTATTGTGTATATGTGCAGTTTTATAGTCGGACAATATTCCGTTATATTAAACACTTACATAGACGTAAGTATTTTGTCATCAATAACAAACTAAATTGTTATCTGTTTAAAAAAAAATAGAAAGTTAATGCATCTGTTCGCAACTTCGACTGCGTGGACTTCAGAATTGGATCAGAAAGAAATGAAAAATGTGTGTGACGACGTTGTGTGATTTATTATCTGCCGCCAGTACGTGTAAGTTTTGGGTGTTTGATACTGTTGAGCAACCGACATGAATTTAATATGACTTCCTGCCACTTTGAATTTTCTTTGGGATTTATTAATGGATATTGTAAATACAATTTTAATCCAGGTTATAAACTATCTGTATGCCAAATTTCATTCAAATTCGTGCAGCCGTTTTTCGTCGTGATTGAGTAACAAACATCCAAATAAAACAAACTTTTACATTTATAATATTTGTAGGATATAATTTATTCTCTAATCATGTCACAGCTATCCGGTGAGAGCTCGACGTCGGATTAGACCTTGGTGAAATCGTTTCACGCACGTAAATATTTCTTCATTGGATGCTTGTAAATAAACGTATTCTTACACTTATACCAATAAATATTAAAAAAAAAATATATAAATTTTATGTTATAGGACTTGTATTGCTAGAAGATTTGGTATCGGGAGCGTATGAACGGCGTAAGGCGGCAGAGGCAGAAGCAAAAAAGCGAAGAGTTGAGAAGAAACGTAAAGAGAAACAGGACGCGGAATTAGCTGCGCAAGAGTCGTTAAAGAGGTAACGATCGATTTTTTAAAAGAGTGTTAGCAGTGTTATTAACATTAGTAACATTCGGGTTTACAACTAGATGGTTCACGACACAAATGAGCAAACAGTTCACTGATGGTCAGTCATAACATCTCCGTGGCACCTACGTCAAACCTCGGCATGCACACGCTTTGCCTAAGGGCTTACGTAGAGTGCGTTGTTACCGGTAATTGGGTTGGTAAAAACCGTAATGGATGCTGTTATTTCGTTGGCATACTGTGAGGGCGCGGCCCTCCCTCTAACACGGTGACCCATTCTTACTGCTGCAAGAAGCAATCTACGTCGTGACTCTATCAGTAAACATCTTTATAGAGTATGAACGTGCAGGTTAGAAACCATCTGTATAAAGTATCGGCCAAACGAGGCAGGACTACGCTTTCCGACTTACCGGCATAAGGACTTGTAAAAAAAACTAACAAAATGATCTGCCTATTTGTACGCACAGTAACAAAAGACCTTCCACCTAGGGAAGGTATTTAAAAAAACGATCTTAATATCTTGTAAATGGTGACACTTTTACTAATGTAATCTTTTTTGTCTGCTTAGTGACCCGTCAACCTATCTTCCCCATAAGTTTTGTTGCTAATGAAGTGGCGTAGAGTTTAGAGAACCTGCTTGCTATTTATACAGTATTGTATTACGCCTTGAACTGGTGATCGATGAACGATGTTACGAGACGGAAGTGCTAAAGAGAAGAGAACATGAATATTAAAGTACTCAAGTTTAGTCTGAAAATGACACTTACAAATCTGGTCATAATTTCACAGACATTTAGCCAAGCTGTCTTTCGAACTACCACGTAACCCCGACCAGCAAAAAGAGGAGATGCTTAAGATTACTGAGAAAGAGCATTACAAATATATACATCCGAAGGACTTGGAGAGGATACAATATTACATGACTACGGTTTAGTAGATTTTTTTATAATTACTATAATTTTTTCATAACAGTTCTATAAGAGTGGTGGAGTCCGGTTGCAACTTGTTTCTATCTGTATCATAAGTAGGTCTGCTCGATCAGGGAAGGAACACGCGCTCACAGAAAATCTCATCAGCGTGAAATAGCAGTATAACACTGCTGTGTTTCGTCTGGTGAGTGTAGGGTCCGGAGACCTTTATTACTAGTGAAGAGGCATTCCATCTAAGTCCTCGCTGGTAGCCTCTTCATTAAGATTCCTTATCGAGGATGAACGGGTGTCAGGGGGACAAGCAACATTTAGATGAACTGTTTACAAAAAGAAAAGAGGGTATCGGAGCATAGTTTGCTATGCGACTCTATATCCATCCATCCATATCGGATATGTGTGGACTTCATGCGTAATTTAAAAAAAAAATTTAAATTAAATTTATTTCTTAGCTATACAGTTTTCCTTCACCAATAACGTGACAGATCAGCACTTAAACGTGCAAACAAACAATATTCCTTGGTGCCAGCTCCGGGGATAGAGCTCGGGTTGCGTGCGTAACGCGAAATTGAAAGCAAGCACTTCGTCCCTGAACTATCGCTTACTCTCTCTCACTCAAAATCTTAACCTTTATGAAGTAAAGGTTTTTGTGATAACGTGAACATAGTTCAACTAATGGTGAAAAATCCTGCAGCCCATGATACCGACGTAATATTTTTGGTAACGAACAAAGACATCAGGTTTTATATGTTTCTCTTCATTCCAGTCGCTGACTAATAGACACATACCGGATTTTCCTGTAGAGCTGTACAAACGAGCTAAGCACCAGGTGGACAAACAGACAGCTGACATTAAGAGACGCCTGATGATCCTAATCTACCAAGCTTGCGTAAGGCAAAGCGAGACGGAAATAAGACAAGAGTTTGTGTTCGCGATGAAGAGGTGAGTTAATTTTATAAATATGTGTAGTATTATCAAATATAAGTAAAAGTAGTAGTGTATAATAAATAGCATTAACAGGCAGTTTGTTTCTAGCTCCAGAATGAATGGGTCAGCTCGACCGGGGCAGGACCACGTCCTCACAGAACTAGGGAAAACTAGCAGCATAATGTAGCTGTGTTTCGTCTGGTGAGTGTAGGGGTCCGAAGACATTTATTATTGGTGACGAGGCATTCCATCTCAGTCCTCAAAGGTCACAACGCATCTGCATTATATTTCCGTATCAAGGATGCATGCAGCTGTCATGGGCCGCATGAATCACTCGCCATCAAGTGAACTGTATGCTCGTTTGTTACTCTCAATGTAATAAAAAATATATAGGTATATATAAATATCTCTAGTAGTCTAGATAATACTCTAGAGAAGGTATTAAAGCAAAGTACGCGTCACCACGGATTGCAAAACTCCGCGCATGTTTTCGTTAAAAAAAAATTTTACTTATTAACTTATATACTTTTTACATATGCAGTTTTCTTCAAAATGTTGAACTTAAAATTCCAATTAATAATTTCCTTGGCGGCTAACTCCAGGCTTACAAAACTTGACAAAAATACTGGTGTTATTAAAACTTAGATATTTTAGTTGTGTAAAACTAAAGTGCACGAAATTTTACTTTAGTCGAGATTGCAATATAGCAAATATTTTATATTATTTTAAATAGTTTTACCATCAACAAAATTACATGCGTTTTTGTTTTTTAGGAAAACAGCCTTAGTATAATTCCACTCTCTCTATTTTTTACAGATTAAGACTTATTACAATATCTTAAGATTAAAAAGACCTTATAGGTATATAGGTGTCTATTATATGTTAAAAGAAAATTCATATACAACAGTAATAAGTTCATCCAGAAGTAAAGTTCTTAAATGTGAATGTTCAGAACTTTAATGATTTTATATTTTAATCTTTCTAAATTCTCTTAATCGAACTAATTTCGCGTGAAGCGTACAGTGGTGGATTGCCAACCTGGGAGATGATGATGTTTTTGCGTAAATGCTTAAGGCACTAAAAATATCCAGGACAGTTCATGGCATCTGGCAATAACTAGAAGATATCGCCGTGGTCAATATCGACTAAAAAGACATTATCATCATTTCATGTGGTTTCACGATCGATGTTTCGTTGAAGGTGTGTACTGACGTACGTCCTAGAGGACCCCAGCGAGTGCGTGCGCCTGCGCATGTCGCACGTGCCGCCGCTGTGGCCGGCGTTGATGGTGCGCGCGCCCATGCCCTGGCACGGCGATACTGTGCGCGCACGGCAGGTCAGCATGTATAAGCATAAGGCAGAACATATATAGCTATTCTCTTCTTCTCTTTTATCTAAACAGAGCTTAGTCAAATCTGTTTTTTTTATTTATTTATTCAGGGTGACAAATAAGCACACACAAGGAATCTGAGGATTATTTCCCATCAATCTTAATAAAGAGTTTGTTGCGATGTGGTTTTGTTCGGTATAATATTTGAGGGCTTGGAGTCATTTTGAGTGATGAAGAATTTGACTTTGATACGAATTTACCTATCTTATGTAGCCGTAGTTACAGTTATATAATTTATTATTATGTAAATTTACGACTTATTCAATCGTATACGTTTCTTAATAACTTTACTTAACAGACTTTCTGGTGTTCTTTACATCCGATGAATAAACGTGGGATCACAATAATCTGTGTGTTCGTCTACCACTGCTTATTTTCTCTGAGTCTCCTTGATTATAAAAACAAATGTATATATATAGAACTTGGTGACTGCGGACGTATATAGTGTAAATAAATACCTTATCGAGGATGAGTGCGGGTGCAAAAATTTTAACCTAAAACCTAAAATTTTGTAAAATCCAAATGATATGGAACCCCCTCTACGGAAGCACGACTCGCACATGACCGGCCTTTTTAATTTTCCAGGCGCTTTACTACCGTCACTACCATGGAAATCCCGTGCTGCTGGAGCTGCGGCGTATGTGGGACAACAAGTAAGTTGTTGCAGCATCCTAATATGTCATCTTTGAAGAAGATCAACGGCATAGTGACTAGCGTCTACGCCGTAGGCCCTTCGTTCAATTACCAGTCGTAGAACAATATATTTGCAACAAATTTGTTATATTACGGATTTGTGCTTGTAAATATGTAATATATAAAATAATCGACACGCTGGCACTGCTTCCAGTTAATCATGTGATGCACGTGGGTGTGTAGTGGGGCCGATCTTGGGTATATTATTCCAGTGGAGATGACTGGGTACTACTGATAAATAAGATTAAAAAGTACGGACTAAAAACAAATAATTAAAATCTGACGATAATTACGGTTAACACAGTGAACTCGACAAACTCCACTCAACCCTCCCCCATGCACCATGCGTGCTTTAAAGAATTTGAAATTTGACCATAAAATAGTTAAAATTTATTTGGTCTCTCCTTTTGTAGGTATCAAAACATGTATATTTGTGACATGCAAAAGATGCAAGAAGACGTACCCTTCCCCCAGTATCCTTCAGATTTCACAGAACACCTCCAGAAGCTTTGTGCTGCAACTAAAGCCGAGCTGATTGACAACTGGTTGATCGACGTCGCGGACACAATGGTGAAGATGAGGCAGCACTGGTCGATATACGTGGCCAAGCAGAAGAGGGCTTCCACGTTTCAAGTGGAGATGTTTTTTAGGTACACCCAAGTTAATGTAGATATTTTTATTTGTGACTTATTCTTATCAAACACATATACGACTCTTTTCTCCGACGATTTTTTAATAATTGTTGGCCAGTGGTAGTACGACACGCTACGTACGGATTTTTTTCAAATATTTTTTGGGGTGGCAAACGAGCACACAGTTCACCTGAAGTCACCCTTGAGGACTGAGATGGAATGCCCGATTACCCGTGATTGGGTTTCCTACAACTTCCATATGACGGTGAGGGTGTAACCCTTCCTAGTCGAGCTGATCCGTTCATGATGCAACTACTAAAATACCTGCAGCGTGTCTCTACTTTTATTTTATATTATATGTGATATCATTATTTTTGAAGTGAACATTTTTGTTGGTTGACATGAGAACTAAATTTCAAATCGAATTGGAGTGCAACGTATCTTGTATATCTAGTATTCCAGGAAATGTTTCTGACACAAAAATGACGGTAATTAGGTTCTCAGCCCGACAGAGAAGCCTATACGTTAATGTAAGCCCATTAACTTTTAGTCTTAGTAAAATTTTAGTCTTCTTATTCTTTTCACTGCATACAGTCTTGCTGTTTCATTTACTATACACTTACAAATCGAGGTGTAGACCACCAAAGAAGTTTCACTTTGGTCACGTTTACTGAATTATACATCTTACTTTTATTTTTATTTCTTATACATTAAACTTTCGTCAGTGTATGTTTTTCTACAGTTGTATTCATAGCTTGATGTCGAGACAAATTCGAGATCTGGTGGAAAGGAGCGTGAAACATTTCGCTGAATATTTTGCATATTATTGGGTAAGTTAATTAAGTGTAAGTGTATTATTATTTACCAAATGATATTTGATGCATAATATATTATAGTCCTGTAAGCATTGGTGTTAATATAGAATCACTCAATCGGAATTCCCTTCATTAATCCGATCTAACTCATGTGTGAAGCGATCGAAGGAAGGTTCTGATGCAGTGTTTTTTTTTACATTGAGCGTAACAACTCACACACAGTTCACCTAATGGTAAGTCATTTCTACGCCCCATGACATCTACATACATCCTTGATAAGGAAACATATTGCAGATACGTTGTCACCCTTGAGGACTGAGATGGAATGCCTCGTCACCAGTAATAAAGGTTCGGATCCCTATACTCACCAGACAAAACACCAGCAGCATTATGCTGCTATTTTACGCCGGTATAGCTTACCGGTCGAGCTTACCCACACATTCTGCAGCTAGAAACAGACTGCTATGTAGTTCTACCACTGGAAAAACTGTCTACTGCCGACAACTACATCTTAACCTTCACAATGTATGTATGTTAAGATGTAGTGTCGTATGTATGTACACACGCCACATACAGATCCGAAAACCAATCACTTGTGATACACACGGGCGACGCAGCAGTCACTTCACTTATACATAACGGTCATAAAAAGGCCGCTCTACAAACCTTAGTAGTACATAGCCT
Source organism: Teinopalpus imperialis (assembly GCA_029286865.1). NCBI lineage: Eukaryota > Metazoa > Arthropoda > Insecta > Lepidoptera > Papilionidae > Teinopalpus > Teinopalpus imperialis. The sequence continues at coordinate 17,110,728 of JAGSMU010000003.1, forward strand.
TAGGCATAATCAGACCTTAAACTAATAGAGATAAAGTTTTGTTTTGTGTGTATATTTTGAAATTTTTCCGAATTGCAGCAGTGAATGAGCGTTTCAGAAAGGTCGATAAGTATTTAAGATCCATTCTGTTTTCTGAAGGTATAGTGCGATACAATGATTTATGACAAATTATACGATTTTAGCAGTTGTTTACGATGTTATTAACATTACTAATATTCCGATTAACCACTTCAACTAAGCTGTAAATGCTGGTGCTACGAGATGGTTCACGATAATAGTATAATGGTAGATTCGAATCTACGACCTTTAGTTGCGCAGACCGTACTCCATACCATTAGACTATTGACGCATATTGAGTTGATATTGCGCCTTTTGTTCTAATTAACATGTGTTCATGCAAATTTGTTTTTTTTTTTAATCTTATTATATTCCTTTTACCAGGAAGGCAACGATTATGGAGAGGAATACCAGGACTATACCTTTATCAAGAATCCTTTGCTGCGCATTAAGGTCATAGCGCACCCGGGAAGCACCAACCTCACCTTCGAGCCCAGTCTCGAGCAGATGAGGGTGCTCATTGTCAAGTGGTTCCACATCATAATTAATGTCAATAGCCAACTGCAGAGTGTGGACACGATTATGTACCCTGGTGAGCCACTATAGTATTGTCAGATGTTTTATGTACCCTGGTGAGCTACTATAGTATTGTCAGATGTTTTATGTACCCTGGTGAGCTACTATAGTATTGTCAGATGTTTTATGTACCCTGGTGAGCCACTATAGTATTGTCAGATGTTTTATGTTCGCTGCGTGGCCTAGTGCTTCAACCGCTGTTTGGGTTTCCAATCAATGCCAATATTGGGGCGACATAAATTGTTTGATCTTGGTACTATAATATATAGATATATATATATTATAGTGGTCGCCCGGTGTTCGAAATTTGACCGTAAATCATTATTTTTTAAATCACTCACCATATGAAACGCACGGTGACTTTGCTTATGATATTCTATGAAGATACGGTCCTCCCCAGTCGGGCCAAAGATTGCGGCCAGAAACTGCCTACCGCGTACCTCTGCCTCTAAAACACTTACTTGCTATGAACACAATATTTTTGGATCCCAAATTGAAGCCAACTTACCATATGTAGCAACAAACTTAGGACTAAGGTTCCAGGGTCTGGAATAACCGAGAAACATATTCAAAGTTCAAAAAATATTTTCTTGTTTTTTGATAACTTAACTTAAATAAATGGAAGTGTCATTAGGCCGTAGTGACGGTGGCTTTTATTGATTGACTCTGAGTACTAACATAGAACGTCTCTGTGTGAAATTCAGCAGCCGTACAGATCAAGGCGGTATAGGTTATCGATGGTGCCTTCAATTTACCAGGTGAAACCCGTCCAAGGCCTCATTTACTCCCCGTATATCCTGACGAAAAGTACATGGTTGACATCATAAGCCAGACCGTGGAGCACTTCAAAGTGAATCGACCTGGCCCACTGAGTTTCCTCAAACGGTACCAAGAATATTTCCACCTACTCGACGGCTCCGCGCATCAGGAGTTGTTACAGTTTTTCGGGCAAGAGCCTCCGCCATATTTAAAGGTATGGAACACCATTGGTGTCTTACCCATATTGTTTTTTTTTTTTGTATGTTTGTCATTGTCTATGTGTGTGTATATGTATATTTCCTGTCTTTTATTATTACATGTGCATATGCGCCAGGTAAGTAATGACTGAGCACAATATTTACATCCTTCCTCCACAAAGGTTCAAGGCACCCATGCATTGCCAACCATGAAGACTGAGATTCGTTACCAGTAATTGAGTCCCCGGGACCGCACAGTAACATACACAGCAGTGGTGTTCTGGTATTCTTTGAGGAAGTCCACCCCAGGCCGAGCACATGGTAAAGCTCAGTTTAAACTTTCTTATTTCATAAATATTCCGACATTTCATGTTTCACTTTTTAACGTTCTAACATTTTCAATATCCCAGGATTTCTCGGAGCGCATCTATATTTACGAGAAGATGCGTGATGAAGTTTTGTTCCTCCGCCGTGACATTCCCCTGAACATGGTGATGCTGGACTGCGGCCCCGTCAACGACACCATTTGGGGTACAGTGAATGGTCTGCGCCAGTATATCGTCGACCATTTCATCAACCTAAGCAGGAAATGGAACAGATCGTAAGAACTTTGTGGATTTTTCGAATTTATAATTTATTTCTAATTCTTTTTTTAATTCTTTATTTTCGAGCTTTAAAAGTTAAGGCACAATCAACGTACCTAATAAAAATTAGCATTTTCTACCAGTAAACCCAGCCATGAGTTGGCGAAAATTTTAGGCCTTGAGTATTGCACAAATGCTGTGTCTTCACTGGGAATCCAAAGCACACCAGGTTTATGATATTATATTTATGATAATTAAAAAACGTGGCCGCGGAATGTCGGGGAACAGAACTTGGTCACGCATCGTCTCGTACATATAGATGCGTTCCGAAAAGTCCTGCAGTAGTAAAAATAACGAAGCTGAAAATATTTGTGCCAGGAGATGGTTCACGGCAACAGTCGAATGACGGATTCGAAACCATGACCTTATGTTTCACAGACGTGACGGAAGTTTCAAATTAGTAAATAAGAAAGTTTAAACAGAGGTTAGCCATGTGCAGCTAGTTCTTAGCTGCAATATGAATAATGTGGCCCAGCCGAGGGAGAACCACGCTCCCACAATACGTACAACGTATAAACACTTCACCTGCTTCCATCGCCAACACCAATCTCCACTCTCAATAACGATCCAAGATACACATGTGTCAATATTTAAGCCAATAATTGCTTCCGGTCCCCTAAACTCACGTAACAAACGAAAACTAGCAAGGTTATGCTTCTTATATGTATTTTTTGAGAGCGTTTCCGTCGAGCAGCTATAAATTATATCATTCACCCGTGAAGACAAAGTGGGTGAATAGTAATGTCTGTGGCCAGCATCTGCGACGTGTACGAGGGTATGGCCGCGCGCGCTTCAGAGAGCCCGGAGAGCACGGCGCAGCTGGTGGCGTTGCTGGCATACGTTCTGGACTGCCGCGACTGTGCCCTCTTCGACTTGCGCGAACGTGCGCGCACCGCCGCCGAATACCTGCTGTTCCTCATGCAGCACGCACATCTACCATGTAAGTCTAATGAAAGTTTTGTACAGAAGTTTACTCCACAGCATTAATTACCCGGGTCATTCAATCACGGGACGGCGATTTATAATTAGTTTAGTATCATCTGATGGTAAGTGACCACAATGATTTAAATTGGTCACCAGGATATTGAGCAGTGCTGGCCTGGGAAAGGACCACACTCTCACAGAATACCAACGTAAAATAGCAGCATAACCATGACTGTCATCACTTGTGACGAAGCATTCGATCTTAATCCTTAAAAGCAATAAAGCATCTAAATTATGAATCCTTATTGAGGATGAAAGTGCGTGACTCAGGAATCGCCTACCAATAGGTGAAATGTGTGCTCGTTTGTCACCCTCAATACGATAAAAGAAACAATACCATCAACGACTAAATTTCCTATCGAGGATGGATGGAGGTGTAAATATTGTCTAATTGATTCATTTATCATCGTGTATTGGGTACTTTACAAAATGTTCGTTATCCCAACAAATACTGATTCAATGGATTTTTTCATTTAGTTGAAGATATAAACTTAAATACGCGAGTGTTCCTCTGGCCTCTCGACATGGAGGAGACCATAGATTTGACGTTAAAAACATTAAGCACCAAGAAGAACATGGCGGAGGACAAACTGAGAAGCAGAAAAACTGTATTTGAAGAGAAATTGAAACGACACGAGAAAGAATTGGAGCTGTTCAGAAGGTTTGATCCACCGCTTTTGAACTTGGACCTTTTGAAGGAAGTCGTGGGGAAGGTGGACGATATCTTCTCTAATTTGACGGTAAGAAAATAGATTATCTTGTAAATTTTTGGAACTTTACATGGTTATCTAGTAGTAAATTTACAAGATAAGTTTAATCTTGTACATTTGTTCAATTATATAAAACAAAATTAAATTAAATATTCTACGAGCCTTCTAGTGGACGGATGCAAGTGGTTATTCGTTCATTGTATCTAAGGTTATAGGCATAGGCCTTCGCCTTAGAAGCCCATAGTCCATAGCCCACTGCTCAACCTATGTTCAGAATTATATATGGATTATATATCTATGTATTACGTAGATATGGATTATATATCTATATATTCATTAGAAATGGGTTATATATCTATATATTACGTAGATATGGATTATACTTAGGCTGTGATAATGATGATTAGATTTCTTAACTTATTTTTATGATTAGTCTGATCTTATTTCTTGATTGCTAATCTATTTTCTTCGATATTAAAGATGTGCCATAATTACTTCTTTTATTTGCGTCTGCTGTAAACCTCAATAACATAACAACGCTATACCTTGTTACTTATATAACATAAATGAGTTGACCGACTGCCGCTTACAAAATGTCCAAGAGGAAAGGCAGCATAACGCTACTGTTTCCTTTTGTAAGTGTAGGAATTCGGTGACATAATTAATGTTAGCATGGCACATCATCTCAGAACCCAGGGATGACAACGTATATACACCTTGAATCCTTATTGAGTGGAGGAGGTATTTACGGGTCATCTTTTGGTCATAAGGTGAGCTGTGTGCACATCTATAACTCTTAGTGTCATATGTTGACAGGAAGACAAGCACGAGGCCGATGACATTATCAACGAGGAACAACTGTTGGACCAGGAGGTCTCGGCCTACTACAGCCTTCAGACCATGCTGACTGGCATCGAGCCGTTCCACAAGCTCTGGCACACGGCCTACGACTTCTACGACGGCTACGAGAAATGGTAACATATTTTATGTGTTGTGATTAGAAAATGATTTGTACATGCTTGCTTTGATGAGCTGCTTGTAATCACTGTTAGTATGTGCACATATGTACAATACTAAGCTTTTTGTTAATTAACAGTGGCTGGAGTGTCGTGGCATCTCGGAGTTTAAACAGTCGCTTCTTATTCACTGAATTGATTTTCGATCTTTTAAGTTCTGATTTACTACATGCCAAAGGAAAATTTCGTGAGGAAACCTCAAATTCTAAGATATAAATATAGAAAAAACAATTCTAAGACATGTGAAGTCCGCCAATGCGCAGTGCTTTCACTTGGTGGACTACGCTCTAACACCCTTTCTTATGAGTGTGCCCAACAGTTTCACTTTATTTTTCTTTTTAATTTCATCACATCTATGTGCGACGTTTCAGGACAATGCATGACCAATAAAGTAAAAAATCTACCCAACTTTCTTACAAACACAGGTACCACGGCCCGTTCCTCGGCCTGGACGCTGAGCAAATAACGACGGACGTGGAAGCTTGGTGGAAGCTGTTGTACAAGCTGGGCCGGCAGCTGTTCGAGTACCCAGGCGCCAAACGCATCGCCGACATGGTGCGCAATAAGGTTGAGAAGTTCAAGGTCCTCGTGCCCGTACTCTGCGCTATATGTAACAAGGTGGGTAATGCTTTCTAACCTTCATTACTTTTTAGCATGATAGAGTCATCCCGAAGCATTAAACTAGCTTAACTCGAAAAGGTAATTTTTTCTTGGGGGGAGGGGGACCCAAGGGAGGGATCACCTATTCAGCTTTAAATAGAGGATTAGCGCAGCTTGGACTGGTGTCTTAGAAACCTTTTTACAGGTTATGAGGCATTCACATCCTGAGCCATGACGCATCAGACCTCGGATATTTGACTCTAAGATGATGTTGATTCACGCTATTCTGACGACGTGGGCCTCCTCGACCCATTAACACGACAGTTGTACTAGTCAGTTCAATATCAGTTTGACATATCCTCATATTTTACTGCAATCAGTCAGTGATCAGAAGTTCATCCCTATTTCCAAAACGGATTGTTGGAGTTCACATGTCTTCGAAACAATTTTTTTCTTATTTCTCAGTTGTTAGTTACTTACTGTCACAATGTTTTCCTTCACCGTTAAGCACGTGCTAAATGAGCGGCGACATTAAAATTAAAATTGATCAAATATTAAAATTGCCATTAACAATGTCATTGGTGAAGGTGAACCGGAGGGAACCCCCTTTCGAACTCGCTCTGCTCGCGTACCGTGACATAAAAAGTTAGCGCTTAGAGAGTGAGCTACCACGGAGTGTACATATAATATATGAATCGCCAATTCCTAAAGGTTTTAATAAATTATTAAACCGAGTAGACGGAATAAACTTTATCTGCCATGTGTTTTATGTACCAAAGAGCATTATGATTATTTATTTAGAATGAAGGTGAGTGGCGTAGGCCACAGGCAGCACCGTTAGACCTAATTGTAAACGCAAATAAACTTTATTTTTTGCGTGTAAATTTTAATTTATACTTAAACTTTAAACAAATTAATAAGAAAGAAGGTCAAGGTCGAAGACAATTATGGGTTTATTTATTTTATTATATTGATAGTAACAAATGAGCACACAGTTCACCTGATGCCAAGTGATTCCTGCGTCCCATGACATCTACATACATCCTTGACAAAGGAATCATAAGTCAGATGAATCAACCTTAGCCAAGCCTCGTAATCAGTAATAAAGGTCTCCGAATGCCTACACTCACCACCCTAAAGGGTGAAATAGCAACATTATTCTGCTATTTCACGCTGGTATTTTGTGAGGGCGTGATCCTGCCCCGTGCCAGCTGACCCATTCATTCTTCAGCTAGATACAAACTGCAGTGTAAATCTACCACTGTTATTTACATACAGATGATATTCTTACGTCACCATCATCATCATTGTCTCAGACCACTGCTGAAAATAAAACATCACAATCCTGTTGATTTCCTCCAAACTTGTTCAGGTTACCGTCCAATGGATCTTCTGCTATTCCTACTTCTGCTATTCCTACTTCTATTAGCTACTTAGCTTCAATCGAGGTAGTCCCTCGTTAAGTCTTCCTCTATCGAGGTATGCCTCCGCTATACTTCCTCTTTCGAGGCTTCGCTATATTTACCTCTATCATGGTAGCCCTCCGCTATACCTACATATTATATCGAGTAGCCTCATTAGCGGAGGATCGTTACCAGTATGAAGTTAACCCAAGAATATTTCTTCGCCAACAGTTATCCATACTAGGAAATGTTTTCTGAATATTTGTTAATTGACCTAGGGTATGCGCGATCGTCACTGGGCTCAAATAAGTGGTCTTGTGGGTGCCGAGGTGGTGCACGACCCGGAGTCAACCCTCGCGGACATGGTGGAGCAGGGCGTGCACGTGTTCGCCGCACAACTCGAGGAGATCGAGCAGCACGCTGCCAAGGAGTACTCACTTGAACAAGCCCTCGTTAAGATGAAGGACGAGTGGGTTGGCGTCAAATTTGAAGTTATGCCGTACCGGTAAGTTAGAAATATTGTACTGTACAGTACATGTGCAGCTACACTGCAGTTTGTTTCTAACTGCAGAATGAATACGTCAGCCCGACCGGAGCCGGTGACCACGCCCTCACAGAATATAGGGCGAGTGTATGAAACCAGATACCCAATTACAGGAAAAGAGGCATTTGATTATACACTCCTCAGGAGTGACAACAAATGTGTATTTTGAATCTTCATTTAGGATGTAGATGTTTTTGGATGTCAGTCATTATTTACCACGAGGTGAACTTTGTGCTTGTGGGGTGATAAACCCTTTGTTGAATAAAATAAACGCTTACTTTCAAAATTTGCAACTCCATACTATGTATGTACTCTTAAGATATCTTTCCGCATAGATCTTTCCACCTCAATCTTCCTTTTTCTTTTGGTTTACTTTATTGGTTAGGTTTTTAATACTTTTATCACCAGGGATACCGGCGTGGGTATATTGTCTGGTCTAGACGATATCCAACAACTGCTCGACGACCACATCTTGAAGTCTCAGACAATGCGTGGCTCGCCGTACGTGAAAGCCTTTGAAGCCGACATGGTGGCCTGGGAGGAGAAACTGATCAGCATGCAGGATATACTGGACCAATGGCTGCAGGTATTGTAGCATTAATGATCTTACTTTTATATGGTGACAATTGCGTTCATCGGTAAGTGCTTACAATGGTGAAATATGCAATTATATTCTCTTTACAAATACTCTAGATTCGTACAGTAATGTTGATGAAAATTATGTTTACGGCAATATCATCTGAATATTATCAGATGACATCAAATACGCACGGTATATTTTAGTGCCATCTGCATGTAGATATTAAGATAAACACAGCGGCGCTCATGCCTCGTCTCCAACTCCGAGGTGTAATTTGCGATAAGATAGGATGAAGGTTCAGATGCTGTGTAGAACACTAGACATCAAACACCTCCGGATCTAGAAAACAAATCATTTTGATACACAAATGTTGTTCTTCAGCTGATAATCAAACCCAGGATCCTTAAAGTGAAAGTTAGGTATAGACGTTTGAATTGTATAGTGTGGAGTCTATGCTCATCCCTTTAATATATTCTTGGTCTCTGCTTTAAGACGTCTTCTGTGTGAGAAATTACACCTAAGATCACAATATCGCCTTAATCATATCCCTATAGTATATGATTAAAGAATTAATCCCAATCCAATCCAAATTAATCCCAGGAGCGGTCCAGCAGTCTTCAGATATCAATACGTAATACAGTTTTTTATGTAAAGTGTTTGCTAAAGACAAGAGTCGTAATTATATTATCAGGAGGTCTTTACTACGCTTAATTCCAGTGTCAAGCAACTTGGATGTACCTCGAACCGATCTTCTCCTCTGAGGATATAATGCGACAGATGCCCACCGAAGCTCGCAACTTCCGCGATGTGGACAAAGAGTGGCGCTCCATTATGCTCGCCACCCAGAAGGATCCCTTGGTCCTCTCCGCTACCGACTATCCTTCTTTACTGAGGAAGTTGAAATACAACAATGCTCTTTTAGATGATATACAGAGGGGATTGAACGATTACTTGGAGAAAAAGAGGCTGTTCTTCCCCAGGTAAGCAATGCGAAGTATATTGATTAATCTGTTAAGTTGTACTGAAGAATTGCCTAACCGAGAGTAGTCGTAATTAAATAGTGATTGGTAATATATGTGATTAGTAAATACTAAAGGATACCTGCGGAGTTTCGCCATTTGTTTTGTTTAAGAAGAACCTTATAAGACAATGGTGGGTGGACTGTGACAAATTAATTTGATATTTCATGAATAGAAAATGTTGTCTTTTTATTTCACATGAACATCAACATTTTTATCAATGAAATAGCAGTGTTAGTAAAATACTTACGTTGGTTGTTTCACAAACTTATAATCTACAATAGGATCTAGTTTCAGTTTATAATTTTCAGATTCTTCTTCTTGTCCAACGATGAGCTGCTGGAGATTCTCTCCGAGACTAAAGATCCAATGCGAGTTCAGCCCCATCTCAAAAAGTGCTTCGAGGGCATATACACTCTGGAGTTTAACGCTGCAGATGAAATCATCGGCATGACATCTGCTGAAGGGGAAGTTGTCAAGTTATCTTCTAGTATACAGCCAGCTGATGCCAAGGTAATATTTAATGTGACAAAGTTTTTACGATAAGTTGTAGAGTCATGCTACAGCCACAGTCTAGACTTTTTGTAGCTAGCTATAGCACGGTCTACGCCCTTACAGTATAGCAACATAACGCTGCTGTGAATGGTGACCGTAGGCGATCCGAATTATAGAACATTCCACCTCAGTCCTCAGGGGTGACAACCCGTGTGATTGATGAACCTTTACTGATGATGTCTGTGGATGATGTATTTTATTACAGATAATCAGGTTAACTACCATCCCAAAAATAATAAAGAAAAACGTAAGTAAGTATGAGCAACAAACACAGTTGAGCAGTGATCACTAAGACCCACGATATCTACGTTCATCCTAAATATGTATCAGAAAACAGTGTTACTCCTGAGGATTAGGATGTGATGTCTTACCAGTTAACTGGGGTTCCGGATTTTTCACTCTTTCATTGGCCAAGTAGTAGTAAGTTCCACATACAATACAATCACAATAATAAATTTCATTTTCTAGTTATGGGAATATAAAAGTAAAATGTGCCATTAATGTGGAAAAATATCACCAGGGTATGGTGGAACGTTGGCTTCAGCAACTGGAGCAACAAATGATAATCAGTCTCCGCGACGTCGCGACGGAGGCGGTAGGCGCGTATGGAAGCACACCACGCGAGGATTGGGTGCTCTCGTGGCCTGGGCAGGTCGTGCAGGCCGGCTCCTGCGTGCAATACACCTCCGAGGTGACCTGCTTCCTTCACTCTCTTTCACATACATACACATAAGCGCACCACAACAATTCAATCGCCGAAGATACATTATAGTGCTGAAAATATTCCCTCAAACAAAGTGACATTAACTCTGTTACGTTATACGTGAGGTCGAATGAAGGTATATGAGATATAAGGTGATGGAATAGGAGGAGGGAAAGAAGGAAACAGGATGCAGTGTCGGCGGCACAAGGCATTTGTAAAACACGTGCGGGCGCGACTGGAATTAACCTTAATTTCACAATCTGTTACTTCTTTTTTATAGTAGAGGATAGGTTAGATTTTTATAGTGGAGTGGAGGCCGTTTACCTGATGATAAGTCACTACCGTCATCACTACCTACGAAGGTGTTTCTACCTTCAGCACAAATGCGTTAGCTCGACCGGGGACGAAACACACCCTCATAGAATACCAGCGCAAAATCTTATCCCCTGTCATAACCCTGCTGTGTTTTGTCTGCTGAGTGTAGTGAACTAGAGACCATTACAATTGGTGACGAAGCATTCCATCTTAGTCAATAGAGGTGATTACGCATATGAATTAGAATTTCTTATCGAAGATGAATATGGTCATAGCAAGCAGGAATCACTGAGCGTCTGGCAAACGAATCTCATGTTTATCATCCTCAACACAGCTTCCATTTATTAATCAGAAGATTGCAAGATCTAATCAGGACCGCTTCATTATCGTACCAAGTCGCATCTTAGACTTCTACTTATCTTATGTTCAGGCCATAGAAGCAATCCAGTCCTTCGGTTTGCCGCAGCTAATAGAGCAGTGCACTCATCAAATCAACGGTCTGGTGTATCTCGTCCAGGGCGAGCTGGACCCTGGCAATCGTATCACCGTTGAAGCTCTTATCGTCATTGACGTGCATGGTACTGGAGAATATTTTAAATATATATTTACAGCGGGCAACAAAGCTTGATGCGAACAATTATATACCATCAATAAAACAGTAAATATATTTTGACTTCACCGTTTTTGCCGTCTGTGGCAGGCGTTATATTAGGGTTGCTACCGTGCATGTATCTTATTTTTATGAATTAAGGATCATTTGTCATCCTTAATTCACACTAATTTTAAGAAATAATAATAAATTAAATATTTTGAAGACATTTGAAGTCTGTTAAGCGCTGTGGAGTCACGTGGTATGCTACTATGCTGTAAGATCTTCTCTAGAGAGGAAGCCTATGCCCAGCATTGGGATTCATATATTTAAGTTGTAACTTTACTTTACTTTTTTACCAAACAAAAAATTAAAATTAATCCCTTCAACATTAATCACATCCAGGACGATCGATCCTAGAAGAGATGGTGCAGAAGAAGGTCGCCGACATCACGGACTTCAACTGGATCTCGCAGTTGCGGTACTATTTACGCGGCGATCGACTGCTGTGTTCCATGATCACCACCGACGTCGATTACGGCTTCGAATACCTGGGTAACACAGGCCGTCTCGTGGCGACGCCCCTCACCGACAGATGTTACAGGTGATGACGATACTGGTTAATAAAAGAACATGTTGCGGAATCGAAGAAAAAGTTTTAAAGCTATTTGTCGATATCGATAACCACGTATCGATTCTCCAACACAACACTACCGGCTAGAAGGAACTGTTTAGTTTGTTTTAGATAAAGATGCGGAGAGCAAAGCAAAACCAGAGCAATACAATTTTCTTTCTTTACTACATTTTCGTTTCAACGAAATATTTTTTAACGTCTACTTCATGTTACAGAACACTGATGAGTGCTTTGAAATTAAACCTGGGAGGAGCGCCCGAGGGTCCGGCGGGCACCGGCAAGACCGAGACCACGAAGGACCTGGCCAAGGCTGTGGCCAAAAAGTGCGTCGTCTTCAATTGTTCCGATGGCCTCGATTATAAAGCATTGGGCAAGTTCTTCAAGGTGATTATTTTGGTTTAGGTTCATGGTTTATGTTATAGATGCTATCCTAGAGTTGTTGTTCCTAGCCACAGCATGATTGAGTCGGCTCGACTTACGCTTTCGAAAACTCGGGTAGTGAGTTCGAATCTTACTCCATTAGTTTTTGCATGTTTGTGAGAATACATTTAAGGAAGATTATACGAAATAATTTAATAAAAATTGAATATTATAAATTGACATGACGTTGTAAATTATTGTATTTTACAAAAAAAATTATGACGAAAAAAAAACAAAACATAATTTTAAAAAAACAACACCATAAAATAGAAATATTGCTTCACGATAATGTAAACTAGTGGTCGAAATTTTTTGATTTAATTTGATTTAACGTATATAATCCATTTGTATTACATATTACATATAAATTCTTTAGCGATAATATGTACTTGGTGCGTCTCTTTGATCACAGACTTTTATATGTTTGACATTCAGTATGTATTTGATGATTTTTTATTTATTTAGTATTTTTTATCTTTCTGCACTATTTCCGTATGAACTATGCCAAATCACTCATTCAATACAAAAACACTCATTCATGGGCGCAATGTACTTGAAAAGTGTTATAATGTTTTATCTTCTCGTATTAATATATAGATGACAACACTGATAAGTATTCAGTATTATTTCTTGTTTACACATTTTTGTTAAAAGAAGAAAGAATTTATTTATTTATTGCCTAAAACTGTTTTTCCACGTCCCTATTACGCTGCAGGGGTTAGCCCAATCCGGCGCATGGGCATGCTTCGACGAGTTCAACCGTATAGAGCTGGAAGTTTTGTCCGTCGTCGCTCAGCAGATCCTCTCTATTCAGCTTGCTATCCTGCGCCGAGAGAAGCGATTCGTGTTTGAGGGAACGGAGATCAGTCTCAACCCGACATGCTCTGTGTTTATCACTATGAATCCTGGGTGAGATTTTCTATTACAGATTTTGCAAGCAAACCCTAATTCCTTGGACTATCTCGCAGTGAAGGGGGATCATCTCCCTCCACTACGACTACGACCTATGCAAGTTTCTGAGAATCCCATGGATGCAGATGGTTCAAGATTTTGCTTTACAGTGGAGGCCCATGTTCTGCAGTGGACTATTGATAGGATATGATGAAATTCCTTCATATGTATATTGTACTTAATATAAAATAAATAAATAAAAAAGATTCCATATTAAGCGATCTTTTTGTGCTTTTAACATAACTAACATTCCGGGAATCATTCTAACTAAGCTTAAAATTGACGCTAATTTTGCCATGATATATATATATATATATATATTTAATCACATCTATACTTAATCATAATTATTATATAATTTAGTAATGTTAATTTAAGTAGATATTTACAAAAGCCGAGGTCGTTCAGTGTTTAAGCGTTTCACAGGCAGTGAAGAAATAGATGCATGTCTAAGATATAAATAAAAAAAAAATCGAAGACGTGATGTCCGACAATCCGCAGTGGAATAGCGGTGCGGACTGAGCTCCAAATTCCTCTCTAGATACGACGCCTATGCCTAATAGTGGGAATTATAAATATCAGCTGTTTATATATTTTAAGAAGTTATTAGTGTAAATCGTTTTAAATTTCTCATAATTTTCAGTTATGCTGGTCGAACTGAGCTGCCCGACAACTTGAAGGTGCTGTTTAGGACAGTGGCCATGATGGTACCGGACTATGGAATGATCGGCGAGATAACCTTGTACTCCAATGGATTTGTCAACGCTGGACCGTAAGTGTTTTAATGAAATATAAGGTTGACAATAAACTATATATATAAAATAAACCCACATTGGTTTGGAAATACGAGTACACATTAATGGAAGTGAACAAAACCAAACATAGATTCCGGTAGAACAAAACATCGTCTTTCAAGCAAACTTAAACATTATGCCAAAAATATTTAATGATATGCGGAATATAAAATTTAAAAAAAGGAAAGGACTTTGTTGTTAACTGCTACAGTATATATAAAGATAAAATTTCATCTCCACCATCTTGATGATTGGCAATCCACCACTGTGCTCTTTGTACGGAATTTTTCACCACTCACGTCTTCTTTGTGGAATCAGCTATCGCCAGGGGCATTTCCAAGCCCATACGACGGAGGGACCTTCAAAAAAAGAGCCATCTCTTATCTTGAAGGTTGGTGACGCAATAGCATCTCCCCTGATATTGCGGATATTCACCATCAGGTAAGCCGGCAGCCATTCAGCTCGTCTTCTTCGTCGTCATTTAACACAATTTTTTTCTTCTACTTTGTTTCTAGCGCTGCGGGACCAATTAATTATTTAATAACTGCGTTTACTAAATAATCTATTGACAATGGGAACATCCACATTCTGGAGTAACATTAAATAGGACTGCAGAAGATCTGTCGTGATCTTGTACTCTTTTGGTAATTTTATCAATGATTTTAAATGTTTCAAAGTCTTTTAAATCATCCGTTGCTGGTTTTGTTACTCTACCTCTATTAAAATTATCCAGTCATCTGGATCTTTTACATGTGTGTATTTAAGTCAAATCCAATTAGGATTTTTTCTATGAATAGTCGGATATTATTTTTTTTATCTTTCAACGATATTCTTACACCTATCCTCAACAAAGATTCTAGACTACCATGCGTTGACAAGGAAAACTAAGATAGAATGTCTCGTTACTTGCACATGGGTCCCTACTCACCTACTCTCAGTATATGAAACACATCATTGGTATTCTGTGAGCACGTGGTCTTTATCCTATTCACCAATTGATGACTCAGCTAGAAATTTGCTACAGTCTGACTCTATCATAGTAAAACTACAAACAAATATACATTATAATATATTAAAAATGTCCCCAGGCTAGCGCGCAAGATAGTGCAGGCGTACAAGCTCTGCTCGGAGCAGCTGTCATCACAGAACCACTACGACTACGGCATGCGCGCCGTCAAGTCTGTGCTTCTGGCGTCCGGCGCGCTGAAGAAGAACTACCCAGATCGGGACGAATCGCAGCTCGTGCTGAGGGCTATCATCGACGTTAATATGCCAAAGTTCCTGTCGCAGGTAAGCTTTATGATAGTAACTCATTCAGCTACATATTTTTTTTATCATATTAGAGATCAAATGAGCACACTGGTCAAATAAACAGATAAGAGAAGGAGCAAATTAGCTTACAAGAGTGACCAGTCCTGCAAAATTCAGTTCTGCAGATGAGACCGCGTTGTCGGACAACGTAGTGTAGAGAAGATCTATGATAAGTCGGTTAGCATTAACTGGATGCTTTATGCCAAAGATAAAGTGTGCTAAGTGGCGTGCCCTGGGGGAGGGAACTATCACCAGCAACTGACACTGATTTTTATATAATATTAAGGTTGACGGTGAGTGATGACTGCATCCTTAAAGTAGGCTTTAATCCGATAGCAGTAACTGACCGAGCCGAGGTTCGCCTCGTCTAGCACCCTCGAGTCAGTCACTTTCGCGTGCAGGGCGTCCTTGTCCTAGTCACCCATAAATAAAGGTCTCGACTGAGTGCCCTGACCGCTCGGCCACCATTCAACCTCTTGAAGCTATAAAAGCCCATGACATCGACATCCATCCACAAATAAGATTCAAGAGGCACGTGCGTTGTTTGCTCTGAGAGCTGAGATGGAATGCTTCTTAACTGTAATACCAGTCATTGGGTCTTCGGATCCCTGCAGCGTTATTGCCATTTCGCTTCTGAGGACTAAAATGGAATAACTCGTTACCAGTAAGATATAAGTTTTCATACACTCACGTTATGAAACATATCAGCGCCAAGTATTATAATGGAAATATTTTAGGGGGGACTCCCATCTCTAATTACACGAAATTCAGTAGGATAATGTTGCTAGGTGTTCCGCCGTGGAGCCGATGTATAAACGATCCAAATCATTAATGACACGTTCTGCTCTTTGTCAAGGACGTGCCCCTGTTCACTGGGATCTACTCTGACTTGTTCCCCGGCGTGGAGATCCCGCAGCCCGACCGCGCCGAGCTGACCATTTGCATCCTGAAGGAGTTGGAAAAGCGTAACCTGCAGGCCACTGACTGGTACTTAGAGAAGATCATACAGGTATGTGTCCTTTAATTTGTTATTTACATTTTTATGAAAATGTTAATGTCACGCTGCGGTTAGAAATTGATCATAGCATGAATGGGTGGACTCGGTGGTCTCGGAATCAATTGAATACACCACGATTGGTAAAATGGTGGAGCTCAGGAATGAGTGCACATCTCTCTCGTCTTTCAGACCCAAATACAGGCAGTCCATTCCATTGTTTCCATGAGATGGATTGCCGCAGGGGCGACAACTTGAATCGATTTTAAAGATGGATGGACCACAGACATCATTTACCATTAGGTGAACCATTCTTGTGTGAGATGTGTTAGATTTTGTCACGTATAAAGATATTTTCTTTCTTTCTTTCATTTTTCTCTATTCGATCCATCTTTAACAGCCTCGCGCAACTACATCCAACATTTTGCTGGTAAAGCATATTTTTAAATTTATCAATTTATGTGTTATCTCCTGGCAGATATATGAAATGATGTTGGTGCGTCACGGCTTCATGATAGTAGGTCCTCCAATGGGTGGCAAGACGCAAGCATACCAGAGTCTAGCGGACTCACTGCGCTCCCTGCAGATGATGAAGCCTCCACCCCGGCATAAAGAGTTTGGTGCGATCTACCGTATCCTCAACCCTAAAGCGATCACGATGGGTCAGCTCTATGGTTGCTTTGACCCTGCCTCCCACGAATGGTAATGTGTTCAGTTATATCAGCACTGCTATTAAGTCCAAAGGCTACATTTGACGAGGCAATCGATCGTAATTCTCAGGCTTATATCGCATAGGTTTTATGATCCATGGGGGGTAAATGTCATCCGGGATAAATGTGGGCGGTACGAGTCGAATGTAGCACTTACACACAATTTACACACTTATTAGTTGAACTGTGTGCTCGTTAGTCACCAAATTTTATCAAATAAAAAAACAAATATATGCCGTATCACAGTCGTATATATAATTGGTATAATGTATATGTCACGTTTCCCTGACACTACATCGGACCCATCCTCCGTCTTTATCTTATTGATATTATGAAATACGCTGCTCAGTTGATGGCAATAACCATGAGAGGCCGTGGTCAAAATCGGCCAGTAGGATAGGCCATCGTCATTATATTTGTAGAAACGTCAGTAGCTTAATAGTTTAGGGCACTGTACGCGAGACTTAAGGTCGTTCGAGTATGCCATTCGACTGCTGTCGTGATCATTTAAAGCTTAGTTGGAGTGGTTAACGGGGATGTTAGTATTTTTAATAGCAACACTGGTATTCGTTTTTTTAGGTTTTCACATAGCCGAAACATTAAACAAATGTTTATGTGAAATATATAAACAAAACATAATATGCACAGACGATGGACCGAAAAAACAATTTACTTATAAGTATTTAATATAAAAAAGGTTCAAAAAAATACAAAGTTAGTTACAACTAAATGGTCTGAACCTACGATTTAGATACGTAGATCTACGGTCTAGATGTAAGAATCAGACTATAGCCGTGTGACGGCCGACAAAGCTGTTCAGCTGTTTACCGTATTTATAAATACTGATAAACATACAAACATAATATATATACCTACATTTGGTTAAATAATATTAACTTAGGTCGGACGGGGTGCTGGCCATCGCGTTCCGGGAGTACGCGATGTCCCTGACGAGGGACCGTAAGTGGATCCTGTTCGACGGGCCCGTGGACGCCGTGTGGATAGAGAACATGAACACCGTGCTCGACGACAACAAGAAGCTGTGCCTCATGAGCGGGGAGATCATACAGGTAAACTTTGGCCTTGAGTATGGGCCTGAAATTTCTGGGTAGCCTTGGAGAAGTAAACGGTTAAGTAGTAAACTTGTTCGAGAAACACGCACTCAGCAATAACACCAACAGGCACCCACAACTAAATTTCAAGATGCACATACGTTTTTATTATTATTATTTATTGCATTGAGACTAACAAACGAGCACACAGTTCACCTGATGGCAAGTGATTCCTGTGATTCGTCCCATGACATCTACATTCATTCTTGACAAGGAATCATAATGCAGATGCGTTACCAATGAGGTACCTCATCGGGTGCCTTGATTCACACATTGTGTTCAAATCTATTCGTGAATAGTATTGTATCTGTCTGTATCTAGCAATTCTGGTAACTTTGCTGTTATGTATGTATGAATGGTTGCGTGTACGTGTTTATGGGTTCGTGTGACTGAGATCTTCGGAAGATTGATCTATTGTTTTGGGTTTGTGAAGTTGCCATAAATTCATTAGACATATTGTTATTTCAACACTTCACGTGTACTCGTAGATCAATTATTCTTAATTACAGATGACCAACAAAATGAATCTGATCTTCGAGGCGGCTGACCTGGAGTTCGCCTCCCCGGCCACGGTGTCCCGATGCGGCATGATCTACATGGAGCCCGAGCAATTAGGTATGATCTATTTCAGTATTTTTTTTAAATATTAATGGTTAGTGAAAGAATCGAAGAATAGACACTTAGTAACTGGTAACAAGGTATTACATCTTAGTACTCAAGCATGACAAAGTAGTACTCAACGAAAGTAAATTTATCGAGAAAAATAAGGCAATAAACGATATATTCTTAAATATATATATATATATATATATATATATATATATATATTAACAGGTTGGCGCGCATACTTGGCTTCATACAACACCCACCTGAGCAAGAAACTGATACCGGAACAGTTCGACCTAATCCAGGAGCTGATCGACTGGCTCGTGCCGCCCATGTTCGAATTCCTTTCGATGCATTGTCGTCCGTTCGTTAAAGTCGGGGAGATACATCAGTTTTATGTAAGTTATTTTAACTTAATGGTAACTAACTCTAAAATTAACTCTCCTGGGGGAAACAAAAGCTAATTAGAAACGTAGAAACTACTTATAAATATGCCTGGAGAATTTTATTGTTTATAACGAGGACGCAACAATCATTTCGCATTAGCCAGATGTGAATCTCTATCGAAGCGATGCACTAAAGCATCTATCAGTAACTAAAGCTCCATTATAATGCATTGGCACAATGACACCTGCTTCGCTTTGGGGAAGAAGGGCACTATAGTTGCATACATTGAACCATAAAGTGTTTTTACTTGTTAACTATAATATTGTCACCTTGGACAGAATCTTCTGACCTAAATCTACTACTGTTGATAAGTATTATAAATAAAAATAAATTTAATTTGATTCTCCGCTCTGTCAAGTAAAAAAAAATTGTTTGTTTTCAGTCGTTTACCCGTTTGTTCACGTGTTTGCTTGAGGGCGAAACGCAGTTCAGTACGATGTGGTTACAGTGCACCTTCGTTTTCTCCCTTTTATGGGGCTTTAGCTCCATTATTGACGGTAAGTACGAACGAATATATTCAAACATTTTTTTTCATATATCTAAGGAAAAACAGTTCATCTTGTATAATATATGGGTTGATATATAACTTGATGGTTGCATAAAGTAGTTTTCCCACCTTGTCATTATTGGCTTAGATATATATTTATATGTGTATGTATTTTATATACATTTATTTGTGTACAGAAGATTATATGTTATAATATATTTATACTATTAATAAAAATAAATGTCAACAGGGTATTAAGTCCGCTTTGTTTTTTTATTTTCAGACAAATAAATAAATTCACCGATAATTGATACATGCAATGAATGTTGACAGTCCACTGTATATATAACGCATTTACGCTTCACTTTATACCGTGAACGAACACACCACGGGGCTGTCCGGAAGAGAGGGAAAAGGGTCTTCAAGAACCTTTTCCCTTAAGGCCGGAAATATATTGACAGAGGCCCCCTGATGCTGCAAAGGTTCATGGGTCCACTACCCAAGTTACACTCTGGCTGATTTGTCTCACTCTATTTTTAAATAAAAAACTAACTACTTTCTCACAAATTACTAGATTTTAAGTTAAGTCAAGTTTTTAATAAAGCTCTGCATATCTCTGCGGGATTTATACCAATATTGAGAGATAGAAGGCGGTTATATATCATTATAGATGTTGTATATTGTGGTCTCAGGTGCTGGCCGCAAACTCTTCGACACCTTTTTCCGTAAGTTACTGGACGGCAGCAACGCGGCATATCCAAAACCTAAATCTTTCAAGCTGACCAAGAACCAGCTGTTCCAGGACAAGGACACGATATTCGATTACGTATATGACAAGCGCAATAACGGCACCTGGATACCGTGGGTGGATTTGGAAAAGGAGGTGCCCATACCACCAACTGCAAAGGTGAGTAAAAGAGATAGCTACATAATTATATTTAAATTTTATGGGTAGTGATTTTCGCAAAGTTACGCCTGATTCTATTACAGTGAATTAGGTTCGAAAATTAATTCAGTTTCTTCTATCTTAAGGCCAGTTGTAAGAGAAGATATTTTTCTTTTAATTACCAGGTCAACGAAGTGATAATCCTGACGAATGAGAACGCATATCTGCGATATTTCGTGTCTAAGATGGTGAAGTCACAGATACCGATACTGCTGGTGGGCCCCACTGGTACAGGGAAGTCGTCCCTCGTGATAGACTTCCTCCTATCGCTACCTAAGGATAAATATATCACTAACACTGTCAACTTCTCTGCCAGAACTTCTGCTAACCAAGTGAGTTTATATTATTTAGTACATAAGAGCTTTATGAATATATTTTAATTAAGTTTAGTTTATTATGAGAATACGGCCATCATTCATATATTATATACGTTTTTACATAATATCATAGATGGCAAAATATCAAAGTTAGCCCGACTGGCATCTAGATTATGAATTGATGGTGAGAGTTTACGGAGCGATGTATTTAGAATACGAGAGAAATCATTTTTGAAGCATAGTTTTCCAGTGTTAAGATTTTCAAACTTAACTGTATGGTATAAACTCTTTAGTACTACAATGACCACTCCACTTCCAAAGCATGGTTATAGAGAGAAATGCATGGTAATGGAAACAAAGACCTTTATAATAGTCAAGATGAAGGTCTAAGATGAGTAACGGATTAATAGATTGCCGGCGGTAGGGCCTTGATGCAACTAATTCTTGATACAACATGAATGGGTTGGCTCTATCGGAGTCTGCTTCTCCTCTTTTTTTCTTCAGAGAACACCAAAGAAAAATGGAAGCAGTAACGCTACTCTTTCCTTTTTCAAAGCATTCAATCTCAGTCCTCAGGAGTGACAATGCATCTTACATCTCTATTGACGCTAGGTGTAGGACTCAGCCGCAGCCCTCACTCATCATCAGGGGAACTGTGTGCTCGAATTTTACCTCAAATAATATAAAAAAGCCTGACAAGGTGATGGTGATGATGTCCTTGGGACACGATGAAATCTTCTATTTTTTAATAATTATTACCAAGTGATATCACACATTCTTTAAAAAGTAAACTGAATTCTGATCGGGAAATAATATGTGTATAACAAAAATTGTTGGTAATCTGGTCTAGTTGTGTTTTGTATATATCGTAAAATGTTGATTCTGCATCTGGAGCTTCCTCCTCACGCACTCCTCTGACATATGGTACTACATATTTTTAGCTAGCTATGACATCAGGACGTCAAACATCTCAGTTTTTCCCTAGACCATTTGCTGCTGTCAAGAGATTAGAAACGTCGGGATAACAAAGTTTAAAATAAACGAGATTAAATCCGTAAAAACATGTCATATTCAATATTATACATGTTGTTAACTTTACAGACTCAAGACATCATAATGTCAAAAGTAGACAGACGAAGGAAGGGTGTCTTTGGTCCTTCGATGGGTAAAAAGGTAAGAAAAGGTATCATATAAAAGGTGTTATTTAAAAAAAGATTACTGAGTCGTAGGAAATGCAAAATTTTAGATTGTCTTGTCACGAATACAATAGAACTTTGGGAAAAATTGATTGGGAAAAATAAGGACACTGATTGAATAGGAAGTACTTACGGTATTATGAAAAATGATACCTGGTGTCTTCTAATCACTACCTGATAATGTAGCTGAATAAACAAAGAACCCTTCATCGTTATTTTTGAATTATTATTGATGAAACGAAATATGACACACGCGCACACAAATCATCAGTAAGTGTTATCTGCAGAAACAAAATGCTCATGCATTATCAGTCATGAGAGCTGAGATGGAATGCTTCCCTATCATTAATTGGGTCTTCGATTCCATACTGTCTTCATTCAGCCAGGTTGTCCGGCCTAGAATAAGCGAAAGTCACAGCGTTTTTATTACATTGGCAGTAACAAACTCACGCATAGTTCACCTGATCGCAAGTGATTCCTGCAGACCATTACATCTACATTCATGCTTGACAAGGAATCATAATGCAGATGCGCTGTCACCCTTGAGGACTGAGATGGAATGCCTCGTCATCAGTAATAAAGGTCTCCGGTAAAGCAACATTATGCTGCTATTTGACGCCGGTATTCCGTTAGGGCGTAGTCCACCTATGATGGGATAAATGATTGTATTTTTATCTGTCTGCAGTGCGTTCTATTCGTCGATGACCTGAGTATGCCTCAGAAGGAGAAGTACGGCGCTCAACCACCACTGGAGTTGTTAAGACAGTGGATCGACCACGGTCATTGGTATGATCTTAAGGACAAAGCTCGCCAAGAGGTCGTGGATGTGGTGAGTAACATTGTCGAAAATATAGAATTCTGTTCTTTTTTTTGTTGGCTCCATGTCCATGTTTCGAAACCCATTCTGCCCAACATGGAGTCCAAGGAGTAAAAACAATAACTCTTTCTTTAAATGATCTCTGATAGCGAAAAACCTTTCATAATATCGAACCTTAAGATCTCTGGCTATTGGCAGTGGTGGCACTACAGCTAATTTCTGTATACAGCACGAGTGGGTTGGCTCCATCGGAAAGGGATCACGCGCTCAGAATACCAGTATAATGCTGGTTTCTTTCATTTGATGAGTTTAGGGAACCGGAGAATCGATTTCATGTAACGAGGTATTTCATTTCAGTTCTTAGGGCTGACAATGCATGTGCAGATTGAATCCATACTCAGGACCTATGAATATATTAATTAGCATCAATCATCATTTATAATTATATAGAGAAAGTTCACTTGGTGGTAATCGACGACTGCAGAGCTATATCGTTGGCAAAGTTTCAGGATGCATATATGTATGTACATTGTCTTTTCCAAGGACTGATAAAGAAAGCCTCTCTATCAGTAACTTGTATCTTCGTATCTCTGCACTCGCCAAATGAAATACGGCATTGTTATGCTGGTATTGACGTGGCCCATCCTCAGTAAAGCCGGCTCATTCAATCTGTATCTAGAAGCAACTGCACCGTGGCTCTACCATCTTATGAGGAATCTAACATATAAAATATCAGCAGATTATTTACAGATTGTGTGTCTTTGAATTCCAGTTGTTCGTATCTGCGATGCTGCCACCAGGTGGCGGCTCCAACTTGATAACTTCGCGGCTGACACGCCACATGCTACTGGTTACCCTGGACTCCTTCGAAGACAATACATTGAACAAAATATTCTGTACTATCATGGACTGGCATTTCAGCAAAGGTTTTACTGATTCACTGGCGCGTCAGAGTAAGGTTCGTGACGACATTTGATTGGACGTTAGCGTTTGAAGACGTCAGATTATCTGGCTACTGAATTTTCGATCCCGAGTTTGATCCCCACCCGAGGCACAATATTTGTGCATTGCACTGTCGGGTCCGGATGCGTTGTATGCAAAGCTGTGTCCATTACACTGCACCTTGACATTCAATTTGTCTTATTGCACGTACATTATATCGGTCGAGGCTCGAGAAGTGAGTGCCTCTTTTGTTTGTGCGAATGCGCACCATCATATAATTTTTCCTGCGCAGTTGGTGTCATCTAGAAATAACTACAATATATTGCTGTGGTCAAATTCTATCAGGAGGATATCTATATCACAGCTCTGTTTTACCTCCACGTCATGAATTGTCACTAAATAATTTAGATTTTCATCAAACTATTTTTGATCAAGCTTTATTGGATTGAACAAAGAAGTGAAATGTCTGTCAGGAAAATCTATAAAAGATTTTGGATTTACATTGCCCTTAAATTTCAATTTAAATGCAACAATCAATACAGAGAAGTATAGACTATCCACAATTTTTCCGTAGTAAGTATGAGTGGGTAAAGTCGAGTAACCAAGCACTCACAGAATACCAGCACGGTAGAACAGCATTACGCTTCTGTGTTTCGTATGATGAGCGTAGACTCACTAGCAGTGACGCATTCCATCTCAGTCCTCAGATATGATTTCATGTGTTTGAATCTGTGTTTAGAATAGCTGAAGGTTTTTATGAGCTGTCATCTTTAACCATCAGGTGAACTGTGTGCTAATTTTTCACCATTTAACGATATAAATTTCTCATTACTAGGCGGTGGTTTCATCAACGATGGAGGTATACAAAGCGGTGACGCTGCAGTTCCTGCCGACGCCCAGCAAGTGCCACTATCTGTTCAACCTGCGCGACTTCGCGCGCGTCATCCGTGGCGTGCTGCTCGTGCCCTCCACGCATCTGAAGGAGCTGCCCAAGCTCGTGCTGCTCTGGATACACGAGACCTACCGCGTCTTCTATGACCGCCTAACCGACAACACTGACAGGTATGTATTTGTGATATTTTAATGAGCTTCACCGATGCTCTTATTTATGCAGGGCTATATATAGGCAGAAATGAAGAATAATAATAAATAGTAAGGGTCTACCCTTATTATTCGGTAGACGTGAAAACGCATCTGCATTGTGATCCCTCATCGAGGAATAATCTGGATGTCGTGGGCCGCAGGAACCACTTGACAGGTCAGGTGAACCGTGTGCTCGTTTGTCATTCTCCATGTAATAAGATCCCCTAGAGCATAACAGATTACCCGTGATTACCAACAAATAGTCCACGCTACTACTTTGTAAGAGATTGTTTTATGTTGTAGGGACACACTGTAGATAAAAACTAGCTATAGCATAAATTGGCCCGATGACCGAAGTGGTCGCAAAATGCTAATTGTGTGCGTCAGTTATTTTATTTTCTTTAAGTTATCCAACAATAAATACAGATAATTTCCTCCATCTAGGAAACGTCTCTTCGAGATAGTGTACAAGGCGGTGTACGCGCACTACCGCGTCCATATGGACCAGGTCCTTGGCGAGCTGGGCTATGTACCCGACGGTGAGAAGCTGGCTGACCGGCATGTCAACAGTGTATTCTTTGGAAACTACATGGAACCCGATGCCGATCCTAAGATTTATGATCAGGTGGGTAACGTTGAGGTATGTGCTTCGTATGGTTAATGTGATTAGTGGACCTAATTGATGAGGCATTCCATCTTAGTTCGCAGAAATGATAACACATGTGCATATCGAATCTTCGTTGGGGATAGAAGTAGGTGCCATGGGTCGTGGTCATCACTTACATAAAGTAATTGTGATAATTAATCACCTCCAAGCGTACAAAAAAATCTGGAGAATTTTGTACTGCTAGTTCCTTATGCGGCATGTCAACTAAGTCTGCAGGGCTGAAAATGTATTTTCAGATACCTTTTTGAAGGTATGATGGGCACAAAAATCACTTGCCATCTGGTGAAGTATGTGCTCGAAATAAAAGTTGAATGAATTAAATGGTTAAAAGTCTTTCTCCTACAGGTAATGGATCTTGAAGACATGGCGGTGAAAATGCAATACTATCTCGACGAGTACAACGTGGTGTCGTCATCCCCGATGGCGCTGGTGATGTTCCGTTATGCGCTGGAGCACATCTCCCGGTGTTCCAGGGTGCTGCTGCAGGATAACGGTAAGGAACATATTGAGCTATATCGGTCACCTTCGCTCTACTATAGTCGACGCATTTTAAACTGAGTCGTCGGGCGATAAATGACACTGACAGTAGGAATGTGCACGCAATGCAACCCGTTATCGATACACCTGCGCACGCGGGGTCGTTGTGTCATCGTGACCTTCATTAGCACTCTGATTGGTCGTTACGAGTAAGGGTTGTTTTTTTTCTATAAATGTAAGATTTTTTGTTATCGATACTCATTACATTACTTACGATTCGTTACGTAATACGCACAATGGAGAATTTATTTTCTAAAGTGGTTTTGAAGAAATATTTTCAGATAGCGAAAAATTATTTCTATTCCTATTAACACTTAACATAATTTAGCATATTGATCGTACCTATCCCGTTATCTACATGCACCTCCACAATTCTTACGCACATCACTACACCTCCCCATAAGACCTGTAAGTGCGAGCGAGATAGACAGATAAATATGATTTATCACCCGAAGCTTCAGTTCATAATACGTCGACTATAGTAGATCCCGACGGTGCGTAAAAACGAATACGAATTACGCAGAGAAATATTAAGCATCGCCATTAAGTTAATTGAAACAACTTGTAAGCTATTACTTGCTCCTTTTGCTAGGCAACTTGCTACTTGTCGGTGTGGGTGGCAGTGGCAGGAGCAGTGCCGTGAAGCTTGCCGCCAGTATTTTAGAAATGAACGTCGTACAGGTACGTAGTATATATAAAATACATTTGCTTACCTATATAAAAGTATTTATATGCTAGCAACGCTGCGGTATGAATGGATCATTTCGACCGGGGATACTAGCTTGAAATAGCAGCATAATGCTGATGTGTTTCGTCTGGTGAGTGAAGGCATCCGAAAATCTTTATAACTGGTGACGAGGCATATATATATATATATATATATATATATATTTATATATATACCAACAGATCGAGATATCGCGGGTTTACGGCCAGGCGGAGTGGCGAGATGACATTCGCAAGATGCTGATGAAGGCCGGCATCATTGGCAAGCCCATCGCCTTCCTCTTCGCCGACAATCAGGTAAAAACTTGTAATATCAGTAAATATTTCTAGTTAAAATTACTATTAAACACTAGGAATATAACTTAGTAACACTAAAAATTACTATTAAAATACCTCGATACCTATACACTATAAACAGGTACAGCTTGCAGTTTTTTTTATTTTTTATTTTAAGAGTAACAAACGAGCACCGAGTTCACCAGATGCCAAGTGATTCTTGCGGCCCATGACATCTACATTCATCCTTGACCAGGAATCATAAAGATTGTTGTCACCCTTGAGGACTGAGATGGAATGCTTCGTCACAGCAGCATTCTACAGCAGCTATTTTACGCTCGTAATCTGTGAGGGCGTAGTACTACCCCGGTCGAGCTGACCCATTCATTCTGCAGATAGAAACAAACTGCAGTGTAGCCTTACCACTGTTAAGGTAAGATTAATAACAACGCTTGTTATTATAAGACATATATTTTTAAAACCATTCCATAATACGAGTAATTTTTTTAATATAATATAGGATAATACAAACGATTCTAGATGCTCATGCAATATCATCCCTGAGGACTTTGGTAATTCGATCCTTGGACCCCCCTACACTCACCATACGAAACACAGGATTATGCTGCTAGTTCACCCTGGTATTCTGTGAGGGCTCGGCCTTGCCCTGGTTATTCCCCATTCATGTTCCAGATGAAAGTAGCTATAACATATAAGAGTAAAGTAACAGGTTATATATATTAATCCCAAAGCAGAGGGCAGGCCTCTCTTGACAAGACCGCCACGCGTACGGCGTTCCATCACGGATTGGTAGACTCGAATGTCTTCGAAATGTTTTAGTTTATAGCCAGCATACGCTGAGTTTGGACCGATTCGTGACAACCAGCATTTAATTTTCTTTACTTTTTTTTCTATTAATCATCTAATTATATGCAACATAGTTAGTTTTCATAATAATAAACAAATTCTTTCTTTCTTTCTTCCTTTTAAATATTTTTGTATTCGTACAAAATTGTATCTGTCAAAAAGGTTGTCGAACGTTACAGCCTATGATAGTTGAACGTTTGTTCTTCTTTTTAGATCCGGCTTATTTAACTCTTTAATTTCCAGATTATATACGAGGGTATGGTGGAGGATATCAACATGCTCCTGAATACCGGTGACATACCCAATCTGTACGGCATGGAGGAGAAGGTGGAGATATTGGACAAGATGCAGGCCGCTGTTAGAGAAAGCGTAAGAAGTCTTACGATTCATCCATGCCCACTCAAGATACACATGTGTTGGTCATATCTGAGGATTGAGAAGGAATTCCTCACTAACAGTATTTGGGCCAGCCGAGGTCTTCACTCCAATTGAGCTTAAAATGCTTGTGCTAGGAGCCACCTGTTACACACGATAATAACCGAATGTCGGATTCGACCCTACGTGTTCCAGATACCGGTTTCGCAGATCGTACCCTAAACCATTAAGGCTATTGACGCTTCAATTTAATTCAAGTCGATATATATATATTTTCTTAGATATATTATTTTATATACCAATATATTAGAACAACGTATCCCAAAATGTACATCTTTCTGTGTTGAAACAAAACGATTGAGCCATTTTTTTGTTGGAAAAAAACTAATAATTAAATAAGTAATAAATATATTAGTGAAGCTAGGTACTTTCTATTAGCGTTACTAATATATCGATTAACCACTAAGTAAGTTTAAAATGCTTATGCAGGATATGGTCCACGACAATAGATGAATGGTGGATTCGAAACTACGATCTTAAGCATCGCAGGCCGTAGTCTAAACCAGCGGTTCCCATTGGTGTGTCGCAAGCACCTGTCAAGTGTGTCGCTGGATTTACAAATAAGTTATTTTTATCTAAGGAACCTTGCATGTTTGTATGAATGTCGCGAATTTGTAAAGAGTATGTTAGTACGTCGATGAGTAAAAGAGGTTGAGAGCCGCTGGACTAAATTATTAGGCTGTTTTGACCTGTTTGAGCATTTTGCATTTTGATTCATAGGGAGAATAAACAAAAATATTATAATATTAAAGACGTGTAAATTGTATGATCACATGACATACACGATGCAAACATCTTTTGGTCGTAAACGAGCTCATAACACAAGTTATAACTTCCCCAGGGCAAAAAAATAGAGACGACCCCGTTAGCCATGTTCGGCTTCTACGTGGAGCGGGTGAAGGCCAACCTGCGCATCGTGCTGGCCATGTCACCCATCGGAGACTCGTTCAGGAACCGCCTGAGGATGTTCCCATCCCTCATCAACTGTGCTACTATCGATTGGTGAATATCTGAACATTTAACGCAGACTTCAACGTCAACTTACCTAATATGTGAATATGAAACAAAACTTTCTGCACAAATTCAGGGTCGACTCGACCGGGAAAGGATCATGTCCTCAGAAGAAATACAGCAAATTTTTGAGTATGAGTATGGTTTATATTTCATGAACGTGCTTACCTGTGCTCGTTTATCACCCTTAATATTTTAAAAAATCAGATAATACCATAGGTTCTGTTCTTGAGGTGTAAGCTTGGGTGGTAGATGTTATAGGCGGAGGCAATTAATTCCGAACCTTGGATACCATGTAGCGGGAGAATCTTTAAATGATGCTCTCCTGGTTGTGGGACAGTCTACAGATGGGTTCACATATGCTAGATCCAGATGGTTCACAAAAGATGAGGTCACCAAGTTTTAAACAAGTACATGATGATTATGTCCTCCTGGTCGACTTGGACCGCGGCGATATTTTCTAGTTTTTGTCAGATGATATCAACTGTGCGGAAAGTTTTATGGTGCCGTAACCATTTACCCACTCGTCGTCTCCTACCCTATTCTAGTTTAATGCATATACGAAGGTTCAGAATGCAGTGAGACATACATACATGCACACAAAACAACCAGACCCGAAAAGCAATAATTTGTTTTTTATGTACTAATATTGTTACTGGGCTGGCAGTCGAATCATACAGTCAAGCACTCGTAACTACTATACCACGCGACCGACAAGAAGAAGATATATGATTCAAGCAATATTTCTTCTTAGGTTTACCGCATGGCCTCCGGAGGCTTTGGAACGGGTCGCGTCTATGTTCATAAGCAAGATGGCAGACGTCAATGAGGAACTTCGCGAGACGTGTGTGGAGATGTGTCAACTCTTCCATATGAGCGTCGTTCAGCTTAGTGAGAGGTATTAGCAAGTACTTTCTACGTGGTTGACAAACTAAAAAAAAATTATTGAGGTAAACAGGTAGCATGCCTTAAACATTTTGTACCATGACAGGCTGTGAAGATTATGTTGATGATGATGATAATTCATTTGAAACTGGAGGAACTGGGTTCATAGTGATGAAATCTAACCCAAGACATTTGCCAAAATTATTACTAGTTATGTAGTTTTAGTTCGTAAGAATTAAGAGAAACAGAAATTTAGTGGTGAATTTAATTACCATTGGGTGAAATTTAATGCCAATAAGATTGGTATTCAATATATAATAAATATGTTGGAAATATTCTGACATTATATTGGACGTTTCCATATTCCTTCACTTGTCCTACACGCCGACTAAGAAAAATCTAAGGAAAATTTTGTAACTTCCTACAAATGCTTGATATCATTCTATTCTAGAATTGAATATAGTAAGTTTAATAGCGGATATCTACGGTGGGCAGAGTCTTCTGCAATGCATATCCTGGGTCTCAATAATACAGTAAATTTGAGAAAAGAAGAATATAAAAAGAAAAAGAAAGAACTGTCTGGGGTTCAAATGAGAACTTAAAAAGTTAATGATGATTATGATGTCGTATAGGCCGAATTCGACAACAGTGACATATTCCGGTCGTTACCAGGTCACATCAATGGTGTGGGGTGTGTTTTAGTTCTTCTGTGTTTGGCACTGAGGAACTCACACATCGTCACCTTCCTAAAATGAAGGCAAGGAATGCTAGATAAAATCGTAGGAAAATCCAAATGCAGAAGCAGCGACATTAAAATTTTATATTTAGACCCATACCCAGAAACAAGCAATTTGTGATACACGAGTGTTGTTCCCTTTCTGGACACCGAACCTACGCTATACGATGCAGCTGCCAGATGTTGTGACGAACAGAGCACAAGACTTTCCTAGACATTAATATTGGAACTGTATGCTCAGGTTCTACACGGAGCAGCGGAGAAAGGTCTACGTCACACCAACTAGTTACCTAGAACTCATCAAAGCCTTCCAAAGCTTGTACGCCTTGAAAGTGGAGCAGATAACAAAAGCGAGGATACGGTGAGGACATATTTATGTTTTATTTTTACTCATTTATTATTGGTTTCAAAAACACGTTCTTAGAATTTTAAATGGCCTCCCGCCTATGGATAATTACCTAAAAGTTTTTGAAATTGATTTGCATCTCTGTGACTATTATGACTTAAGCACCAACAGAACTTAAATATATTCAACAATTCGACAACCGGTATCCAAGTTCTTATGGAAGATAAGTAAGGTGATATACTACATTACAATCTTTAATTAGATGATTAATTTACACATTTCTCCCAACATACTCTTCTCCCGACTCAAACTTCTCCCGGTACACACTTCTTTCAACGCAGACTTGTCCCCAAACACACCTTTAATATTTTCTTTAAAATGATAATGATGATAGATGATTTCTCTCCAATAAATTATATGGCATTTATGATCTTCCAAAAGATCATCATTCCACAGATTTATTATAGGTGTAGACATGATTGTGTGAAAATATTACATCAGGTACGAGATGGGTCTGGAGCAGCTGGAGTTTGCAGCGGGGCAGGTGGCGGTGATGCAGCAGCAGCTCATCGACCTGCAGCCGCAACTCGTCGACACCTCCGACCGTACTGAGAAGCTCATGATAAAGATAGAACAGGACACCGTTCTCGTCGAGAAACAGAAAGAGGTACGTGTTTATAATACGTACTATATATATAATATATAATACATCTTTTTTTCTGAGGATTTAAGTAACTCGCACATTACTATTTACATGATGATCATTAAAATTAGTGCTCCAAAATTACTCCAAGACTATCTCGTCATAGCACGTGCGTGATCTAGTTAAGTTCTAGATTGTATTAAGGAACCATGAGTGCTGTAATGCAAAGTCCTGGAAACGTAGGCATGAACCTGAACCTTTTTGCTCCCAGAAACCGACTGCATGTATGTATGTATTTGAGGGAAATAAAGATTTTTGTTATTACTATTATTATTATGTTAGATATTTAATACCTTCAGTTGCTTCTTTGTTGTACAAGGTGACTTTCTTTTGAATTTTTTGTTACGCATCGAACAATCATTATATAGATAGTTGGGGCTGATGAAGCGCTGGCCAATGAAGCGGCAGCGGCTGCTCAAGCCATCAAGGATGACTGCGAATCGGACCTGGCGGAGGCAGTGCCCGCTTTAGAAGCAGCTCTGTCTGCACTCAACACGTTGAAGCCTGCGGACATCACCCTCGTCAAAGCCATGAAGAATCCGCCTGCTGGAGTGAAGCTAGTCATGGAGGCTGTCTGCGTTATGAAGGGTATCAAGGGGGATAGGAAGATGGACCCTAGTGGTAAGTTACATTTCAATTTCTTTATCGTTTCCTAATACGTTCGATTCCGCGTCGACCACGAGGTGTATTGCCGATTGCGGTTCTTCAAACCAAGAAAATTGTTGATGTTCAGCATTAAAAGTCAAGATCAGAGATGGAGACGAAGCTACTGCCTGGTAGCGAGGCTTTCTGTCTCGGTTCTTAGGGGTAACCATGTGCATATTGATTTTTTTAAGGATAGATGTAGATGTTAATATACTAGTCATAACTAACCATCAAGTGAACTGTGTGCTCCTTTTTCATCCTGCACTTAAAAAAAGAACAAGCTCCTACGTCTTTTTTTATTTTAAGTGTAATGAGATAGGGTGTGACCACAAACGTGACATGTTGTAAGCGTATCGCTGTACAAATAGATAATAAATATATAAAAAATAGTTTTAAACAGTGTACATTTAGTAGAACATTTTAACAGTGGCAGAGCTACACTGCAGTTTGTTTCTAACTGCAGAATGAATGAATAGGTCAGCTCGACCGGGATAGAACCACGCCCTCACGGAATACCGGCGTGAAATAGCAGCATAACGCTGCTGTGTTTCGTCTGGTGATTGAAGGCATCCGGAGACCTTTATAACTGGTGACGGGGCATTCCATTTCAGTCCTCAAGGGTGACAACGCATCTGCATTATGATTCCTTGTCAAGGATGAATGTGGATGTCGTGGGCCGCAGGAATCACTTGCCTTCAGGTGAACTGTGTGCTCGTTTGCAACTCTCAATGTAATAAAAAAAAATAACATCACTGAAGGTTATCTAGTAAGTATTATATGAAAATACGAAAAACGTTAACACATTATCCCACACCTTAAGCCAATTGACCCAAACATCTGATGAGTCTGATGGTACTAAGTTCTCACCTTGTATGCTAAAATAATTATATATTTTTATAGGAAAAGCCTACGAAGACTTTTGGGGACCATCTCAGAAGATGCTCGGTGACATGAAATTTCTAGACAGTTTAAAGAATTACGACAAGGATAATATTCCTTCTGCTATCATGAAGAAAATTCGTGACAAGTGAGTGATTTTTTGTATTACATTGAGAATAATAAACTCACACACAGTTCACCTGATGGTAAGTGACACCTGCGGCCCATGACATCTACATACATCCTTGACAAGCAATCATAATGCAGATGCCTTGTCACTCCATCACAGTTCTTAAAGGACTGAAATGGAATGCCTCGTCACCAGTAATAAAAGCTTTTGGATCCCTTCACTCACTCACATTGTGATCTGGGAGGAGTGTGAGATTGGGCATATTTGACGTTCATATGGAGAAAGAATGCAGAGAGATAAAATGAATACAATAAATTTAAAAATAATATTATATACATACTGAATGTCAAACACATAAGATTCTGTGGTCAATCAGACACACTGATTATCGCTAAAGATTATATATAATATATCTGTATCTTTTGTCATTTAATCCGAAATAAATGATTATTATTATTAATATTATAAATCGTACACTGAGCTACCTTGGCTCGTCAGTAAAGACTGCTGAATAATATTATTATTCAACCCAGATATATTCCGGACCGCGAGTTCGACCCGGTCGTTATAGCGAAGGTGTCGTCAGCATGCGAGGGTCTGTGCCGATGGGTGCGCGCCATGGACGTCTACGATAGAGTTATTAAGGTTAGCTTTCTTCCTTCTTACTTGTTTTTCCCTCACCCACACTTTATATTTTAAAACACAAATCAGCAGCAAAGTGAAACCACTCGATCCAAATAACATCACTTATGATCTATTGATTAGTTTTTAATGGTATCATCGTAGAAATTGAAATTGGCAGAGATCTATTTATCTGCCATTTACATTTCCAATCGTGGTGATCGATGCTGTCTTATGCGATCGGACCTTAATTCACTTGGTATACATTTTAAGATACGCCCACCCGCTAAAGTATTAAATGTAGAAGAGAAAGACAAATATATCTTTAAATGTGTTTATTTATTTGTAGGTTGTGGCGCCAAAGAAGGCAGCTCTGGCCGAGGCTGAAGCGGAACTACAGGTACAGATGAACACACTCAACGAGAAGCGAGCCCAGCTGCAAGCTGTGCTGGACAAATTGCAGGTGAGAGCAACGCAATGGTTTCCTTAGTAATATCTCTTTTATGAAACCACCAGTGATAGGTGCACACCTATTTACAAACGCAACAAATTTTTAAGATTTATTGTGTATTTGTTTCTACCCCTGAGAGCTGAGATGGAATGCCTTGTTACCTGCAATTGGGTCTCCGGATCCTTACACTCACCATACGAAACACAGTAGCGTTATATTGCTATTTCACTCTGGTATTCTGTGAGGGCGTGGTAGTCGTTGTAATACTTAATTTATCTGATGCTTACGTTCTTAATAAAATACATTATTACCAAAAACTACAGAAAATTAATTAAATAAAATTAAAAGAAATCCATACAATAATGCTGATATAATTATTTATTACTAAAAGGCTTTAAACGACGAGTTCGCCGAAATGACGCGTAAGAAGAAAGGTCTAGAAGACGAGATAGACTTATGTTCTACTAAGTTGGCTCGCGCTGAGCAACTGATTGGCGGGCTGGGCGGAGAGAAGGCGCGTTGGACTCAGCTGGCGGAACAGCTGCAAGAGTTACTTGGTAACATTA
This sequence comes from Teinopalpus imperialis, assembly GCA_029286865.1. NCBI lineage: Eukaryota > Metazoa > Arthropoda > Insecta > Lepidoptera > Papilionidae > Teinopalpus > Teinopalpus imperialis. The sequence continues at coordinate 17,146,227 of JAGSMU010000003.1, forward strand.
TAGGTGAGTCCTCCTCATCAAAGACATCATTGCCGTGGTAGCGGGGATCTAGAATTTGGGGTTCGATTTTTTTTTATTGTTCAAAAGTAGTTAGAGTATAAATGTTTAAAAACAGCTTAAAATTGCTACTGTTGAGCATAAGTTTCCTTTCCATAGCTTCATCAAACAACGCTAGAAAATATTTGAATACCAGCAGTTCATAAAGCCTGACCCAGTCCACGATAAGATATGGTGCCAATCATACAAACAGTTCAACTGATTATGATTCGTCTGTCCTATAAACACCCACACAAGATAATCCAAGAAGACTAAGATGACAATCTTCGAAACACAGTAGCACTAAACTAATAATACTAGACTATGCAACATTTAGCTGCGGATTGATTCTACGACGTAAATTATATTTTTACTTTAATGCGAAATATTGTTTTAATGTGATAGAACTGCACTACTGTTTGCACGTAACGACATGAATGGGTTGGTTCAATTTGGGAAGGATCACGCCCTCACAGAATACTAGCGTAACGCTGTTATGTTTCGCCTGGTTGGAGTAGGGATCTGGCGACCCTTATTATTGGAAATAAGGCATTTCATTTTAGTTTTTGGGATTGACAACGTATCTACATTACGATTCGATATCGGAGATGAATGTGAGTATGTTGGCCGCAGCCGTCACTTATCATGATATCAGATGCACTGTGTGCTCGTATCACCCTCAAGCAATAAAAAAAACCAATTACAATCCATTAATGATATCCAGGTGACGTTCTACTCTCGGCCGGTTTCATCGCATACCTGGGCCCGTATACTGTGAGCTACAGGCGGGAGGTAATACAGATCTGGAATACCAGGACAAAGGAACTAGGTACGGTGACAATGATTTTTTTATTTTTCCATGGACAGATTTTTCACAGCCGTGTTGTAGTTAGTGCCTAGCTTCAACATAAATACGTTGCTATCAAAGAATATATAACGCTGCTTTGTTTCGTATGTTGAGTGTAGAGATGTGAAGATAGAGCGAAGGCGTTCCTTCCTGCGCATGAGTGAAGATGTCATGGGCCGCTGTTATCATTTATCATCAGGTGAACTGTGTGGTATTCATGTTTCTAATTGCAGAAAGAATGGGTGGGCTTCACCGACAATGCTCATACAGAATATTATCTTAAAATAGTAGCATAACGCTGTTGTGTTTCCTATGGTGAGTGCAGGGAACCGAAGGCCTATTTACTAATAACGAGGCATTCCATCTCAAGGATGTCACAACACATCTTGAATCCATCTTGAGGATGGATGTTCGTTGAGCTGCTTATGTTGTTGATGATAATGACCTTGTGTTGATAGCAGTTATCTGCGATGGCAACAATTTAATGAAGATTTCCTGATGATTAACCGCTTATTCAACGTTGGGTTTATGTGATAAGATCGATAGTGCATGGGATATTTACTCCAATACATGAACACACTGTTCATTGCCTTACCTAATCTGATGTACCGATTAGGTAAAGCGATGATCACTTTGCCATTAAGTGTGTTTAGTTCTGGTGTGAACAACTAACCACATTTGCCGTTGATATGGATCCAGGATTGTGCTATATATATAATGCTATTCGGCGGCGTTGTCATTGCATCTATCCATCTACATTTATCAGACCATAATTCATTCCTGTCATTTCATCCCTTCTTCCGTTATAGAAATACCATGCTCAGACGTTTTTTCTCTTATAACTACGCTGGGTGAACCGGTGGTAATCCGGGCATGGAACATCGCGGGCTTGCCAGTAGACGCCTTCTCCATCGAGAACGGCATCATTGTCGAGAAGTCGCGACGTTGGGCCCTTATGATTGATCCTCAGGGTAAGTTTGAGTTTTTAGTTAAAGTTAAAGTTGCTGGCTATACTATGTGAGAATTTACTCACGAAGAAATAATACGTTTTAACACGTTAATGAATAATTTTACTTATAATTTACATAAGCAATGACTAATATGCTCCAAGAGTAACTGATAGATATGAATGGTATCGGAGACAAGGGACAATCAGAATCAACATAAAATAATTTGTGTGGCACAAAACGTTTGGCTCAACCACGATTTAACATAGTAAAAAACCTCGAACTTAAAGGTTGCGAGCAATTTGTCAGTATTTATTGGAGGTCATGAGACTAATTTATCATTTTCACATTCTGTATAACACGTCCAAAAGGATTACTCCAGATGATGGATCATTACGAGACCACAATAATGAGCAAATATAAAATAAGAAGCTGTACTCACCTGAATCACTAATATTCTCGTGCAAGGAAGTGATTTTTTTTGGATCTGTTTGGCAGGTTGGTTGTAAATCCTGAACATGGAAAAACGAAAAGATTAATTTATTTATCCTACTACGTAGTGTTTACTTTTGGGTATTGAGATCTACGCTCATTGCCAGCACTTTGGCATTTCTATGAGGACGGAGATTCGGAATCTAATGACTATTGCTGTTGGTCCAGAGACCTCTACAGCTTTATCTAACAAGACTCGCGAGCGGGTTGTATGGAGACGACGACGATACTGCGAAGCTGGCGCGGAGACTGGTGCTGCTGCACCACCGCTGCACTCCAACCCCTGTGGACGAAGAACGTCGACAACAGAGAGGGGCGATAATACGATCCGAGGGCCCCTCATAAGGAGTTGCGAAACCTCGACTCGGATCGCTATCTTAAGGGAGGACAGGTCGATATTTAGAAGCGGCATAGAACACGAGTAAATCGCGTGTAAGCCGCTGTGCGAGGAAGACGACGTCGCGCTCGCCGGCGAGTGCGGTGGGGCGTGACTGAATTTACGTGTATGTTGGTGTGTGTGAGCGTCGGTGACGTTGGTCGGTCCGCGGTTAAGCCCCTGCCGCACGGCGCAGACGGGACTGTGTCAAAGTTCAGAATATCATTAGGTGTTATGATTGCGTATTTAGGACGTCTTTTGTTACGAGGGGCGTCCCTCACGGGGGTGTAGTCACCTGCTGCTACCATTAACGGGTTAGGGTGATTTACGATCGAATTGAAATATTGTAGAGATATTTCTTTAAAGTATGTACTTCCTTATGGAGGGTATCTTAAGGTCTCGTTGTAATTCCGAGACTCGGCCAGCAATAGCCCGGCGTATATAACCGGAATATGCGTTAGCTATGTAACGTATATTAACATTATCACTTCTCCAAATGTAACAACCACTCTCTGTTACCTAACAAAAAGTTGTACATTTCAGAGCAAGCCAACAAATGGGTGAAGAACATGGAACGCGAGAACCAGCTGAAGGTGATCAAGCTAACGGATCCGAACTACACGCGCGTGCTGGAGACCGCGATACAGCTCGGCATGCCCGTGCTGCTCGAGAACATACGCGAGCAGCTCGACGCGGTCCTCGAACCTGTGCTGCTGCGGAACATATTCAGGTAACAGCTTCTGAACATTTTTTGTGTGTACAGACTATGATATTTTAAATACTAGAAAAAATGCCTTATCTGAACCGTTATTGAACACGTCTATTGAATGAATAATTATAATAATGGATGTCGAAAAATTATCCCACGAAAACCTAATTATTGGTGAACCACAAAGACAAGACAAGACTGTTTCATTTACAAATAATAGTTGAATAATTAGCGGCTAGGCTTACCCCTCCCCTAAACCCGCACTGTGCACGCCACCGCCGCTTGTGCCGCCCGCGGTTTCATTAATAAACGGCACGATTTCTGGAATATTTAATTTTAATTTACTCAACTCATTGTACTCAACAATTCTGCATAATTATAATCTGTTACATATAACTTATTGTCCATTTATGTTTTCAGATGGTGGTGTTTTATTTGACTTTGACATCACATAATATTTAACTTGTTATTATTAATAGGTCGGGTGGCATGGACTGTTTGAAGTTCGCCGACAACGTATTGGAGTACAACTACAGCTTCCGTTTCTACATCACGACTCGACTCAGCAACCCGCATTACTTGCCGGAGATCGCAGTTAAAGTGAGTAGAACTGCTGTTTATAGAATAAGGCATCCATTTTTTGTTCCAGTATTACAATTTCTAACCACGACTATGATGGAATTTCTTCGAATGGAGTACTAGTTAAAATGAATCAATAATCAAAAGTTATGCAATTTAAAAAAGTTATATAAATAGAAAAAAAATTTAAACGACTTATACGTTAATTTAAATTTGTTTTACAGGTGACAGTATTAAACTTTATGATAACACCACAAGGCCTGGAGGACCAGTTGCTTGGCATCGTGGTGGCGCAAGATAGGCCCGAGTTGGAGCTGAAGAAGAACCAGCTTATTGTGGAGGGTGCCAACAATAAGAGGACGTTGAAGGAAATTGAAGATAAAATCCTTGAGGTGTGATGGGAAAAAAAAATAATTTTGATGCCCACATGTGCAAATAAAATGGACTCATCACTCGCCGGGAGTTATTGAACATAATATTCAGTAAATTCTTCTTTGTTCTGTAAGATTATTTCAAAGCCGTTATCGTTAGGCATTCTCTGTTTTTTGCTCTTATTTTTCTCTTTCACATCTTTCACTCTGTCTCTCGTGTCCTCTTTGCTACCTTGTTTCTAACGCAGTACGTATAATTTTATTCTGGTACCTTACAGAGAGTCATAGTAGAACAGTGTATAAGCATTCCCAATTATATCTTGGTACTCGAGTAGATGGAGTTCAATCTCCGGTGTCGGCAACAATGAATTCGTTAATCGCAATTTTAAGTGTAAGAAAACCATCGGGAGATAACCTGCATGTCTACGAAATAAATAAATCCGCTGGTACTCTATTCTTTTATACTTTACAGGTGCTATCATCAGCTGGTAACATTCTAGAAGACGAATCAGCGAATCAAATCTTATCATCGTCGAAGCTCCTCTCAATAGAGATAGAAGCGAAACAAGCAGCTGCCGCCGTCACAGAAGTGGAGATAGACGAGGCACGACAGCTCTACGTGCCTGTCTCCAAACACAGTTCCGTGCTATTCTTCTGCATTTCCGACTTGGCAAACATTGAACCAATGTACCAGTATTCGCTTAATTGGTACGTTTGCTCGTGTTAAATAGATTAATAATCTATATTTATTCCTAAATTCAAGTTTATTGGTTATTTATTTCTTTGTTATATTAAAATGTTGTCTTTCTGATTTTGTAATTACTAAATATTGTGTCGATGTATCCGTTAACCGATGAGGCAGCAACCTCGTATTGACCATTGCAGTGTAGTACGAAGCAAAACACACACTCGTTATTCCTTTTCATGCTATGAGATTAGAGGAATGTCCGAACTAGATGTAAACATCTCCGATGGTAGAGAATATATAGAATATCCCTTTACTTTAGGAAATGACGACCTGAGTGAGTTTGAGAAATGTTGATGAATGCAGGTTGTGTAGGATGCAGCTCTGCTCTGTCGTAACGAGGTCTAGGAGCTCTTAGCTTTCAGCAGCTTTTAGCTTTAAAGCACACAACGATCACTATACATACATCCTCTTGCCCTTAACGAAGAGAGCAGATTAAGATATTTTGTCGACCCTGATCACTAATTAGAATTATATATTGCTCCTTATTGTGTATTTATATTGGAACTCAATTATGTCATTATTTATCTAGATTAATCAAATACTTAAATTAAAGTGAGCCTATGTAGTTACTTAGTTGTCCATCAGAAAGAAAATATAGGAAGGATGTATGTGTTTGTGTGTGTGCATACTTTCGTAAATCATGAACCCTAAGCACATACGACAGAGTTCCTAATCATTGTCAATGAACATTATATGAACATATACATTTCCAGGTTCATTAACCTGTACAACCAGTCAATTATTAACTCCCCGAAAAGCGACGACCTGGATGTCCGGTTGGAGGGCCTTAACAGCTACTTCACGCGAAGCATCTACGAGAACGTCTGCCGGAGCTTGTTCGAGAAGGACAAGCTGATATTCTCTCTCGTTCTAACACTTGGCTTACTGAGACCTAAGGTAAAAGATAGTAATTTAGAACTTATACAGGAAATGTCACATTTTAATTAAAATTAGTAAAATATATTTTAAATCTATATATTATATAACTGTTTTATATTTTTTAGGTTATATTAAATTTTATATTAATATAAGGGTAACCTATAAAGTATATACATTGTTCTGAAATGAAATTTAGGCTTGTTTGTATTCAATTATGCATATTTTAAAATGATTTTTAATGGAACAAATGTTAAATTAAAACAAATATTTAATATAATATACAATAAAGATGAACAAAATCTTTTAAATAATGAAAATTTGCGCGTAATGTAAGCAAAAAACGGACAGGGCGGCCTAAGGAAGGGCTGAAATACGAATGACAGAGAAAGATATTGATTGACATTAACATAATTTTAATATTCATTTCATATATTTTATGTTACTAACATTGACGAACTAGCACAGAAAGCGAAGTTGTTACAAATACATGAAAACAATGCACCTAAACGCCAAATGACGGCTGCTTGGTTTTGTTTATTTTTTCTTGTTTATGGCACAAACGAACACACAGTTCACCTTGTGATAAGTGATTCCTGCGGCCCGTGACACACACACTCGAAGCCTATAAGGAATCGTCATGCAGATACGTTGTCAACCCCGAGCACTAAGATGGAATCCCTCAATACCCCATTAATGGTAATCTGTAGTTCCCTACATTTATACATCATTGAAAACACACCTCACACTATACCTAAAAGTATTCTGTGAGAGGATTGTCCTTTCCCGGTACTGCACTGTACAACCCATTCGTACTGTAACCAGAGACCAGCTGGTGTGTGGCTCTACCACAAGAGAACTATAATAAGTATTATATTCGAACAGTGGTAGAGCTATACTGAAGTTCGTTTCTAAAAGCAGAATGAATGTACTCTCGACCGGGGTAAGGCCACGCCCTCGCAGAATACCAGCGTAACATAACAGCATAATATGCTGTGTTTCGTCAGGTGAGTGCAGGGAACCGGAGACCTTTATTACTGGTGACGAGACATTCCATCTCAGTCCTCAAGGTTGACAACATATCTTCATTATGATTCCTTGTCAAGGATGAATGTAGATGTCATGGGCCGCAGAAATAACTTACCACTATGTAAACTGTGTGCTCGTATCTCTCAATGTAATCTAAATGTAAAATATATATAATCACCAGGGTCTCATCGACGACGAGATGGTGGCATTTCTACTCACCGGCGGTGTGGCGCTGGAGAATCCTTACGAGAACCCAGCTCCCACCTGGCTTTCGGAGAAGGCTTGGTCGGAAATCGTTCGCAGCAGTCACCTGAGTGGGTGAGGACGATTCACTACGCGTTGGGCAGTGAAGATAATGATGACGATATCCTCCTGGCCGACCGATGATGATCTTGTCGTTGTTATCAACTGTGCAGAATATTTTATAGTGCCGTGAGAATTTGAGTAATCAGAGGCACTCACTCGTCGTTCCCTTTCCTATTCTGATGATGAAGATTGGAGAAAGGTTACAGCAGTGTCGAGGACATAGGATGATTATTCAATATACCCAGACCCGAATACCACTTTGTGTTGCACAAATATTGTTCCTAAGCTAGGAATCGAATCAGAGACCCACGATGCCGTAATCGGGTACCCTGAACACTACTACCAAGCAGCTATCATGCGGTCACTACGTCACGCGGGCGGTAAAGGAAAGCATCGTAGAGAAGTCTAAAGCTGCCTTTGAATGTAATAAAAGTCGGGAGCGTCCTTTGGACTTTTTAAAAATAAAAGACTAAACTTAATTATAAACTAATTTAAGTGTTGCCATAGTGGGATGCCAACAACGACTGCTCAAATCCATCACTACAAACTAAACGTTAAAATGTCCTACTGTAACTTAACCTACGTGGGAACATAACAATGCTCTGTTACGAAAGCACTGCAGGTGTGCTTTTATGCTGACATACGCACATTGTGTACAGGCCGTGCTTCTATAACTAGCTCGATTTAAAAGCGAGCGTTCAGTGACTGATCTATCACTGCGAATATTATGCATTACATAATGTATGAAGATTGATTTTTCAGAACCGCCAGTATTTGAAAAATATTAAATGTTTGCGTGCTATAGCTACACTGCAGGTTATTTCTAGCTGAAGAATAAATGGGTCAGCTCGATCGGATAGGACCATGCCCTCACAGAATAACAGCGTAAAATGGCATCATAATGTGATCCGGAGACCTTTATTACTGGCGACGAGGCATTCCATCTCAGTCGTCAAGGGTGACAACGCATCTGCATTATGATTTCTTGTCAAGGATGAATGTAGATGTCATGGGCCGCAGGTATCTCTTACTTCAGGTGAACTAGGTGAACTGTGTTTGTTACTCACAATGTAATAATAAAAATATGGCTATATATGTAATATATATATATATATATATATATATATATATAATAGCTTTTACACATTCGTAAAAGCTATTATATAAATTAAATAAATCTAAAACACCTTTGATTTTATAACCCATAATCCTCAAAAGAATATGATTATGTATAAAAAATAGTTCTATTCAATAATACACCTCACGTAAATATAGAAAATCATTAATTCGCTGGCATTACGGTAATGTATGTCAAATGTTTTCTTTATCATCTCTTTTTATTTTGCAGGTTGATAGGGTTTAAGGAAAACTTCGAGAAGCAGGTTGCGAAGTGGAAGGCGTTCTACGACCTCTCGGCACCGCAAGAGAACACCCTCCCCCCACCATATGCAAATATAAAAGGGATTGCGAAGCTGATTATGTTTAGGTATATTTTAGTTCAGAACAGAATTGTTATTACATATAATATATATATATATATATATATATATATATATATATAAAGCCCAAATCTTGATATTTTTCGACACTCCCTTTTAACTTTTAAACAGAATATTAAAAACATATTATAATATTATTTCTTTATTACGTTTTTGTTATTATTACTTTTTCATTATTGTTTTTTTTTATATTAATTTATTACATTTAATCTAGTTTAATGCATGTTGAGTTAGCCTTTAAGGGATTAGCCTTGGGATATACAGTGTTACATGATTAGTTTAATGTAGTTTATGTACTTTGAAAACATAACGTTGGCTTCCTAATAAATAAATAAATCACTGTTTACAATATTTATCGAGTTTAGTCTCGAAGTGAATACACCACGTAAGTACATTAACCCGCCGACCTTAACGGTGGAATGCCTATAATAAATTAATTCCTCTATCTGCTATATTGGAGGCAAATTAACGAAGTATTCCCCATACTCTCTAAAGTATATCCTGTTTGTGTCAACAGTTAAGCCACATTGTAAATTGTTTCTAGTTCCACACCCTCACAGAATACCAGTGATATATAGCAGCGTAATGCTGCTGTTTCGTATGTCAGTGTAAGGAGACCAGATTACAGGTATAGAGGCATTCCATATCAGCCCTCTAGGCCAGCTACGCATGGGCATCTTGAATTTCGTTTTTTCTACATTTTGAGTTTGTCATGTCATTACAGTCATTACTTTTTATCACGTGCGTTGTTTACTTATTACTATCCACAGATGCATCCGACCCGACAAGTTGATCCCCCTGGTGCAGCAGTACGTGGCGGAGTCCCTGGGCCGCTCCTACATCGAGCCCCCACCCTTTGATTTACAACGATCCTACGACGACAGCCACTGTTGCTCGCCGTTGATATTCATACTGTCGCCCGGTTCTGATCCCATGTCTGGGCTCGTCAAGTTCTCCATGGAGAGGAAGGTCGTCAGCTTCGAGACCATCTCCCTTGGACAGGGACAGGTAAGGAATAATATTAGTTTGGTCACACCTAGTTTTATGTAAGACAAGTATTCAGCTGATGATCAGTTGTAAAATTGGCACAACGATCACCCATCAGAGGCTGACAGACAGAAAATTACCGTTACTTCTCAAGCAAGAAAAAGTAAAATAGCTGCTAATATACCTTATTTCTCTAACCCTCATCATGCGCCGTGTGTTCTTAAATTTAGAAAGCTCCTCTTACTATATAGGTGTAACCACACCTTAGTTGAACTTTTACTGAAATGACTACAAACTTTCCCTAAGTAGTGGCGCATTCTGAGAAGAACACCTTTTAGTGAACACCAAACAGATATTGTGGTAGCTTTAATACTATAATGGGCCAGACCCACAGAGGGTTCAGACGACTTATGACCATAGACGTTCAACACGTGATGTACTACCATCATTATGGTAAATACACGATACAGTACGTTTTCCGACGGCGGCATCTGTGGGTCGGCTCGAGCGGGGAAGGAGCACACGATCACAGAATAGCAGGGTAAAATAAACAGCATAACCTGGTGAGTGTAGGGATCCGAACTCTCATTGCCGTTTGCGAGCCATTCTGTCTCAGTCCTCGGGAGTGTCAACGCATGTACATCAATCATTAATCTTGATCTCAAGGAGTAGAGGTGAATGTACTGTTATGACTAAATAAATTTTTGTTATCCTTATTTTTCCTGTTAATATCTGATATGGCTTCATCACAACTGTGTTATTATCTGAAGACTATATATAAATAATTATGTTATGTAAGTATTTATGTATATTTGTAAATTGATATTTTTTAAATAACTTTACATATATCGTTAAGTAACTTTTTTATTTCAGGCCTACCAACATTTTTTGTCATGCTACTGGGAATTAAGATCGTCCTTGTAAACCTTGTTCAAGCGACATAACTAATAAATAAATAAATAAACAGTATAATGTCTGCTATTCCAGGGTCCGATAGCAGCGAATATGATAAACCAGGCGATAGTGACAGGCGGGTGGGTGGTGCTCCAGAACTGCCACGTGATGGACTCATGGATGGGCGAGCTGGAGCGCATCTGTGCCGAAGTTATCGTGCCGCAGGTCACCCATCCCGAGTTCCGGTGCTGGTTGACCTCGTATCCGAGCAAAGCGTTCCCCGTTACTGTGCTGCAAAATGGTAAACAGACTTGATGATAATTCTAGTGCTTGTTGGAATTGTAAATTAAAATAGTATACTCATGATAATAACCACACCAACCCATGTGACGAGAACCTCTATAAGATATATATGATGATAAGATTTCCCCCAGATACTAGATGGGTTTTTTTTTTAGCGTCGGGAAGTTTTTAGCCGAGCAGGATTGATCCTCTCTCAATCCCGCTCGGCAGCCTCCTTTCGGACCATTACGGTCTCGCAGAAGGAGACTACGACGCTCCACGCCGGTTGCTATGTTATGCTATGGGACCACCGAAAGTTCGATAGCAACCCACCTTAAAGTAAATTAAATTGAATTGACCTGTGAGTACCTCGCTTGCTTTATAGGAGTTAAAATGACGAACGAAGCACCGAAAGGTCTAAAGAACAACATGTACCGGTCATACACCTCGGACCCTATCAGCGACCCCGAGTTCTACATTTCCTGCCCGCGGACGGAGGAGTGGCGCCGGCTACTGTTCGCGCTGTGCTTCTTCCACGCGCTAGTGCAGGAGCGACGAGCTTTCGGTCCGCTGGGGTGGAACATCGGCTATGAGTTTAATGAGAGCGATTTGAGGATTTGCATCATGCAGCTGCAAGTAAGTCTGCCTACGTTTGTTTGCTGTGCTGTAGTTAACGAGTGGTCAAGTCTATATCACGGCCGGGCCGGAAAAGACATGGTTCTGAACCGCTGCCCCCGTAGACCGGGCAAGTACTGGTAATGTGCTTATGTCCAAAACGGGTTTTTGGATACTGGGATACAAAATAATATGTTATGGTCCACTACATACTACATATTAACTTACCCGATTACGGTCATCGAAACGGTTACCGGTTTTGTGATAATTGAAATGTGTAGTGTGTGATATGAAGTGTGCGGAATATAAGGTGAAACTTTACGCTGCCGACTGCTGGATGATTGGTACACTCATTATTAGGTTTATCACCGTCCACGTAGACCAGTCAAAGTGCTGGCAACGAGAACGGTGTAATATATAAAAGAATAATGCCAGACTATTGCTTTTTTTGACGTTTGTTTTGATATTAGTGTTGACAAATAAACACTCAGTTCACTTCAACTAAGATTCAAGATGCACATGCGTTGTCACAATCGTCGTTGCCTGGTTTTTATCACCACACGAAACCCAGCGTTATGCTGCTCTTAAACTCTGGTATTCCGAAAGGGTGTGGTCCCTCCCATATCGAGACGACGGCAAAAAGCTAACTGCAGTATTGGCTCACGTCTTACCGCTTCCAGAGCCAATACTATATTATCCTAAGCTGGTGGGATCGAGAATTATTTTTGAACGAAACGTTTGAACAATTTGTAGATGTTCTTGTCTGAATACGCGGAGACGCCGTTCGACGCGCTGAACTACCTTGCGGGCGAGTGCAATTACGGCGGCAGGGTCACCGACGACAAGGACCGTCGCCTGATACTGTCACTGCTCTCCACTTTCTACAACGAGGAAGTCACCACGGATCCCAAGTTCGTTGTCATCATATTTGAAATATAGTGTTAAGTAGTACTTAGAATATCGATTGCCGTTGGGAGAGAAAGCTTCTCGAGTAGATCGTAGGATTCTCTCACCCTATTTTGTGGAAAACCGATGGCTGCAAGGCTTAGGATTGTTCTTTGTTCAGCGGTGGACTAATGATGGGTTGGCATGACGATGATTACGAGGAAGTATTAATAAAGCACGAATATATAAACCACGAAGATTTATTGATGCAAACGAAGTTTTGAAATAGTGAAATGAATCCTCACCTCCTTCCACTCAAGATAGACAGATATTTTTAATTTACCAACGTGATTGGTGAATAAGCCATACTCTCTGTACTGCCTGAATCACCTGTCGAAGACGACGTAGGCAGTAAAGTACCAGCCGTTACCGGTTCTGCGTGCATTGTATGTACATATGTGCAGTGTCTTTATCGCTGCTTCTGAAATTTCCTCCGATCTTGTTGCATGCATTATACAGATATAATGCAGTGCTAATCCAAACTAGGTTTGCTTACGGCTCTATATCTTGCCTCAGTTGTCACCATCTAACTATCACCAGAAGATATCGCCGGATTTGAGATCAACAAGGAGGGCATCGTCAACAACACTAGAGCTAAGATAGTTGTGTGCCGAATCACTTGCTGTAAATTGAAATACTATTATTTTAGCCCTAAAAATAATTTAACTAATTTTATTATTACGTGATTTTGTGGGTCATAATTATGTCCGATGACTTCCACGAATACCATTACCAAGTCCTGATAAGTCACAGAACAAAACAATCGTGTCTCCTCCGCCAGCTACTCTTTCTCGCCGAGCGGCAACTACCGGATCCCCCCAAGCATGGACTACAACTCGGTGTTGGAGCATGTGAAGGCGCTGCCGATGATCGCAAAGCCGGAAGTATTCGGTCTGCACGAAAACGCCGACATAACTAAAGACAACAAGGAAACTGCTGCGGTGAGCTTATTTTGAAATTAATTTACTAGTAGTGTCTAGTCGCGTCTTTACGAGATCGCACCTACAGAGATTTTACTTCAAATGAAAGTAAATTACGTATTTCACTAAGATTTTTATATTTTTTTTATTCTATTGAATAAGTGATAGAGCCTAGACTAGGGGTCACGTCCGTGTATCATCAATACGATGTTGTCTGTGAAGACCAATATTTATACATGCAATGTATTCCGTAAGTACTACAGGTAAACGTAAGGGGAAGATAGTTTGACGGGTCACTTAACAGACAAAATATTACTTTTGTAAATGTATGGCACCATTTTCGAGGTATTGTGATTTTTATATTTCCTAAAAATGTTCCCCTTTCGACCTCTTCTGTTACTGTGGGTACAAATAGGCAGATAATTTAATTGTTATTATTTTTAATATTAACAATTATTTAATATAATTCGGTATTATTCTTTACACATTCTCTTGAATACATATACACATTCAAATATCATTTTATCATATCGTTGGAAATAGTTGAACAAAAGAATATTTTAAAAAAAAAATAATGGATTATTTTATTGAACGTTTGCCTTCGTCGGTGAAAAAAACTGTACCTAGCTGCTTCTGCGTATTCCATAAATAAACTACTGACTACTTTCCTAGAATCTGGTATCACCAGAAGACATCGCCGCTTTATTACCAGACCAGGAGAACGTAATATTTATTTTATTTTCCACGCATATACAGCTGCTATTTGGTTGCCTGCTAACGCAAACCTCGATAATGGCGGGGGCGGGGCAGCAGGGCGGCGACGGTCTTGGCGTGGCAGACCTGACGCGCGAGCTGCTGGCGCGTCTGCCACCTGCCTACGATGTGGTGGCAGTCTCCCGAGCGTACCCCGTGCAGTACTACAACAGTATGAACACCGTGCTCAAACAGGTACGAATCGATTTTGCTTTTGGTTCAGCACGTGAAATCCACATAAAGCTCGTATATAAATATATGAATGTCACCAACACTTAGCTTAAATAAAATAATTAATTTAATATCAGGTACGTGTCACGCTGTCGTTAGTGTCTTACTGAAGCATGGTCGGCTCAACCGAGGAGGAAGGACCTCGCCTTGAGAGAATACCAGCTAAATGATACCATGTTTCGTATGATGAGTATAGGTAGGGATCCCGGGAGCTAGTTACGTGTGAGGCATTTAATATTAGACCTCAGTGGTGGCATCTTGAATTCTTTATTGAGGGTGGATGTAGACGTCATGGGCCGCAATCATCACTTACCATTGTGAACTGTGTGCTAGATTGTCACCCTTAATACAATAAAATAACATACAGTTCAAGCTAATAGTGTGTTAGTATCCAATTGAAAGATTTTATTCTATTAGAGTTTATCCCTGATGATATTATTCTCTGATAGTCTATACTCATTGCAGGAACTGATACGCTACAATCGGCTTCTCGCTGTAGTATCCCGTACTCTTCAAGGTGTGTACTTGGCGGCTCAAGGGCTGGCCATCATGAGTGCCGAGCTGGAGGAGTGCTCAGACTCTTTTCTCAAAGGAATCGTGCCCTCCGCCTGGATGTCCAAGTCCTACCCATCGATGAAGCCACTAGGTTCCTACATGACGGACTTCCTTGCCAGGTGACGTATTTACTAAACGAGAAACGTATTTAGTGAAGTTTATTAGAACTTAGATCTCCCATGGATTGCCATAAAGCACGATCCTGAGCCTCTTGCATCCATCGACTTCCGGCAAACTTGAAGAGGTCGTAGCTCTATCTAGTGGGGGAAGTCCTGTACTGCGACTGACACTTTTGTCTTTCTTTCGGTCCGAATGCTTTTACGAGACCGAGCGCTTAGGGCCATGATCCAAAACCTTTATTTATGGGTAACGATTCGCGAGAGGGAGTCTCAGCTTGGACCCGTAATCCTGCGCGCGACTTCAGCTAATTTGAGGGTGCCCGAGAGGGCCGAAACTCTGCTTGTTCAGTTGCGTCTATCGGATTAAGAGTTTTGTATACTTTACTATTAATATATATTTATAACATCGAAATACAAACATTAAAATTACTCATACTTTTGTACATTTAACGACAAAAACAATTGATTGATCGATTGTTTTTTTTTTACTTTTTAGATGTACGGCATGAGTGGGTGGGATTGGGGAAATACCACATCAGTCCAAGCACAGACAGCCCAAAGTCCAAGGGTGCAATAACAGCATTTCGCTGCAGTTTTTCGTATGGTGAGTTGTGAACCGGAGATCCGTTTACAGGTAAATCCGTTTAAAGGTGAGGCATTCCATCTCAGTCCTCAAAGGTCACAACGCATGTGCATCTTGAATCACTATTGAGTATGGATGTAGGTTCCCAGAATTTTTTCTCATAGACCGCTTTCAAAATTTAGCTGGTTCCGGTAGACCCCCTGCAGCTACATTTGCACCATATTCCCAAAACTCGACAAAAACGTTGTACACGTTGTACTGAATATGGAATATGCAAGTTTTACAAGTAACAGTCGTTGAGCTTCTTAAAATATTATCTGCCTACATTGATAGGTGTGATAAGTTAAGCTCAAAAATTTTAGTTCTTCACTATCGAAAGCAAATATATTTTAGTGGACCCGCGCTTACGAATTGTGAACCCCATTTTTTGTCTTCCGTGGACCCCTGGGCGTCCACCTGGTTCACTTTGGAAACAAAGGATGTAGGTGGACGCACTGAAACCATCAAGTGAACTGTCTCTCGTCTTGAACTCGTCTGTCACTCGGCACGAATAAATCCACAATTTTCTACCAACCCTTCTTTAGTTTCTGTAAGGAGTATTAAACAGAAAAAACTAAGTACGGTATAAAAAATCTTTTTATTATAAATATCTTACATAGAAATACTGTTGGTTGCTTTTATAACGCAGAGACAATTTTTTTTTCATTACCAGTAAAAACTATTTGTTATTTCTGCTAACAATTTATTGCAATGTTCAAAGCTTACGCCTATCACACAGTTAATCTTGTACTCCTTTGATATTTTTTTTTATTTATTCATAAAATAATGGATTTAATAATTATTTACCACATATGAATTAAATGCATAGTTTGTACTCAATATTGTACTAAAAAAAAACACCAAAAATATAACAAATGTCACTCATGAATTTTTTGATTAGATTTTCAATAATATATATATATATACATATGCGAGAAATAAAAGAAAACACGAATTCAAACAAAAAACAGATTAATTCAGATAAACCTACTCTTCGTTCCGTCGTGAGCTGTTAATAATAGGTTGGAGAGAAAGAAATCGAATATTTATTCGGTTTTCGATCAATTTCAGATTTATGCTCGTTGGAAAGGTGACATTTCGCACAAGAAAAATAATTTGCTGTTTTTTTGTTTGGTCCATTCAGTTGTCACTTACAGAATGTTAAAATGGAATTCAACAAAGACAATTTTTTTTCACATTTCACAGTACTTCTTTGATAAAAGCGAAAATGAAAGCGAGGCGGCTTAAATTGTGAATGATGTGTATGGTATGGTACATTTAAACAGCTAATTTTGTGCAATTTTGGTCGTAACCGTTCAGATAGTCCCGTCTGATGAATCAAAGTACACCGGCATGCGAGCATTACGTAGCATGGCACAGGAGCTAAATATCGATCATAAAACAGTCAAATTATTTGGACAAACATGGTTTCACAAAGAAGCATGAAGTTTGGCTGCCGCACCAATTAAAAACATAAAAAACATGATGGATCGAATTTTCATGTGCGAAGCGTTGGCCAAACGGAATGAAATCGACCCATTTCTTGAAAGGATGGTGACTGGGATGAGTAATGGGTCACATAGGAAAACATTGTGCGAAAACTATCGTGGTCAAAGAGCGGTGGAGCTGTTCAAACCGTGACGAAATCAAGACAAACAGTCAGGAAGGTTCTTCATTTGGTGGGACTGGAGAGGAATCTTTTATTATGAGTTGCTTCCATATGGCCAAACACTAAATTCGTATCTTTACTGTCAACAACTGGACCGTTTCAAGCTATCGACTGACCAGAAACTGCCAATTGGCCAACAGGAGAGGTGTTGTGTTCCATCAGGACAATGCCAAGCCACACACCTCTATAGTGACTTGCCAGAAACTCCGAGAACTTGGTTAGGAGTGAGTTTTGATGCATCCATTATATAGTCCGGGACCTGACACCAAGCGATTACCGTGTTTTTCTTGAGTGAGATGAAATTGGTATCAATAGAAGATTGTGAAACTATTACTAGAGGTTTTCGCCAATATGGACCAAGACTTCAATGAGAGAGGCATTGTAAAGCTATCTTAAAAGCAACAGTTTATAGAATAAAAGTGCATATTTGACCCAATATAGTAATCCGAAATATTAAAAAGTTATGAGGTTAACGTAAAAATAATGGATTTCTTAATCTTCACCCTATTATAAAATGACGCTTAGGTCAATTTAGAATATAAGTCAATATCTAAAACTACAATTTCCTCTCGCGCAGCCGTCTACGCAAATATACAATTGAACATTAATATGGCAATATTTTATAATTTTATTTAAATACTTTCTGGATATAGAGAAATCACACCTGACGTTTTCTTTCCAAATCTCTCAGTTTCGAAGTTAGTTCCGCACCAAACGACTGTCTATACCTTTGACTTATATTGTCTAGGAGGGCGTATAGTGTTTCGTATTCTCTATCAGGCATTAGTTTTTCTTCCTTTTTATTACTTTCACTTGTACTAGCCACGACACTGAATCCAGACGCCGACATCTCCACCGTGTATACTTCATCTTCGTATGTAGTTATCTTGAGATAAATTTTCTGATTGGTGCTCCTCAGACCTGGCGCGATGAGTGCTTCCTTCACGTGCTTTCTAACGTCGTTTAAAGCAGCCTCCGCCTCCAGCGGCCACGTCTCCTTATCTAAAACTTGATCTGTCATTGTCCTGTTAAAAAATATACAATATTGTGTTAATGACGTTGAAATCATAGCAATATAGTATAAAAAAAAGATGCGTGATGAGGCAATGAGGCATGATTTCTCAACCATTATTATGTCACGGCCCAAAGTAAAAAGCCCAGCGCGACCCCGTCAATTAATAGTTTATTAATACGTTTGAAATGTTAAGGCAAGCCTAATTTAAATAATTAATATTTAATAAACGAATCTTTTGTATGCAGGTCTCATTTATTGAACAGATTGCGATCCCCTTTTAATACGCGACCCCCAGGTTGAGAAACGAAGGTTTAGGTTACGGCCTGCGAAACTTCAACGTCGTAATATCGATGATTGGCAATCCACCACTGTGCGCTTTATGACGAAATCCCTACCACGCACAAATACAGCTGCCGCCAGCGGTATTTCCGAACATATACGACTTAGGTACCTTCAAGAAAAGAGCCTACATCTTTCTCAAAGGCCGGCAACGCATTTGCGACTCCTCTGATGTTGCGGGCGGTTCACGGGAGACAGTAATCACTTAGCATCGGGTGAGCTGCTTGCTCGTTTGCCACCTATTCTATATAAAAAAAGTACTGGCTGATGGGTTCGTATGGTGAGTTTAGGGATCCGGAGACCCAGTGCTGGTGGCGAGGTATTTCATCTCAGGCCACAAATGTGCATTTTGAATCCTAATTCCTGAGTCATGAAGGTAATGGGCTACAGTCATAACTTCACATTTAGTTACATAAAAAAAGAATTGTTGGATATTACGTAAACTGCCCACGAGTGAACTCCCCAATGGCTGGGGCAAATGTCTCGTTATAGTGTTCTAGATTCACTCTCATCTAGTGCGGGTTGTGAATAATTTCCTAAGTGATTTATATTCTAAAAAGTTTTTCAATAGCTTTTTCGATATGGACTACTAAACTAGCAAAATGATCTGCAGTTAATGTTATCACCTTGATTATGGTAACTCACACATATATCATCCAACTTCGAAAGGACTTCGTCAAACCTTGGTTAAGTAATTAGAAAGTAAATATTTACAGAGACGTTCCATCTCGGTCATGGGATGACAACGCTTACACCTCTTGAATCCTTGTTGAAGATGAATGTATATATCATGAGCGGTAGTATTAATAATTAATCATATCATCATCAGGTGAACTGTGTGCTCGTTTATCACCCTTTATATAATAATTTAATTATATAATAATAATTTTTAATGTGCCATCTCTTCCCAGATTAAAGTTCCTGCAAGACTGGATAGACGAAGGGCCACCAGCGGTGTTTTGGATATCAGGCTTCTACTTCACCCAGTCGTTCCTCACGGGCGTGCTCCAGAACTATTCGCGTCATAATCATATACCCATTGACTGTGTTCATTTCGAGTTCACTATCACAAGTATGGAGTCCGAATGCCCGAACGAACCAACATTTGGAGTTTATTGTAAGGTGAGGAGGTTACTGTGACGTGTCTTATATTTCTTTATTATATTTCACATTGAACTGGGGTAAAGCTACGCTGCTACGACGAATGGATCGGCTCGACTGAGGGAGCTACAGGCCCTCTTATAATACCAGTGTGAAATAGCAGAATAACGATACTGTTTTATTGATGAATGTAGGGATCCGGTAAGGCATTCTATTTCCGTTCTCAACATTACGCTTACAAAGCTTGTGCATCTTAAATCTTTGTTGAGGATGAATGTGACATCATGGCCCGCTCCTACAATAATATATTAGAAAAAAGCCCACGGTGACATAATGTTAAGACCTTAGTTATTTGATATACCATTGAATAAAAAATTACAGACTAAGTGCCTTTTAAAAAATTTTCAATTAAGCTTTTTTTAATTCAAATGAATTGTAGTGCTAGTTTAATAATTTTCAACTACGGGTCAGACGTAGGCCAAAAGCGTTAATAAACTCGGCAATAAAAAAATATTTTAATTAAGCTTTTTTTTAATTCAAATGAATTGTAGTGCTAATTTAATAATTTTCAACTACGGGTCAGACGTAGGCCAAAAGCGTTAATAAACTCGGCAATAAAAAAATATTTTAATTAAACTTTTTAATTCAAATGAATTGTAGTGCTAGTTTAATAATTTTGAACTACGGGTCAGACGAAGGCCAAAAGCGTTAATAAACTCGGCAATAAAATATATTTCAATTAAGTTTTTTTTATTTTAAATTATTTGTAGTGATAGTTTTTTAATTTTGAAATATGGGTCAGACGAAGGCCAAAAGCGTTAATAAACTCGGCAATAAAATATATTTCAATTAAGTTTTTTTTATTTTAAATTATTTGTAGTGATAGTTTTTTAATTTTGAAATATGGGTCAGACGTAGGCCAAAAGCGTTAATAAACTCGGCAATAAAAAAAATACATTAGTGTTAATTTAAAATAAATCGATATTAAGCTCGTTTTTTTACATTAGTTGCCTCAATAATTTGACGCAAATGGGTACTATTCAAAGAAAGTTAAAATGGAATCACCAGGCTTTAATTTACTAGTTAAATAGATTTATTATTATTATGATAGCTTAGGGTAGAGACCTGGATGTTCACTGCTAGCCGTATGAGAAATCCCAGTCACTCGGGGAACTATGGGACGGGTGGTGTTTCTTTGCGTGATAGAACACGCAACGACCAATATAACTCAAGAGATTAGCAATCATCGCAGAACCGATAACTGATGGGGAAGAAAGGTTATTGAGTGGCAACCTCGAGAGTCCCCACTAAATGGAGCGATGACCCATGAAAGTTTGCGGGAAGTCAATGTATGCTTTATGGGAGGCCTATGTGGTGATAAATAAATTGTCCCGTTATTATATGATTCGACGTTTTTTGATACATGCAGCAAACACAAAAATTGGATGACCAAGGTCACGAACACAGTATGTATGTATGGGTAAGTTCTGATATTATGCATGGTGTTTTTTAAAGTGTGTACTTGGATTTTGTTATATGATTATTATGTATCCTAATTTTATATCATGCTATATATTTCACATCATCATTATATGAGTTTATATTAGTTGTAATATAGTTTTAATCTATAAGTTTTTTTCAATGTAACAAAAACATACACAACATAAAAGCTTTTTAGTGTAAAGCTTAAAATAACATATTTTTTTTGCTAAATTACATCACAATTGGACATGAGTACTTATATTTATATATATGACACTATACTACACTGACATTTCTTTCTAAAGAATATCTGCTTATATATCTCGAAATGGCTCCAGAGAAGCTTCAAAATGATGGAGAAAATTTCCCTTTATAGGAATTCTTATGATGGACCAAGACTAACTATGGTATCCTCAGATATGCATATTACAATTACTATGATTGTACTATGTTACAATGATACTATGATTTTCCAATCCATGCAATAAAAATTTTTTAGTCAATAGAGGTAAAGTAAAAACAGCCTACTAAAATAAATTCCACCGCTGGACATAAGTTTCCTCCATAAAGTGCGTTGTGTAGTCCGCCACGCAGCTCTATTGCGGGTTGGCGAAATATTTTTTATTTTATTTATTGCTTAAACATGCAGGTTCCTTCATGACATTTTCCGCAACTTGGTGTTTGCTGTACTGTGAATTAAATAATGAGTGAGATGCTTATACACTTAGCTACCACACACTACACAAGGCATACCTCCATTCTATATACTTTGAGATATTTACCTAAGTTTATGTTCACAGGGTCTATTTTTAGAGGGTGCCAGGTGGAACCGCAAAATAAAACAAATGGATGAGTCCTATCCGAAAATCTTATTTGATACCATCCCTATCATTTGGTTTAAGCCAGCACTAATCGAAGACTTCAACCCTCCACCTAGCTACTTTTGTCCAATATACAAGACCAGCGAGAGAAAAGGAGTGCTGGCTACAACAGGACATTCCAGTAACTTTGTTATGTATATCACATTGCGAACAGATATACCGGAAAAGCATTGGATTAACAGAGGTGTTGCAAGTTTGACACAACTTGATGATTAAGTGAAAAATATTGTACGGACAAACATAACATCATGTTTGAAAGGCTTACAGAAAGCACCATTGGCATGAGCATGAGCAAATTAAGGAAACATTTAATAAACTATTCCGAATTATATATATATATATATTATTTAATTAAATTTAGTGACATATATTGTCTGAATAATTTGAAAATATTAAAGCATTGTGGTGAGTATTTAATTTAGTAAATAAAAATATATTTATGATATTGTTTTTCAATTCTATTCACTATTTGTTAATGTTAGTGTTATATAAATATAAGCGCACAGGTCCCCTGATGGTAAGTGGTCAAAGAAGATTAAAAAAGCACTCCATAGGACTGAGAAGGAATGCCCTAATACCAGTAATGGTATCTCTAGAGCACCCACTATGTGAAGTAGCTGCATTATGCTGGATGAATATTTTACGCTGGGCTGCAATAGCCCACAGCTGGGCAAATGACTTTTCCAATAAGTGACACAAATAAAATACATTTTTTTTAAGTACATAGGTCACCTGACAGTGGTGACTGGTCTATGAATGTCCTCATCAAGATCAAAGATTAAGATGTGTTGCTGTGACTATGATGGAATGTTTCAATGTTCATTATTAAAAAAAAACAAATAGCGGTATACTGTGACTTTTGTATGATGAGTGTGAAACGTGATTACTGGAAATCTTAACTCTTTTTTGGCTCAAACATGGCTTTTGATAACATTCAAAGCGAACATTACTAATGCATTGCCTCACCAACTAAGCTTAACTGCTTCTGCTAGGAAATATTCACAACAATAGTTAAATGGCATATTTAAATCAAATATCTTAAATTTTGCAGAATATATCTCAAATATTTGGCTAACTTTGACTAATTTGACTGTTCATTTCAACTATGGCAGATCCCAGAAAACTTAATAATCTATACATTAGAACATTTAGCCAGTGTCTATGATGCAAGTGTGGACAGTGATGAAGATGTCAAGATGTCATAAAACTTTTGTGCACTTGTATACTTGTGTACACACAATTTTAACACTCTTTGCTTCCCATATGGTCAGCTTTGTGTTGGTTTTTCAAAATTATCAAGTGCCCAAAACTTACATATACTAGCAGAAAATAATAAATGATACATCATCTCGCACATTCATTTATTTCATTCATTTCTCTGTGGTCCGGACCAAATTCTGAAGTTCTAGGTAGATGAGTTTTGAGATAAATTGAAAACACCTATTAAGCCATCTCAAATACTAGGATAAAAGTATCCTGTATTAATCCAGGTTAGAAACTATGTGTGCCAAATTTTATTTAAATATGTTTAGCTGTGTTTGCGTGATTGAGTAAGAAACATCGTAAACTTTCATTTACAGGGATTAAAAGTGTTAAGCCAGGTTATTAACTATTGGTGTGCTAAATTCCATTCAAATCCGTTCAACGGCTTTTCCGTAATTAAGTAATAAACATATAACAATATATATTTATAATATTATTAAGATACAATATTTTCCAAAAAACGTAAAATAAAAAGTAGATATCATTGTTTTTCGTAATTATTCTAGATGTAGCTAAAACTGCTCTGTATTTGAACAGTGTTATTGGAAAATAACATAAAACGTTTATCTTAAAAATTCCGTTTTATCATTATTTATTTACAAAACTTTTTTTACTTACCAATGCTAAATGGCGGAAGATACTGAAGACTCATTTAGAAAATATTTTGGAATATAAATATTTTTATATTATATATGCAGTTGGACACACCAACAATACATAAATACAACTTAAAGTATATTCTATACACCAACTGGAAACGTTACAAGTAAAAACAATCCATTTTTTCTAAACATATCACTACGTAGTATTTTATTTCCTATTTGATATTACCTACTTGTATATACGTCAGTCTTCTGTCATCTCATCATTCACAGGTCACCACATCACAACAAAGATTTCAATGCCACACTGTTTCACAAAAACTGGCAACATTGTACTGTACAGTTTGATTAATATATACCTATCATTGCATTGCTATTACTATTTCTTTACCTTTATAATAGTAGCACTGAGAACAAACTCCACTACTTTAGTATAACTATACTATAACTTGCTCTTCACTTTTGCAACTAAAATCAAAAATGAACGGGTCAATCTATCTGGAAGAAATCAGCATAAAACTCCTAGGAACATAATTTATGTGTTTTGTATAGTACGAAAATATAACCGAAAATCCAATGAAATGCCGCAAAGATACAATTCTCTACTCAACTCAAAGATAGTCTGGTAAAGAAAACCTTTGGGCATTAAATCCGCCTTTTCGTATTTGTGCAAATAAAGAAGAAATAAATAATTACCACATACTTGTAAATTTTTATTTAGGTTCTTCAGGGATGTGGAAGGGGCTACAGGAATCACTTATACCATCAGGTAAACAATTTTTATAATACTGATAATATTTAATTGAAAGTTTTTAAATTACTTGTATAATTAAGATACCTGATGAAAATTAATATATTTAAAGACATAAGATCAAGCGAGGAGTTATACAAATTTATTGATATTATCTCTATATCAAACGGGCTATTGTTAATTTATCTCATTAAATCATATAGTTATTACAATATTTTTTATATGTTAATATCTAATATCTTTATGATATTATAAGGATGAATAAGTATTACAATAAATCTTTTAAGTAAAAAATAAGTTTATTTTTTTAGTTCTTTATTTATTTGAAAATGATTTAATCTTATTAGATTATGCCACTTTCATGGTAAGAACAATCTTATAGTGAATACAGCTAAAAATATGTTAAATAATGTCTAATTTCGGCACCCCCGCGTTCTTGTGGAATGTAACAGTCCTTGTGCTGGTTACCCACTAATAGAGGTTTCAGCTAAGCGTCATAAGTGCTCGGTCACCTTTCAACCTGATGATGCAGTAAAAGCCCTCGAGCTAATAGTGGCCATCAGTCCGAAAAAAATGTCCACTTATGTACCAAATGTTCCATTATAAATGCGAACTTATTAAGAGGTACATATATGTCCAAAGGAAAGTTTCATTTTACATTTTACGTGATTCCATACAACTTCATAATGCGGTCAATAAAGAACAATATCTAAAATTCGATTAAGGCACGGTCTGCGAAAACGGACTGTCGTCGTGAACCATCTATTAGCACAAGTATTTAAACTTAGTTGGAGTGGTTAACCAAAATCAATCAAATATAAGTCATGAAAATGTCATGCGTTTTCATACATCTTATAAATAGCATTTCTTTTAAGGAACCAAATGAATCGTAGTAGTTGCAATATTCATATTTAAAAGAGGAAATATGCGAGTAGTTTAAGGAAGAGATCATGTTTATTATTTTAGTATTTTTCCATTGTTATGTTCTCTTTTTCTATAAATCTGTTCTTTAGAATCTGTTCACTAATTATGTTTTGTCTCGTTTATATAATCTGTGTTAATCCAAAAATATTGATATTTCCCAATATAATAAACAAAATAATTGAAAGTCATTGATAAAAAAGTTAGCGTGATAAGAAAATTGTTTACAGTTTTAAGAATTGATTCATTATACGCTTTAACACCAAAACTTGTAATTAGTAGATATTAGAAACAATTTTAAATTACTCTATAAAATATGTATCATACGAGTAGATGATAATATATCGTTTAGGGAAATTTCATATAAAACCTAGTAAAAAAGAAAATATAATTTTACATACTAAAAAAATATGATATTATAAATTTAGATCAAATTCATAATGCGTATAACGGAACAAATTTAATTTGTTGCTTTTTGTTGTGCCTTACAGATGGCGCACCGGACTTGTAAACTGCGTATGCCGATCTGACGTTTTTGGTTATTTTTGTTCTCGCCTCGTGTTTACTTTAGTGTCTAATTTCGGCCCAATTGCGAAAATTTTGTTGTGCAACACCCCAAAGGTTAATATTTCGATTGGGGACCGTATCCTGACACTGAATAGTATTGATCCGCGCTTCCGGACTAGATATATGTATACAGTTTTATCACGTGGTGGTGTGATTTATATAATTCTTGTTTACCGCACTAGTCGAAACTTTGCGCATGTGCGTACCGTCAGTAACCTCAAAGTGTAGAACGGGGACGGATTCGGCAGTTTCCGGATATCCGGGTGGTCTGTTGGAGCTGTGATGTGCCATCGCGAGGGTGCGCACCCCGCGAGACAGCGTTGGTGAAACACGCGCCGGAGATGGCTCAAACTCAGTTCACGCGAAGCTCGGAGAGCGACGCATGGGCGCTGCTCGCGCTCAAGTCGGCTCCTGCTTCGCCGTCGAAGGTCCAGTGGGCGCAGGAGCCAGCGCCCATTGCGATCGCGAGACTCGACGGTCGGGATTTCGAGTACCTGATTCGTCAAAAACGCGTTATCATAGGCCGGAACTCGAGCCGCGGTCAGGTGGACGTAAACATGGGACATTCGAGCTTCATTTCTCGGCGACACCTTGAATTGTTTTATGATCATCCAGAATTTTACCTCACGTGCAACAGCAAGAATGGCGTGCTTGTGGACGGCGTGTTCCAGAGGAAGGGGTCTGCGCCTATGCTGCTGCCAAAGAGGTCAGTGCTCCTTCTTTTTAATTTAGTAGAATTTTGTTTGTAAACATAGTTTTTGTTTATACCTACCCACCTGTTGATTTTTTTTATAAATTATGTCCATTATGTAGGCCATGTTTTATGTATGCCTATTGTTGTGTTGTTTACATTTTTTATTCCATAGAAATTTATTTATAAAATCTTAATATTTTTAATATTTATCAAACAAAATAAGACCAATAGCTAATGTGCATGAAATTTATCGTGATTTAATTACTAATTATTGAAAACATAATTTTATTATTTCATCAACTATGTTTTAACTTATAAAAAAATGTTTGCTTATAAAATACTCTGTAATATTCAAAAGATCTTGTGTGTTAGGAATTGTTAAAATTTGATTTAGAACTGTGTGGGAGTGAATACCTAAATGTATAATTATCTCACTCACACACTCTTAAGCACCTCTGTTATGTTAGTCATCACACTTATTGATGGCATCATGCTATAAAGTACTTTTGACAACTGATATCATATTTGATGTGTTATTTTCTTAATGGTAATATGTACATAAATTTAAAAAAATACATAAATTGAAAGAGTAAACTTTCATAATTTTTAATAGTAATTTTAAAATTCATGAACATTTTATTCAAGTTCAAATTTATATGGGGTTAAATAAAACAATAAATTATCTTGATATGTAGACAAAATGTTACTTAAATTTTTATAGCATATTTTAATTTTTTGAATTTACCGAATCTAATAATATATATTATTCAAATTAAAATCTAATATGTTTAAAAAATAAAACAATACTTATTATCTTCTTATTTGAATTAGTGTATGTAACAGAGCATGTACCATATTGGATTCAGTATAATCATCCAATGTAGTAGTAATTTTTTTTATTTGTGTTATGCTTATCTTCATTTGCAAAATCTTTATAACTGATAAGAGAGACCCAGTCTATCTCGTTGCTATTATAAATAATTAGATGAATGTGGTGTGGCTATTAATTTCTCTTCTAGATATAGAGGATATCCAACAATATTAGTATTGCCATTACTTCAGTTTTTTTGCTCAGTATCATCAGCAGTCTGTAGTAGTATACTGCTAAACATGGCCTCTACAATAACCCTTGCTGCAAATGTACCCATGAACATGATTACCTGGGTGACACTGCATGCTTCTCCCTTTTATAAAAAAAATCTTTACTTATGCAGTTGTTGCCAGGGTCACCTTAAACAAATTAAGATTACTGTCCTTTAAGGTACCTTGTTTATACTCCCGTTAACTTATCTCTTACATCAACAGAAAAACTTGGTGGTTTTAAAAAAATTTGAAACTTCAACATCCTAATGGCTTTAGGTGTGTTCTCCGAAACATAAGGTTGTAGGTTTGAATCCATTGTATGACTAATCATGAATCATCTAACAAACATTTTCAGCTTAGTTGAATTGGTTAACCCGGATGTTAGTAATGTTAATAGCACTGCTAGCATTCTTTGACAGTTACATTAATTTCATATTCAGAAGAATTGACAGTATTTATTTACATTAGAAGACCTTTGTGATTTAGTAGTGACCTATGTGTCTATTAAGGAAATGTAAAACCGGAACTGAAGCTGTATGACAGGAAAGGCTCTGGGTTCTCTTCTAAAAGCAATGTGTGTGGACAGCAGATGTTGGTATAAATGTAACAAATTACTATTAGTTTTTAGCTGAAGTGGCAAAGGGTTGGCCATATTGCTTGTAGAACTGATAATTGGTGGGGAAGGAAGGTTTCTGAGTGGCAACCTCAGACAGACAGTTACGGATGGGATTGTGCTTTGTGGTAATCTATGTTGAGCATTGGAATATGGGTAGGCTGTGACGGTGATGATTACTTTTATAGTATTTGGGCGGGGTAAATATGTCATGTGAAAAGGTTTTACATAGTTAAAGATTTCAGATTTGATGAGATTAGTTTTTTTTTTATTAATTAATTTTATTACATTGATGACAGGGACAGAAAAAAAAATAATACATTCTCTTGTTTTCATATACATATTTAATATATACTTTTTTTAAGAAAACTATCAGTGCTATTTACTTTAATAACATTTCCAATAACCACTCCGTCTAAGCTCAAAATTATTGAACTAGATGATTGTTCATAATAGAGAATGGCAGATTAGAACCTATGATCTTATGTTTCACCAGACTGAGGTACTCTAAATTGTTAGGATATTGAACTTTTTATTTATGTTTATTATTTTGTGAAGTATGCCAATGTTTGTTTATCTTTAACCAGTTTTCCTGTCTATTTTAGAGTATGAGAATTTATTGGCATTCGGAATAATTATAATTGTATTATGGGGGATATTCATTTTTATCCTTGTCTGGTTGGACAATGAAATTACTAAAATACCATAAAATATAGTAAAAATATGAGCATTTATAAAGACCAATTAGAATATCTCTCCAGGACCCTCTGCAGGAGAGTCATATAGGTTAGGGGTTAGAGTGAAAGTAAGAGAAACCTGCAGACCAAACAAGGCAAGCCGAGGAGCACTGTCTTCTGCATTTGAGGTTGTAGTGGCCCATTACTGAATCCACTTCAGGTGATTTAGGAGGCCTGAGATTAATCCATTTTTATACATGACTATAAGGATAATTTCGGTGAGCATACCACCTGAAACATCCATCACATTTTGTTTGTATAAATATGATATGGTGACTAGAATATGGTTATAAATATTATACAATGATTATAATATATGAATTTATTATTGAATATCTAGATATTAAATACTCATTATATCAACAATGCATCATCTGTTCAGCTTCTTCCTCAGTTAACAGTGCAATACAGGAAATCAACCTTTCACATATGAGGAGGTTTTACTGTAAATACAAAACTTAATAACTAACTTATTATTGGCATATTTGGTATCAGATATATTTATCCCAGTCGTCAGTCTGACAGATATACAGTTTCAGTTTTATTATATGCATGTATTTAACCATTGTAGAGCAAGGCTTGCGGAAAGTTTCCTAAAACATGAATGGGTCAGCTCCACTGTATTATGTAATATTACCGGCCCCTTACAACATAAAACAGAAGCATAATGCTGCTGTTTCGTCTGGTGAGTGTAGGAATCCGGAGACCTGGTGACGAGGCGTTCCATCTCTGTGCATTACGCATGCATTATGATTCCTTGTCAAGGATTAATGTAGATGTCATGACCCGCAGGAATCACTTGCCATCAGGTGTACCGTGTGCTCGTTGCCACTTCAAATATTATAAAAAACTTTCCCCATACACATATTTTTATAAGCAATGTTTTGAATTTGGAACCATTAAAACTGAGAAAAGCTAATGGTCATTTACTAAGCGAGTATGTTTTACCATTAATATTTACATTGGAATATGGGTAGGCTGTGACGGTGATGATTACTTTTATAGTATTTGGGCGGGGTAAATATGTCATTTGAAAAGGTTTTACATAGTTAAAGATTTCAGATTTGATGAGATTAGTTTTTTTTTTATTCATTAATTTTATTACATTGATGACAGGGACAGAAAAAAAAATAATACATTCTCTTGTTTTCATATACATATTTAATATATACTTTTTTTAAAAAACTATCAGTGCTATTTACTTTAATAACATTTCCAATAACCACTCTGTCTAAGCTCAAAATTATTGAACTAGATGATTGTTCATAATAGTGAATGGCAGATTAGAACTTATGATCTTATGTTTCACCAGACTGAGGTACTCTAAATTGTTAGGATATTGAGCTTTTTATTTATGTTTATTATTTTGTGAAGTATGCCAATGTTTGTTTATCTTTAACCAGTTTTCCTGTCTATTTTTATTTCTTTCACATTTGATTTAATGAAAATTGAATAAGGAACAATACATGACATTGGACTAGTGGATGTGCACAGCAAGTAAGATGTTTTTGAGTTTACTTAAATCTTTAGGCACTTAACTATACTTATCCTGCTCAGTTGATGTAATTTGGTAATGATCAGAAGTTATATAATAATTAAAATCTCATCAGTTCCACATTTGTATTTGTCCTTTTTTTTTCGGTTGATTAGGCAGAAGTCCTTTTTTGTGCCTGATTTTGCTGTGTATTGTTGCTAAGAAGGAATAAACTTATTTTTATTATTAAAATAAAAAGTCCCCATCCCTTGTATATATATTACCTACACATGATACAAGTTAATTTATATATAATAATGCGAATTATTTTCATTCATTATTGTTTCGATTAGTACACATTCTTAAAATAAACAAACCCTTATCAATGGACACACAAAGTAAACACACAGTAACGAGGTCATTTAAAGTCCATATTTGCGTGCACACTTTTATAGATAAAAAATCATGATAGTGCAAAATGATTGGCATAAGTTACGCTGTACGTGCTAATCTGTGAATGATTATGCGCGCCAAAATACATCACGCACTCTGACGGCGTGGGTGGGTGATGCAATACAGAGAAATATCGATACAAATATATTTCTTTCGGAATAATGAGTAATGTTTTTTTTTTTTGGTATATCGACATTGGATTATAAAGTAATTTACTATTTTTATCGCAGTGCTGGGCAACAACGGTCACCTCGGATAAGCCCTTGTGGTACTATTTTTTTAATAATGTTACAGACAAACAAGCACACGGGTGATCTGATAGTAAGTTATGACTGCGGCTTGTGATATCTACATCCATCCTCAACAAAGACTCCAAGTAGACAGCGTAGTTCGCGTAAAATAGCAAGATAATGCTGCTGTTTCGTCTGGTGAGTGTAGGAATCCGGAGACCTGGTGACGAGGCGTTCCATCTCTGTGCATTACGCATGCATTATGATTCCTTGTCAAGGATTAATGTAGATGTCATGACCCGCAGGAATCACTTGCCATCAGGTGTACCGTGTGCTCGTTTGTTACTCTCAACGTAATTAAAAAAAAAGGCTAGGTGTAGACACTCCTGGGTCCAGTCGTCTCCAGATCCCTACGATCTTTGTTCGGAAACGAGCACTGACTTTAGTGGATGGATGACGTGTGCTCGTTTGCCACTTCAAATATTATAAAAAAAAACTTTCCCCATACACATATTTTTATAAGCAATGTTTTGAATTTGGAACCATTAAAACTGAGAAAAAAGCTAATGGTCATTTACTAAGCGAGTATGTTTTACCATTAATATTTACATTGGAATATGAAATCATGTGTATGTCAAGGACTTACGTATTTATAGTAAAATAAAGCGTCCAATAGTGTTCGTGGTAATTGTTCGTGTAAAAAATTCTATAATGATTACGAACAAATAATGTTTTATTATGTGATCGACCTTGATACAGGAAGTTGATTATACATAACTACAGGCTATAATGGTTACATTATATTAAATTAGGCTTTCATTCTCTATGGATACGAATATAATAAAAAAAAGAACATTTAAACTGGGGTCAATACGTTGATTATACGGTTGATAACATACGAAACAACATTATACAGGACCCCGATAATATAATAGTAAGTAATAAATATCAACTATTTTAAATTAAAAGTTTACCTTTTTTTTTAATAAAATAGGGGTGATGAACTAGCACATAGTTCGTCCATTTTCAACAAGGATTCAACATAAATACCTTTATCGCCCTCGCGGACAGAGACGGAATGGCTCGATTCCAGTAACTGGGACTCCGGGCTTGCGACGTGGTTCTACCACTCGAAACGTGATTATATCAGATGTGTTTATAAGAGAGTCTTCTTGGTATTCGTGTTAAATTAATTTATGCGAGCGTGTCTAGTAGCTTTCATTTTGTGGGAATAAAGCACAGCCTTATTACGTTATTAGTGGTGATGAGGCATTGCATCTCACTCGTCAGGGGTGACAACGTATCTGCATTATAATTCCTTATCGAGGATAAATGCGAGTGTCACGGGCCGCAGGAATCACTTGCCATCAGGTGTACCGTGTGCTCGTTGCCACTTCAAATATTATAAAAAAAAACTTTCCCCATACACATATTTTTATAAGCAATGTTTTGAATTTGGAACCATTAAAACTGAGAAAAAAGCTAATGGTCATTTACTAAGCGAGTATGTTTTACCATTAATATTTACATTGGAATATGAAATCATGTGTATGTCAAGGACTTACGTATTTATAGTAAAATAAAGCGTCCAATAGTGTTCGTGGTAATTGTTCGTGTAAAAAATTCTATAATGATTACGAACAAATAATGTTTTATTATGTGATCGACCTTGATACAGGAAGTTGATTATACATAACTACAGGCTATAATGGTTACATTATATTAAATTAGGCTTTCATTCTCTATGGATACGAATATAATAAAAAAGAACATTTAAACTGGGGTCAATACGTTGATTATACGGTTGATAACATACGAAACAACATTATACAGGACCCCGATAATATAATAGTAAGTAATAAATATCAACTATTTTAAATTAAAAGTTTACCTTTTTTTTAATAATGTTACAGACAAACAAGCACACGGGTGATCTGATAGTAAGTTATGACTGCGGCTTGTGATATCTACATCCATCCTCAACAAAGACTCCAAGTAGACAGCGTAGTTCGCGTAAAATAGCAAGATAATGCTGCTGTTTCGTCTGGTGAGTGTAGGAATCCGGAGACCTGGTGACGAGGCGTTCCATCTCTGTGCATTACGCATGCATTATGATTCCTTGTCAAGGATTAATGTAGATGTCATGACCCGCAGGAATCACTTGCCATCAGGTGTACCGTGTGCTCGTTTGTTACTCTCAACGTAATTAAAAAAAAAGGCTAGGTGTAGACACTCCTGGGTCCAGTCGTCTCCAGATCCCTACGATCTTTGTTCGGAAACGAGCACTGACTTTAGTGGATGGATGACGTGTGCTCGTTTGCCACTTCAAATATTATAAAAAAAAACTTTCCCCATACACATATTTTTATAAGCAATGTTTTGAATTTGGAACCATTAAAACTGAGAAAAAAGCTAATGGTCATTTACTAAGCGAGTATGTTTTACCATTAATATTTACATTGGAATATGAAATCATGTGTATGTCAAGGACTTACGTATTTATAGTAAAATAAAGCGTCCAATAGTGTTCGTGGTAATTGTTCGTGTAAAAAATTCTATAATGATTACGAACAAATAATGTTTTATTATGTGATCGACCTTGATACAGGAAGTTGATTATACATAACTACAGGCTATAATGGTTACATTATATTAAATTAGGCTTTCATTCTCTATGGATACGAATATAATAAAAAAGAACATTTAAACTGGGGTCAATACGTTGATTATACGGTTGATAACATACGAAACAACATTATACAGGACCCCGATAATATAATAGTAAGTAATAAATATCAACTATTTTAAATTAAAAGTTTACCTTTTTTTTTAATAAAATAGGGGTGATGAACTAGCACATAGTTCGTCCATTTTCAACAAGGATTCAACATAAATACCTTTATCGCCCTCGCGGACAGAGACGGAATGGCTCGATTCCAGTAACTGGGACTCCGGGCTTGCGACGTGGTTCTACCACTCGAAACGTGATTATATCAGATGTGTTTATAAGAGAGTCTTCTTGGTATTCGTGTTAAATTAATTTATGCGAGCGTGTCTAGTAGCTTTCATTTTGTGGGAATAAAGCACAGCCTTATTACGTTATTAGTGGTGATGAGGCATTGCATCTCACTCGTCAGGGGGTGACAACGTATCTGCATTATAATTCCTTATCGAGGATAAATGCGAGTGTCACGGGCCGCAGGAATTGCTTGCCACAGGGTGAAATGTACTGTGTGAATGCACCACATTGAGAGTTCACCTGATGGTAAGTGATGCCCGCGGCCCATGACATTTACATTCATCCTCGACAAGGAATCATGATGCAAATCCGTTGTCACCCTTGAGGACGTGCAATTTCTCGTCACCAGTAAGTGACAAAGGTCTCCGGAAACCTAGATTCACCATACGAAACACAGCAGCATTATACTGCTATCTTACGCTGATATTCTGTTAGGGCGTGGTACTACTCCGGTCGAGCTGACCCATTCATATTGCAGCTAGAAACAAACTGCAGCGTAGCTCTAGCACTGTCTGCTACATGTACTATTTTCATGTTTTTGTAACAACAACTTGGCTTTCGTCAAGTCGTTATTAGTGCTTATATGACTTTATCTGTTATTATTGTTAATGGATAAAACTGTGACATATAGACCTCTTATCTTGACGTGTCATTCAACTGTTGCTCCAATGAAAAAGTCCTAGCGAGACTGTCCTTCCTACTAAGAGAACCACATAGAAGTGTTTGTTTATTATATCAAATATTATCTTTTTAAATCTTTTGAGTGAGTTCAAACTTAGTATATAAATTTATATGTAAATATAATAAATAGCTATATAATGGTTTCTTATATTTACGCTAGCTGTACATATTGAATGAAACTAAATTTATGGGGTTTTGCGTTTATTTTAACTTTTGTTTCACCACAAGCCACGGGGGCCCTTAGATGTTTGACGAAAACTAATTGAAGCCAAGTTATCTGTGGTCCTCGCAAGCTTCAATCCATTAGCGTGATCTCGGTCCGGTTTGAATCAGATAAGTTCTGTACAGTCGGCGCGGCGACTTTATCTCATTGCAAACTCTCTTCGAGAGGCACAGTAATAATTAAAGAAAGATCAGCGTTAGATTAGCACTGATTGGATGTACATACTCTGACTAGGTCCAGCGCTCGTCATTAAATACTAGATTGTGATGTAATAAACTAGCTGAAAATCATTGAATAAAACTAATTATATTTTACGTTTCGAGTGTTATATATAATTAGTACTCACGGGTCACGGGGAAAACTGGGAAACTGGCATGTTTGTCGTTACGATGCCACAGTTAACCCGAAATATCGGCAGCATCTAGTATTGTTTTTTTTGGTCTGATCTACGTTATCCCGGGGTAGTGACCCATAAGTGATGTAATGTATGAAATAATCCTAAAATATTTATTTATTATATATTAAAATTATGCATTTATTTGTATTATGTAATATATATCGATTAAGATATTTTCGTTAGGTTATTTTATAAAATTATTCGTGAAAAAGGTGGAATTGCTCTTCCTTTGGTCCACTGATCCCTACAATCACCATGCGAATCCTAGCAGCATTTTGATGCTATTTAACGATGGTATTCAGTGAGATCTTGGTGATCCGTACTCGTTCAAAGTGAGCCATCAATGCCTTCTTACTTGCGGAATTAACCGTCGCCACCGGTGTTTACGAATCGATAAGACCTTACGGACCTTCAAGAAGCCTCAAGACTGACACATCCACGGCTCTACTAGTTCTGATGATACCGAGCTACTGTGATTTATTTACCATCACGCAAGGTGATAAATGATGTTTTCACCTTGCGTGACAATAACACTTCATTGAATTCAAGGTTTTTATTTTTTTTTAAAGTCATCTGTCAGTAATAGTTTATGCTAGGCGTCTTAGTTCTAATGTCGCCTACGCTATTAGAAGCCCGATCCAGAACAATCTAGATTCATTTGAGCGTTCTTAGAATCAAGACTTAAACAAACGAAGGACTTAGGTTATATAATATAAAAATATATATCTTACAGTGGTAAAGCTACACTGCAGTAGGACGACACCATCAGAGAATACTAGCGTAACGCAGTTGTGTTTCGTCTGGTGAGTGTAGGGATCCGGTAACCTTTATTACTGGTGACGAGGCGTTCCATCTCAGTCCTCAAGGGTGACAATACATCTTCATTATGATTAATAGTCAAGGATGAATGTAAATGTCATGGGCCGCAGGAATCACTTGCCATCAGGTGAACTGTGTGTGAGTTTGTTACTCTCAAAGTAATAAAAAACAAATATATGAAATATTTTTGTTTAATATATTAAACTGATTTTATTACACTAGTGCGCAATAAGATGTTGTCATGTATAAAACCTATTACTTAGAGCGTAGAGATAGATTTTAGAGCATAGTCTATTGCGGATTGGCAAATCTGTTGAATTCGTATATGTATTGTAATGTATATGTCGTATAAATATTATGTTACATTTTTATGTTATTTAGTGGTCGAATGTAATTGATGAAATTGTTAAGTTTGTGCGTTATTTCTTGTCAAATAGTATACCTCTATAAACATTGCATTTATTAATAACGTATTTGAATTTTGTTCTATTACGTGTCAGCTTCGAGCGTTTGGTTTAATTTAATGTTTTCATATATATTTTTAGTGTGTCCCTCTGTGTTGCATAGGACACATGCGGGGGGACCGAAAGTGGCCAGAAGGGCCTTGTCCTTGGGTCTCGGACATTCGGTGGTGCCATGGTCACCCAGGCACTTGACGCATCTGGGTTTGCCGAAGCAATTGCGTGCTGAGTGGCCATATAATTGGCATTTGTGACACTGGCCTGGTGGGCCGTTTTTATGTGGGCGCTCTATAGTCAGCCCAGAGAGGTGGCAGCAGGTTTTCAGGTTAAATACCTGCTTCCCGGCCTCGGATCTTTCGAGGGCCACAATCACCATGTTGAATGGCTTTTTATTATGGCCACTGTACATCCTATGCACAGACAGGACTGGGAGATTCTGGGCCTGAAGGTCCTCTTTGATCAGATCAGCTGGGATTTCCCGCGGGAGGTTTTTAATTACTACCCTGAGTTGGCGCTCTTCTGCCAAGGTGTAGGTGTGAAAAGAAACACCTTTGTCTTGCAAGAAGCGAGTTACCGCTCTATGGTCGTCCGTGGTTTCTAGCTGCAGTTTAATACCTACAGCGGTGGGGATCGCTTGATATTTGTAGCGATTGGATAGGGCCGATGCGACAATCGGCCACTTGTCTTGTGCCTGAATGAAGACAGGCGGCGGGCGTTTCGATGGCTGTGAGACAGCCGAAGGTTTTGAGCCAGCTAGGGCGCGCTCAGGAGCGGCGGGGGCTTGCTGTGGGGCAGCTGTGAGGGGCCCTGGGGCCGACGTAGATGGCTGGGGAGAGGGGCCTTCATTTCCCGTTTTTCGCCTTAGGAGGTGGCGTCGGGGCGGGTGAAGCCCGCTTTTTCTTTTTCAACCAGCGTGAAATCGCTGGTGTCTTCAGCAGGGATACTCAGTGGACGCTGCGTTATCCAGCTCCATTTCGGAGACTGCGGATGAAGTGCAGGATATGGAGGAGGCCCTTGAGGAGGGTCTATCCGGGAGCGGTCTTTCTTTGATTATGTCCTGGAAGACATCAGGGTATTTATTTTTAGTATGCTGATGAAGTGCAGCAACGACTCTGAGGAAGAGTCCTCCATTGTGCACTCTGTTCACTTTTATTTTTCTCCTACTTTATTTGTGGGAAGTGTGGCCACCGGTGGGATGCCGGGGTGAATAGTTTGATTCCGCCGGGTATAGGCAGGGAGGATGTGTGCCTAGTTGTGTAAGCCCTAGTGCGTCCAAGTGCCAGTCTTATTGTGCACTTGGGTGTGTGCTTAGAGCTAACTAAAACTACGCGTGGGACTATTATAAGTCCAGCGGGTTGGTCAACCTTGGCTAGGCACTACCCAAGGCCAAGTTTTGCGTCGACTCCTTCCGGTTTCGCGTTTCCCAGAAGGGGAACCACGGGCGTACGGGCTGGGGCTGGGGCCCTCTACACCAGCTGTTAACACCGCAAGGTATCCACTAGTGTAACCACCCAGGTGGCTTTACAATAATCTTTCTCGGAAACTAATTTCCGATTACAATAGCACCCGCAATAAAAATTGCTCGGTGTATTGTTCTCGGAACAATGGGTGCGCAGGTGGCTCGCTCGGGGGCAGGTAGCTCGGGACGATCGTGGCGGGGAGCCGGGCGACCGTTCTCGGCGACTGCTGAGCGTCGAATGATTAATGACAATTGAATAAGGAACAATACATGACATTGGACTAGTGGATGTGCACAGCAAGTAAGATGTTTTTGAGTTTACTTAAATCTTTAGGCACTTAACTATACTTATCCTGCTCAGTTGATGATCAGAAGTTATATAATAATTAAAATCTCATCAGTTCCACATTTGTATTTGTCCTTTTTTTTTTCGGTTGATTAGGCAGAATTCCTTTTTTGTGCCTGATTTTGCTGTGTATTGTTGCTAAGAAGGAATAAACTTATTTTTATTATTAAAATAAAAAAGTCCCCATCCCTTGTATATATATTACCTACACATGATACAAGTTAATTTATATATAATAATGCGAATTATTTTCATTCATTATTGTTTCGATTAGTACACATTCTTAAAATAAACAAACCCTTATCAATGGACACACAAAGTAAACACACAGTAACGAGGTCATTTAAAGTCCATATTTGCGTGCACACTTTTATAGATAAAAAATCATGATAGTGCAAAATGATTGGCATAAGTTACGCTGTACGTGCTAATCTGTGAATGATTATGCGCGCCAAAATACATCACGCACTCTGACGGCGTGGGTGGGTGATGCAATACAGAGAAATATCGATACAAATATATTTCTTTCGGAATAATGAGTAATGTTTTTTTTTTTTTTGGTATATCGACATTGGATTATAAAGTAATTTACTATTTTTATCGCAGTGCTGGGCAACAACGGTCACCTCGGATAAGCCCTTGTGGTACTATTTTTTTTAATAATGTTACAGACAAACAAGCACACGGGTGACCTGATAGTAAGTTATGACTGCGGCTTGTGATATCTACATCCATCCTCAACAAAGATTCCAGGTAGACAGCGTAGTTCGCGTAAAATGGCAAGATAATGCTGCTGTTTCGTCTGGTGAGTATAGGAATCCGGAGACCTAGTGATGGCATTCCATCTCTGCACAAGGGTGATACCCATCTCTATTATGATTCCTTGTCAAGGATTAATGTAGATGTCATGACCCGCAGGAATCACTTGCCATCAGGTGTACCGTGTGCTCGTTTGTTCCTCTCAACGTAATTAAAAAAAAGGCTAGGTTTAGACACTCCTGAGTCCAGTCGTCTCCAGATCCCTACGATCTTTGTTCGGAAACGAGCACTGACTTTGGTGGATGGATGACGTGTGCTCGTTTGCCACTTCAAATATTATAAAAAAAAACTTTCCCCATACACATATTTTTATAAGCAACGTTTTGAATTTGGAACCATTAAAACTGAGAAAAAAGCTAATGGGCATTTACTAAGCGAGTATGTTTTACCATTAATATTTACATTGGAATATGAAATCATGTGTATGTCAAGGACTTACGTATTTATAGTAAAATAAAGCGTCCAATAGTGTTCGTGGTAATTGTTCGTGTAAAAAATTCTATAATGATTACGAACAAATAATGTTTTATTATGTGATCGACCTTGATACAGGAAGTTGATTATACATAACTACAGGCTATAATGGTTACATTATATTAAATTAGGCTTTCATTCTCTATGGATACGAATATAATAAAAAAGAACATTTAAACTGGGGTCAATACGTTGATTATACGGTTGATAACATACGAAACAACATTATACAGGACCCCGATAATATAATAGTAAGTAATAAATATCAACTATTTTAAATTAAAAGTTTACCTTTTTTTTTAATAAAATAGGGATGAACTAGCCACATAGTTCGTCCATTTTCAACAAGGATTCAACATAAATACCTTTATCGCCCTCGCGGACAGAGACGGAATGGCTCGAGTCCAGTAACTGGGACTCCGGGCTTGCGACGTGGTTCTACCACTCGAAACGTGATTATATCAGATGTGTTTATAAGAGAGTCTTCTTGGTATTCGTGTTAAATTAATTTATGCGAGCGTGTCTAGTAGCTTTCATTTTGTGGGAATAAAGCACAGCCTTATTACGTTATTAGTGGTGATGAGGCATTGCATCTCACTCGTCAGGGGGTGACAACGTATCTGCATTATAATTCCTTATCGAGGATAAATGCGAGTGCCACGGGCCGCAGGAATTGCTTGCCACAGGGTGAAATGTACTGTGTGAATGCACCACATTGAGAGTTCACCTGATGGTAAGTGATGCCCGCGGCCCATGACATTTACATTCATCCTCGACAAGGAATCATGATGCAAATCCGTTGTCACCCTTTGAGGACGTGCGTAATTTCTCGTCACCAGTAAGTGACAAAGGTCTCCGGAAACCTAGATTCACCATACGAAACACAGCAGCATTATACTGCTATCTTACGCTGATATTCTGTTAGGGCGTGGTACTACTCCGGTCGAGCTGACCCATTCATATTGCAGCTAGAAACAAACTGCAGCGTAGCTCTAGCACTGTCTGTTACATGGACTATTTTCATGTTTTTGTAACAACAACTTGGCTTTCGTCAAGTCGTTATTAGTGCTTATATGACTTTATCTGTTATTATTGTTAATGGATAAAACTGTGACATATAGACCTCTTATCTTGACGTGTCATTCAACTGTTGCTCCAATGAAAAAGTCCTAGCGAGACTGTCCTTCCTACTAGGAGAACCTCATAGAAGTTTTTGTTTATTATAACAAATATTATCTTTTCAAATCTTTTGAGTGAGTTCAAACTTAGTATATAACTTTATATGTAAATATAATAAATAGCTATATAATGGTTTCTTATATTTACACTAGCAGTACATATTGAATGAAACTAAATTTATGGGGTTTTGCGTTTATTTTAACTTTTGTTTCACCACGAGCCACGGGGGCCCTTAGATGTTTGACGAAAACTAATTGAAGCCAAGTTATCTGTGGTCCTCGCAAGCTTCAATCCATTAGCGTGATCTCGGTCCGGTTTGAATCAGATAAGTTCTATACAGTCGGCGCGGCGACTTTATCTTATTGCAAACTCTCTTCGAGAGGCACAGTAATAATTAAAGAAAGATCAGAGTTAGATTAGCACTGATTGGACGTACTTACTCTGACTAGGTCTAGCGCCCGTCATTAAATACTAGATTGTGATGTAATAAACTAGCTGAAAATCATTGAATAAAACTAATTATATTTTACGTTTCGAGTGTTATATATAATTAGTACTCACGGGTCACGGGGAAAACTGGGAAACTGGCATGTTTGTCGTTACGATGCCATAGTTAACCCGAAATATCGGCAGCATCTAGTATTGTTTTTTTAGGTCTGATCTACGTTATCCCGGGTTAGTGACCCATAAGTGATGTAATGCATGATATAATCCTAAAATATTTATTTATTATATATTAAAATTATGCATTTATTTGTATTATGTAATATATATCGATTAAGATATTGTCGTTAGGTTTTTTTATAAAATTATTCGTGAAAAAGGTGGAATTGCTCTTCCTTTGGTCCACTGATCCCTACGATCACCATGCGAATCCTAGCAGCATTTTGATGCTATTTAACGATGGTATTCAGTGAGATCTTGGTGATCCGTACTCGTTCAAAGTGAGCCATCAATGCCTTCTTACTTGCGGAATTAACCGTCGCCACCGGTGTTTACGAATCGATAAGACCTTACGGACCTTCAAGAAGCCTCAAGACTGACACATCCACGGCTCTACTAGTTCTGATGATACCGAGCTACTGTGATCACTTACCATCACGCAAGGTGATAAATGATGTTTTCACCTTGCGTGACAATAACACTTCATTGAATTCAAGGTTTTTATTTTTTTTTAAAGTCATCTGTCAGTAATAGTTTATGCTAGGCGTCTTAGTTCTAATGTCGCCTACGCTATTAGAGCCCGATCCAGAACAATCTAGATTCATTTGAGCGTTCTTAGAATCAAGACTTAAACAAACGAAGGACTTAGGTTATATAAAAATATATATCTTACAGTGGTAAAGCTACACTGTAGTAGGACGACACCATCAGAGAATACTAGCGTAACGCAGTTGTGTTTCGTCTGGTGAGTGTAGGGATCCGGTAACCTTTATTACTGGTGACGAGGCGTTCCATCTCAGTGCTCAAGGGTGACAATACATCTTAATTATGATTAATTGTCAAGGATGAATGTAAATGGGCCGCAGGAATCACTTGCCATCAGGTGAATTACTTAGAGCATAGAGATAGATTTTAGAGCATAGTCTATTGCGGATTGGCAAATCTGTTGAATTCGTATATGTATTGTAATGTATATGTCGTATAAATATTATGTTACATTTTTATGTTATTTAGTGGTCGAATGTAATTGATGAAATTGTTAAGTTTGTGCGTTATTTCTTGTCAAATAGTATACCTCTATAAACATTGCATTTATTAATAACGTATTTGAATTTTGTTCTATTACGTGTCAGCTTCGAGCGTTTGGTTT
Organism: Teinopalpus imperialis; assembly: GCA_029286865.1. Lineage (NCBI taxonomy): Eukaryota > Metazoa > Arthropoda > Insecta > Lepidoptera > Papilionidae > Teinopalpus > Teinopalpus imperialis. Next base: position 17,189,530 of record JAGSMU010000003.1, read on the forward strand.
AATTTAATGTTTTCATATATATTTTTATATTACAATCTATTTGTAATATATTAATATTATAAATTCTTTAGCGGTATCCACTACTCAGGGCGTCTGTTTGACCATAGACTTTTATGTATTTGACACTCAGTATGAACGTAGACTATGGTTTTTTCATAACATAATGTAGAAATTTATCTATTTCCACTACTTATCCTTATGAACTTTAACTTTGCCGAGCTCACACTCCGTGTGTGCAATGTGCCAAAAAAGGGATACTAATATTTTACTTCACGTATTAAAAATAGATGAAAGAAAAGCTATATTTCATGTGGGAAATGTTTATAAAAGGCACTTAGGTATGTATTTAGAATTACTATTTGGATCATATATATATAGACCGTTACTTTTTTCACAAATACACCCGATTGAGTTTCTATACGTATAATAATTGGGTACATTATACATTACGAGACGTGAAGTGATCTATGCAGTCGCCTTGTTAACTCTACTATTTGTGTCACATACGATCTAGAGCGCCCGGCGTGTCTCCGACGGCCTTGGACGGTATCTGATAGGCGATTAAACACGCACAGAACTAGTGTTCTACTCCGCTCGTGTGTTTCGACGCTTGTCTTTATGTTTACAAATCAAATTGTATAATATGGTAGAGATAGTACGTTGTAGGTGTTATCTGCAGTGGGTCTACCAATATAGCATAACGTTGCTGTGCTTCGTATGATGTGGGTTGCAGACACTAGTTACTGGTGTCTCTCAGTCTTCAAGGTCGACAAACCATGTGCATCTTGAATATTCGTTAAGGATGTACATGTAATGGGCCACTGTCATCCCATGCAAGTTCGTGCACTGTGCTTTTTTTGCATCCATATTTTAGGAAAAATAATGCACTAGTTTTTTTTTTTTATAAAATTATTCGCAACGCTGTCAACATTACTAATATTAATACCAGTTAACCACTCCAACTAAGATTATTATATTATTAATTAATAAAACTAATAAAATATTTCTCCAGTACGAATAGTGATAACCTTAATGCAATATAATTTGATGAATAATGTAACATCCTGTTATTGTTGTATTTATTATTTCGGGTGTGGCGATGTGACGTCATCCTTGCTGCTCAGTGCAGCCGTGGTGGCTTATTGTGCGGGCTTTTAATTACGATCGAGCGAATGTTATTGTTGATTCTTGACTGTGTAACGTACTTCTCTTATTGTTATTTCTTTCATCATCATCATCCGGTCCTGAACATAGGTCCCATAGATGGCCGCAAAACGCGATCGCGTCGATGTAAACTGTACTGTAAATTCAAATTTTCTTTATTTTTTTTGCTTAACCTTCCTCCAGCTACGATTCGTTCGCTATATATGTAAGCTTTGTATTATTAATTTGAATTCTTGTTTTTCTTTTTTCAATAAAAAAAAAAGTCTAAATGCGGTATCTCATTCAATTTTCAAGCTACGAGTAATTCTCTATATGCAAACTGGATATTCTTTATTAAATTTTTCATTTTATTTTCTTTAATGGTTAAGTTTTAAAGGTGTGTACATACTGTCGTAAAGATTCGCGTCAACATATCGAAGTACTGAATCTCTTGCATCTTCCTCAAGCTACGAGTAGTTCTCTATACGTAAACTGTATATTCGTAATTAAAATTTACTTTTCTTTTCTTTAAACGTTAAGTTTTTAGGGCGTATACACACTCCATCTAAGTTTTGCGTGAAAGCGTCGACGCACTGAATCTCATGCAACTTCCTTAAGCAACGAGTTGTAACGTCTCGCACAAAGTGGGCGCATTCCGATATGAAGAGTGAAAGTGGGGGCGACGAGTTCCGTGGGTGAGTCACTCGCTATGTACTCCCGGAGACAGATTTCCGACTCACCTGCGTGGACAATTAAAATTTCTTTTTGTTATATTGTAGCATTGCTGGTAATGGCAGGTGTATCCTGCGGCCTATGAAAACCATATTTGTCCTCGACGTAGCCATCCTTGGGGATTGATATAACTCCTCATCACCAGTGATAAGGGTCTCCAGGTCCCTACACTTACCAAACGAAACAGCAGCATAACTGCGAATTTACGCTGATATTCTGTGAAGGCGTGCACCACTCCCTGGCTCTAGCATGTTAAAAATGCCTTCTAATCTATCTATTATGTAAATATATGCAAATGTCATAGGATGCCAGCATTACTCGCCAACAGGTGAATCGTGTTCTCCTTTGTTAATATATTTCCACAAACTATAAAATAAACAAAACTAATATATTGTTTTTTTTCATTTAACTTCGAATAACAAACGAGCACACAGTTCACCTGGTGGTAAGTGATTCCTGCGGCCCATGACATTTATATTCATCTTTGACAAGGAACGATAATGCAGATGCGTTGTCACCCTTGACTGAGATGGAATGCCACCACCTCAGTCAAGTCACCAATAATAATGGTTTCCGGATCCCTACACTCACCAGACGAAACACAGTAGTATTATGCTGCTATTTCACGCTGATATCCTGCGGCGTGGTCCCACCCCGGTCGAGCTGACCCATTCATTCTGCAGCTAGAAATTGTACTATCATGAGTGTCCAGCTACAAAGTTGTTGGGCTTCATTGTTGCTGGCACGGGGAACCGAACTCAACGTGACATTACGTGCCCGGACACCGAGCTACCACGGTTACGTCTTTAAAATATTAAACACGAGCCCTTCTCTTCCGTTCCTAAACTAGGCCAAATCCGCTGAGGACCGGATGAGTGACGTCCGTGAGAGTGGTCCTCTCACGAGAGGGATCGGGTACAGTCCGCTTGACATTTCTTTTTATCTTATATATATTATAATCCCCTGTATGTTATGCGAATCGTCAATAGTGTAATATAGGTTTAGGGTACGATCCGTGAAACTTAAGGTGGTAGTAAAGAAAAAAAAGTATTAGTTTAAATCTCATTTTTTCTTCTGATGTATAAAAACGATTATACACTGGCTCCTTATCAATATTAAAACAACAATCATCGGTTCAATAGAAATTCGTATTCGAATTAAACTTATAATCGCTGTAAGTGTATTATACCTTAATTGTAATCAAGCCTAAATTTTATATAAACGTAAAAAAAAAAGTCTCTCCTCTGGAGACAGCGATGGATCATTTTCCGCCACGCGGCTTCACTGCGGATGGGCGGATTGGATTCACAATGTCTTCGAAATATTTGTTTTTTTTTTTAGACATTCAGGTTTTCTAACGACGTTTTGCTTCATCGCCGAGCACGTGCTATATGACCGATTAGAATTGCGACGTTCATTGTAATCAATTAAAAATATCCATTGGTGAACTCACGGTGAATGGTGAATTCACGGTGCTCGCGTACCGTGAATTAAAAGTGATCTCTCATCTTTATATTGAACAATATAATTTTGTTAAAACTAAATTTATTTATATTCTTTATAATTACATAATACATAGGTCGTAGTTCATTGCTATCTGTTGTTTATAATTTTTAATGGCTAATGTTGGCAATACCGTTTCCCCAGTCGTGGTTGGTGACCGGCGGCGAATTTGTCATTATCGATACACATTGGGTTCAGTGAGTTTGTACTCTGAAAATATTTTTTACTATCTCCCGTGATTTACTAGTAAGTGATTTCATGCGCGCATCCTATTAATCCGTGATAAGTAACTAACCGAGCTGAGGTTTGACCCTCTAGGGGGGCATCCTCGAGTCAGTCGCGCAGGGTAACGGTACAAGCCGACGCTCCGTCTCGGTAACCCTTGTGCTGGTTACCCATTATTATAGGTTTCGCTGAGTTCTCCAAGCACTCGGCCACCTCTCAATTATTTTATTAACTTTTATTAAATGACAGAAAATGTGTTCTTGAGTAGCAAACCTTCCCCCCCCCACTAGATTGATCGACGATCTTTGCAAATTGGCACAGGAATTCGATGGATGCAGGTGATCGTGCTTTCAGGTAATCTCTTTAGTAGGCTTATGTTTAGGTTATTATGAATACACTGTGATGAAGATGAAATGGCAAAAACACTAAATATGAGTCTAAGCTTATCTCAATATATCACTAAAAGCACACGACGTGTTGGTTCAGCCGGAGGAGATTAGCGTGCACTAACCTACAGATAAACAAAGAAAGAGACTGTTTACGATTTTCTTCCATATATATAAATATTAAGAGTGAGTGTAAGAAGTCAGCAATCTCACAAGATTAATATTCGCGCAGGAAACATTGACATCACTTTAGAGTAATGATGATGCTGTGTTGACATCATCCTGTGACATACCAACATGTCTCGCTGGTTGAAAAAAGAAAACAAATTTGTTTTTAAATAAAGTTAGTAAAGTTAACTAACATCCCGTCAACTGCTTCAAGTTAGTAAAGTTAACTAACATCCCGTCAACTGCTTCAAGTTAGTAAAGTTAACTAACATCCCGTCAACTGCTTCAAGTTAGTAAAGTTAACTAACATCCCGTCAACTGCTTCAAGTTAGTAAAGTTAACTAACATCCGTCAACTGCTTCAAGTTAGTAAAGTTAACTAACATCCCGTCAACTGCTTCAAGTTAGTAAAGTTAACTAACATCCCGTCAACTGCTTCAAGTTAGTAAAGTTAACTAACATCCCGTCAACTGCTTCAAGTTAGTAAAGTTAACTTACATCCCGTCAACTGCTTCAAGTTAGTAAAGTTAACTAACATCCCGTCAACTGCTTCAAGTTAGTAAAGTTAACTAACATCTCGTCAACTGCTTCAAGTTAGCTTCAATACTTGTACCAGTTCACGACAATAGTCGAATGGCGGACTCGTACCTAATATCTTAATTTACGCAAACCGTTTCCTTAACCCACCAACAACTCTCGACTAATTTTCAAACAGCTTCTCTGGTACAATTTTACATGTGCAAGAAGATAAACTTATTATAATTTTAATAGTACATAAATGTAATAAATAATATATTAACAGTCATAGCTGGACCCAGATATCAGTAGCTATAGCTACTACGGATCTATCACTATAGCTACTCGACTATGATGTCCATTTGACTTCAGGATCTCTTATCGAGGATCAATGTGGATCTCACAGTTCATCTTGATTGTATGTAGTTCATAGTTATGATCACGTCATGGCATCAATATCCATAATCCTAGACTGAGATGGAATGCCACGTCAACTGCTATTGGGTTCCTGGATCCCGACACTCATCATACGGAACACAATAGAGTTATATTGATATTTTACTCTGGTATTCTGTCAATACGTGATCCTTCCACGGTCGACACTACCCGTGCCACGCTGCAGTTAAAAGCTAGCTATAGTATATATAACTAGTCTGACCATAAATACTATTACATACAAACTTTTCTTTTTTTCAACTTTTTAATTATTTTGAATAAAAACATATCATATACACGTATATTATTTTAAAAACTTCTTTCGATTTTGCGCTATTTCACATATTTTTCGTGTTTATTATGAAATTACAATATGGAATGGGGTGTTAAAGAAAACATTGCAGTGATCGCCTTGCGCAAAGTGGGTATGGAGCCGTCGGTCATATTCCAGACACTTCAAAAGCTTAGTATCAGCCGTATGTTCTTATATCGTACTATCAACAGATACAACAACACTTCCTCTGTCGAAGACCAGAAAAGATCGGAGCAGCCGCGTGCTGTTAGAACAACAAAGGCTGTTAATGCTGTTAAATCCAGAATTCTGCGAAACCCCATTAGGAACAATAAATCTTATCGCGAGAAATGAAGATTCCCGCTAGGACTGTCGCGTATTATAAAACGAGACGTTAAGCTCGGTGCATATCGTCGATATACAGGACATGCCCTAAATCAGTCTTTAAGAGAGTGGATCGATCAAAACGTCTGTTGCGATACGCAGGTGAAAGTCACAGAAATATCCTCTTTACCGATGAAAAAATTTTCACGATTGAAGAACACTACAATAAGCAAAATGATAAAGTGTATGCTCACAGTTCTAAAGAAGCTGCCCCAGTGGTCGGAAAGGTACAACGTGGTCATCATCCTGCGTTAGTGATGGTTTGGTGGGGCGTGTCTTATCAAGTAGTCACAAAACTACATTTTTGTGAAAAAGGAGTGAAAACTTCAGCCATTCAAGATACAGTCTTGGATCATGTTGTGAAACCTCTCAGCAATACTCTTTTTAAAAATATACCGTGGACTTTCCACCACGACTCTGCACCTGGTCACAACGCACGAATTACCCAAGCCTGTCTTGAAACCAACGTTCCGGACTTTAAAAGAGCTGAAGACTGACCCTCTCTACCAGGGCACGCCACTTCGACTATCTTTGGCATGAAGCGTCCAGTTTTTACCGTTCGCCTCGTCGCGATGCTTCTCTCAGAAACGTTCTACACTAGAATGATTCTTCGTCACATCTGGCAAGTCCATTTGTTCTTTCCAATCTTTTTACTTAACATTGAAAAAAAGGAACAAATGTTTTTTTGTCACAAGGTTTGTAAAACTTCAACGACCAAGAGTACAATAAATCAATAATCCGCATTTTCAGATGCAGCTCTAATTTTGGTACTATATAATACTAGGTATTATCAACCAACATTCACGTTAACCAGTCTCAGGCATAAAATTCTTCTGCTACGAGACGGTTTCCGACCAATAGTCGAAGGGCGGTTTCGAATTACAACGTTAAATTACGTAGACCGTACCCTAACCCCACTAGACTATTGACGTTTCGCTTAAAGTTGAACAATACTGTATTATTTATTGACGCCATTGCTACCAGAATTCCAAATATACGTTTGTAATGGAAAAGAAATCTTGTTTTTCGTCTTAAATTACTTCTTCTGTCGCCGGAAATGTTATTTGTCCCAGAGAGCGCTTCGTAAAACCCCGTTTATCAGGATCGTGTCACGTAAGGATCAAGGTCGCAGACAGGGTGGACTATAACCACCCCCAACTTTCCCCTTCCCCACCCATCTAAATTTCCCTATTTCGTCCCAAAAGTTCCGTGGGCCCGTTTCCTTAATACTAAAAGGTCGTAATCGATCGCACTCGATGTTATGATGAATAATCTTTTTAGAAACATTGTCGACATTACGATAGGATTATTATATTCATATATATAACTGGCAAATATAATTTATTCACATCTAACATATACATATATATGTTTGTGTGTATACAGATAGCGTACGGTCTTCGAAACTATGCTTAGGTCCCTTCAATTAAATCCGCTAGGATGTATTAAAAAAACTACAGAACATAAAAAACTTAGAATAGTCTAAGTTAGAAATGTATTTAAGTATCATTGAGAGTAATTAAAATATAAGTTATTAATTTTATAAAGATATCGTTTGTTTTAATGAAATGTTCAGATTTGTCTCCTAAAACATTTCACTTGTAGATATCTGTCTTGGATGATGCACTTGTGTGAGTTACGCCTCGTCGTTACCTCATATACAGCGAGGCGGACCAACAGCGCTTCTTATGTTACATTTGCGTGCACGTCATTGCAGTTCGTCAAGCTCTTCTACGTCACGTTGGTATTTTTTTTGTAATATTAGGAGTTTCACAGTTCACCTGATAGTAAGTGATGATTGAGGATGATTAAATATATATATATATATATATATATATATATATATATATATATATATATATATATATATATATATATATATATATATATATATATATATATATATATATATATATATATATATATATATATATATATATATATATATATATATATATATATATATATATATATATATATATATATATATATATATATATATATATATATATATATATATATATATATATATATATATATATATATATATATATATATATATATATATATATATATATATATATATATATATATATATATATATATATATATATATATATATATATATATATATATATATATATATATATATATATATATATATATATATATATATATATATATATATATATATATATATATATATATATATATATATATATATATATATATATATATATATATATATATATATATATATATATATATATATATATATATATATATATATATATATATATATATATATATATATATATATATATATATATATATATATATATATATATATATATATATATATATATATATATATATATATATATATATATATATATATATATATATATATATATATATATATATATATATATATATATATATATATATATATATATATATATATATATATATATATATATATATATATATATATATATATATATATATATATATATATATATATATATATATATATATATATATATATATATATATATATATATATATATATATATATATATATATATATATATATATATATATATATATATATATATATATATATATATATATATATATATATATATATATATATATATATATATATATATATATATATATATATATATATATATATATATATATATATATATATATATATATATATATATATATATATATATATATATATATATATATATATATATATATATATATATATATATATATATATATATATATATATATATATATATATATATATATATATATATATATATATATATATATATATATATATATATATATATATATATATATATATATATATATATATATATATATATATATATATATATATATATATATATATATATATATATATATATATATATATATATATATATATATATATATATACCTGGACAAGGAATCATAATGCAGATGCACTGTCACCCTTGCGGACTGAGATGGAATGCCTCGTATAACGAACGACGTGACGAAACATGCAGTAGCATTATGCTGCTGTTTTACGCTGGTATTCTGTGAGGGCTTGATCCTAACCCCGGTCGAGCTGACCCATTCATTCTGCAGCTAGAAATAAACTGCAGTGTATCCAAACTAGACGGTTGCCTCGGCCCCAGATTTTTAAATACCTATGGCTCTACGCTACGATTTAAGCCGCTGTAAGCGTGATTAGGCGTTATTATAAGTGTATATTCATTGTTTGCCAGTCATGAAGACTAGTATTAATACTGAAGAAAAAGCGCGACGTCGTCTTCCTCGCACAGCGGCTTACACGCGATTTACTCGTGTTCTAGGCCGCTTCAAAAATCGACCTGTCCTCCCTTTAGATAGCGATCCGAGTCGAGCTTTCGTACCATGAGGGGCTCTCGGATCGTATTATCGCCCCCCCTCTGTTGTCGTCAACGTTCTTCTTCCACAGGGGTCGGAGTGCAGCGGTGGTGCAGCAGCAGTTTCCGCGCCACCTGAAGTGATATGGGTGACTATTTGTTATAATTTTAACCATATGGGATGCATTATGTAAAAATGAACCATTTTTACGTTTATATGTTTTTTTAGGTTTTTTCAAAATAATTCAAAAATGCAACATCAAATATTTATTTAAAAAAAGTATATCTCGTTTTTTTTCTGCTTTATAAAATCTACTAAACACATTTATTACACATTTTACAATCATTATTTATCAATATTAAAACAATTTATAATTATAATGTATTATAATTATTGGGCCAAATTTAAAACTCTGAGACGAAACACGATATGATTTCAATATTTTTTTTGAGATTTTTTCCACTAAAACGCCTTAAAAACAAAAAAAAAAAGTTTTGAAACTGGGCTTGCAGATTATTTTAAAAACATAACCGTTTTCTTAGCCCTCCAACAATGCATAACTACCAGGAACTTATTGCAAAGAAACTGAAAAAAATATTTGATCACAAAGGAAGCAGCCGTAAACTTAAGGTCTAAGGCTTAGGTACACATTAAACCTATTTGCGAGATATTCAAAGAGCAATTTTAAGTTTAGCTCGAACACTTCCGCCGGCTTCCTTTGTGATAATTTTTTTTTCAGCTTCTTTACATAACTTAAAATGGTATGTTACATACTATTGGTCCGAAGAGTAGAAAACGGCTGTACTTACACACCCGTAACAGTAAAAACTAGTTTTATATGGAAAAAAAATATTTGTGGAATAAATAAATATTGTATGAACTGTAGGAATAATAAATTTGGAAAAAAATGATGAAATAATGAAAAATTGGCAAATTCGGAAAAAACTTCCTTTTTCCTATGTAATTTTTGTAAGAACTCACTATACCACATATAGATAATTTTCCCAAAAGGAACACAAACAAATTTAGCAAAATACGGACAGGACAACATCGGTTTGGTCAAATGGTCGTAAATAAAGAAGACGGATAAACTTAAAACCTATCAAGAAAACAAATATAATACGTTTTGTATTTATATTGTAAAGTTCGGTGCGGTGCCGGATATAAAACAAATTTGACGTTCCACCGTTCGCGTTGGGAAAATTCTTGTTTGTGTAATACGCGATGACCGTGCAGTGTTTACACGTGTTGCTTACCGTTATCATTTATGATTACATTCCGATAATAGAGTAGACTTCTATTTTTATTTCATATTGCTCGATGCTATCTACCACGGCAAAGTCTTCTGGTTGCTTATTAGAATTATAGGAGGCGGGGAATTCCATTTGCATCTTGAATCTATTTTGAGAGTCAATGTAGATATTTATGGGTAGAAATTATTCATCAGAATCTTCAACTGGACTGTATGCTAGTTTGTACTCCCTAATATTATATTAAAAATAAACTGTGTATTGCTGGTGATAATCGTCTCTACCAGGGCACGCCACTTCGACTATCTTTGGCATGAAGCGTCCAGTTTTTACCGTTCGCCTCGTCGCGATGCTTCTCTCAGAAACGTTCTACACTAGAATGATTCTTCGTCACATCTGGCAAGTCCATTTGTTCTTTCCAATCTTTTTACTTAACATTGAAAAAAAGGAAAAAATGTTTTTTTGTCACAAGGTTTGTAAAACTTCAACGACCAAGAGTACAATAAATCAATAATCCGCATTTTCAGATGCAGCTCTAATTTTGGTACTATAAATATAATACTAGGTATTATCCACCAACATTCACGTTACCCAGTCTCAGGCATAAACTCTCTGCTACGAGACGGTTTCCGACCAATAGTCGAAGGGCGGTTTCGAATTACAACGTTAAATTACGTAGACCGTACCCTAACCCCACTAGACTATTGACGTTTCGCTTAAAGTTGAACAATACTGTATTATTTATTGACGCCATTGCTACCAGAATTCCAAATATACGTTTGTAATGGAAAAGAAATCTTGTTTTTCGTCTTAAATTACTTCTTCTGTCGCCGGAAATGTTATTTGTCCCAGAGAGCGCTTCGTAAAAACCCGTTTATCAGGATCGTGTCACGTAAGGATCAAGGTCGCAGACAGGGTGGACTTCCCCCTTCCCCACCCATCTAAATTTCCCTATTTCGTCCCAAAAGTCCCGTGGGCCCGTTTCCTTAATACTAAAAGGTCGTAATAGATCGCACTCGATGTTATGATGAATAATCTTTTTAGAAACATTGTCGACATTACGATAGGATTATTATATTGATATATATAACTGGCAAATATAATTTATTCACATCTCACATATACATATATATGTTTGTGTGTATACAGATAGCGTACGGTCTTCGATACTATGCTTAGGTCCCTATTAAATCCGCTAGGATGTATTAAAAAAAACTACAGAACATAAAAAACTTAGAATAGTCTAAGTTAGAAATGTATTTAAGTATCATTGAGAGTAATTAAAATATAAGTTATTAATTTTATAAAGATATCGTTTGTTTTAATGAAATGTTCAGATTTGTCTCCTAAAACATTTCTCTTGTAGATATCTGTCTTGGATGATGCACTTGTGTGAGTTACGCCTCGTCGTTACCTCATATACAGCGAGGCGGACCAACAGCGATTGTTGTGTTACATTTGCGTGCACGTCATTGCAGTTCGTCAAGCTCTTCTACGTCACGTTGGTATTTTTTGTAATATTAGGAGTTTCACAGTTCACCTGATAGTAAGTGATGATTGAGGATGATTAAATATATATATATATATATTGCTGTATACACTGATATACTGCTATGGACCGATAAGGCACTCAGTTATACTCACCCTAATCATGTCCCTGACCAATCTGCGTTTCGGGTCATTGTCTTCATTATCTGTCATTCCAACATCCAAGCTAGACGTTTTTTGTGACCCATGACATTCATCCTGGACAAGGAATCATAATGCAGATGCACTGTCACCCTTGCGGACTGAGATGGAATGCCTCGTATAACGAACGACGTGACGAAACATGCAGTAGCATTATGCTGCTGTTTTACGCTGGTATTCTGTGAGGGCTTGATCCTAACCCCGGTCGAGCTGACCCATTCATTCTGGAGCTAGAAATAAACTGCAGTGTATCCAAACTAGACGGTTGCCTCGGCCCCAGATTTTTAAATACCTATGGCTCTACGCTACGATTTAAGCCGCTGTAAGCGTGATTAGGCGTTATTATAAGTGTATATTCATTGTTTGCCAGTCATGAAGACTAGTTAATACTGAAGAAAAAGCGCGACGTCGTCTTCCTCGCACAGCGGCTTACACGCGATTTACTCGAGTTCTAGGCCGCTTCAAAAATCGACCTGTCCTCCCTTTAGATAGCGATCCGAGTCGAGCTTTCGTACCATGAGGGGCTCTCGGATCGTATTATCGCCCCCCCTCTGTTGTCGTCGACGTTCTTCTTCCACAGGGGTCGGAGTGCAGCGGTGGTGCAGCAGCAGTTTCCGCGCCACCTGCTCGTGAGTCTAATTAGATAAAGCTGGAAGAGGTCTCTGGACCAACAGCAATACTCACACAAAAAAAAACGTCATTTATTGAAGACACTAATAATAACGAATCTTACTTTTCTCAAGTAGGCCATGTTCTCAAGTAGTTTTTATGAATGGCCGACCCATTCATCCTGTTAATTAATTAAACAATTATACTTCGCTTCTTTCAGAATATTTGTCTGACAAATATCCTTGAATTTTAGCTTCGAGCTCTGGGCTCAATACTGTCCTTCCAATCTTGGACATTTTGTAACTTATTATTAAAAAAAATAAAAGAGCTACTCGATCGGCTCCAGTTTCTTCTCGCTAGCAGCTGCCTTCCAAAGAGGATTACAGATTTTGACGATTCAAAAGTTTTTCGTACAAACCTGCTTGAATAAAGCTTTTTCTGATTATGGAGTTATGGAGAAAGCGTGTACATCTTGCATCAATCTTTCTTTGTTGAAGACGGATGTGTAGTGTAAGTCATGAGCCGCAGTTATCACTTACCATAAGGTGAATTGTGTGCTAATTATCACCCCCTTAATTTATTAAAAAAAACATTAACGTGGAAAAATGTTAAGCTACCTCAAAGGTAGTGTGGTCCTTCTTGCGGATTTAGTCGTGTTGCACCTAGTTTATAACTGCGTAGTGGGTCTGCCACGTAAAAGCACACGTGAATCTATCGTATCCGACCGCACAGCGCTAACAATTGAGGAAACATCGGAGGAGGAAAGAAGGACAGAAGCACGATCTGAAGAAATTCAAGCTTGACTTTCTTTTTTTTTATAGAATAGGTGGCAAACGAGCAAGCAGCTCATCTGATGGTAAGTGATCACAGCCGCCCGTGGACATCCGCAACACCAGAAGAGACGCAGACGAGCTGCCGGTTTAAGAAAGGTGTAGGCTCTTTCCTTGAAGGTTCCTAAGTCGTATCGGGAGGTGGAGCAGAAAATTTCGTGTAAAGTGCTCAGTGGTCGATTACCAACCATCGAGAAGATGAGGATGAAATCTTTAATTGTGTCGTGATGATGATGATGATGACTCGCCATAATAAATTAGGTAAAAAATACTCTTGGTTTTAATCATATTTGTCTGCGCCGTATGATTGGACAGGCGAACCTCATGAGCGCCTACATTTATTTCCTCGTTAATATTGCATATGATATTGTCCAGACACGATTTCCTATTTACCGTTAACCCTGTAGGTGCTCTTACTTGTGGGGTGAAGTTGTTAATGCAGACTAGTAGAAGGAACAAATCAATAGACGCTAGTAGTAGCGTCTATTGATTTGCTTCACAATGTCGATGTTGAAATCACCGTATATGATATATTTTCCTTATGTGCTGCTTTTAATACAGACTCAAATTATTCGTACAATTATACAATTTTGTTAGCATTGGGTAGGCTCGATAAACACATATCATTATAATAATCTTTGTAGGCAGCAATACGCCGCAACACTCGGACACATTACACGTGCTGATCTATTTAAGATAAGTTAAGATGAAGGTTAAAAATTTAAACCTTTCCTTAACTATACCGCCTCTTCTGCTGCTAGTTCTTCTAATGATTTTTCAACTTTTTTTTAAAAATCATTATGAGTAACAAACTCACACACAGTTCACCAGACAGTGATTCCTGCGGCCAATAACATCTACATTCATTGTTCACAAGAAACGATAATGCAGATGCGTTGTCACCCTTGAGGACTGATATGGAATGCCAATGTCACCGGTAATAAAGGTCTCCGGATTCCTACGTTTACCAGACGAAACACAGCAGCATTATGCTGCTATTTCACGCTGGTATTCTGTGAGGTTGTGGTCCGACCACGGTCGAGCTGTTACATTCATTCATTGAATTCATACAATTCATAGAAGCAACTGTAGCGTAGCTCTCATCTTATCACTTTAACTTCAGTTGTTGATATCGTGTTAGTATTTCGTCAATACGCTATACGCAATATCATTTTAACGGACGCTTTAGTAGACAGATTGTATATTTACTTATTGTATATATATATATATATATATATATATATACATACTATATTTTACTATAGTGTACTGTGTATTAGGAGAAGAAAACGAAGACAGACGATAGTACTATTATTATATATAATTATATAATATATATTATAGATGGTATATATTATTTACGCTCCATCTTGTTAGTACAGCTAAATGAAACGATAGTTTCATAAAAAAATCATTAATTTACTAAAAAAAAGCAATGAAACACAAAATCAAAAACAGGGCGAGACGCGTGTTTATATATATATATATATATATATATCCACTACGTATTTCATCTTCATTCGATTCCATTTGACCTTTTAAATGTGCAGCTTTGAACTAGTTCCAATACGGATAGGCGTAGGATAGAGCAGCATTCAATAGTAGCTTAACGCTATCGTGTATACGTTAATGTTTATATTTGTAAAAAAAGCTATAGTATTATGTACACGTAGAAGTGTATATAGAGGTCCTACTGCTTGGCCTCCTTGTCTACCACGCGGCTCTACAGCTGATTGGTGGATTTCACGTGTATGTTATATATATATAACATACACGTGAATATGTAATATATATATACATATATATTATATTTTGCTTCTTAGACTTGCATGTTCCCTCACGATCACATGTTTACGTTACTTTTAAATAGTACAAAGTTACCATAATTTTACTAACGTCGTGATTACACCGCGCTGCGACGAATCGCTTGTTTGTGCGCCTGCGGACGGTTACGTAACACGCTAACGTACGGCCGGATATTGCTTTGGATACGACGCGTTTTATTTCACGGCTTAAAACATACACAAATTGAGGTATGGTATTTTAACAGTGGTAGAGCTACACTGCAGTTGGTTTCGAGCTTCAGAATGGGTCACCTCGACCGGGGTAGTACCATGCCCTCACAGAATACCAGCCCAAAATAGCAGCATAATGCTGCTGTGAGTGAGTACCGGAGAAAACTGGTGACGAGTTTCATTTCAGTCCTCAAGGGTGACAACGCATCTGCATTACGATTCCTTGTCAAGGATGAATGTCGATGTCATGGGCCGCAGGAATCACTTGTCAACAGTTGAACTGTATGCTCATTTGTTACTCTCAATGTAATAACAAAATAAAAAAATGACGCTCCTATGTTTCATCTGATTAGTTACAACGACCTGTGGACGTTCGATGATAGTTCTCTGAGGAATACTATCGCATTGATATATTTACTATCGGTTGTTTTGTGTTCGTTTTTCACTAGTTATAATTTATCTTAGGTATTCCATGATAGTTAGTTGATCACACTATCACAATGGTTAATTGTAGCCAATGCAGTAGTAGTAATTTACTATCAGTTATTTTTTGCTATAAGCTAAAATAGATCCTTTTGCCGTGTAATGATTGTATTTAATAATGTATCTAAGTATTCGGTATCTATTAGACACGTGTGTTCACACTATAAGTGAAAAGAAAAGATTTCTAAATACTTAGAACTATTATAAAGCACTGAAATTAAAATTAAATGTTCATTAGCCGTGGAAGATTGTAATTTGCGGACGTCTTCCATTTTAATTATGTTTGGTAAGTAAGGTTTAATAGGCTAGGCCGATGCAGCCTCCCTCCTCCCTATCTCATCAAAGGAGCGCACTCCGAGCCCCGCCATTCTCGCCAGATTTTTATGCAACGGAAACCGTATAAAATAGTTTGTGCTACAAAATTATATCGTTCTATTTACTATTATAGAGTCGTTAGTCAAATTTGGGGATATGGCCTCCATTTATTGCCATAAAGCACAATCCTGACCCACTTGCATTCAACGACTTTCCGCAAACTGGCGTCTTGTAGGGTCTTTATAAAATGTTTTGTTCAGTAACGGTAGCAAAAGATTATATATAGTTTTTGAAACGTGGTGTATATGACAGATAAAAGGCACAAAATTGGTTAGGTCTCCCCTGCATCTACTCCAGTCTTATTACATATTCACAACATCGAATTTGCGTAATGGATGAGGTGATGGTGAGTGACCTTTTTGTTTGCACAAATATTATTGGCACTATACATAAGCATAGCAGTAGCTATGATACGTCAAACACCGCCGCCAACATATATATCGGCGGTGGTTGAAATCGATCAGGGTAAAAACATAAGGTCCTTCTTCCCATGTAATAATGTAAATTAAAATATTAATTAATAAAAATAATGTAAACTAATAATTTTAAACGAGAATGAATCTACATACATCCAATACATACATACATCCACATATCAATAGTCTTACATACATTGCTTATTTATTGTTTCTTTCGTGAGATGGAATATCTCTTTGTTGTGTATTCGAATATTTTAATGTTATTTGTGGTCACACCACACCGCTGTATCAGAACTTACCATTTTTTCTGATATATAATCTGTAAAGCGTTTGGATGGTAAAAGTTAAGATTGGATAGAGATTTTGGTTTATAAACGTAATTAAAGTAACTTGCCAGTGTTTTATTACAGTTTACGTACGTAAAACTCTTCAGGGGTGGCAACGCATCAAACGCAAAGTGCAATCTTGAATCTTTGTCGATGTAATATTATAAAAAAAATCATTTTATCAAGGTACGATGTTATCTTCCTCGCTCTTTCACGAATTTGTTAATATCTTAAAAAACTACTACTTCTAAAAAACATTTACAAGCAAATAACAAACAACAAAAACACAACAAATTGATATTTTCTGCGGCGATATAGGCTTAAGTCAGAGCTCCACCGCTCGAACGCTATAATCAATAACCGCGCCTTTTAATGGCGGACATCTGGAGCGTACGTTCTTCCGTGCCAGCCGGCCCGCGCGGTACACTGCCAACGCGTTGCGCAATCTCTCCCCCCCGTCCTATTGGTAAACAACGTAGTACTTGTAATGATTATTACATTGTGCACAGCTTGTTGGTAAATATGCGGATAGAGCTGCATTGTGGTATCGTCGCGTCGGGACAGTCTAATTGTTGCTGTTATTTGTGGGCAACATATGGACGAAAAAATTTACTTCAAGGTAAAGGTAGACAACTTTTATTCACAGGGTTATTGGTAACTCGACGTATTTCCGTTAGGAGGTGATGGGGGTGATTATTTGCGATAATTTTAACCCCCACCAAAACATGATAACTCGAAAATGGATCACTTTTGCATAATGCATATGGGGGTTAAAATGACAACGTCATAGGTGCCGCTACGGGGGATGGAACTATTTTTTTTCGCGTACCATGAATTAAATATATTTGTGCAGTGTTAACAACACGAGATATACGTTATATAATATCCTCAAAACGTTAGATTACCAGTCCACTGAAAAGCTTTTGGAACGAGTTGAATAGAGACTTTCTTACGTACACACCATACACACATATTGTAGTTTATAGCAATAGTTTTCAATTTTAATTGTTTATAATTTTTATTTTATTGAGTTTTTTCTCTATTCCTCTTTTTTTAATTAATTATATTACTGAAAGTTATATACTATGTAACACAGCTTGTAACACAGTTTACACTAGCACAAGCTACAGAGTTACCACAAACTTGTAATTATGTCATAGTAAATAAATAAAGATTATTATTATTATACAACACACTCAGATCCGAAAATTAACAATTTGTAAATTTTTGCTCGTCTGGGAAACAAAAAAGTAGTATGATGCACGAACCCGCCATCAGACTATTGTCGTGGACGATCTCCTAGGACAAGCGTCTTCAGTTTAGTTGGAGTGGTTAGCTGGAATATTGGTGACGTTAATAGCAATGCTTAACAAAAAATATTTTAAAGAAAAATTTCTTTGTCACTCAATAAAGCCAACGCGTAAATTTGCAAATAAAGGTGTCGATATCGGGCGTCGAACTCTTGTTTATTTGTTGTAAAGCGATTACTTAACAATGAGCCTTGTAATTGGCGTCGTTGATAAACATGACATGTTTAAAATCAATATTATTTGGTAGTATTATTATTTTTATTTTTTATTACATTGATTGCAACAAACTAACGAGCACTCAGTCCACCTGATGGCAAGTGATTCCTGCGGCCCGTGACATCTACATTAATCTTTGTCAAGGAATCATAATTCAGAGGTGTTGACACCCTTGAAGATTGAGATGGAATGCCTCGTCATCAGTAATAAAGATCTCCGGATCCCTGCAGTCACCGGACGAAACGCAGCAGCATTTGGCTGCTATTTTACGCTGGTATTCTGTGAGGTCGTGGACCTAACCCGGTCGAGCTGACCGATTCATTCTGCAGCTAGAAACAAACTGCAGTGTAGCTCTACCACTGTTGCATTTATTATAAGCAAAGCGAAATAAAAAAAACCGTTGATGTTATCCTTCTGGTAGTATTCGAGGTAATAAACGATCAGCGTAGCATATATATGTATCCTATTACCGTGCCGGAAATATTTGCGCAAACACAGCAGCATCACTAGTCTTTCCTGTACCTGATCCGATGTCATGCATGAGCATTAAAATCGGGGGAAGGTTCAGATACAGTGTCAATCATACAACACGCTCAGACACAAAACACAACAGACCTTGTCCGGGAATCGAAACCATGATGCCGGTGGCAAATCAACACGCAGCTAGTCTTATGGTAAGTGAACCCTGCTGGTCCGTGGCACCAACATTCATGATCAGTATGAAATCTACTACTAAGATGGAAGGCCTCGTCACCGATAATAATGGTCACTATGCCACCCAAACTAGATCTTCCATCTTATATATATTTCATTAATGAAAGTTTACGGGTAGTCTATAGACGCATGCGGTTCAGGAAACTGCTTTTTATGTACTTTTTATACACACAAAGCATACTTTTATTTATTATATAAGGAAACTAAGATAAGAAAAGTATGTACAAAGGCGCAGCTTATTTTACGATAAAAAGCTCTTCCAGCGGGCCTGCTGTTGGATATATTATCGGAAACAACAGTGTACTCACAAAAAAAATTGAGAAAAATAATACAGGTCTATATTTATTTACAAACACATGTATTTAAACCAATAAATAGTAATACATATAATATACAATGTATACATAAATAACATATATGAACATATATCTATATATATATATATTTATATATAGCATACAATAAAGCTATCATAATATGTCATTATATATTCAACTGGATAAATATAAGTAGTGTTCCTTCACTAGTTTTTTAAATAGCACAGCAGTTCTCTTGGCATGATTTTTTGAGGTAGAGCATTCCACAAACGAATTCCCTGCACAGTGAAGGAGTTGGTATAGAAACTAGTTTTAAGAGCAGGAAATTCAACGATCTAAATTCCGATCTGCAGGATTGACGAGCTGATTGCTTTGTATATCCCGTGCCCCCACACACTGAACTATCAACTTATCACATATCACTAAACATCTGACCATAACACCTACCTCCGATCAGTGCATCAAGAAGGCCAGCAGATGATGTCATCTGGCAATAACCACAGGACGATCCGGAGGACATTAATAAGCTTTTATTATGATGATGAAGCTTCTCACAAAATTAATCCGTTGCCCTCCGCAACATGAGAAGTCGTCAATGCCTTGTCTTTAAGACAGGTGTTGGCTCTTCTCTTGAAGGTCCCTAAGTCATATCGGTTTGGAAATATCGCCTGTCACAGCTGATTCCACAGAGTAGTTGTGTCTGGCAGATGTATGTAAATCGCACAGTAGTGGATTGCCAGCCATCTTAATATCTCGCAAATAAAATTATTTGCGATACCGCCATGTCATGGGCCGGATCTCACCAGTCAACACAGATAGAAGCGTCGCTGGAGTTTTTTGCGCCGCTACTTCTCCAGCGCCAACGCATTCCGAAGTGGTGGTACAGATAAGCTAATGATAATATTGATATTAATTTAGATAATCCGTAGTCAGAATCAACTGACCGGCCCTCTCGGGCACTCTTGAGTCTGTCGCTCGCGCGCAACAAGGTAACGGTCCAAGCCGAGGCTCCCTCTCGGGAGTCCTTGTGCTGATGACCCACTAATAGAGGTCTCGACTGAGCGCCATAAGCGCTCGGAGTCCTCTCAACCGTGTGAAACTGTAAAATCCCTGGGCCTAACAGTGGCAATCAGCCCAAAAAAAGCCATTGTAATGATGATGAGGATGAGATATTGAATTCTATCGCGTAGTATCATATTGAAACTCAGCATGATATAGGATTTATTTAATATTACAATGTAAAAACAAAAAATATTTCTTATATAATATACAACAGTTCTTTATGGTAAACTTATTTCTAAGTTCACCTTATAAATTTACACGAGATTGTCGCCAGCGGTATTTCCGAACAGACCACTTAGGGGCCTTCAAGAAAAGAGCTTAGCCTCTCTTAGTTAGTGGCCATCAACGCACCTGCGACTCCTCTGGCGATCACTTTCCATCAGGCTGCCAATACGTTTGCCATGACTTCTATAAAAAAAAAACATAAACGCGACACGCATTCGTCTAGAACAGGTGTCTAAACACGCACGGACATATAAGAAACGGCGTTTAGTGGGTCGCCAAACCTGTATTAAATGATAACACACGCTCGTCGTTAAAACAAAATGTAACTAACTGGCCGTTAATAAGGTCCACGTTCGTTTGCAGCGACTTCGTTAAGTCCATTCAACACTAATTAACCTTCAAACGGCTGCGATAAAAACGTTACGGCGGCGCCGTCAAAACAAACAATAGGGCGGAGGCGATGTAGAGGCGGTCCGGTTACTTATGACTTACTGCTAATGCTCAAAATGATACTGTTACCTAAAAGATTTCTTTTTTTTTAGTATTGATTTGTTATATGACAAAAGTTGTAATGTAAAGCCTTATTTATTATAAAGTAAATTGTATATTATGTCGTATTAGTATCAGAGTACTTGGTTGATCCGCTATGGCGGGTTCTCGCTTTGATTCTGGTTTTTTTTTTTACGGATGATTGATGCTGAATAGTTAGGCTTTTACAATTTCACCGGATATAAGGTGTCCTAGCGCTTAGTGTGCTCAGTCGAGATCTTTTTTTTAGGTTCTGAGAGGGACTTGAACCGTTAAGGTTTGATTCTCACAGGCGTAGAGCAATATTAGTGTTTTACAAATTAACGGTTTTCTGGTCTTGTGTGTTGTTATGTCTCCCGTGTCCGTGACACAGGATCTGGACCCTCCTCCGATCTTATTGCATCGAAATAGAGAAGGAGATGAGGAGTGAGGGCTTCTGTGTTTGCGTGAATGCCTACGGCACTGTAATATTTCAAGCGCAGTTGATAGAAGATACAGCCTTCGTCCAGCCAGGACGTCCTTCTGGTCGACCTCGACGGGAAAATGTCACATATTTTTTATTATATCGAGTGTGACAAACGAGCACACAGTTCACCACATGATAAGTGATATCCTGCGATCCATGACATCTACGTTCGTCCTTGATATTGCTCATTGTTGTTACTTCTGAGATTACAAGATCAAAGTTGTTACACTAAAGAAAACCTCTTCTGAATCTAGCTTAAGTGTTTACGAAGTTATAACTAACACAAGGTAAACCTGACGCCGCACTAAGGCCTGAGGTATTTAACAGACGGACAACTTAAAATTCAAATATGCTGCCAACGTACCAACGATATGTTTGGTTATATATGATGACGTCACGCGTGTTAATATATAAGGCATGAGGGAATGCGCAATACGTCGTGTGGGAATTGCGTCGTATTTACTCGAACATTTATTTCGTGAAACCTTAATATTAAACTTACTGCTTGCTTGCTGAAACTTTATTGGATTGTGAAATATTATGATGAGATTTTTTTTACGAAACGAGTTTGGCCCAGTTACTTGGTGCCTCGGGGATACGTCCTTGCGGAATACTTTCTTAAATCGCAGTATGAAGACGGCGAGAATCGAGCACACACTTCATTAGATGGTAAATGAGTTTTTGTGATGGTGTAGGTCCAACGTGACCTCTACAGCTTCAACGAATAAGACTCGCGACCGGTGAGCCCGCTGAGTCAGGGAGAGAACGACGATGCCGCCACGAACACTGCTGCTGCACCACCGCTGCGCTGTGATTCCTGTGGACGACGAACGTCGACGACAACATAGGGGGGCGATTTCCGATCCGAGGGCCTCTCATAAGGAGGTTCGAACCTCGGCAAGACCGTTATCGAAAAGGGCTCTTTTACATATATATATAAATATATATGTGTATATATATATATATATATATATATATATATATATATATATATATATATATATATATATATATATATATATAAATATATATATATATATATATAAGTTAATATATATTATAAAAACAAAATCAGTTACGTATAGCGCATTAGGGCTAGTCTAGAAAATCTACGGCAATGTAATTGGACATAAACGAAACAGCTCTAGTCCTATCCTATTTTTGTAATTAATAAAGGGTGACGATACACAAAACGTAGCACTTGGTTCACAGTTTTTTAAACGTAGCGTTACAACGTGCGCAGTAATTTTTTTTAAACAACGCGCATTGAGTTTAACTCTCCAACTTAGCTTGAAATGTATGTTCTAGGAGATGGTTCACGATATTAGAATCGAAAGACGTATTCTAAACCACGTTCTTAAGCCGAGAACGTACTCTAAATTAGATTATATTGACGCTACAATGGTACAGGCAACGTCGCGGCCATAAAGTAAGGATTTTGTTTTGGATATTATTAGAGGATCGACGGCCAGGTGATAACTTTAGTCCATCAACACACGTCTGTCTCCAGCAAAGATTCCAGATGCAGATTCGTTGTCGCCACAGAATTGAAATGGAATACATCGTTATCTGTTAGTGTATTTCCGGATCCTTGCATACTAAACTAAACAAGGCAGCGTTATGCTCTTATTCAAGTTTCGTAGTTTTTCGTTTCGCATTTTTAAATTTAAACCGATAATTGTTGTTTTAATATTGATACATAACCAGTGTTTAATCGTTTTTATAAATCAGGAGAAGAAATGAGATTTAAATTGATACTTTTTTTTAAATAAATTTTTGATGTTGCATTGGTGACTTATTTTGAAAAAAGCTATAAAACATGATAATTCAAAAATGGTTCAATTTGCATAATGCATATAGAGGTTACAATTATTACAAGTCACCTCCTACCGGGAATACGTCGAATTACCAATAACCATGTATATACATATAGACTATTTATATACATAAGAAGATATATGCTTGTTGCGTGATGTCGAAACGACACGTTGCCTTATTAAGTCGCACCCATCCGCTTTGTTGTCAGGCGCACAGTTTCAATTTACAATCTTCAATTCCTTGTCGGTTAAATTGAAACGGACCGTGACGTCACGTCTATCATGTGCAGAGTCTGTCAGACACCTAATTTAAAAAAAAAAGGGTGCAACGGACGGACTTAATGTATTTTGGCATTCTCTACAAGTCAACCAATGAGATAGAGTATCGTTGACGGTAGGTGCCAACTACAAAATAATCCTAAATAACAATAATAACTGTAACAAACTTAATATACACGATAACAAATAGAATATAATAAACAATATATAATATAGTATGTACATAAATACACCAAGTAATGGAACTATACCAAGGAAGGATACATACTGGCTTATGTATACACGGAAATATATTATATAACAGATGAATCTGGTACAGTAATGAATTATAATCAATAATAGCGGTTAACCGGGAGATGATTGGACATTGAACAGTGGTAGAGAAACACTAGTGTGTTTCTAGGTGTCCTACCTCACAGCGCTCACAGAATACCAGCGTAAAATAGCAGCATAATGCTGCCGTGTTTCGTTTGCGTCTGATGAGTCTAGGCATCCATCACTGATGACCATCTCGGTCCTCAAGGTTGAAAACGCGTCTGCATCATAATTCCTTGTCAAGGATGAATGTATATGTCATGGGCCGCAGGTATCACTTACTGCCATGTGAACTGTAATAATAATAACGGGTTAACCCAACCAGCCTCTCGAATCACCTGAGGCGGTTGGTACTCCGGGACGGGCAGTTCCGGGCTCAAGTGTAGAAGGTGGTGCTCCTTGACACCGCTCATGTAGTCCGCAGGTTTCTTACCCTTTCGTCCTAACCCTCGACCGTTTGGTCTCACCTGTAGAGGGATTACCGTCTATTTGGTCTTTATATATATATTACATTAGCATTTATAAAGCATATATATTATATAGCATATATTTGTTTCTTTATATGTTTATGGTTTTTTTTATTTATTCTATTGACCAACCAGGCGGAATTGGAAAAAAATCCCCTAAATGATAATAATATAAATAGTAAAATCAGGTACAGTAAAAATCCACTGCTGATCATAGCCCCCCCCCCCCATCCATCGACTTCTTGCTGACTTGCATAGGTCGTCACTCCTTAGTGGGGGGTCATTGTACATTGCGATGGCCACACGACGTAAGGTTGCCACTCGTAAATCCTTCACCATCGGTTATCGGTATTACGTGTTGATACGAGCCACTGCCACGTCAGCTCTTTTGAGCTAGTATGTCGATCACCTTATCTTCAACATACGTAAAAGACTGGACTTTGGATGGATTTCAGCTAAATTCTAGTAATATAATTTAGCAATAAATCTTGCCCTAAAGCTGTGAGATCCAATGAAAAACAAACAGTTGTAATGCAAACAAAACATTATACAATACAACGAGCGTGATGAATCGTCGCGTCCTTGCGTAATGGAAGATAATGTATTGGACAATATTGTAACGCGGTATATAAGGCTTCGTACCTACAGATGTCTTTGTTGTGGCTACCGTGTAGTTTTAATAGGGCTACAACCACGCTACATCTAGGTTCTAACAACATGACCGCGTTCGGAAAACCAGCATAACACCACTGTATTTCGTCTGGTAAGTGTAGGGATCCGGAGACTTTTATTACTAGTGACGAAGCATTCCATCACAGTCCTCAAGGATGATAACGCATCTGTAGTATGACTTCTTGTAAAGAATGATTGCAGATGTCATGGGCCGCAGAAATCACTTACCTACTCATCAGGTGAACTGTGTGAGTTTGTTACTCTCAAAGATTTAAAAATATTAAATTAATATCACCGTCAACATCTCGGCCCATCACTAATCCACTGCTGATCATAGGTCGCCCCCCACACAATACCAGCGTAAAATAGCAGCATAATGCTGCCACGTTTCGTCTGGTGAGTATAGGCATCCGGAGACCTTTATTACTGATAGCGCATCTGTCGTATGACTTATGTCGTTGTCACTGTCTGGTGAGTGTTGGGTTCTGATCATAGCATTCCATTATAGATTTCAGTTATCACTGTATATCGCATCTGTATTATGTTTCCTTATCGATAATGAATGTGGGTGCCGTCTGATATCAATTAACATCACTGTCACCACTAATATTGTAAAAAAACGAATAGGTTCTAAAATATCAGCATTATGCCGCTGTTTTTCGTTTTCAGAATATGGATTCGTGGACCAGATTACAGGTAATGAGACATTGCATCTCAATCCTATAAGATAAAATGCATGTTGCACACGTGCAACTTGAATCTTTTTTTAAGATATTATTTATTTACATATTTGTATTGAATGTTATTATAAACTAATAATGCATGACCACTTTTGTTTTGCCCAAAACTTTTTGCTGACTTTATTAATATGAAAAGTTACGTAAGGAAAGCACCTAGCTAAAGATGGACTAAAACTACTAAAATGAACTAGGTTTAGTTGAATAGGACCTTGTAGTTTGGATTGCGAGTGAGGCGAAGGTGGGGCCCAGTCCATGTTGATTTATCGATCGTATGCTGGCGCCGGTCTGCTTCATGGGTGACGTGCCTTCGTCAAATGTCGATGCTCCTCTTTTCGAGTCGGATTTATATAATATTTTTTAGGCTTCGTGTTGCTAGGTATAAAGCACTGTTGTATATTTTACCTGTACTAAAATCCATTGGCTTTCTATTCTTATCAACTGGCTACGAATTTACTATATTTTGCTAACTCCTGACGCCGAGATATTGTTATATAACATGCTATATCTTCACTAATCTACGGTGACAAACAAGCACACAGTTCAAACTGACTGTAAGTGTAAACTCTGGTCCATAAAACATTTAGTGATCCCCTACCCTGATAGAACGCAAATCCAAACTTTAAGAATTCCCTATTAGTTACCTTATATGAAAGGGGAGATATGTTAGCCCTGTTGAACTCTTAAACTATGTTCATTCCGATTTTTTAAAAGTTTATTTTTCAATAAAAATCAACAATTTTGTAATAGAGAACGTTCAAATTCAATAAGATTTTCAATACCTCGTCCGTAGACATCGCGCAGTTTCGACTCGAACAATTTATCGAACTAAGATCTCATTACTGCATCAAACGAAACGAACGCATTAAACCAAACCTACACATAAATAAAATCGAACAAGAACAAAACTAAAACTTGTATTCCTGTAGAAAAAACCGTCTCCTTTCAAACAATCTTAAAACTTATGCTTAAACATTTTATGACATGCGGAATAAAAAATAAAAAAAAACCGATAGTATATAGTTGCCATAGCTATGTATTATATTTTAAGAGGCCAGGGCATACATACGTGAGGTATATGTATCATAAATATTTTGAGGATGAATGTAGTGGCTGTCGTCTCCCCTAATATTTAAAAAAAAACACTATTGAATTATCAATCAGATTCATTTAAATAACCACGACGCCACGTACAACGTTGTAGATAGTCGAAGCGTCGTTTAATCTACAGTATGCAGCTTTGTACGTGGGCATTCGCGAACATGTCGCTTGGACGCAAGCCCAAGACATTAACATGGTCTCGTCTCTGGGACGCAAATAACCAAGCGGGAGACGCCAGGTGGAACACTAGCCCGAGATGCTCTGTAATCGTACACGAGATGATATGCTTACGAAAATAGTGGGAGAGAGGTAGGTATGCTATGTGCTCTGATGGTATAAACATCGTTCGGTGTGAATGATTTTGACACAACGGGTCAAAGAGAGAAATTTTTATTTTTCGTTTGCCGATCTATGGTATCATATATACAGCCTTTAGAAATCATGAAGTGAATTGTGTGCTTTCCTTTAATACGATAAAAAAACCTTAGATAGCGATCCGAGTAGAGGTTTCGTACCTCCTTATGAGGGGACCTCGGATAATACGATTATCGCCCCCCTCGTTGTCGACGTCCTTCGTCCACAGGGGTTGGATTGCAGCGGTGGTGCAACTGTCGTCTCCGCGCCAGCTTCGCTGCATCGTCGTTGTCTCCCTACTCAGCGAGACTCCCGAGTCTAATCATATAAAGCTGGTCTCTGGACCAACAGCAATATACATACACAAAAAAACGACAAAAGAACATATGCTACGTTTATATATATATATACGTTTTTTTATAAGAAACATACAAAGGACATTTGTTAATTGCATTTATCCTTCATGCGGTGTCTAGGATGCATACTGTACCGGAGTGCGGTAATAGTGAGGAGTAAAGGATCGGGATCGAGTGCGATGCTCCGAGTCGCCTGACGGCCGGTAGAATGCCGTCTATTTGCTTCCAATCCCGACCCGGTACACTCGTGCACACAAGTATACACCAACACAAGTTTACATGTGCGAATTGCTCACTGCAACCATAGGCATCGTGATCGGTAAAGAAACTTTATTTGACATATTGCAAGGCACGTAAGAATAATGGAAAAATTTTCTTCTTAAAGAATACGTGTAATATTTAAAATTATATTAAATTAACGCAATACTATATTAATATATAAGTTTCCAAGATAATAAATCGTATTTTTCAATTTTTTAGAATAGCCTAATCGTATATGCCTATCTCGAAATGGAGAGGCGTTGTTCTGAAGGATAATGCTGACAAAGCAGTAATCGGGTCCCCTGATTCTTATACTATATGAAATACAGCAGTGTAATGTAATGTTTCCCTAATCAGCAAAACTCATACACAAAAAAAATTAACGTTACTATTTCGCACTGCTCTGATTTGTTTATTGGATTTGTACAACGGAACACTTGAAGATCGAAAGATATACCACAATAGACAGTTACTTCTTAACTATAACTTCGACATCATCATCAGGTCATGTCAGTAAAGTGCTGGTCACTGGTGCTCGCCACTCAGCTTGATCGGAAGGAAAGCCCAAGGCCCAAACATAGAGGAAGGACTGTTCCTCTATGTTTTCTAATTTCTGTTGTTAAAAGTATATTAACGCAAAATAAAGACTAAAATCTCTACTTCCTGCATGCATCATAAGCTTTTCATAAAGCTTTTTGGTTCAATTAAAGGGTCAAGAGATGAATTGTATTTACTTACATTCAATATCAAATCTTTAAATTACTTAATAATAAACAAAAACATTACAGCAAAGATTGTCAAATTCCATAAAACGAAGGACCACAGTTCCCTTTAGAAATAATAATAATATTTTTTTTATTTCTCTCCACGATACATGTTGATTAAAATAAGTTAAAACAATATTTACATATGTTGACATTTACGTATATTCCGGGAGACTGAGGCACCAAACTAAGCTCTGGGCTTGTATTGTCGGGTTATCAGGCCTCTATAAATAATAATAATTGAGCACAAAGTTCCCGAAAATAAGCAGACAATCGCTCCATCTAATAGACACTTGTCTTTCTTTCTTTTGGATGAAGGTCACAATGAATATATGTAAAAAAAAAACCAACTTGGACGTTGCTAAAATAGCTTGATAATCTATAGCCATTGCGTCAATCTGCGTGGCGAGCTGTACGTCTCGCGTGGGCGACGGCTGCTCATCGTATGTAACTGGCGTGTTTATATTGTATGGAGGTGTCGTCGATAAGGGTCGCCTATATTGACGGCATTGGGACGTTATCGCTTGCGATAGGCGCCGAATATCGACGTTATCTTTGTTGCTATACAATTTGCGTGCTTCGAGTCCTTAAGAGGGCCCTTCGGATCACTTCTCGTGCCCCCCACTGTTTGTCGTCATGTGCTGAAACTGCTGGTGCGTTCCTTCTTTCTCTTCTTTCAGAGTCTTCCCTTGCAAGGGTCGAAGTGCAACGATGTTGCAATCTACCAGCGGCCAGCGTCGTCACTGCTCTCGAGTATGTGTAATATGTCTCGAGTGAAATTGTATTTCGGTGAAATTAGGACCAACAGCAATGGACTTGCTGAAAATAAAAAGGATTGTTTTGTTTATATCATTTGGTGTTTGGGAAACGTACGACTGCGATTGCGAATTGGTTGTAAAGGAAATTTGGTGTTCGATGTTAGTGGCTACGGCTACCTTTCAACTCATATAGCTAATGTTTTTATTGTATTGAAGGTGACAAACGCGCACAGTTGTTCTGATGGTAAATTATTCCTGCGCCCTATGACAACCGCATTCATTCTCGATACAGAATTATGATGTAGGTGCGTTGTCTCTCTTAAGGACGGCATAATGCTACTGTGTTTCGTTATGCCGTTAAGTTTTAATTCAAGATAAACAAACAAACCGAGTTTGATTCCTGGTATCTTATATGCCCATGATTATCATTGCAATTTTAAGTGCAGATTTATCACATTCACGTCTAATAAATAATAAAAAAGCAATATATTTCATAGACATGTAAACTCCATCAAACCGCAATGTAGCTGCGTGGTGGATCTCTAACATCCTTTAGAGAGATCTACGCCCATCATTGGAATTTATATATACAGGCTGTTACTTAAATTTTTATGCGAGGTTGTTTAATACAATAAAATCTATGTATTTACAGCAAATAAATAAATAAAAGTAAATAAATATCATCACCACGAGGAGTAGAGCAAACTTGCGACTGCAAACTAAGATAACACACAACACCATCAACCTATAAAACTATCGTAGGTGTTATTTTAGTCTGTTATAGATATATGCTTATCAAGTATCTAAGCCTTTCCTCCGAGATGTAGGTCGAGATCCGATAAGCACTCGGGTTTGCCCAGAGATAGTGGGGATTTGGCATTGTTGTATATAGTATTTGAATAGCATGGGGCTGCTGCACCCCTCTCCGTTCGCAAAGGGGCTTCGTCAGTATTACAATAGTGAAAAGAAGCTCAGTAACATTCTATTTTTTTAAATAATT
The DNA here is from genome assembly GCA_029286865.1 of Teinopalpus imperialis. Lineage (NCBI taxonomy): Eukaryota > Metazoa > Arthropoda > Insecta > Lepidoptera > Papilionidae > Teinopalpus > Teinopalpus imperialis. Next base: position 17,220,442 of record JAGSMU010000003.1, read on the forward strand.
CCTTGAGGTTTCTTTCTTTAATACAAAAAATATAAACTTAAAATAGTACTTCTAGATTTAGTCTATGGCAACACGAAAGAAATACAGACTTTACACCTCATATATTACATTACACTATCGTAATATATATTATATATTACGTTCAACTCTGGACTTGAAATGTTGGGATTAAGTTTAATTTATCCTGCTAAATTATCTTTTAGATAGCAATTCGATTCGAGGTTTCGTACCTCCTTATTAGGGGCCCGTATCGTCTTATCGGGATAGGAATCGTATTATCGCCCCCCCCTCTGCTGTAGTCGACGTGCTTCGTCCACAGAGGTCGGAGTGCAGGGGTGGTACAGCAGCAATCTCCGAGCCAGCTTCGCAGCATCTTCGTTGCTACCATACTCAGCGGGCCTCCCACTCGCGCGTCTAATTAGCTAAAGCTGGACCAACAGCAACTCACATACTCACAAAAAAAACCTGCTGCTTATATTTTCGGTAACCCTGGTGCCTGGGTGCATCGCTCGTTGTCGGCACTTTGGTTGGTCGAGAACGGTAGATCAGCTTCTAAGAGTCCGGGAAATATATGATCCGGACCATGTATTGGCAATTTGCATTGTATATTCTCAAACATATTTATATGATAGAAATTTATTTCAATAATTACAATTTGTTTACGCTTTGTCTTGTCAAGAATAAAGTATAAAAGACTTGACGTAAAATAGATTTGTATCGTCACATACAAACCAAATTACATTTATATGTGCGCACTGTCGAACCGCGTAACAGTATTACGTAATAATTGATCACAGTTAGTGTAGTTAGTAGATGTTTGACTGATTGATTATTTTGTAATGATCATTGCATTCCGTCACGTGTCCCTTGTTAGTGACTTGCATCGAGTACTTTTCTGAACCATTAACTTGCCGCTAACACTTTCATTGGTCGCTACTCCATCTAGTAGGGGTCGTCCCATGCTGCAATGCTCCCCATCGGTTATCAGTTCTACGAGCTATATGGCCGGCATATTACTTACTGATCCTTTGAGCTGTGTCGATTGCGTAGGTAACCATCGAGCGTGGTTCTATCCATAGCTCTTTGAGTGACTTTGTTGTGTGTGTGTGTGACACTGCTGGCCTTATGGGGAAGCCCCATACGGCCAGCAGTGAAGGATCACGTCTCACTTCCGTAATATAATAATCAATTAATAATTTTTTTAATTCCTGTTTTTAAGTTTATATTCATTTACACATTTCTAAGCATGTTGTAGTTACCTTGTAGGAACAGTTACATAGAATACCTTATTCTTGTATAAAATATAAATGCTGTATCTTGCGTTGGTAATCCATTTAATAAATAAATATATTAATTAGCAATGATCGTACATGCGTGGACAGTTTTACAACAGCGCCATCGCCAGCAACATTGACACCTATGCAAATCGGATCATACAAAGATTTCTATGTCTGATTGAGAATCACCGTTGGTCGAATCGTGTGACTTTTGGTCTCTGGTGTAGAATTCGAGCGAACGAAAACCACGCGCTGTCACGGCCGGCGTGCATTGCCAAAAATATGCACGGTCTGTCTGTGCCGACCTATTTCTGGTGGCTCGCGGAGAGCGCATGCGTCGCATGGGCTTTGTTTACACTCCCCCCCCCCCCTCCCCGACTGTCTCTTGTCCTGGCCAAATTGCTTTAGTGGTTAAGTGAATTTGTTGCTTGGCATTTTTAGTATATTTCGTTACGTATTTCTGTTTCTAATCTTCCGAAGTATCGTCATTAAATATTTGTAACGCGAATTTCAATTACGTAATACTATGAAAAGCATTTATACTAGAGGCTATGTTTGCACTGATCTTATTTATTAGTATATCACTGGATCTCAATCTGTACAGTGGATCCAGATTGTTTACAGTATTTATTGGTCATATCGATCGGGGAAATTGAATAGTAAGCGTAGGGGATTCCGAAAGTGTTATTACTTGTAGCGAGACATTCCATCTTAGTTTTCAAGGATGACAACGCATACGCATTATGATTCCTTAATATGAACGAGTGCTTTTTTGACACCGTCAATACAATAAAAAAGATTGTACCCTTAAACCATTAGGTCTTTTCCGCTTTATCTACGTAAACTGTAAAAATCATGGACGAAGACGGGTGTGATTGCTAGTTAAAAAAAAAGCCACGTGCTATATAATTAATTTAAGACAGACCTCACTGTTCAAACAAAGCGCACTATTAGCGTTGGAAACAAACGGACATGCGAGCGTTCGTCCGAAAAGCGGGCGCGCTAGTCCCCGCTTCATTAGCAAACCAAATACGGACCTGTCGCCGGCGTAGGGTTGTCGCTTTCAATTTATTGTGTCTATTGAAGTGAAACTGCTTTGTGCACTCTATGGTGAAAATATGGTTATGGTTACACATTACGATATATATATATATATATATATATATATATATATATATATATATATGTATATATATATATATATATATGAATATGTATAAATGTATGTTTAAGTAGTTAATATATACAGTTTAGTACTAATGTTTCTTTTATAATGCGTGACAAACGAACGAACTCACAGTTCATCTGGATAGTATGGAATATCTGCGACCCATGACATTGCTAGATATGCGCTTCAGTAAAAATTCGAGGCACATGCGTTGTCACCCTGAACACTGAGATGGAATTTCGTAGTTAACTGTAAATGGTTCGCACTCGCCTCATGAAACACAGCAACGTTATGCTGCTATTTCATTCAGGTATTCTGATGATGTTGGCTGATAGTAAATAGAAACTATGTCATGAGGATTAATATAGAATGACGAAACGTTGTTTCCCAGAGGACTGTGATCGAAGGCATGTTTTAGTTGTAACCCTGATATGATTATAAATTTATATATTATTTTTTATCAACACCCAGCTTCTGTAAGCTATATTCCGACGGTGTTCTATAAAAGTGATCTAATGCATTTCTTATTGAAAACTAGCTGACCCGACAGCCGGTGTCCTGTCTAAATGTCAATAAATTTATTTGTGATATTTTTGTAAAATTGTGAAAATCGTTTAACAACCCGCAAATATCGTTTACAAAAATCCCATAGAAACAAAACTTTCAGTTTTTCTCAAATTTTCCAATTTTTCTTTTTATAGGAACCTAATTAGGACTATTACGAACATTTTTTTTAAAAAATCCAACCAAATCATACCAGTCGTTTCTAAATGATACGCTTACCGACGAACAGCATTTCATTTTTATTTATATAGATTATTGTTAGTGGCAACCCTGCGTATCGGAGTCGACTCCATAAATTTATAACGACCCGTATTTAGAATACACTCGAGGCCTTATTTGACCATTACCTTGGGGAGTCTTCCTTTGAAGTGCTGTTATTCGAGTTGAAAGGGCGCGGACCGCGGTTCGTTTAGACGTCGGTTTGATAACTTTATAACGTGTAAAGTTACAAAATCTGCGGTTTTAATCCTATAGAAGCATCTGACCGAGCCGGGGGTCAGCCGGCCCTCTCGCACTGCCTCGAGTCAGTCGCTTTTTTATTTTTTATATTTAAAGCAGTTCTATTAACAATACTAACATTCCTATTAACCATTCGAACTAAGTTGATGGTTCACGACAATAGGTCGAATGGCGGATTCGTAACCACGACCTTAAGTTTACCACACCGACAATCTGAAAACATTGGTGTTTTCAGATTGTGACCACGAGCTCGGTCCATGAGTCCATAACAAAGTGTCACAGTCTCCCCACCACAACTTTCGCGCGAGGGTCACTGCACCCGGGAGACAACGTGACGCCATTCGAGGCGAGACAGCAATGCGTCATACAAGGCTGACTAAAGCTTTTTTGTTTACCATAATTGTCATGGACTTGAGCTATTGTAATGCTGCGGCTAGTTGCTGGCTGGGGCTGGGGCTACGGTGAGTGTAAGGTTTCGTACACACATTTACATAAAACGATGGATGACGATGCATCTTGAATCTTTGTCGATGCTGGATGTAGATATACTGTCAATTAACATGGGGGTGAACGGTGTGCACGTTTGTCACCGTTAATATTATAAAAAATATATTTATATGTCAACTCTCTTGTACACGAATCTCTAGTATGTTTTTCATTATATTATAATAAGGGCAAACACAAATGACAAATGAACACATAGTTCACCTCGGAAACAGTCTAGTTCTGCTAGAGCTAGTTTATAGCCTAGCTGGTTCCAGTATTGGCTTTTAAGTTATGTGTTGTCAGGTCTGGACTGTACTGAGATCGATTCGTATATCCGACAACGCGTGTAAAGATTTCTGTAGCGTTTGTTATCTTTTACCAATTATATTGCAGACGTAAAAGCTATGAGTAAGTGTTGAGCTACTTGTGAGTGTATAGACACTATAATATAACCTGCGCAGTTGACATTATAATGAATTATTTCAGCACAGAAGTAATAAACATTTGGGAAGCATTCCAATATGAGTAATATTTCGTTATAAATGATTTCTAAATATATTTGCCGCGGTTATAACAAATATGATGGCCGTCTGGATTATGATTATATGTATCTGGCTCCTGAGATGCAGATCCTGAGTTCGATTCTCATGTATGTATGGTCAATGGTTTTCGGGTTTAGGTGTATAGTATACTTGTCCTCACGTTTTAAGTCCTCCTGGCATTGTGGTTATAGTACCTTAATGCCTGCGTCGCGGGTCCTTGGTTCCTATGCGGTGTGCTGTATGTACGTCCCGTGTCTTTGAAACCATATCTGAATCTTGCTATAATTTTATTGTATTTTATCATTTTTCTGTATTAGGCGTGGGAAGACGAGTGAGTCCCTGTGGTTGCGCAAATGCTTGAAATGTTGAGAAAATGTCGAACAAATTCGTTCAGGAAAAGGACGTTATCATACGTAATATATTATTTACATATACATTACATATACCTATATAATTTTAAGTAAATTTATTTATTTTTAAGTTACATATTTTTAATAATTTTAATAGAAACGTGAGTTATGAACTAAACTAAATAAAAAAAAGTACATAATGAATTCCTTGTTCTGAGAAAATTAAGTACATTATAAATATATTCCTACTAGCTGTTGCCCGCAACTTCGTATGTGTCGGTATATGTTCATAATAAAATAAGGCTTGTAGTTGAGTAGTAAAAGTTAAAGCCGCGTATCGGAACCATAGCGCACAACAACACAATCAGAAACGGTGCACAACGCCATCTATCCAGCTTAGATGTAAACTTATTTATAATATTTTTTCTTAAACTTTTTTTAAAAACTTTCATATTGATTTTCCTGCTTCTTCCAACTAAAGTGACGAACTTCCCATATAAACTTTCAACCCCTAATTCACCCTCTATGCCGTAAAATGTCGAAGCAGGTATATGAAATTTCGAGTTTTTTATTTTGAAAACGATGGACTTCCATACAACCGTATACCCCCTATCTTACCCCTCTTTGCGGTGACATTTCCAAACATCCTTCCGTAGTGGATGCTTAGAACATAAAAGGCATCAACTGCCAAAGGCAAGGCTCTGCGTTGATGAATCTGTCAGTCAGGACAAGTAATTATATATGTATAGATATCTTTTAACAACGTACGAGTATTTGTTTCCGGTAGGTTTTAAAAGGCATATGACGTTTTATAACAAAATTTAAAAAAAAAACTATCTGACATGTTTCATATGATAGTAAAAGCTTGTGCAATATTAATTTTTGTAATAAGTTTACAAAATAAAAAGATTCACTTATCATCAGTGAGCTGCTTGCTCGTTTTATAAAAACAAATCAATAAAAGATAATTTATATTTGTATTATACGAATATATAAAAATATGTTTAATTTGTAAGTATTTTTAGGTACGGAACGTTATCTGTAGCTCTGATAGAAATACATGGTGATAAAGATCGAATTAATACCACATTATGACGTTACTTATGAGTAATGAAGTAACCCTTTAGATAGCGATCCGAGTCGAGGTTGCGTACCTCCCTATGAGGGGTCCTCTTTGTACGAAACCTCGACTCGGATCGTATCATCGCCCCTCTCTGTTGTCGTCGACGTTCTTCGTCCACAGAGGTCGGTGTGAAGAGGTGGTGCAGCAGCAGACTCCGCGCCAGCTTCGCAGCATAGTCGTTGTCTCCCTACTCACCGGGCCTCCCGCTCGCGAGTCTAATTAGATAAAGTCGTAAAGATCTCTGAACCAAAAGCAATACTCACACACAAAAAAAAATCGCCTACCACTATACGACATATATAAGCTCTCCGACCACGGCGATATATAAAGATGTACTATATGCCATCAACTGCGCAGAATGTTTTATAGTGCCGTAAACATTCACGGCTACACGACCACTCACTCGTCGACCCAGTCAGGGACACTATACCACGTGGCCGTCATAGACGAAAGTTCTTTTAAGTCTTAAAAATATATATTATTCAACGTTACATAATGTAATATCACGAAACATTTCGTTGTTTTTAAACATGGTGTAACTTTTTCTAAACTTTTTTACAGCATAATAAAACTCCCAATTGCTTAGCTTTTTTTTTTTTCGTGAAAAGGACTTTATTCACGTCTTTACACAGACACGGTAGCATATTTTGTCTGTCTCCACTAAGTACGAAATGGATCAGTCAAAGTCACAAGCGACATTCAACGGTAAACACACAATGTAAGAACCGGTTATCCTTTGACGGGGGCATGATAGGGGTTGGTTGGAGATCGCTGCACGTGAATGTGGGTCATGATGCAAGTGGTGTAAGAGTCAATTTGGCAGATCACGGTTGCGGTTAGCAACAGACCACATTATCAATCTTCGTCTGAGATCGCGTGAATAGTATAACCATGTTTTTTTCCGGACTTTTGCATTATTATTATTTGCCAGAGGTTTAATATTGGTGCCCTTACTGATTGCACAAACTAGATAGACACGCAAAACTATTTAACGCCAGAACACATTTTAGATAAATAACTAAATAACCTACTCGAATATAAAATAAAATAAATTAAATGTCAAAATAATAACGACGGTAAAAGAAAATATAACGAAAATAGATTGAAAATCTTATAACACAAATACACAAGCCTAAAAAAATATTTGCACTTATAATGATTACTGCTTAAGTTCTGCACTTGCAGTCCGTTTAATCGTACCGACAGGTGTTTTAATTTCAGTTGTACCTATTAAATATTTGTAAATTAAAATAGTGAGCGAAAATTTTGCAATCTATATAATTATTATCTACTTATTACGTTTCTTAACTAATAATGTCAACCGGGTCCGTCTTTTGACAATAATCTGATGGAAGCCCTACACATAACTGACGGTAGATTTTCCCAGAGATTTCGCGGACATGGCGTGCTGTGTTGCTCTTTTTTCGGCGTTTAAAGGAATCGATGGTGCGACGGTAGAGAGATCTCGCATTGAAAGAACGCCTTCTGTGTTGCATGCAGTTAATCAGGCATGCGTTTGAGCAAGGTTGCTTGTTTTCTTTATGGGATAACAACAGAAGCATCAATATCTTTCATAAATAATATTGTACTTTCAATTATAATCTAACAAAACATGCCGGTTGTTTACACTACGATTGATACATCAACGAAACGAAAATGGTACCAAACAACCGTTTAAATATATTATGATAACCGACGAAATATTACTAACTTATAAATTAATAATAAACTATTATATAATAAATAAGACAAAATTTAACATAAACATAAATTAAAAATGTATCGATTTCGAATGTCAAAGTTATTAAATGAAGCATGTATCTAAAGAAACTAGAATCCAATTTTTTATTTCATTTTTTTGTGGTGCATATGGACTGGCTAAGATTTTTTTTTCCGCCCGATGGCCGCTCTTAGCCCGAGGGCTTTTACAGTTTCACCAGGTTGAGGTGACCGAGCGCTTATGGCGCTCAGTCGAGACCTCTATTAAATGGCTAAGATTTAATTAGACAAGGTTTCACAAATGAGCACATAGTTCACGTTATGGTTATATTGGCCGGTTCTCAAAAGATCTACCTACACACATATTATAATACAAAATAGTAAAGTAACAACTTATGTAGTATAGGCGTTCTCTCTCTCTCTCTCTGTAAGAGCGTAGCCCACAATGCGACTCCACTGCGGGTATATGTTGTTGACCTTTATCAAATTAGTAATCAACGGGCCGTTGCCATTACCGTCAGGAGAACTGTGTGTGCTCGTTTGTCACCTTTGAAATAGAAACAGTTATATTTTTGTAGTACGTTATTTTCACGATCCAATAATCATTTGATTATAAACAGCGTGGGCCAAACAGTTAATTTCTCCGTGAATTGATTTAAGTTTTCATTATCTCCTTAACTAAATATTATACCTCATCTGGAAGAGGGGTTTAGCAGCTGAAACACAGGTCTAGGACCTAGCACGACTAGTGAAGAGAAAAATATAAATGGTTCTAATTGTAATTGTAAATCAAATACAAATTAGTACAATCTTGCACTAATGTCATGTTACTAATAAAGATAAAGATTAAACGATCAAATAAAATGCTGGACGGGGCAAATTTGGCCAAAATACGTCATAAGTGTAATTAAAGATATGAATTCGATTTATTTTAATGTTAAGCTAGATAACTTTTATTAGATTCCCCGGTGACTAATATTTTTGTAAAGATGATGTCATACTAGCCGACTTCGACTATGGCAATATCTTCTGGTTATTCCCAGATAACATCTGCGCAGAATATTTTATAATGCCGTAAGGTTTCGCGCAAATACGGAGGTAATCAATCGTCGTCTCATTCTCTATTTAGACGTAATGCTTGTATTACAATAAGATTGGAGGAGGTTACAGTTGCAGTATCAAAGAGACTGAATAAACACAATACTCCCGTATTGACGTATGTAGACAACCACCTATATGTGATGCACAAATATTGTTCCTCGACTGAAAATCGAACCTAGGTGTGGGGCCGCGCAGGGCACCGTAACCACTGCACCACGCGGTCGTTAAATTATTGTATTTTATTTTAGTTGACTAAGTTTCGTTGATAATTCATCACATATATGCGACAAATAGTCGAATGGTGGATTCGAAACAACGATTATAAATTTCGCCAGACCACACCCTGACGGAGGTTCGGTCCTATCGGGCACTCGAGCCAGTTAATTTCACGCCCAGGGTAACGGTCCAAGCCGAGGCTCTTTCTCGGGAACCGTCGTGCTGATTAACCTTTAATAAAGGTCGCGGCTGTGGGCCCTAAGCGCTCGGCCACCTCTCAACCCTGTGAAGCTGTAAAAGCCATGGCTAACAGTGGCCATCAGCCATAAAAAAATATTGCCTAATTAAAATTCAATTTATTTTAACATAGTAAAAGCACCTAGTTAATTGATTGATACAAATATGATTTTTCCCATCGCGAATCACAGATTTACCCGCGTCCGTAGGCCAAAAGAACCAAAATAAGGCCAAAAGAGCCACCTCTCAACCCGGTGAAACTGTAAAAGCCCTGGGGCTAACAGCGGCCGTCAGCCCGAAAAAAAAAATATGATTTGATGATATCTGATAGATTTTGAGACATACATTATAGTACCTAGTGTATTGTATTTTTTTTAATCAGCGATGCATTATCAGTGTATTATTTAAATTTTAATATCAGTGTCATCAGTGTATGACTAATTTTTTTGTATATATTTATATACATGAATATATATATATACATATATATATATATACATATATATATATATATAAAAAGTAAATCGTACGTCAATATAGTTTACCTTACGCTTTTTTATTTTGACTCAATAATATATAAATATTGATTTGAAATATACCCCCTATTAATGAAGTAATATAAAATATATAAAGTAACAGCTAATAAATATATATAAATCCCACTCCACTATTGAATATAGGCCTCATCTTTGGAGAGGGTATTACAGTACAATCCTTCATGCAGCTCCCGTGCAGTCTGTCAAATATTTGTAATTATTATAATTGTTTATTTGTTTCTTAAACATGCAATTTTCCTCTGTATGTTTTCCTTTACCGTTAAGCACGTGGCATATCAGCACTCGAACTTGCTAATAACAAATACATTGGCGCCGATATCGGGCATCGATCGCGGTTGGCTAGCGTATTTTGAATTAAAAGCGATCGCGTAGACAGCTACCACGCATCTAGCTTTTATTCCCGATTAATACGACGAATTCAACGATTTTTTACAATCGCTTCAATAGTTTTAATTCGCTAAATAATTATCGCATATAAAAAACAAATAAAACTTGATCTGCTTTCACCTGTTTATTTGTAGAGTTGGTACTGTAATTTCCGGTGACATCAACTGCGCCAGATATATCCCAACATATAGACCAATTCAATTAGCGTTTTTTTAACAATCTGTATGACCTAACTTTAAATTTTATCAGAATTGTTAAATACATTGTTCTCTTCATAATAGTAAACTTTTTTTTACTATATAAGTGTTGTATATAATTAGTGAAGTTGATTTGAGATAAATAAATGATTTTGTATAGATAATATGTAGGTACAGGTACACAACATTAGGTGCGCAATAGTGCAAACACATGTAACCGTATTGTACAAATAATGCACTCGACAATATAAAATATATAAAGTAACAGCTAATAAATATATATAAATCCCACTCCACTATTGAATATAGGCCTCATCTTTGGAGAGGGTATTACAGTACAATCCTCCATGCAGCTCCCGTGCAGTCTTTCAAATATTTGTAATTATTATAATTGTTTATTTGTTTCTTAAACATGCAATTTTCCTCTGTATGTTTTCCTTTACCGTTAAGCACGTGGCATATCAGCACTCGAACTTGCTAATAACAAATACATTGGCGCCGATATCGGGCATCGATCGCGGTTGGCTAGCGTATTTTGAATTAAAAGCGATCGCGTAGACAGCTACCACGCATCTAGCTTTTATTCCCGATTAATACGACGAATTCAACGATTTTTTACAATCGCTTCAATAGTTTTAATTCGCCAAATAATTATCGCATATAAAAAGCAAATAAAACTTGATCTGCTTTCACGTGTTTATTTGTAGAGCTGGTACTGTAATTTCCGGTGACATCAACTGCGCCAGATATATCCCAACATATAGACCAATTCAATTAGCGTTTTTATAACAATCTATATGACCTAACTTTAAATTTTATCAGAATTTTTAAATACATTGTTCTCTTCATAATAGTAAACTTTTTTTACTATATAAGTGTTGTATATAATTAGTGAAGACGATTTGAGATAAATAAATGATTTTGTATAGATAATATATAGGTACAGGTACACAACATTAGGTGCTCAATAGTGCAAACACATGTAACCGTATTGTACAAATAATGCACTCGACAATATAAAATGTATATCTATAAATACCGTTGTAGTTATAGTAGTGTCTGTCATTTATTTAACGGTTCGTAAATAACTAAACTTTGATGCCAATAAAATTGTTGATAACAATTTTAAGAACGAACTCGACGGTAAAGGAGAACGTCGTAAGGAAACTTGTGTCTGTAAAATAAATAAAATATGTTTCCACTGACGTTCGCCAATCGTGCGTTTGGTGTTCTACACCTTTGTCCATGTATATGCCCATGGATATAAATATTAGGAAGAAATTGAATCCGAGGTTCGCCCCCCCTCGGGCGCCCTCGAGTCAGTTCCTTTCACGCGCAGGGTAACGGCCCAAACAGACGAATCAGGAACCTTTGTGCTGGTGACTCATAAATAAGGACCCTAAGAGTTCGGGCCACCTTTCAAACCGTTGAAGATGCAAAAGCCCTCGGGCTTACTGACCATGAGCCATAAAAAAGGAAATTGAATTCAGGACTGATCACTACACGAGACAGTCGATAGATGGTACTGTTGTATTGGTTAAGTTTTATGCAAACTTTTCGCAGTGGGTCGCAAATCAACAGTGAACGAAAGTGTAAAGTCGTAAAGCGGACGAGATCCATTAACGGTTCAGAGATTACGTCTGGGTTATCTCTTTGGTTTTTACATTTAGTCATATAATAGTTTCTAGAGGTATGACTAACTATTCTATATCTATCTCTATATCATAAAAAAATTATGACTGATTAATCAACGCAGAGCGTAAAACGCTGCGGCTACAAACTTGAAATTTTGGCAGTTGATGCCTTTTTAGCAAGCATCCACTAAGGAAGGATTTTAGGAAATTTCACCCCTAAGGGGGTAAAATAGGGTATGAACGGTTGCATGGAAGTCCGTGAAATATATATGTATTTTTCAAATATTATATGGGAAGTTCGTCACTTCTGAAGGAAGAAGCATGAAAGTCAATATGAAAGCTTCTTATATAAAATTCAGGAAAAATGTTATAAATAATTTTATATAATAGCTCGATAGATGGCGTTGTACACAGTTTATGAAACGCGCTATGGTTTCGTTACGCGGCTTTTAGCTTTTTTGACTATTATACGTAAGAGACATATTTTAATATACATATATCTACGCATGCGCAGCTGCAGGCAACAGCTACTATATAATAATAATATCGTTTAAGCCACTTGGCAGCTGGTTAGAATGGGTCGACCTGACCAGGGAAGTACCACACCATCATGGAATACCAGCATAAAATATCACCCTTTATGTCTGGTGAGCTTAGAGTTCTATAGACCCGTATTACTGGTGAAACCATTCCATCTTAGTTTTGAGGATGAAAACGCATCTGCATTATGATTCCTATTCGAGGATGAATGGGGATGACATGGGCTGCAGGAGTCACTTAATATCAGGTTTAAGGCAGGCAGTGCATCTGCGACTCCTCTGGTGTTGCGAATGTCCATGGGCCATCACGTACCATCAGGTGAGCTGCTTGCTGGTTTGCCACCTATCCTATAAAAAAAGATTAATTGTGTGCTCGTTTGTCATCCTCAATACAATAAAAAAGTGGTGATCAGCAAAAGCCTATCGATTCCTCTCTTAAAGACACGTTACACTATGATGGAAAGACTCCCTCTGACACCTGATTCCAATCCTTCGCTGTTATCAGTAAAAACTAAGAAATATATCGCTACGAATACAAGAAAATTCACAACGAAAGGATGGAAACCCGCGCCGATGTCCGATGATGAAAAGGTGATCGGAGAATCATGTTGTGTTATTCACTAGTTCATATTGATGTGTTCCGTGTGCACTGCGTCAACATATACTGGCGTAACGTCGGACAAGAATGATTCAAAATCTTTATTTACAACGCAATACTATTTATAATTCTCTGTTGACATTTTGCGTGCGTGGGCCGTGCTGTGTCCATGCGGTTAGCGCGTGTTGTGATTAGGGTCTCTTGAAGGTCAGCCGCAGTCCCGGACTTATATAATAGGGGTAAGGTACCCCCTGCCTGTCCTGTAATATGATTGAAAAGGGATCTCGGGTTCGCGGGTGATCAGTGGGGGTCTCTTATCGTTCAGGATAGTGCGAACCCGGGGAGTTAACACGGTGCGGTGCGCAGTGATCGGATTCTGGCCCCGAGACGGGTTCCGGTGCGTTCCTTAGGAGATCACGAAGCCCGCTTTGTTCCGAGGGTGGTGTTTTCAAGATATCACCCCTACAGCAAAGAAAAACGTCGACCATCACGGTTTTCATGGGACCGTAAAGGTTTCCTTTTATACAAAAATTTCTGAATTCAATTTTGATCGAAAAATATCTTCTAACATTGTACGTAAGATGGGATGAAGTTACAGAGGCAGTATTAAGATAAACGGGAGGGAGTAGCAGGCAGAAATTTTTTACCCATAGCACTGTAAGAAAAGAAGTAATTACGTACTGACAAACCAATCTCGACATACAGATAGACTTCCAGAAAAAAAATTTACTATTTTTAATCTAAATAAAATTACTTCAAATTATATTATTCGCTTATGTGCGTAGTGATTTAGAGGACGCGAGTCCAATATGGTGACCACAATATATAAACTACAAAAAAAGACGAAGAAGAGAAAGGATTCGAAAGATCTTTATTAACTATTCAAATTATCGCTCTCGAAAAGTCTAGATTCCTACGAAGATGATTGCATCGAATATGGCCTTGTAACCCTAAAACAGACGTACTCCATCATGTGCCTACTATTTAACATTGTGCGTAACCATATAGATTGTCCCAATTTTTTAGAAAATATAGGTTTTAGAATCCCCTCGTACCATTATTTTTTTATGGCTGATGGTCACTGTGAACCCGGGGGCTTTTACAGCTTTACCGGGCTGAAAGGTGGCCGAGCGCTTAAGGCACTCAGCCGAGACCTTTATTAATGGGTAACCAGCACAAGGTTTCCCGAGAGAGACCGTTACCCTGCGCGTGTAAGCAACTGACTCGAGGGTGCCCGAGAAGGCCGAACCTCGAACACGGTCACATACACCTTTATTGCAAATACCTCATCACTACACTAATTTCGCAAAGAATTCTGTTCTGACACGCATTGTACCACCTTTACCGTAGCTTTTTATCATATAGACTTTTTAGAAGCACTAAATTCAAATTCAGAAAGGAAATCGTTTATGCAAATAATAGGTAAATAACACTGCCTATATATCTGAGATGTGCTTGTTTTGAAAAGTATGTGTGTGTGTACTGAACTAGTACACACATTTCCACAACTACTTTTTTTTATTATTATTACATTTACTACGCTTACACTTATTAGATAATTAAGGAAAACCTGTTGTTATATACGTTTGTAAAAAACGCTATTGATTTTCTTAAAAGACCGAAAAAAAAGCTTTATCACTGGTGACGAGGCATTCCATCTCAGTCCTCGAGGGTGACAAGGCATCTGCATTATGATCCCTTGTCAAGGATGAATGTAGATGTCATGGGCCGCAGGAATCACTGGCCACCAGGTGAACTGTGTGCTCGTTTGTTAGTCTCAATGTATTAAAAAATAACTCTAAAATATATCGGAATTGTTACATATAATGTCTGCTTGATAATATAGAACTTTTATTTATCATATAAGTGTTGTATAAAGTTAGATGGATATAAAAACTTCCGAGGTGTGTAATATAAACCTTTAATCCTTTTAATTTTTTTTTATTCATTCATACAAAGTTTGCGGTGTATTGGTTGATGTTTATGCGATATTTTTTTTTACAAAATACCCAGACACGCAAAAGAAGCAAATAAAAAAAATTACTCTCAAGTTTTTTTTAAAAATAAAATCATCTTTGAGCATTGGAATTTATTATATACTATTCCGGATATATTAAAAATGTTCCACGAAGAAATGCTAATGTATTCGAACCAGTTGTTCTTGAATTGCAAACTAAAGGATCGGAATGCTTGTAGTCTTGTTTGGAGTGTTTTTTTATTATATAAACGCGCACACAGTTCACCTGATACAATACCAAGTGACTATTGCGGCCCATGGCACCTGATGGCACCTCTGAAGCCAAAGATATAATGCCTCGCCACCAGTAATGAATGACCCCCGGATCCTTATACTCTAGCAGCGTTATGCTGCTATTTTACGTTGGTATTCTGTGCCTCACCAGGGAATGAGGAGCACGCTTTTGGACCACGATCTTAGTCCTCAGGTGATCAATCAACATCTTCATTTTGGGATTGATGTAGGTCACGTCACTCACCTAGTCGTACAAATCACTCACCTTCAGTCGAACATTGTGCTCGTTTGTCTCCGTTACTTCTGTTTATATACAATAAAAGACCGCACGATCGGTTTTGTAGATATCATCAAATGCTTGTGCATCACCAAGCGGACACGTAAAAACCTTCAGCTAATTATCTCCATCCGGAGTATTATAATGTTTACATGCGCTCCGCGGCCTTGTCAGGATGTTGTCTAGCGCCACGTGGTAGCTGACTCAGCCGTGACGTCACTCGTCATAAATAGGAGGTCGAGCGCTCGTAGTGTGTTTATGGCTCACCTTCCTCCCATTGAAGCGACGCTGCGAGCGGGGCGGCTCATTGTGTGCAAATACGGGCACAGGTCGCGGACTTGCTTTTCAAACTGCATCGAGTGCGGTCTTTATTTGGTTTTGGCGTTTCTTTGCTTGGCTGTATTCGGAGGATTGAGGAGATGGAGTGATCGGAATGACTGGTCGCTGCGTTTTTGTTGTTTATTGCGCCGACGGTGACAAAAGAGCACACAATTCATGTGCTAGGAAGTGATTACTGCGGCCTTCTCTCATTAAATTGCACAAACATTGTCAGCCCCGAGGACTGAGATTGCATGCCTCGTTACCTATCATCCGACCCAGGGATCCCTACCCTCACCAAACGAAACACATCAGCATCATGTAGTACATGCTGCAGCGTGGTTATACCACTGTTGTATATGTTTAAAGTATATATTGGCGTGACAGTTAATTTTTAACTAGAAAAAGTCCGGAGCATAAAGACAGCAATTAAAAATATTCTTCACATTCTCAAAGATAACAAAACACATTCAAGTCGTTCTATTGTCCGTCCAAAGCAGTGCTCCTAAAACTAACTAACCTGATAGTTAGTGATGACCGGGGCCTACGTCTACATACATACTAAACCAAGATTTAAGATGCGCATGCGTTGTTTCTCCCGATTAAGATGAAATGCGTGATTACCTGTAATTTGTTCCCTGAAGCCAGATCCGATACGATTCGATACACGGCAACGGTATACTGCTATCTCAGGCCGGAATTCATAGGGGACGTGGTCCGTTCTAAATCGAGGTGACCCATTGATGCTCCAGCAAGAAAGAAGTTCTAGTGTGACTATGCCATTTATTCTAAATTGAATGTTAACAAACACTGTTAACCAATTGGAAGTGATTTCTAGCGCTCTCTAATTTGCATCATTCCGTTACCGTTGTTATAGTGAAGAATTGGACTCCGTAACCCGTCCAACACAGTAAACGCTTATCTGGGCTATTTTACTTTGGAAATCACTAGTAGTAGGTGTGTTGGAACAAAAACAGAAAAAGATGAAGAAAGAGAATGTAGTTGTTCCATTTGGTGATGAAGTTGTATTGTGACTATATGAAACGGCACCCACGGAAGACCAGCGTTGGCAGTTCACAGCCAGCATATGCTGAGTTGGGACTGATTCGCGAAACCTAACATTTTTTTTTTCTTTTATTCATCTAATTATATGCAATAATAGTTCTAGTTATTTTACGAATAAACAAAGTCTATCTTTCTTTCTAAAATCGGGATACCCGTTCGAGTCGCTTCTTCTATCACGCTTTCCATGTTTCTAGCTCCATTGCGAATCTACCACGTGTTAAATGATTTTCTTAACCTAATTACGGTATAAAACAGTAGTTTATAAAATATCATTTTAAATACTTTATGAATCGACTGCGCAAAGTAAACATGAGTAGTTATTAAAATTATATTAGCGTATATAAGGAATGGCCGAAACCAGTTTGTCATGCGTGGAAACTTTTAGTTTACAAGTGACTCAGGAGCATAAACAGTCATTAACATACTATAAAGACAACTGCTGGGGTCTATGCCCAGCAGTGGGCTTTATAGTATGTCTTCGTCTTTTGGTTCCTTCGTGTTGGAGCTAAGTCATTCACGCATCTCAGTTTCATTGCATTGCATTTCCGGGCTAGTCTTCGAAATTTTTTTTTTCTTTTATTATATACCTTACGCTGTGTTTGTTTATGTGGTAAGTTAGTGCCTGGTATCGAATCCGACTTAGCTCATAGTCAAAGCGAGTTCTTAGTCACTGAGCTGCCAGGGCTCATTGACCTGACATCTACTTGGTCTTATTGCTATGAATCCTTTCCTTGGAAATATACACGACTGATTTATCTGAGATTATTCTGTT
This sequence comes from Teinopalpus imperialis, assembly GCA_029286865.1. Lineage (NCBI taxonomy): Eukaryota > Metazoa > Arthropoda > Insecta > Lepidoptera > Papilionidae > Teinopalpus > Teinopalpus imperialis. The sequence goes on from JAGSMU010000003.1 coordinate 17,238,279, forward strand.
AGATAACGTTTCTATTTTTAGTTTTTGATTTATTCTTAGCTTGGTCTAAATGGCGTCATTGTTTGTTAGGTTTTAGACGCGTGGCCTGTAGAATGGTGAAGTCCACCAATTCACAGTGGAGCCGCGTAGTGGTATTCCAACACCCTCTAGGGAGCCCATGCTATGAGTTTTTTTTTAAATTACATTGAGAGTAATAAACGAGCACACTGTTCACCTGATGGCAAGTGATTCCTGCGGCCCACCACATCTACTTATTACTGTTTCGAGTTATACTAAGTCATACGAACAGCACGCGGTAGTGCTGTAACTATCCAACTTTAGAGTTACTTCGATTTTTAACAGGGGTCATTAGTAAAAACAAATGCTTTTTTTTGTTTTGGGACTATTGTCTATGTCCCTGACAACGCATTCTCCTAGGTTGTTGCACATGCTTACATCGGTTTAGAAAAGGCACGATGAGAGAATGAATGTGTTGACGCGATTTGTTCGTTGATTTTTTTTAATAGAATAGATGGCAAATGAGCAGTTCACCCGATGGTAAGTGATCACCGCCGTCCATAAACATCCGCAACGCCAGAGGAGTCGAAAATGCGTTGCCGGCCTTTAAGAAAGATGGAAAGGCTTGAAGGTCCCTAAGACGCATCGGCTCGGAAATACCACTGGCGTCAGCTGAAATCACAGAGTATTTGTGCTTGGCAGGATATATGAAATTTTGAATTCTATCTTGATGTACGATGTTTAAACTGAGCGGCTGGAATAAATCCGAACAACTCCTCACACACTGACCATGGTAAATTCGGTAAAATGTGCGCATAGATGCAACATTCCTTCGCCAGTAAATCAAGCCAAAAATTACAGATTAAGACAATCATCAACGTCGTTAACTTTTTTTTTGGGCAAGTTATGTTCTCCACTTAGTTCATCTCCTTGTAAATGATGACAACCGTCAACGGGTACCGTCTAAAAAAAAGATGTTGACACGCCTCATGACTAAAAAGCCTCGTCAAGCATTAGTTCCCGGGTCCCTACACTCTTCAATGTAACATAGCACCATTATGCTGTTATTTCAAGCTGATATCCCAGGGTGCTTCCATGAGGGTGTGCTTCTTCACCGGTTGAGGTGGCCCATTCATGGTGAAATTAAAAATTACCATAGTAACCATTAAAGTGTGCATATCAAAATTAGAAAAGAAAACAACATCTCAAATGTCACGTGATTTTCTCACGCTTGCAGTGACAAAATTTTTCAGTATTTTTGGACTGTGTTCCGCTAGATGTAATTTATTTACAACATTTAGTGAGAAGTATTTCCTGAACTCATCTTGACACACTCCTAGCCTTTGTCTTTTAAAACTTATGACGCCGTGCGCCATTTTTAGAATCTAGGTCGGTCTTGTCCGGCTTCCCATTTTATTTTTGCTCGTAAATCTCTTGCGCTATTGTTCACGAAGATATAACAGTTTATAATTGTTAATATTTTGTGATGTCCAAAAAGCGATATCTATAAAAATGCCTACCGATACAAAACAGAATAGATAGTAAAATATACTAATAAATGATCATTCATATTCATAACGGTATTACCGCAGGATAATGATTCTTCTTGTCGATGAGATCATCTGCGTAGGAGATATTATATTGCTATAATCGTTTGCGAAAATACAGAGGCAAGCAAAAATGTTCTGCCCCGCACAGCTGCCTGGTGGAACGGTCTGTCCTCGACGGTGTTTCCAAACCAGTACGACTAAGTGTCCTTCAAGAAGGGAGCCTATTCCTTTCTTAAAGGCTGGCAACGCATCTGCAGTTCCACTGGTCTTGCGGTTGTCCATGGGCGTCGACGAGCGCCTCGGTGCTCCCGCCGCTCGTTTACTCACTTCTTTCTATAAAAAAGCTTTTGTCATCTTCTCTAGTACGATGTAATGCATTATCAATAAGATCGATGGAAGCTTTAAATACAGTTCGGATATATAATATACGTCCGGACTGGACAACTAATAAGTAATGCACAGAAATCAAGTACAAAACTCACACTAACCTAGTCCTCTGACGTTAATGCTATGCATCCGTTATGAGACGAAACACAGTAGTTTCTTTAATGTTTCGCATGTTCAGTTAAAGGCATTCAATCCTAGTTTTATATCCTAGTAAATTTTAATCTTTGTACCGCCATGATTCCGTCTTCTTTTGTTTCGTTTTTCTTTAGGTGTGGATCAGCTGGCGCATTTATTTACTATCAAGTCAATTGTATGCAAGTTTGTCTCCATTATAAAAAAAAATATTTCGACCTTTACAGGCACTTTATTACGGAAATTTTATTATAGTAAGAAATGTAATTCACGGAGTCAGTCAGTCTAGGCAAATAGTCTATATAAGTATGAAGAAGCAAATAGCCAGACGCGCAAATATACCCACAGTGGCGGCTGCCAAGGGTTGGTAAGCAACATGCAATAAACAAGGGGTGGTTTATATTTGTCCAAGCTTTCGTATTTATTTAATTTCAGGATACGTCTTAACGCTTTGAAGTTTCCGTCTCAGAATCATCATCAACTGGACTTTCATTTTAACATTATATCCTGAAGAAGTCGACCTTCTAATACTAGATGACCATCAGGCTTTATTATAGTACCGGAAGAATTTCTACTACGCGTTAAAAAAATGTTGGTCCGTTGATCATAGTTGGAGTAATTTGGGTCCCCGGACCCCTAGCGACATAACCATCGGAATAGAGAAGGGGGCTCAGTTAGTGCCTTCGTTTTTTTTTAAATGAATACAAGCACTGGTTATACCTTCCTCCGATTTTATTGCACATGTATTAATTACATCGGAATAGAGAAGGGATCGAGTTAGTGCCTCTTTATTCAGCAATAACCTGAAGATAACGTCGTGGTCGGAACCGACTAGGATCATCATCATCGCCTTCTATTCTATTAATTTAATTTGAATTTTCCTTTTTTTATAAATAATATTACAAAAATACAAGAATTTTGGATAAGATTTGACAAACACGTTTTAAAATAAAATCGCTATATAGAAGTATCTACAATACTTCGAACACTAGACTGAATAACTGAAATGTATTTACGTTTCGTGGGCCCGCGTGTCTGGGCTTTCATATAGCCCATTGTTTTGGCAATAGCGCGTGGCTAGAAGGACATGCGTGGTGTGGGGGGTCTCTGGGTCGTGGGACCTTCGCAAGGGCATCGACCGGCAACGTCACAACAACCCCACACCCCACGTTCCCCACCCTACGCTCGAGTTTTCCGTTGCCAACACTCCCCTCTCCCCCCAACCCGACCCGTCTAATAATGGAGTTTAACCGAGTTTTTGATGCGGGGCTTTATTATCGGAAATTAATGACGATGTCTTTAACGTGATACTATTTTACACTTCGAACATTGTTTTTCTTCAAGGGTGACAACGCATCTGCATTATGATTTCTTTTCAAGGATGAATGTAGATGTCATGGGCCGAATGAGTCACGTACCATCAAGTGAACTGTGTGCTCGATGGTTACTCTCAATGTAATAAAAAATATATAATAAAATCTTATAAACATTTTGTCTGTTTGTCCGGCATAAGTTGTAAGCTATCGCCCAATCGCTATCGCTGCTGAGGAGAGTACGCGATAAACTCGGCAGTTGCCGTTTTCCATATTTAAAGGTTTCACAGATTTTTATTATCACTTAAGGTCGGTCATCCTAGGTATAATATAATATATCAACGTGTACGTCTGTCGGTCGGAGTACTTGGCTCGGCTGCTGTGTTTCAGGTCCTGGGTTCGATGCCAGCCGTGGAACAAACGATATTAGTTCATCACAAATTATCGGTTTTCTGTATTCACGTCCCGTGTCCCTGAAACTGCATCTGTGCATTCCTACGATATTATTGCACGTGTAATAACATCGGAATAGGGAAGGGGGCGATGAGCATGTGCCTGCTTGTATGTTTTCGTAAATATTTACGGCACTATAAAATATGCGGAATATTATATATTATAATTGATGTCATCTGGCATTAACATTGTGATTTAAATTATTAAAATATTATTTAAAAAATTGATGAGGTGGCATATTTAAACGATACCTTATAATCTCGTTACGGATTCGTTAATACCTTGTCTCGTAAATGATTCACCAACTTTGTTTACACGAACACTTGTCCGCTATAATTTTATCCTTATCTAGTATTTGTATCATGTATGCCTCTATTATTTATTATGCAAATGAATATTTTAATAATAAATAATAGACATATATTGTGATGGAAACGTTAGACCGCCTACTTTATTAAAAAAAATATAAGAAAGCTCGGAAGCTAGAACTATTGGATGTAGATGGTTTTTTTATACAGATCAAATATTGATTTAATGTCTGCAGGCTATCCCTATAACGGTATCCCATATGATAAAGGTTTATGTGCAATTTTATCGGAGGTCGGTTCAGATGTCTGTTACACGATATATGTACGTACGTATTAGGTCCTTACATATGAAATTGGCGTTTTGTAGAACAGGCCAACTTGATCTCTAACGTGAAATGTATTTCAAATTTAAGCTTGTGTATTTGTGTTTTGAATTTATGGTTTCATTTGTTTTTTCTTGGACATCCTTCTGTCAACAAAATGGAAAACTTGAAATATTGCGTTATTTACGAATATAAGTTCTACCGTGGCACCAGCACTGGAGAAAAAGCTCGAAGGATTAATGATGTGGATTTTGGTTCCAACGTTTTCGTTCTGGAGATTTTGACCTTCCAAACAAACCCTGCGTTTATATTCGAAAATAAGCCCTTAGTTTGTGCTAACGGCAGAAACTGATAGCACATCAACCACACGATTCTCGGTCCATATTAGTTCACCATTGGACACAGGCTCTCTAACCGCACCCAATCGAGCTCAATTTTCAGCTACTTTTATCCAACTCCTGGCAGCTGCCTTGTGACGATCTTCAACGCGCTACGTTTGCCATTCCATGGTTTATGGACTGTTTTATTTTGTTGTCGATTATAAAGTACAGCCACATAAAATAGAGCACAATACTCAATTTTAAAAAACTATTGACAACCCTACGTGTACCGGTGACCTGAGCATGGTACCGATATCTTTTGTCAACTAATGAATACTTATATTATTTTATAGATTATTAAGTATAATCACACAAAATAAAGCACAATATTAAATTTTAGAATACGTTTGTGGACAGTCTTACACTAGAAGATGACCTGAACATGGTACTGATCGATATGTTTTGTCAACACATAAATATTGATATTAGTGTCATGGATTATAAAAATACAGCACAGTACTCAATTTTAGAATACGATTTACAACCCTACGTTCATCTGTGACATGAGCATGGTACCAATATCTTTTCTCAACTAATGAATATTTTATTCTGTTTCAGGTAATGATTGCTGTGTTATTAGTGTATTCAGAACTTAGGAAACGTAAAAGGTAAAATTGATAAAATTTTCTGCAAAAAAATTAATGTGAATTATATACCTAAAAACATGCCAAAATGAAAGAACATGCCAAAATGCAAAAACATGCAAATTTTATATAACACCATAAGATAAAGCTTTAAATGAGATAAAGATATTAAGAAAATAAATCTAGCGGCGACTTGGTATCACTTTCGTGTTGAGGCGTAAAATAATCTACCATTTTATCTCGTTTTCGGAGCTTCGTAAGAAGCAAGTCACACACACAGTCTGCTGGTAGGTGATGACTGCAGCCTGAAAATACAGCTAAGATTCCTGAGAACTGTGATGATATGATCCAGTTCCAATAACCGAGTCTTTTATATTTATTATCGGGAGGGGAGATCTTTAAAAGATACCCTGCCTTCTGGGGGAGAGACAGAACTGTATGGGACTTTTAACCACTAAAACCGCCGCCAGTATGTTTGGTCATGCATTCGGATCCGGGACGCACCATTACTTAGTCCAAGCACCTCGGGCTGCCGTAGCACCTCCGTTGTGCTATGGCATTCCGATACCACTCCAAGTTGCCGTCCTCGGGGAGGTTTGCTTACCAGATCAGAGCCCCCACGCTGCCCGCGAACCCGAAGTCATTCTTTAGTCTTATTACGTCTACTAATATATGTATCTACGGCAGGGGACTGTAGACCTATTCTATAAGCCCCGGACTAAAGAACTGAAATCTCGGATTCCTACAACAACCAAACTAAATACAGAAGCGATATTTCACGTTAATAAATAATCTGTGAGAGCATAGACCTTCTCCGGTGGATTTGACCTATTCATGCCGCCGATAAAAACAAGCTACAGCGTAGGTCTGTCACTGTGTAATCTTAATAAATTGTTTAATCAAAATATATCATGATTAGACAGTAATAAAGAACGTAATCAATGGTGAAAAATGGATGTTTTTAAAATGTATCGAGGGTGACAAACGAGCACACAGTTCACGCGTTGGTAAGTGATTCCAGCGTTACATGCCACCCACATTCATAAGGAATAATAATGCAGATGCGTCGTCACCCCTCAACTACGCTCTACGCTCACCAAACCAACCGGCAGCGGATATGTCCCGTTGATATTCTGCGAGGGCGTGATCCTCGCCTGGTGGAACTGACCTAATTCACGCTGTAGCTAGTAACAATCTGTAGCGTATCTCTATCACTGTTAAATGAAAGTAAACGATATCTTAAAAAGATTAGTATTAAACGTTACCTGCGTACGCTCAGCGTCAGCGTTTTTAAAGTCACGTCGCGGTGAGCTAGCCGGATTTTGGAACTGACCTATTTATGCTATAGCTAGTAACAATCTGCAGCGTATCTCTATCATTGTTAAATGAAAGTCAACGATATCTTAAAAAGATTAGTATTAAACGTTACCTGCGTACGCTCAGCGTCTAAGTTTTTAACGTCGTGGCGAGCAAACCGAGTTCTAGCCCCGGTGCCGACACCAATGAAATTGTTGGTTGTATATTAAGTGCTGATTAACCATATGCTTGGTGGTGAAGGAAATATCGCGTGTCTGAGAAAATGAAAAAAAAACGACGACATGCGCAGTCCACCAAACCGCAGTGGAACCGCGTGGTGGACTGTTTCAACGGCCTCTCTCTAGAGAGGTCTATGCACGGCACTGGGATTTATATAGGTACATACATACAATGGCTGTTAAAAATAATAATAAAGAACATACAAAGATTGTTACCGCAAAATGTATTTATCTACCCTTTCTTAACAAGTTTCTACGAATCGTTTGTTGTACATTTAATTTACTTTTATATTTCTAGCATTCTATTAACTGAAGCGAAACGGCCCCGTTCGGTCTATTTGCGAAGTTGGTACAGTCGTGTACAATATAATATGTACATTTCTTATTAGATTGATCTGTTACGTATGTTTGTATAAATCTAATAATGGAATCCTGACACCAACACGCCTTAGCTCCTTGCGTGTAGTTTCGTGGTTTACTTTCTTTCACGTTAACAAAAACAACGTGTGCTTTATGACATACATTCCACGAATATTTTAATCAATCAAACAATATATTAATAATCGATTAATATTTCTTATACATCAATACACAAATGGAATTGAAAAAGTTTAACAGAATAGATGTTCGTACAACAGGCGGTCCTATCGCTTTGAAAGCAATCTCCTCCATTCAGACCCACACGTGGAGAACAGTTACACAGTAGAATGAATATGTTTGTGGGGAATGCACGTAAGCACCACCATTTCGATATCAATATCGTTGGACTGTGCAGGAGTTATATCACTGAACCTTAGGACCCACAACTATTTCATATTTATTGTATTCCCTGACATTTTAACAACAATCATTCTCCACTGCAGCGTTGCCAACCCTTTGTTTTGTGTCCTACCCAAATATAATTGTCAGTTGTTTTCATTGGACACGGCTATATCCACAACAATGTTGTTATTATTTTATTGAGGGTGACAAAGAAGAAGTTTACAGTGGTAGAGTTGCACTGAAGTTTTCTAGCTGCGGAATGAATGGCTCAACTCGACCGAAATAGGTAATGTTGCTGTGTTTCGTCTGGTGATCCGGAGACCTTTATTACTGGCGACGTGGCATTTCATCTCAGTCCTCAAGGGTGACAACGCACCTTCTTCTTTTCATTCCTTGTCAAGGATGAATGTAGATGCCATGGGCCGCAGGAATTACTTACCATCTAGTGAACCGTGTGCTCGTTTGTTACTCTCAATTAAACCGAGCACCCAGTTCACCTGATGGTATAATAATTATTAATAATTCCTGTGGCCCATCACACTCACATTCATTCTCGATAAGGAATTATAATGAAGATGCGTTGTCATTCCTGAGGACAAAGATTGAACGCGTCCAGATCCCTGCACTCACTACACGAAACACAGGAGCGTTATTCCGGTGTTCTGTGAAAGTGTGGATTAGAACTGCTCTTCGTCATTCAATACATAAACGTCAAATGATCGCATGTTCTGATTGATTTAAGTCGAAACCCAAACTTACTTCCTTATAGTACCTACAAGTACAAATTCTGCGCACAGTTGCGCTCTATCTGAACGGACGTTATCGAATGTGCATCGGTTTCACTATCAACGATCGTAGCTATAATTGTTTTTCGAAATTATGTACGCGACTGTACACAACCACAGTGGCATTTTCAACGCGACCTTATGACCTATCCAGATTTATTCTTGTCTTTCCGTGCTATCGATTTATTTGTGGCAGCAGTTAGCCGTGCAATGGTTATTTTTGTTTTTGTTTCTGAGCTTTTGGTCCAGAGACCTTTACGGCTCTATCTAATTAGACTCGCGAACGGGAGGCCTGCTGAGTAGGGAGACAACGACGATGCTGCGAATCTGGCGCGGAGACTGCTGCTGCACTCCGACCCCTGTGGACGTATATATATATATATTATATACATATATATATATATATATATGTCTGTAGGTATATGTGTGTGTATGTATATATGTAAATAAAATTTTAAGTTTTAAGATTTGATATTTTTTTCTTATTTACAATGTAGGTACTACACCTGCCACAATGTCACTACGCCACGGGTCGACTGGTAGAGAATGCAAAGCATTAAGTCCGCCCTTTATATCCCTTTTTGTAAGGTGTGAACAATAAAGTTTAAAATAAAATAAATAAATAAGTATATTGTTATACAGTGATAGCGCCATTCTCCATTTTCTGGTGCGACATGACTGGGTCGCCACAACCGGGGTAAGACCACGCCCTCATAGATTTGTTTTTTATTGAATACTAGCCGAGTTATTAAACTTGCTACGATTCTGGTTGACCACTCCAACTAAGAAAATGATTGTGCTAGGACGACACAACAATATTCGAATGGCGGATACCTTAAGTTTCGTAGACCGTACCCTACACCATTGGGCTATCGACGTTTTGAGGAGTTTGGTAGTAGTATTTCGTATTTTGAAGCTATTTCAGCCGCATGAAGCTTTTCCCAAGCCGTTTCGTCAAGTGAGTGTAGGGAGCCGTTTTTTTATTATTACATTGAGAGTAATAAACTCACACACATCTACATTCATCCTTGACAAGAGTCATAATGCAGATGCGTTGTCACCCTAGAGTACTGTGATGGAATGCCTCGTTGCCAGTAAATGAAGGTCTCCGGATCCCTTCACTCACCAGACCAAAAAGCAACATTATGCTTGTATTATGTGAGGGCGTGGTCCTACCCCGCTCGAGATGACCCATTCATTCGTGGACCCAATTACAGTAAAAGAGGTACCTTCATCTCATGGGTTAACACATGTTTATCTTGAATGTTTTAGAGAAAAGATGTAGATAGTTGGCACTCATCTCTTACTTACCATCAGGTAAAATGTGTGCTCACTTGTCACCCATAAAGTAAAAACACAGTACGTGTAATAATTCCCGGCATACGTTGTAACGCCACTATCAATTGTTTGTTTGTAATCATTGGTACTATGCCAGGAACTTTCACGCGTGTGCCAACAACGACCGTACAAAGTTTCGACTCATAGCGGACGAACAATAGAACACGAACACACAAACATCTTTATTTAATCGACACTGAAGCTTTTTCGTTCAACACTATCTCTTTCTCTAATTAATGCGTGATATCCGAACCTCACCCATGATCTTCCTAACAAGCTGGAGCGTCTATTGAATAATTGGATTCGATTCATTTATAGGTTGCGTAAATGTGACCATATCTATTAATATCGATCTCAGCTTAACTTGGTTTTCTATATAACAAAGAATTTCGCTTGTTCTCTTATCCATTTTAAATGATCCGTCATCACCGTCTTATCTTAAAAATAAATTACAATATCTCTTTTATCTCATGCTTCAATTGTCGTTTAATAACAAGATTTGTATTCTCTCATTTTGTCGGTTTTTTCTACAAATTCATTTGTTGTCCGAGCTACACTACTCTGGAGTTCCTTACCCGATGACATCAGGAAGGTCGGTACTAAAATGAATTTTAAAAGTTCGGTTCGTGACTACTTACTTAAGGTACCTGTATTTAGATAAGTTCGTCATCCACATATGGAATTTATTCGCTAACGCTATTGTATTGCATTCTATTATGTAAGTATATAATAGGACTTTACCTATGAAATTGCCGTTTTGTATAAAATAAGTTATAGTATTTTTTTTTCAAACATTTTTATTTCTGTTATTCAAAGTAATCACCCATGTAATCGATGCATCTTTGCCAACGCAGAAAGCATTTTGTACTGCCTCTCGGGAATTGAATTTTTTTTCCGCTAAAAAGTTGTTAAAATTTTGGAAAAAGTAATAGTCGGTGGGTGCAAGGTCTGGTGAGTATGGTGGATGAGGGAGTGGTTCCAACCCCAGGTCTTGCAGCTTGGAGACTGTCTGTTGTGCAGTATGGTGGCGCGTTGTCGTGTAGGAGTAGCGGGTGCGACCCATTGGCCAAAGCTGGTTGCAGATGTGCGAGCTTCTCCATCTTCAGTCTTTAGTTCTTCACAGTACACATCTAGAGTAATGCTCATGTCATTTGGTAAAAAACTGTGATGAATCACTTCGGCACTAAACCATCAACTTTCTAGAGGTAATTTTTCGTTTAGGCCATTGCTTTGGTGCTGAACCAGGATCTAACCAACTTGCTCAGCGCTTTCGATTGTCGAACAGAATCCACTTTTCATCGAAAGTAACAATTCGTTCAAAGTTCTTTTATTACTATGCCTGTTGAGCAGCGCGAGACAGGTCTCAACGCGTACGTTGCGCTGGCGATCGTTAAGTTCGTAAGGGCACCCATCTATCAAGCTTTTTTACCTTGCCAATTTGCCAAAATGGACCAATATTGTTTTAATGTTAACATCAAAAGCTGCTGCTAGCTCGGCTGTAGATTGAGTATCATCAGCTTCCACAATCACCTTTAATTCATCATTTTTGAAAGTGTCCGGACGACCACGAGGTTCATTTTTCAAATTAAAATTTTTCAAAAAAAAAATCAAAATTTCAAGAACGGAACCGGCCAAACCAATAACGGTTTATGCGTTCGTTTGTAAAGTTCTTTCCGTAAACCTTGTGGATGTTACGTGCCGTTTGTGCCGCGTTGATGCCACGACGGAACTCATATTCCATAATAACACAAATTTTTAAAGTATCCATTATGACGAAAAATGATCAAATGTAATGAAAATACAAAGCTAATCGATAAACAAAAGACTGACTTTGTAAAAAGAATTTCAAACAAAATTAATTTGAATTTAGAATTCACAGCCAATCAAAACTTTTTTTGGTTTGAAATGGCCAATATTTTAGAACGACAATTTCATAGGTAAAGACCTAATATATTATATTTATATATGTATGTAATATCTCTATATATGTATGTATAATTCTTCATTTTAGTTACTTTAGTCTTTTATTTTATTTATTAGTTTATCGCTACACCTATCACAATATCTCACCACACCTCGGGTTGTCCAGTAGAGAATGCCTTTGACATTAAGTACGCCCTTTGTGAACCTTTAACTCTGTTAAGTTTAATGCAATAAAGAGTAAATAGATAAATATAAAAAAGTGAGAAACCTGTTTATTATATAGAGCCAACTGCTGGGCCTGAATTCCAGCAGCCAGTGGCGGACTATGCTCCAATACCGGATAGTCCACTACTCGGCTCTATAATTTGTTAGGGGTGTCGCGGACGAGAGCGGACTTACATCCGACGCCCGGAGTCCGTCCGGATCGGCGGGCTTTTATCCCTTCGTGTCCCCGGTAATCCCCTCAAACTCGATTCAACGTTTTCGACCGTTTTTTTATTCCCGTAGTAATCCGTTCGAGAATTTTTATTTATTGAATCTGTAGTTTTGCTAAAAAGTCTAAAAGACGTAATAAATATACTTTCCCAGCGACCGATCTGTCTTTCGTTACTGTGTTACAAATAGGCAGATAATATTTTTATTTTTTTTACACATTAGAATTATTGTTTTAACATATTCAAATATCATTTAATTTATATTATATATTTTTAAAATAAATTAATTAAAAATATAAATGAAAATGAATGCTTTATAATTTTTTTGCCTTCGGTAGTTAATAGGAATATGTAGCTGCTGCTGCATGTAGCATAAATAAATTACCTGTTAAACACAGATTTCTTCACTGATATACCTTATCTTGGTATTTCTAGAAGAAAAAAACTCAATATCTCGAAAATGGTGACACTTATACTAAGGTCATTTTGTTCTTGTCTGGTTGGCGGGTGGGGTGACCAGTCAACCTATCTTCCCCTCAAGTTTGTCATGTTACTTACGGTTCGCTTCAGTTTTTTTTTATGAAACTTAAGGTGAAACTTACAATTCGTGACGTCTACGGCCCATGACATCTAAATCCATTCTTAACAAAATTTCAATATGCTATCGGTACTTGCATCTCCGATACTCCTTCTCTCACCATACGAAATACAACAGCGATATGTTACTATTTCACTCTGGTACTCCGTGAGGGCGTGGTCTTTCCCCACCCACTCGAGGCTTCCCGTCAAGCAAAACACTTCTTATCTTTGAATATGTCATAATTTTAACGTTTTTCGACGACACTAATTAGGTCATCATTATCCTCCAAACCTACTATTGGTGCTCCACTAAAGATAGGCACCTTGCAAGCATTGTCTCTAATCCACGGTCTTGAACCTCGTCATTATTTTTTTATAATATTAGGGGTAACAAACGAGCACACAGTTCGTCTGAAGGTTGTTGGTGACGGTGGCCCACATCCATCTGAAGATATAAGCGTTGTTATTTATGAATCAGCAGCGTGATATAAAAACTTAACACAAAAAAACATATATAAAGACCAAACAGACGAGAGTACCTTGACAGTCGGAGTCCAGACGAGGGTCAAGGTGAGAGGGACAGATACCTGCGGACGATAAGGAGACTGTATCAAGGAGCACCGCCTTCTGCATTTTGTTCTTTTTTATTTTTGTCCAATAGAATTATTATTTAAGTATTACAGTGAACATTGTGGTATTTACAGTGGTAGAGTAAAACTGCAGTTTGTTTCTACCTGCAGAATGATTGGGGTCAGCTTGACCGGGGTAGGACCACGCCTTCGCAATACCTGTGTAAAATAGCAGTATAATATTACTGTGTTTCGTCTGGTGAGTGCAGGGATCCGGAGACCTTTATTACTGTGACGAGGCATTCTATCTCAGTCCTCAAGGGTGCATATGCATTATGATTCGTTGTCAAGGATGAATGTAGATGTTATGGTCCACAGGAATCACTTACCATCAGGTGAAATGTTACTCCCATTGTAATAAAAAAAAAGAATATTCACATCGTTTCTCCACCTGGGAGTCTTCGGGTTTGTTATTAAATAGGGTCGTTATCTGTTCAATAAATAAGAACTGTCTAAAAACGATTCGTTTATTAAAGGTATAATTTTTAATGGTGGTTTCTTCGAAGGTAAATAGACAGCCGTAATTTTGCACCCTCAGACAGGCGCTATTAACACGCGGAATAATTTCTTATGTTTATATTGTTATGTATGTATTATTATTTATATTTATTATGTATCTATGTAATGTATAATTTGATATTTTATCTAAATAACCTTTTGTTTATTTTTATGCCTGCCAACATATTCTCTCGAACTCCACGGGTTGACTGGTAGAGAATGCCACTGGGCAGTAAGTCCTCCCTTGTAAACTTGTTATTTAAGGGACATAAAGAATAAATAAATAAATTAATTAAAATGTTATTATAATTTTATAGTAAAGGTGTCGCAAGGATTTTTACTTAACTTTTTAGATTTTTGATGGATCGCGACATAAAATTGTGAAACAATGTTCCGACATGATATAGTGGAAGAATTCAATAAGCCCTCAGGTAAGCTATACGTACATGGCGGTGTCAGACGCCGCATGTCATGATTGCGTGGCCGAAGGTATCAGGAGATATTTAGTACCAGCCCGTGACTGTATTAATATTATCTACCGTTATATGTTGGTTGTAAGTCTTGACATGAAGAAGCAACGGGGTTACAGCTGTGGCCCCGAAGATATTTTTTTTGTTTAATGGTATCTTAAGGTACAAGCCAGTACTTGTCTACAATCCCACCCGGCGTTAAGCGGTCACGTAATCGTTGATGGTAATGCGCACTACCTTTTTTTTATTGATTAGGTCACCACGACAAGGAAACGACTACGCCCGCATAGAATACCAGTGTATAATAAGCAATACAATGTTGCTGTGTTTCGTTTGGTGAGTGTACGTATGGGGAGACCCTTATTAGCCCGAGGGCTTTTACGGCTTCACCGGGTTGAAATGTGGCCGAGCGCTTAGGGCATTCAGCCGAGACATTTATTTGTGGGTAACCAGCACAAGATTTCAGAGGGGAGTCTCGGCTTGGATCGTATACCTACCCACGAAAGCGACTGCAACGAGGGTGGTCCGAGAGGGCCGAACATCGGCTCGGTCAGTTGGTTCTATCGAATTAAAAACAATAATAATTGCACAATTTCAGAGGTTTAATTTTTATATTTTTTTTAATTTTTAATTACATTAGAATAATAAACTCACACACACGATGACACTGATGGCAATTGATTCCTGCGGCCCATGAAATCTACATTCATCCTTGAGAAGGAATCATAATGCAGATGCGTTGTCAGCCTTGAGGATTGAGGTGGAATGCCTCTTCACCAGTAATAAAAGGCTCCGGATCCCTACACTCGCCAGACGAAACACAGCAACATTACTGATATATCACGTTGGTATTCGTGTGAGGGCGTATCTCGAGCTGACCCATTCATTCTGCAGCTAGAAACAAACTGCAACGTTGCTCCACCAATGTTATTATGAAATGATAATTGTGATATGTACTCCAATCACAGTGTATTATGTAATTAATATCTATATATGGATGTATTAATCTTTATTTGTATTAGTTTTTTCTTTTTATTAATTAGTTTAGAGAATGCCTTTGGCATTATGTCTGCCCTTTGTGAACTTTTAACTTTGTTAAGGTTGATGCGATAACAAGTAAATAAATAAATAGATTAATACAATTTAGCAGTACATTTCTAATAACTGTGCAGTCACCTTGTCTAAGAATTTTCCGGCAGCGTGATATTGTGCACGGGGAATATCTTTTGGGCTTAACTAGGAAAAACATGAGTTCGAAGAAGTCGGTTCACTTCACTGGTAGAACTTGCGATCGATGCTCGGATCTTGGCGTATAATGCGAAAGTCGCCTTTATCTTTCCTTTTTTATGGTTGATTTTCAATTGATGCGTATTCATTGCTTTCAATGAAGCTAAAGGTGATAAGCTAGCACACAGTTTAAGTGATGATAAATCTCTCTATTTTATGGTTGATTTTCAATTGATGCGTATTCATTGCTTTCAATGAAGCTAAAGGTGATAAGCTAGCACACAGTTTAAGTGATGATAAATCTCTCTATTTTATGGTTGATTTTCAATTGATGCGTATTCATTGCTTTCAATGAAGCTAAAGGTGATAAGCTAGCACACAGTTTAAGGATGATAAATCTCTATTTTATGGTTGATTTTCAATTGATGCGTATTTATTGCTTTCAATGAAGCTAAAGGTGATAAGCTAGCACACAGTTTAAGTGATGATAAATCTCTATTTTATGGTTGATTTTCAATTGATGCGTATTTATTGCTTTCAATGAAGCTAAAGGTGATAAGCTAGCACACAGTTTAAGTGATGATAAATCTCTCTATTTTATGGTTGATTTTCAATTGATGCGTATTCATTGCTTTCAATGAAGCTAAAGGTGATAAGCTAGCACACAGTTTAAGTGATGATAAATCTCTCTTTTTTATAGTTCGATTCTCATGCGAGAAACCTTTTGTTGGTTTCCGGGTCTTGGTTTTTAGTATGTATGTCCCGTGTCCCAGACAATACATCTCAACCGTAAGTAAGTGGACGACGTGTGAGTGCCTCTGTGTTTGCGCAAATGTTTACGACACTACTGGGAATTCATTCCCACGGCTGAGAATCGAACCTAGGACTCGTGACGCAGTAGCCAGGTACTCTAAACCACTATACCAAGCGTCATTCAATTCTTCTTCGATAGCCTATGTGCTAACTATGTAATCTGAAAATTTATTTTAGAGAGAATACTTTTAATTTTTATAATAAAAATAAATAATATAAACTTAAGACAAAAAAAAATAAATAAAAATTATGTCTCACCAACTTACATTGCGGTTCACTGCTCCAACTAACTTTAAAATGCTTGTTCTAGTTTCGCTTATGCTTCGAACGTATGACCTCAAATTTTGTAGATCGTACCCTAAACTATTAGGCTATTGTCGCTTCCATTATAGTAGTCATTTTATAGACAATAACGTAATATAAAAAAAAATACCTTTATTGTACGAATAGTGAAGTGAAATTACCTTCGTGCATTTGTGTAGTAGTTTCGTATCCTCTGGCGCCATTACGTTATGTTTTTATGCGGTCATTGGCAAAAATTAAGTCCAATGTTTTTATTCCACAAACAGTAAAAACTGATACGAGGAAAACTGAACTCCGTTTCTATACGTGTAGAGTTGAATTTAATTTCTTCGGCGGTTGAGTAAACAGTGGAAACGACTACCAACGTGCTAGCTAGGTCGTAAACAAGTTATCGATTCGGCGACCGATGCCGGTACATGCGTGGATGACGATGCTGTTTTTTTTTAATTTTTTATCGTGTCCATGTGTGCACGACGTATGTAACGTTGCGCTTACATTACGGTCAGTATCTACGTTTGTTAGAAAAATTAACATAGTATCGAATATAGATCTGACAAGGTAATGAGACTTGGAGTGAGCGAAATACATTTACACACATTATTTTTAGATAACACACATATTGTTTTATCGTGTCCATGTGTGCACGACGTATGTAACGTTTTTTTAAATTAAATTCAGAGTAACAAACGAGCACATAGTTCATCTGATGATAAGGGATTCCTAACGCCCATGACATCTACATACATCTTTGACAAGGAATCATAATGCAGATGCGTTGTCACTCTTGAGGACTGAAATGGAATGCCTCGTCACCAGTAATAAAGGTCTCCGGATCCCTACACTCACAAGACGAAACACATCAACATTATACTGCTATTTCACGCTGATATTCTGTGAGGGCGTGGTTCTACCCCCCCGAGTCGAGTGACCCATTCATTCTGCAGCTAGAAACAAACTTACATTTGTTAGAAACATTAACATGGTATCGAATATAGATCTGACAAGAATGCCTGAGAGAGCGAAATACATTTACACACATTATTTTTTTAATTTTTATCATGTCCATGTTTAAACGACGTTGGTAACTTTGTGCTAACATTGTGGCCAGTATAACGTATTTTAGATACTTAAAAAAAGATTTCCTTTTATATATTTGGCAAACTAAATCGTGGTCGTAAATGCAAAGCCAAAATGAAGAAATATATAAAATACTAAGTTCTCTACTTATGAAGTGTATACTAGTTAGTCCATATTTCACCGATACGGTAATCAATGTAGAGTTATGTAAAATAACAAAAACAATTCTTCACATCTTCAAACTAAAAATAGTATCCAATGTTTTCTACGTTTATTATTAATAATTCGTAAAATTAAGTCAAACCGAACAAAAACACTAATAATTCAAAGAATTTAAATTAACCTAACAAACAGAGTATGCCAGAGCTGCCAAAACATATGTAAATCTTAAATAATATTTTATTTAAGATTTACATATGTTTTGTTAACATTGTGCCAGGATTCACGGTTTTGACGAATGCAGTGTTTAATTTTGGTGGAACGCAAGGGAAAGGAATAAAAATTATAAAGCCATAACTTTGTCTGTGATTTATTTTTTTATCATTTTGTTTGTTAAACAGCTTTTGATACGTAGAATTATTTATTTATTATTTATTTACCGTGTTTATGATTTGGAATGAAAATTATTATTAATTTAAATAGTTTATACGTTACTAATATTCCCGACAACTCGAACTAACTTTAAATACTTGTGCCTAAGAGATGGTTCGCGACAATTTAACAGTGGTAGAATTACACTGCAGTTTGTTTCTATCTGCAGAATGAATGGGTCAACTCGACCGGCTACTGAAACTTCACCGTGGTCCTGGTTAGCACTGGCTGTGATGATGATGATTCTTATAACTATTATCAGCATCTAATAATTTTTTAAAAAGATTAGTAAGAGGCCATATTGTTCTTCCATAATCCGATTAGGTTAGGATAGAACGGGTGCCCCTGTGTTAGCGCTATTGTTTTTTTTTATATATAGAAAAGGTGGTAGATCAGTATTCCATATGAGGCTTTGCGCTTTGTGAAGTTAAAGCACACAGCGTGCCGACATGAAACTGTTTTGCTCTATTAAGCACGCCCGTTTTTTACAGGGCAATTTGGCCTTACCCTCCAACTAACCGAAAATTAGGAGACGCGACAAAGGGATTCTTTTTGGAGGTAAACGTGCAAACTTGTGTCTTCGTAGGGTTAAATTGGACTAGTTTTTGTCGGCCCCAATCTGGGGCTTTGTTTAACAAAATCTCGACCGACCTCAGTCAGACACAAATTTGTTCCGACACTCGTTGACGTTTCCTCGAGAAATATTTGCGCGACTTGTGTATAACGCATCGCCTGTGTTGTCATCCTCATAGCAATGAATGTTATTGATTTGCAAAAAAATTTCATTGATGTAATTGTTACTTATGGCAATCATGTAATAGAACCGATCCCAGGACTCTCATATCGAGGTATCGTGATCACTACATCACGAGGTTGTTTAATCTGTCAATAAATCCTTGATAAAAAAAACATCCTCACTAACTTGACGCGTGAAGTACGTTTGAAGCGTCAATAGCCTAATGGTTAAGAGTACAATAATTGAAGCTTAGTTAGTGTGCTTAACCGGAATAATAGTAATGGTAATAGCAAACTTTAATAGAAATCTTCCATTTTGTACCGTTTTTTGACACAAGCAACTTTGTGATTTACGTGACTTTGAGACCTTCAACAGATCCTATTCCCTTCTCTCATCTTCTCAGGTTTTGCGGGTATTCACGGGCACGGTGTGATCACTCAGGTGAACTGTTCCTCATGTGCCCACATCTTCTATAACAACGGCTTATGCCTTGCGTGTACAGTTTTTCACAACACTATATATAATTACACATAGCTCACGCAACGGCTTTGTTTACCTCATGACCGTTCGATTTCCGACGACTTATCGCAACCCCTATGCTCAGTACAAGTATACCAGGTTACTATTTCGCGGATTTGAATTCGAAGGACTTTTATTTTTAGAGAGAAGCGGAAAATTTAAAAATAGATGTATATCTAATTTTTAATTTTGGGTTTATGTGTGCATTTTTCTGCCGTTTATGTAATCATTAGGATCGTTACTGACCATATACCCTGGGAATCGAACCTAGGACCGAGCGATTAGTCGCCGGGTACTCTGACCACCACGCCAGACGTTCGTCAATGCTCATATCTGATATCTCATCGCGCTTATAAAATATCCACACAATGGTATTTATATAAATTGATTGCAACATTGTATTACACTAATAACATTTTACTAGCTGCTGCCCGCGACTCCGTCTGCATACATGCAGACGGAGTCGCGGGTAGTACACCGTGTAGTAAGTTTTGCCCACTCTCTGTTTCTCACACGATCGACTTTATGACGGTTTTTCTAGAATATCGAGTGCTCAAAAGTTACACGTGCTGGCCGCAAAATAGTAAATCATACAATGTCGTTCGAACGTCACACATTTTCAATTTCTCTCTGGGCCCAATTCTGAAGTCAACACAGTGTGTAGATGCTAGTTTAAACATTACTTGATAACTCGTTATGCCATCTCATTTAACGGAATAAAAATATGCTATGTGTTAATCCAGGTTTGAAACTATCTGTGTGCCATATTTCAGTCAAATCCGATCAGCCGGTTTTGCGTAATTGTGTAATAAATATACAAACTGTCAATATATGATAGGGTTAGTAATAATGAACACTATTAAGTTTATCTATATTCTCCAATCAACTATAATTTCCCTTTTGAATAAAACGGTTGTAAGGAGGTAAATTATAAGAGGCGAAGGGTTTTTCAAGACCCTTTACTTTTTTTTAATTTTTAATACCCTTATACCCCCTTTCGAACGGACGCACGCATTACTGAAGTGATCGCGTACTCAAATATGAACCTTAATTCAGATATATTTAATATTTAATTTTGTCCAATGCATTCTAACTGTCACTTGCTTTGTCCCTAGGTGAATTGGAACCCTTATTTTGTGGCAAATTTTCAAACACGTGATGTACAGTCACATGAATTAATGTTGACTTTAATTCGACGAATAAGTTTCTAAAATTTTGTTTGCCACGTGGCGTAGTGGTCGTAGATTACTTTCGTGACCTCCTGCGTTCGAATCTCAATAATATTTGTGCATCACAAATTGTTGATTTACGAGTCTTATGTGTATTCTTCCATTTAAACCTTCCCTCGATTTTATTGCACATGCATTATATCGAAATAGATAAGGGTACGACGAGCGAGTGCCTCTGTCTGCATAATGTCACTATAAAATATTCTGCACAGTTGATGGCATCTGGTATTAATCCAGAAGATATCGCCGTGGTCGTAATCGACCATGTCGGGTAATATATACTGCGCATGATATTATTTGGTACCAATCATATATCGCAGTGGTGAAAGGTCATCGATCTCAAGCCCCTTGTATAGATAGCTTGATCTCTTAATGAAAGTCTTACGCGGATAGGTTTATTCTAGGGGATGTATCTTTCGGCATCAGCTCATAATAAGCAAATAAGTCGATATCTACTAGGAGGATATCATAAGAGAATTATGGAGGGTACGGTCTGCGGTAACTTAAGGTCGTAGGTTCGAATCCACCATTAGACTATTGTCATGAACCATCTCGTAGCATTATAGCATTTTAATCTTAGTTGGAGTGGTTAACTGGAATATTAGTAATGTAATATTGCATTGCTAATATTCGTTAAAAAAAATAGAGTATTATATAAAGAGGATGATTTTGTATAAATAATTTTGATTTTCACTATAATCTTAATAATATTTTTTATTGCATTGGGGGTGACAAACGAGCACACAATCACGTGATGTGATTGGGATTCCTGCGGCCTGTTGTACATTCATACTCGATAACGAATCATAATGCAGATGCGTTGATGGAATGTCCGTCACGTCACCGGCAATAAGGGTCTCAGGATCCATTCACCAGTCGGAACACCCTCAAGACGACTTATTCATGTCGCTGCTAAAAACAAATAGCAGCGTGGCTCGACCACTTTTAACATTTAATTAATCTTCGTAAAACTGCCAACGGCATTAATTTGTTATCTATATATAGAATCTCATCCGCGTAGCATTCGATGTATGTACGTGCGGGTTATCAGACCTCAAAGAAATTAATTTTAAACAAGCTATTCAAACCGATTTGCACGCGCGATTATCAGATTTTTTTTTTGTGCAATATAGGTGACACACCTAGCACCTGATGGTAAGTTATGACTGACGCTCATGATATCCACTTCCTTCCTCATTAAAGATTCAAGATGCTCATGTATTGTCACCCCTGATGACTGGGTGTGAAATATTTTGTTTATTACATTAATAGTGACAACACACACACACACAGTTCACCTGATGGCAAGTGATTGCGGCCCATGACATCTACATTCATCCTTAACAAGCAATCATAATGCAGATGCGTTGTCACCCCCTTGAGGACTGAGATGGAATGCCTCGTCACCAGTAATAATGGTCTCCGGATCCCTACATGCACCAGACGAAATATTTCACGCTGGTATTCTGTGAGGGCTTTGTCCGTCTCCAGTTGTGCCGACTTTTGCAACTTAGCATATTTGCAACTAGATAAACCTGGCTCTACCTAAAAAGCCTTGTACATATATGCGTACATATGCAGTAAGCATAATTGAAATACTTCTTGATGCGTGTTGTTGATAATTTTATACGAGGTGACGGTAGTTAGCATGCTACGAAAACCCAACACCGTGGAGTGGCTTCGTGGTCCGATAATTAGCGCGGCGCGTAAACGACGTCATCGACGCACGGGCATCTGTTATCATTAGCAAAATGCTAATGCTATCGAATACAACTGTTTATTCGAATCGTTTGATTAATATATTGAATAATTTATTATTTACTTCTTAATCTGTTTACCTTTTTATTTAGTTAGAGAATCATAATTTCTAACGTACACATAAATTTTGTTTTTCGGACATTTTGTTTGCACTACAAGTAGCGATTGCTTATTTTTGTATTGATGGTATGTAAATACTTGCAGAAAGGTAAATAAATATATTCAGTGAATTATATTATTAAAATTTAAAAAAAAGTTATAGTGACAGCTTATGTATAAATTCCAGTACTAAACATTGTCCTCTCTATAAAGATAGTGTTAGAGCCAAGTTTACCACGTGGCTTCAATGCGGATTGGTGGACTTCACATGTTTTAAAATATTATTTTTTTATATATCTAAGGCGCTTTGCAGTTGGAGCAACTATTGCAGTAACTGGCAACTTCTATCATTGTCTTCCTTTTGAAATTTCCAGCTGCTACAATCGATGACTCAGTTAGTTTCTAAACGCCGTAACTAGCAACTGTCTAATTTGCCTACGATAGCTACGAATTTATCGTTGTCGACGTCGGTGACGTTATACAATGAGAACAAGTGCTGCTTCTTCGATATTCGTCGTCGCATTGTACGTCGTACGTAGATTGAGGAACTCAACTATCAACGTTGCTCACAGATTGCCATAAAATTGCGACAATAGTAAACCGGGCTATTTGGTTAGCAACTGGCAACTTTTGAGGGAAATTTGATAGTTGCCTCAATTTAAGTTGCTCCATCTGCAAAGCGACTAAAACATGCAGATTTGATGACTTGATTCACCGCCGAGCTCGCGGTAAAACAGCACCTTAACATTGCAATTATCAATTTGATTAATGCAAATTTATGTTTTACATAATTATAATTAACAAAAACCTCGTTTCTATCACCGGTATCACATCTCTCCATGATATCGAAATATTCCTCTTATTGATGTATAAACCTAATATAGTTATCATTATACTAAATGATATTTTAATCCGTTAAAAGTAACTGACCGAGCCGAGTTTCCGAGGCCATCTCGGGCACCCTCGAGTCAGTCGCTTTCGCGTCCAAGGTAACGGTCCAAGCCGAGGCTCCCTCACAGGAACCCTTGTGCTATTTACCCATTAATAAAGGTGTCGGCTAACTGCCCTAAGCGCTGCTCGGCTACCTTTCAACCCGGTGAAGCTGAAAATATTAAGGATAATTAAAAACTAAAACAACACGCGCATACTCATGATTTTTTTTATATTATAATTTGTTATTATTTATTTAACTTAAACAAAGCAATTATATAGGGAAACTAAGATAAGAATAGTATGTACAAAGGCGCAGCTTATTTTACAATAAAAATCTCTTCCAGCGGGCCTGCTGTTGGATATACTATCGGAAATAAGAACTATAGTGTAGTTCAAAGAAATAGAGAAAAAAATAAATACAGGACTATATTTATTTACAATCATTGCGTATAAATACATAAATATTAATACATATAATGTATACATAAATTGTACCATACAATAAAGCTAAAATAACGTTTCATTATATATTCAACTGGATAAAGATAAGTAGTCTTCTTAATATGTATGATGTAAAATTTGAAATTATTCAGACTCGCGGAAGTGGATGAAGACGAAGACTGAATTAAAACATACGTATATACACAGATGTTACATAGTACATATATGATATTAAAAGAGACAAACAGTTCAAGCTAATAAAAATATATTAAAATTATTGTTGTTAATGCGATTTTATTTACATATTATAGAAAATATTTTTTTCCTCATTTATAGATAAATAAATACAATATATACGTACATACAGGCAAATGTAATAAAAGCATGTCAAAATGTTTGGGCATTAATAAGATATTTATAATAAATAAAAAAAAATTATAATAAAATAAGATATTTTACATATTACAGAAATTTATTTCTTTTTACTGTGACGCAACAAAACTTTCCTAGA
The DNA here is from genome assembly GCA_029286865.1 of Teinopalpus imperialis. NCBI lineage: Eukaryota > Metazoa > Arthropoda > Insecta > Lepidoptera > Papilionidae > Teinopalpus > Teinopalpus imperialis. The sequence continues at coordinate 17,262,896 of JAGSMU010000003.1, forward strand.
ACTGATCAAATGACGTCACCTGACCATTTAATTACACAGTACACAAGAACAGGGTGAGCCCGGTACACCGTTACTCGGTATAATGGAAACGTGCCCGAAGTCCGCAATTATCAGATCGATAGATACCGTGATTCATTGGAAACATGACTTGGCGGAACTTCACACGGCGCTCGGGGCGCGTTGCTCCCGCATTGGGCACCGTGTGTACAAAAAAATCATAGCTGCATCCATGTTATAATCTGGTAGAGCCAATTCCTAGCACGAATAGCTCGCCACGTTATATCAGCATAAGAGACCAGACCGAAAACCTTATTGATAATGAGACATAACCTTCTGCACAATTTAGACAACAACCTACATCTTTTGTTTGCTATTACGTAGTGTACTGGTGGCTGAGCACCAGACCCTGGGTTCTATTATCAGAGTCGGGACCTAATCGTGCAGAATAAGTTGGTTTTCAGGTCCGAGTATGTATTTAAAAAGTTTCCTACCGCTGACATAGTATTCAAATATCTCCTAAATTTCATCGCATTGAATTTGGGGCCGAATGAGTTAAGTATGAGTCTCCGTGTTTCCGCAAACGCTTCGGAACTATAATGTCTGCATTAAGTCGAAATGCGGCCGGAGTTATAATTCACCGTGAGGACCTTTTTCGACGACATTCTGTGACCTCTCGTCAGCGTTGTAGACGATCAGTGTGAAGTTTCTGTCGGTTGGATTGGATATTTGACAAAAAAAGGCCGGGTATCTGAAAAGAATTTTCGCACGTTTTAAAAAATACGTGTGTTGAGTCGTTGTACTTTTAAATTGGTCAGCCTATAGTTATTTGTAGGTTGACCTGGGAAAGACCATGACCTCATAGAATACCAGTGTGAAATATCAGCATTTTACTGCTGCTTCGTTTAGTAGGATCCTTGGTGTTGTGGAAAACTTCAAAAGATTGCCTCCTGGGGGAAGACAGGGTTATATGAGATTTGTACCCACTTAAACCTCCTCGATACCCAAACTCAGTGCATTGGGATTCGGGATCTCTTACGGAACGCAACGGTGCCTCTTTACTCTGAATCTACGCACGTCCCAGGGGAGACCTTGCCACCCTTAGCACCCTCGCTGTGTTACGGGGACCCGAGACCACTGCGTGTTGCCGTCCTCCCCAGGTCGGCTTATATCTATATATATTATTTTTATACGGCAGGCAGGGGGTACCTTATTCTAACAAATTCCGGGACTAAAGCGCTATTGTAGGGATTCTAGGACTCGCTTGCAGGTAAAGAGGTATTCCATCTCAGAAATGATAACGCATGAGTATGTTGAATCTATGTTGAGGCTGAGTGGACCTGTCCGGTGATCTCTGTGCTAATTTGTCACCCTTTAATATTTTCAGTGGTAGAGCTACACTGCACCACACTATACCAGCGTAAAATAGCAGTTTAACGATGATGTGTTTTGTCTGGTGAGTGCAGGGATCACGAGACCTTTATTACTGGTGACGAGACATTCCATCTCTGCCCTCAAGGGTGACAACGCATCTCATTATGATTCCTTGTCAAGGATAAATGTAGATGTCATGGGCCGCAGGACACTTGCCATCAGGTGAACTGTATGTGAGTTTGTTACTCTTAATGCTATAAAAAATATACATATATATATTAAAAAGTAACCTACGAAATACATGCACCAACTCATCTAGCAGCCTCCAATGCCCCGACCACACTTCTAATTTAAAAGTATTTCTTGCGGTTTACGTGTTGGCTTTTGTAATTTACCCCATCGTGAAATTTGCGGCTTCGCTGAATGTAATATATGGTCGGCTCGTAGCGGTTACTTAACTGTCCGGTTAATATCCCGTTTTCGGAGCTGAGGCTTATAATCATTATATCTGGACGTTTCCGTGGTGTAGTGGTTGGAGTACATGGGTACTGCGTCGTCGGTACTGGGTTCGATTCCAAGCTGAATATTTTTGTATCACAAATTGTATGTATGTTCCGTGACCCTGACACTGCATCTCAACCTTCGAGATTCAAGGCCATGCTTTAGTCCACTGTTGAACATTGACCTCACTTAATTATCGCGAAGCACTATGACCAGCGTGTCCTTCTTCTTTGTCGGTATCACTCTTGACAGAGTGGTCGTGTTCATCGCTTCAGTGTTGGTGGCAAGCTTCACAACACGCCGCCACTCTTCTCTGATGGCCGCCTTCCTCGTGCATTCATGTAGTGATGATGAGCCATTTATCTGGTCAGTCCACCTCATAGGCGATCTTCCTCGTGGCCTGGTACCCTCAACCTGGACCACAAGTCGCTCACCAGCGTGTAGGAAGAGTTATATCGCAGTTCTGTGTTTCGCCTGCCGAAAGAAATCGTATGTTATTATTGGCGACGAGGTATTTTATATTAGTCCGCAGGGATGATAATACATCTGTATTATGATTCCTTATCGAAGTTGAACGGGGGTGCTATTGACAGCAGGAGCCACTTACCATCATGTGTACTCGTACACTCCTTCGTTAGACCTAATCATTAGACAGTCCTGAATCCGACCTACTCCCATCGACTGCCCGACTGGCGTAGTTAGTATATATTCATCTAATTATCCAAAAACTTGCAGGTAAGAGGGTGGCTCTTACAATTTTTATTGGATCCATTGGGGATTCAGTTGCCTTTCCGAAGCTTGACTGAGGCCTCCATCCTGCACATAAAGCATCCATCGTCACCAATTCTGAAAGAATAGCCTTTTGCATTGAACATCGATGCATACCCGAAAACTCCGATGCCAAAAGTGTCGTGTACGTTGGCTCTATAAGAATGAAAATGTTGTCAAAAAAAAACTATTATAAGTAAATAAAATACATTTACCAAGTTTTACGAGGTTAGATTTTATTATATGAGAGGCAATGTGCGAAATGTAAATATTATCTTGATACTGTTCCCTGTTTAAAATAAGAAAAACTTGAGGGGTTTCGATGTATTGTCTATGTCCTGTCTCTTTGACACTGCAACTATACCTTCTTGCGATCTTATTGCGTGGGCGTTACATTGTAATATTCACTAGGGTGTTTGAATGCCGCTGAGAGTGACTTAAGGGAGATTGAGTGAGTGACTCAAAATGTCGCTAAGGGCCAAACTCGGATCACGATGAATGTCATCGATAAAATCGAGCGGATTATGGCATTAATACCGAATTCGCTCAACAAGGTGATAATTTTAACTAATGTTTCCTTCCAGATGCACGCTCCGTTTCCCTTCAACGAACATACGGCTGGAGTTCCAATCCCTTGTGGAGGAGAGCGGGGGCGGCGCCGCCGGAGGCTCCGGGGCTCCGCTACCACCCCTGCGTATCACTATACCCGTGGACAGTGACGCGAGAAGTCCCGCGCCTTCCCCTACAGGTAAAGTATATATAATGTTCAATGATTTCTTCTTTAGTTTAGTTAATTAGATCTTGTTTTCGTGTGTAAGCGAAAATAGTTGCTATTGCTTTTGTATAAAAAGATTAATCAGGAAACTACGGTAAAATTTCGTCTCTCTCTCGTCTACCTTATGGCCGTGGTGTAGTGGATTAAAATATAACAATAAGTATAAAACGCTAAAGATGAATGTGGGTAGATTGGAGCGACACGTCTTGCACTTGCATAGATCGTTTACCCATGGTAGCATTAATGCAATGATGCGTGAATGTATGAATGAGAAATTTTGCGGCATCTTGATGATTGCAGGTGAATAGTTTGTAAATGACGTGCCCACACCCGACAATATATGCAAGCCCATAGATTGTACAGTCCAGTGTGGACCCGTCGTACACTTTGTCTTCTGTAGAAAACGCTTTTCCTGCTCGGCGGGCCTCCCGCTCGCGAGTAAATTCAGGTAAAGCTATAAAGGTCTCTGGACGAAAACCATCCCACAAACACGAAAGCAACAAACAAAAGAGGATCATAAAGCTGATTCGATGACCACGATGACGTTGTTGAATAGGAGTACGCAGTACGTCCGCAGTACTTCGGCTTAGTTCGAGTGGACTTAAAAAAGTTATATACTAATTACAAATTAATTTTATTGCATAGCGATTTTTTTTTAATTTAAAACTTTATGCTTGCGTAAAATTGTGCAAGTATTTGCTTTAATAAACGTCTAAAAATGTTTTGTTTGAACTTGACAAAACATTGCATGATTTTATTGTAGTCCGTTTTAATATTTCTTTTTATTTATTATATTTACTTACCTTTACCTGAACCTACGCAATTGTAAACAATTATGGGTATAACAAATGCTACGTCGACAATATTTCTTGCGCAATGATGACCTCTTGCTCGATTTCGACTATGCCGATATCTTCTGGTTATTACTAGATGTTTATAGGATTGCTTGCGAATGATGTCCTACTAGTGGATTTCGACCAGTGCGATACCTTCTGTTTATAAGCAGATAACGTCGATTGGCACAGGAATTATCATGGCGTTAAGTGTTTGAGTCAACACAAAGGCACTCACTGGTCACTCGATGATATCGGAGGAAAGTTCAAATGCAGTATCAATGATACCAAGACACGGTAATCAATTTGTTATCCACAAATGTTGTTTCTCGGCTGGTAATTGAATCCAGGACCCAGACAGGTAACTTAACCGCTACACTGCCGTCAATGCTTGCGTATATTATATTTATAAATTATATTATATAGCCTTTACATAACAACTATTGTCTCTACTCATTTAAACACAAATATCGTCAAGATCGCTATTAAGTGTTTACTACGTTACGTTTCGGAAGGCAGTTTCTAGCAAGAAGTAATGGCAAGAAACTCGACTAGTTGCTTTGTTACTTAATAAGAATTATAAATAAAAATAAATACAGTATATTTACAAAAAGGATTTGTCCAGTACTGTACGCGAAGCTCGAAGCCAATCATATCTATGAGACAAATATTCCTTCTTCTTTAGGAGTTAACAAGACTGCTCTTGGCTTTGCTATATCCGTTTTTACATCCACGGATCTATATACCGCGATGGCCCTTGTGGCCACCTATCGCCAGGTGGATGTTTACATATGAAGATGTTGTCATGAATAAGGTGGTTCTAAATTAAAAATGAATTGAAATACGAACGTGGAACTATTTAGTAGCTTCCGTATTGAAATGATTGTAAATTATTGATCGTCCGTATCTTTCGATGAGAAGGCTTAATGCAGAGGACCAAGATGGAATACTGGTAATAAGGTCTTCGGTTTCTTTCTTTCACCAGACGTGGCTATCATGCTACATCAGTATATAACTGCAGCGCAACTCTTCTGTCTTCTTCTTCTTTGTTTGTCTTTGCGTTTGTGCACGCTAAGCTCCACGATGCACAAGTAATAAACCAATTTGGTTTTTACGTATGTATTGAGGTAAGCTTGGGATAACATTTAGCGTAAACCTCAGCTTATCTCTATCTTATCATATTGTTTCTTATTTGGAAATACAAAGTTATTAAATAGAAATTGTTAAAGCTCCTCTCGGCTCATAACATGGCAGTAACTTAACTAACCCTAATGGCTTAGGGTCCTGTCTTCGAAACTGAACTTAGTTGGTTCTGATACTTCGTACAACTATTTTCGTGAACCGTCTGCGCGAACAAAATCATTAAATCCGAAGTTGGAGTGTTAGTCTGTCAATAGCATTGCTGGCAACATTTTTGCACGTATGAAATTGTAGTCTGTATCCAAAATAATATGACCATGGTCATATTACCTACCTCTATAGCGTCGTTCCACAACCTGCGGGTCGCGTGTGATATTAAAGGGGGTCGCAATCTGTTCAATAAATAAGACCAGTGTATTGCTTGCCTTTCGTAAATAAATGATTAGTTAAAATGTTATTATAATTTTATAGTGAAGGGGTCGCGAGGCTTTTACTTACCTTTTTCGCTTTCTCGTGGTTCGATATAAAATTGGTTGAGAAACAATGTTGTACAGGTAGGTACAGTATTAGTACCGAGAACTCATTAACAATTCTCAGGTGAAGCTATTTTAGGATGCTAGTAATAAATCGATTTATAACGAGCAAGCGCAGAGAAAACTTTGCCGCCAATGTTTGTCGGATTGCGCAAAACTATTTCAAAACCGTCGTAGTTATTTGCGTGGTGAGGCAGTTTCAATTTATAGTGTAGTCAGTGCTTTTAGGAAGAGGTAGTATCTGGACTATGATTATTGCTACAAGCTATTGTTATAAACAATAAAGACCGCAGATAGATCATATAATCGCAGAGTTATCTTGTTGATTGTCCTGTTATGCGTTGTTTTTTTTCTTCTATAAATGCTTTTTCTGTGCGTGGTGGTATGACGAAGCTCTGGTGATCGTCCATCTAGCCTAATGTACCATGATCTTGCAAACTGGTGATCGCAGTATCACTTGCGTCATCAATTTCGTCAATCCACCTGTCCGGCATGATGAATGATTGTTTCAGGTATTGATGGATTTGCTGGCGCTTTGTCGTGTCACTGTGTTTAGACTTTGAAATGCTAGTGATAATTATGCTCTTGATGATGGATAGGACAGACATCCTTGGCTTCGCCGTAGTGTTTGGTATACATAAATATTTATATGACTCGATTTCTACACACCTAAATCTAAAATGTTTAATTTTAACACGGCTGTATGTATATGTATTTATTTCTGTGTGAATATAATAGTTTTTTATTCTGGTCTCACATCCTCCCGGGCGTTTGAATAATTATATTTTGCAGATGTGTTAAGAACCTTGTAACGAACGCAACCGTAACATCATAAGAGTTGTTGTCAAAGGTCGGGGAAGGGGCAACATATATATTTTGAAAAGACAATCCCCGTTTTTATCACCGACGAAGAACACATATCTTAAATTGCAACCTAGCGTACTCCAACCGGAGGCTGTTTCTTTCGTACCAGTGCCTTTTTATTACCTCACATCATCTAGGTGATCCGGCTCGAAGGACCACTTGTTTCTTTTCTATGGACTACGCGTGTTCTCGTTTTTTGAAACTCTAAATGTTGTCTACCAATATGCGTGCGTGTTTGTTCGTTTTTATTGTGGAACATACATGTAATAATGAAAAAGATGTGAGAAATTGTAACGCATTTAAAAAATTAAACTACATCTTTGATTGTGATTGATCGAATTGATGAACCGTGCAACTCTCAATTTATTAAAAAAAAACTTAGATGTAATATATTATTACCAGTACGGGATACTTTGTAGGCGTGGTCCCTCCCAGTATTTTACGTATTCAAGGTATAACCAGTTTCCACCAGCTCTATCATTTATGATACAATATGCTTTTCAACAGGAGTGTTAGTATTGTCAATAACACTGCTAGAATTATTTTAAAGAAAATTCTCAACGAAGATTTACCAGTCACATGTGGATAGGGATCCAGAGCACTGAATTGAAACATTAGCTTTATGCAGTTATTTCACTCTAATATTCTGTGAAGGCTTCGTCATAAAGCAGCCGAACAGACCCATTCATGTTTCATCTAGAATCTAGCAGCAGCATAGTTAGTTAGTGAGCAAGCAGCAAGCACAGGACTCACCTGATGGTAAGTGATGACCGCTGCCCTCGAGCATCAACAACACCGGTGGAGTCGCAGATGCGCTGCCGCCCTTTAAGAAAGGTGTAGGCTCTTTTCTTCAAGGTCTAGGAGGGACCTTCCTCGATTTGGGAGTCAAATCGGTGCGTAAATAGCAGTGGCGACAGCGTAAAATGCGCACAGTGGTGGATTGCCAATCATTGAGATGATGAGGATGAAATTTTGAATTCTGTCTTGATGTTACCATGTTTAAACTCAGCGGGTCGAATTAATCCGACCTTCCAACTCCACAAACCTCTTACAACACTTCCCATGGTAAATAGTGCATACAGATGCAACGCAACATATCTTCGCAATGCCAGTGAAAAGACTAAATCCTCATCAAAGAATCCCACTGAGGACTGAAATGGTAATACCTCACTTTTATTAACCTGGTCTCCCAGGTATTCCCTACACATTAGCATTATTAGCGATTGTGCTCTGTGAGTGCGTGGTCCTAGCCCATGTTCCACACTAAGTACCGGCGGTAATAGATCGGTTTTACGATTTTTTTAAATTTAATATTTGTACTCACAAACGAGCACACAGTACATCTGTTGGTATGTATGTGTAGTACGTAATAATAATAATATTAATTTATTCCTTTTTGGCACACATGAATAACAAAATCAGGTACAGTGAATAGAATTAAAAGAACAAGTATAATACTTTTACCTAATCAAAAAAGAAAAACAAAAAATGATAGATAAATGGTAAACAGACGAAAACCTGATGTGCGCCAAACAAAGAAAGGAATCTTTCGTGAAACCTACACAAGAGAACTGGCGTTCCTCATTTTATATACTATAGTGAAAAAATAATAAAATGACCAAACAAAGTAATAAAAAGAATAACAAAAACAATAAATAATAAATAAAATCATACAGAAAAAAAATTAAGAATTGTAATATGAAAGTTGACAAGATAAAGTAATTATGTCTTTCACAGCTTACAAAAAAAAAACAAATAACAGAAACAATAAAAAGAAAATTTTATATCGGGTGCCCACATGATTAATTTATTTGAGTTTTCTGTGTTGGTTCTTAGAGTACATATACATATGTTCCGAATTAAGTACGTATCATGATTAACGAATCAATGCCTCGCGTGCGCTGACAAATCATATATTTTCTCGGAAGCGCCTGTCATCGTGCACGACGCTCGACACACGATAGCCATTAGCTAAGGCGGCTAACCTCAAACTTTTTTTTTCTACCCTACTCAGTAATTGGGTGAAGGCAAATGCGGTATTACTCCATACGAGCTTAGAAATATGTCTATCTTTGTTTGTATTGCGTACATAACTTGCATCTTATTTTTAATTATGTTTTGGATTTGGAATTTGTATAAGAAGATAACGGTAAAAAATAAAAATATTTAATGGCCAGCACGTGATACTGGCCATGTAGTATTTTTATTTTTTAATTCATGAATTTACAATATAATTTGTTTAATGTACACATGTGTATTATATTTATAATAACGCTATTTGGAATTAGGAATCAACAATTTTTCCATATAAATTTGAAAAAGGACATTATTTCAACTTCAGATTGAATAAAGGGGAAATATATAAAAAAAAATCTAAATAAAGATGTATTTAAATATTGGCTGTTTGGCTTGGAACCTTAGCTTTTCCTGAAAATGATAAACTAAACAATGGTACAATAAAAATACCTATAGATATTATTAACACTGTCCACGATTTTCAAGACAAAAAAAAATAGTCGTATGTACTAAGCAACTGTACATAAATTCAACCTTAATTATAACTCAAAAGTTGTTTCGTTCACGAATGTAGTAAAGAGTATCCTTACAATCATTTTAGTGTTTTATTAAAATCAAATTAATTTAAAACTACCGTATCCCATTCATTATCTTTGGACCTTTATAATTTTTGTTAATTTTATCGTTTACCCTTGCTTAGTTTTATGGTACGGTATCAGTTCATTTGTCTTTAATATATTAATCTATGTTCGTCATTTCGTGTAAATGTAATGTTCCAACGTTCAATGTTCCGTGTTCCATTCCGCAGGCACTATAAGCGCGGCGAACAGCTGTCCGACATCTCCACGCGGCGCCGGCTCGTCGGGGCGTCGCCACACCGACCTAGGGCTGGTGGCGCATTACGCCACACTGTCTGAGCACCGGCCCACCTCCAACGGCACCGCCGTAAGTTGTCAAACTATTCAGTCATGATGGATATATCAATTTAGGACTTAAGTCGAAATTAGACTTTTTTTTTATTACATTGAGAGTAACAAACGAGCACACAGTTCCTGATGGCGAGTGATTCCTGCGGCCCATGACATCTACATTCATCCGTGACAAGGAATCATAATGCAGATGCGTTGTCACCCTTGAGGAATGCCTCGTCACCAGTAAATTTTTGGGATCCCTGCACTCACCAGACGAACCATCACAGCAACATTACGTTAGTATTTCATACTGGTATTCTGTGTGGGCGTGGTCCTACTCCGGTCGAGCTGACCCATTCATTCTGCAGCTAGAAACAAAATGCATTATAGCTGTCACCACTGTCAAAACGGAGACGGTTCATTTTAACGATATTCTTTCTCATTTTTATCGCCCATGCAATAAATATTTTAGATAGGGCTTTTTATCGGTCAGTGAAGTGCTTAAACGATGAAAGATTCGGACAACATTGTCAGCATTCGTATTGGTCTAGGCCGACTCGACCACTCACACGTCTTGTCCACATTTAAATAAATGAGCTTTTTTATTAGTACATGTGTGATAATTATTCATCGTTCGAATAGTGAGTTCATAAACGAATCCCATTTATAAATGAACTCTCGGTTTTTTTTCGAATATGCCAATTTCCCGCCCATCTTTTCAATAGAACATTTAAAATAACTGTAGTGGACCAGCTTTAGAGTGAAAGCCCTGGGGTCTATGACGATCTTAACCACGGCGATATTTTCTAGTTGATATCAACCGTGCAGTATATATTATAATGCCATGAGTATCCGCTTAAACACAAAGTCACTCCCTCGTCATTACCCTCCCAGTGCAAAGTTTGGCAATTAAAAAAAAATAATCAGAGGAGCGTTCAGATGCTGTATCAAGGGCAAGGTGCACAATATAACCAGGTCTGAAAACCATCATTTTTTGTAATGCATAAGTAATTCCCCACTATTGCTAGTGAGAATGTACTTCTCCACATAAATAAATTAACGCATTCATGAAGAATGTGTGGCTGAACAAATAGTTAACGCAAGGGAGCTTGGTCGAAGACAGAGTCCAATTCATTCGGACCGCGCTATCCGTTATTGCAATCATGTATATTGTTTATTGTAGTAGTCACGAGATAACTCTCGTGGTCGATATCTATATTAAGGTTAATGATGCTATCGAGAAGACGGATCTATTATACACTCTATACACGGACATATCATAATGCTATGATAAATTTGTGTAATAATATATTTTTACAACGTAAAATTCCAGGCGACGTCGACGACATCGGAGTCTGGGTACGCTTCGCGCGACGCAAGAGACGCGCGCGAGCACCGAGAGAGTCGAGACGACGCCAAACCTCCTTACAGCTACGCACAGCTCATAGTGCAGGCGGTGGCCTCCGCTCCGGACAAACAGCTCACGCTCAGCGGCATCTACAGCTACATCACCAAGCACTACCCGTACTACCGCACTGCGGACAAGGGCTGGCAGAACTCGATACGTCACAATTTGTCGCTCAACAGGTGAGTGCTTAGCAAGCAGTTCCTGAAGGATATTTGTAGTATGCTGATAATATTCTCCAGCAAATCACACTTGGCGTCTACAGCTACATAACCAAGCACTACCCGTGCTACCTCATCGCGAACAAGAGATGGCGGGACTTGACTCGTTCCAATTTTGCATGGAAGGGAAATTAGAATAGGTCTAGCAGAAACTATTTAGAGTAACTGATGATAAAGACATTGACTCAAATCAGAAGCATCATTAAGGGACTACGACGTTTTGGACAAGTATAGCATAGCACCCGTGCGCGTAACATTCAATCAGACCATCCAAGTAATCGTTACCCTGATATTAATTGCAGATACTTCATCAAGGTGCCACGCAGTCAGGAGGAGCCGGGCAAAGGCAGCTTTTGGCGCATCGACCCGCAGAGCGAGGGCAAGCTCATCGAGCTCGCCTTCCGTCCGCGACGCCCGCGTGGCGTACAGTTCCGTGCACCCTTCGGTCTCTCCTCGCGGTGAGCTGACAGACACCATACATTTTTCCATCCATCAGCGATCCTCGGGCACGATTGTTCGATCTCACTCGACGCGATGACCTTACCTGGTGTATGGTCGATTTCGACTACGTTAATATATTTTAGTCGTGTTACCAAATCAACTGCGCGGGAATACGACGTAGGCTTAGCGAAAGTTTCTGGAACATACAATACACTTGTAACAGTAATAACCCCTTTTTGTAGATTCATCTCAACTAAAAGTCTAATCCGGAAATAGTAGTAAAAATCTAATTCAATTTCCTAATATGAAAACGTGTACGATGTAATCTAATATGTGTCTATCAATCCGCAGGAGTGCACCCACTTCACCATCACAAGTGGGGGTGTCGGGTTTGGTGACGCCTGAAGAATTATCTAGAGAGCCCACTCCTGATCTGTTCACTGGAGAAGAATCAGACCAACAGGTATACCGACCGTGATCTTTTATTAAGTTGATTGTCATCGTTATCAGCTTAACGTAAACAATGATTATGACCTGGTCAAGATGATGTTTTTACAAAATGATGTCAGGGTGATATTCAATCAAGCAAAACGCACTCACTCGTCTTTTGCCTCTTATGTGATGATACATTTGCAATAAAATCCGAGACGGGTTCGAATACAGTGTCAGGGACACGGCAAACGTACCCAACACAGACCAGACAAGCACGTTTTTGTACCGACAAAATAAAAATGAAAACTAAAATTAATCTTGTGAGTCATAACCCATTCAAGCCACCGTGGATCTTGTCTACAATACTACCTACCAGGTCTCAAGTGTTGATATAGACGTTGATGATATAGCACACTGGTTCAGCAAATGCTATTCTCTCGCAGACACCCACTTAGTACTTGAACGGATAGTCGGCCTCAGGAAAATAATTCCAATTCTGCGCATTTAAAACAATGAAGTATATCACTTCCGAGTTTTGAGGCCACATGGTTGTCTAGTTATAAGTACCCTGCAGGTTGGTCACATTTTATTTTATTCACCAACCAGATATAGTTAGAAATGACCATCCTCCATATTAGAATCCCTTTTTTGGTGCAAATAGAAAATCAGTTATACAGAAAAACAATTACACAATAAACTTAGAAAAAACAAAAAGAAAGAATTATACCTAACCATGCCTATTTGACAGAGAACAAAATAGTATAGTACTTTGATAAAATAATATAAAAAAAATTCATCTATTCATCTATCGGAAACCACAAGATTAAATAGAAATTTCTTTATTTCTATCTCTATTCATGGTATACATTTGGCAAGCTCCAAGTGAAACGAGGTGTTAATTTGCTATCTCTGTCTCACTTAATTAAGATACAAGAGGTGAGTATTCTTCTATATTAACAGTTTTTCTTTCGTGTTACAGTCGAGTCAGCAGCGGTTAAATAACAGCAGCAACAACAACGGCAACGTGCAGTCAGCGCAGTATCTGTTCCCGCAGCGCAGCGGCGTTAGCCAGAGTGCGCCCGGCTCGCCAGGTATTATCTCTGCGATCCTTGTGTTGCCCTGGTACATTCTAAGCCTTGTGACTTCTTGTAATGAGGTTTCCTTGTCGTATTCGACTATGAGTTGCATAGAAGCGATGACAGTCAGAATGCACCCGGCGCGCCACGTATTATCTCTACGATCGTTATGTTGCCGTGGTATATTCTGAGACTTGTGACTTTTTGAGGTTTCCTTGTCGTATTCTGTGGGTTGCATCAAAGCGATGACAGTCAGAATGCACCCGGCGCGCCACGTATTATCTCTACGATCGTTATGTTGCCCTGGTATATTCTGAGACTTGTGACTTCTTGAGGTTTCCTTGTCGTATTCTGTGGGTTGCATCGAAGCGATGACAGTCAGAATGCACCCGGCTCGCCACGTACTATCTCTACGATCATTATGTTGCCCTGGTATATTCTGAGACTTGTGACTTGTAACGAGGTTTCCTTGTCGTAATTCTATGGGTTGCATCGAGGCGATGACAGTCAGAATGCACGCGGCTCGCCACGTATTATCTCTACGATCCTTATGTTTTCCTGGTACATTCTGAGACTTGTGACTTCTTGTAATGAGGTAACCTTGTCGATTTCGACTATGGGTTGGTTGTGTCGCAGCGACGTCAGTCAGGGTGCGCCCGACTCGGCAGATGTTATCTCTGCGATCCTTATGTTCCCCTGGTACATGTTCAGACTTATGACCTTCTTGTAATGAGGGTAACCAGTCGATTTCAACCATGGTTTGTGTCGCTGCGACGTCGCCCACTGCTGGGCACAGACCGGCTTTCTAGAGAGGAGGGTGTTGGGGCATTGTCGGTACGAATTGTCCAAATTCACTTATATATATTTTTTATATTTAGTTCTTATACATGCAGGTTTTTCACGATTTATTTCTTCATTGGTGGCGGATCTGGTGAAGAATTAATGTATAAAATATATTTTACAGGTCACGGGTTGTCTTACAACGCCAGCGGTAGCGGTCTGGTAATGACGGTCGTTACCAATGGTGCCGGTGGCGAGAGAGAAGGTACATTTTTTTTTAATTATAAGGGTGACAAACGAGCACAATCTTCAGCCGATGGTAAAGTTAAACCTACGACCCTTTATATATAAATCCATCCCCAACAAACATTCAATGTCCACATGTGTTGTTATCCCTTAGTATTGAGATGGAATGCTTTGTTACCTACCTTTATTTGGGTTTCTGTAAGTGGCGGAGCAACGTTGCAACTAGTTTCTAGCTGCACCACGAACGGGTCGTACACTCGGTCGGAAGGACCACGCTCTCGACACAGAATACCAGCGTGAAACAGCAACGGAACGCTTTTGTGTTCCGTATGGCGGGTGAGTTTAGTTTAGGGACCCAATGCAACAGATGCATCTTGAATCTTTGTTGACGATGAATGCGTATATAGGCCACGATTAGGATCACGTTTGCCACCCCTATTATTAAAAATATATATTCTCTTTTTTATGCTGCAAGTTTTACAATTTTTTTTTAATTTGGTAGAAGCCAGTGCTTGCCTACCAATCCCAGCTAATGGTAAGTGAAGCACTAGCTCAGCAAACGCCTGTTCACTCTTGTTTGGAGACCTACATTATACTCGGTAAATTATTCCAATCCTTTGCTGTTCGCACAACGAAGCTATGGACCCGCTCTGCGTCTTCTTATCCGATAATCAAAAGGGAAGAAATATGTTATGTTGACTTTTCTGTATACTCTCAAAAATGTATCCTGTAAAACGCCGAGAGGCTTGGCAACCTTGCGCCTGTACTAAAGCCAATCAGGTTGGTTTTAACCAAATTTGGATCACCTAATGGCACAGCTCTCCAGTCAGTCCAAACTTATATTTCGGAATAAATGTTTACGGTGGTATATTGTGATAAAACTTTGTGCAATAATCGAATGTCTATCGATTCGAATCTACGACGTCAAGTTTCACCGACCCTAACCCATTGGGGTGTCTTGGACTCTTGAAACTCTTCGAGGATCGTCATTTTCTAAGACTTGTCTTATACTCTTGCAGAGAAATACGTGGTGGGCACGGGCGCTGGTGGTCTAGTGTCGCTGCAGGAGGAGGACGCGCCTCCCGCCGTGCTGTTGCATCACTCGCCCTACTACTCGTGAGTAAAGTCACCAACACAGCGGGCCCCCCGCTCGCGTGTCTGTCTGTTCAGATAACGTTGTAGAGGTCACTAGACCAACATAAGTACTCGGAAAGAAAAAAAAAACAGTAATATCGCCTTTATATATCGTCAATATATTCATAATTCCATGTGGTTAAAAAGAAATCTACTCTCTCTAAATCTTTTGTAAAACTAAATATATGCCCTTTATTATTAATAAGTCTACCAAACCATCAGATTCATTCAGATTAAAACTTCATAAGTGTAATCAAATAACAACATCTAACATTTATGGTAGATGTCATAATAGTTGTAATTGCATAGCAATTATAAAATCAAATAATGTCCGATATCTAGGGGTGGTTCTAGATAATTCTTGTACTTGGCTATCACATATTCAAACGATTACCAACAGAGTAAGAAAATTATTCTTGACATTCCTAAAAGCTGAGGCATGTGTAGCCGATAACACTGTTCTGATGATGGTTTACAAAACTACATCTCAATTAGTGATTCGTTACTGTGTCTCTGTCTGGGAGAGGAGCTAATATCACTCACCTTATGATTTTGGAAAGAGCCCATAGATCCATCCTTAAGGTAATATTCTCCAAACCTTGTAAATATTCGACAACTGAACTTTATGCTGAATGTAAACTCTTGAATATCAGGCAGATCTATATTCTTCAGGCAATTCTATGGCAACATAAAAACACGCCCTATAAAAAGTCATTTCAACGTAGGAAGGGCAAGGTTTATGGTAGTAAACAGACAAGGACATGTTATCTTCAGAAACAATTTGATTACATGTCTAAATACTTATATAATAAAATCAACAAAATATTAAATATTCATAAATTGACATATGGTAGGTGCAAATTAAAATTGGCTTCTTACCATACACTACCAAGAAACTGAAGACCTCTTTACTATGCTTAAATAGTTAAAAAACTTGCACTACAGCATTCTCAAATACGCAACGAATACATATATTTACAAATTCCACCATACACATGCGCACGTGAACGCTTGTACACGTATGCTCGCACACACACGCATACACGATACACGCACAGAATATAAATTTAAAGTATCCAACCCCTATTTTACATGTTAATATTAAAGAAATATAATTATTGTTTCACTTTACAACTGTAATTAAAAAAAAAACATCCCCAAGACACAGGCTGACCTAGTTTGGGGATCAAAAAGTAGGTGTTACATTAGTTATGCTTAAATTAATTTAAACATGTACAACGACAAACCGAGTTAAATCCACGGTGTCGGCCTCTCAAATCTACAGTTTGTTTCTAGCTGCAGAATAAATGGGTAAGCTCGACCGGAAGGACCGCGCCCTTCCAGTCGAGCTTATGTATGATTCCTTGTCAAAGATGCATGTAGATGTCATGTCATGGGCTGCAGGAATCACTTACCGTTTAACAGTGAACTGTATGTTATTTTGTCACCCCTTATTATTAAAAAGTAATGTGATAAATGTAGTGTATTTTTACGCTTTTCGTATCACGTGCAGAGGCAGCTACGGAGGCGGCGAGGAGGGCTGCGCGTCTCTGGGCGGCGAGCTGGTTATCGAGGACGCGCCGGACGACCCGCCGCACAAGCGTGCCAAGCACCACCACGTATGTACCCTTACCTGGATACCGTTGACGACCGTTTGTCTTGCCGGTCTCAGAGGACCTGGCTTCTGCTGCTTTGTTAGATTTGGGTGTGTTTCTGCCCTATATATATACATAGGGTATAGCATAATTAATAGAAGATGCGAAAAGTTTTGTGATACAAATACATTTTACACTTTTATATTAGACACGTTTTTTATGCTCGGAAACAATCCAGGATCTTGAACCGTTAAATAGTTTACTTTTGGATTTAAACATTTCAGACATTAAGAATTTATTTAATCACATATGGTTAATGGTTAAAGGTATAATGGTTTTACCAGGTTTACCATATTCCACATTACTGTATATTGCTGCAAAAAAAGTGTAAAGATATGTGAGTGAAGTGAAGAAGAAGGAACTTTTCGTGGCGTTGTTATACAGATTTGATGTATCAGTGGAATTGCAGCACTTGTTTTTGTATATAAAATTCACCGAAAATTCAAAAAACTCATCGCGAAATTGCATCACGCGATATCGTGTGACTGGCAATTAACATGTTAAAAAAATATGTATAATTTAAATTGCAGATGGACATGGAGGATCGGCGCGCATATTGACGCCCCGCCAACGCCGCTGCCACGTGAACTGTCACACCTCCGCTGCCCGCACGTCACGTGACACCCCCCCGCGCGCCGGCGGCCAGCGTGCACAGGTAACGCCGTCTCTGTCCCCGAACGTCTGACCGAGCGCCCGTCACGACAGACAATGGAACAGTGTACCTTACGATCAAAGTGATATCGAAAAGTGTAACATTGAGCAATAATTTGAAGGCAGTGATTAGTGACAGTTGTTGCCGAAGGCAACCTCCTTCGTTATATATGCGAATATTAAACTCTACAGTGCTAAGAATAAAGTGTTGTTTCGAGTGGTACATTTAAGTTGTAAGCAATGCATCTGTGCATTACGTCGATTTATTCGTCGGTTTTAAGTTTTTAATTTCGGTAAGAGCGCTATGGACTCTGATCGCTTGAGTGTCGGATAGGAACTTTTTTTTTGTTATATTCGCTGTGACTGTATAGTCAGCTTGAAAAATATATTAATTTACAATTTACATGCGTGCACATGTATATCGACGATGCAAGCTTATAATGACTTAAGAAAAATGCACTCCGCAGATAGTGCAATGGTTATGTTCAAATTTCTATGCTATTTCTTTTGTTCACAATTATAAGTACAATAAAGCTTAACAATTTTATTATATTAGTTTAAGAGATATTCACTCATACTGTCGGTTTTTAAATGAGGACCTTGTTTGATTGGTGACTATTTTTGAGGCTGACTGTACCATTAGAGAGAAGTTAAAGTGCAATCTTAAGCGAGTGAGGGTGTTATTTATTAAGTTAACGGTAGATTGTCTACCCAATATTATATGAGAAATTAGTAGAGAGCTGTTTATCAACGAACTTACAAAGTCTTACTCTATACTTCGGTGCAACATAATAAAATGTCTTCTGAATTTGTATATGTAATTTGTTACACAGCATTTGTTGGTTATTTGCTATATTGACAAACTCATTGTACTCACAATAATAATTGTTAATAATTTAATGTCCATATGACAACTACGTAAATGTCATTATAACATCAAGTGTTCAAAAGCAACACAATCACCTGGTTATCTTAAGATAATTTTAAATTCATCTGCAGAAATATATCCCTGGGGCGGTTGATTAAAAAAGGTTTCCTGCAATATTAAAAAGAAACAGATTAATAAATTAGACAATGGACATAAATATATCTATAAATGGAAAATTATATTCTATTATTGTTCAATTCTAACTTGACGAATTAAAATATTAATGGGTGGATAGAGTATATTGTCACGGACAGAACTCGGACCAAAAGAACTGTTAACAGACTGGTAAGAAAGATGGCGGTTTTGTTATGTTGTTTTGTCTAATTCATCACAAATCTAGTAAAATTTACGACCTGTTTAGCATATTACTCTGTTGAATTAATGTCTTCATAGACAATTTTACCATAGATAAAACTAGAATAGGAACTTAGTTAAAATAAATTTTCATATTGCGTTTAGTATTTGAAAACGGGCGTAAAAATGTTAATTAACACATATAAATGAAAAATATTAATAAATAGTAAAAGCATACTTAAATAGTTAAAAAAAAAACAATAAAAAATCTCGAATAACATGTTAAAAACCATACAATGTATTTTGACACATACCGTGTAACGTTTTTTTATTAGTGCAAGAATATAAACTCATATAAGCATATATCACTATATATAATCGATAGAAGCTCGTATACTTAAGTATAATGTATAGCATGTGTCTGGTTGTTACCCGATAGTATAATATATTGCAGATGTCACTAAATGACAATAGGACGTGAGTCGTGTTTATTTGTTCATTTGAAATAACACCAACAGTATACATATTGCAAATTTCAGAGGTTGAATCTTTATGTAATTAAATTCTGATAAGTAGTACACCAATATGTGTTCAACCCATGTATCATAAAGTTAAACAGATATCAAAAAACTCAGGAAGAAGAGTGGAGGTTTGAATTAAGATTAAAAACAAAATATAAAACAATTCTGACAGGTGATATTAAACAATAAAAACAAGAAATAAACGTTTAAACAAGTTTAAGCTTTATTTACCTTAGTTTCACGTTTCCATTCTACATACGGCCTGTGTACGTAGAGCTACAAAAGTTCCGACTCACGACTATTGGTCTTCGGCATTGGTACAGTACACTTTGGACAGCGCGTAAGCTTTGTTGACGTACAACCCAATAGTTCCTTTAGTTTGTCGCAATGTTTAGATAGTTTATAATATTGCTAATTATTAAATGCTCAAAATGACAGGTTATTTAACATTTATAGATTATATACGAAATGTTTCTATATTTGCAAAAGAAATAATAACAAGTCCATTTTTCTCTGTAATCTAATATCGTAAAAGGTTTCTCTGACTATTTTTTTTACATGCAATTCCAATAATTTGTTTTAAATAGTGGACAAACAAACTTAACTTGCTATCTAAATTTCAAATATTGAAATTGGTTATTGAATGACTTCATTTTCGCCCGCAATTTATTTATTTTGGAGGTTAATTAAAAACACAGATAGAGAGACAATAACACAGATTTTCATTAGGAAATGTCCGGGTTCAGTCGTTTTTATTATTCGCATTTGATAATTTTTGTTTTCCTAACTTTCAATCAAAATTGTTATAACAAATTTCCTTACAAAGATCCGTTCTATGATTATTAAATGTTTCTATTATTAGAGCGTTATTTTCTAGTTTTTAAAAATCTTAATAAGCTTTATTTATATTAGGGACTATCGATCAAATTATCGGCTAACTTACCAAACATTTCGAAAACAATTTTATAAAGTCGGTACGTTTTTTTTAAATTACGTTATTGGCAATTTCTTATTATTATATTACACACAATTCACCCGATGATGATTCCTGCGATCCTCCGACACCCACATCCCTCCTCAATACGGATCATAATAATGCAGATGCGTTGTCTTATATGGAATGCGTCATTACCAGTAATAGGGTCTCCCGATCACTACCTACACCGACGAATCCCGGTCACCCATTCAAGCCGCAGCTGTAAGAACTGTAGCTTGGCCCCACCACTGTCTGAAACACGTCACACGTGCAAAAACAATTTAAATAGAAAATTATACATACTTGATAATAATTTAAGAGCAAAACAATACAACGCGACTTCTTGTCACATTTGACATTTGTGTAACAACCGTAACATGTAACAAAATTGCAAACTGGTAAGCTGGCGTAAGTGTTGTGTTTAAGCCTTGTGATTTAGCGGTAGAAGGAACAAGTATCTTATATTAACATCATTCTCGGTTTAGGTGTAAAAATATACATATATAAAATTTAATACAATAAATAATAATTAACATTGTAAAATTAAATATAACTTCTAGTTGTATGTTATACTACATAGCATATATAATTGAACTAGATAGGTGTAAAGACCACGAAAATACGGCACGTAGAATATATTTTAGCATTTAAAATACATATGTGAATTATATTTAGTGAGAGGCTTTAGTGTGCTATGTTTGTGTTGTCTGCTTCTCTGCCCTCGATATAACTCGTTCATACACCGTCAAAATCAATTATTGCATTAAATAAATAAACCAAAACATATATACGTACGTGTATATTTTTTATATATGATTTCGGCAACCCTAATAGATAGACGTCAATGTCATTGAAAGGAATTTCCCGCCAGAAACGTATTCACGTGAAAGCGAACGATTTATTTGTAGACGAATGTGTTTTCAATTTTAATCATAGACTTCAAAGCGTTACTGTACGAATATATTTTCTGCGTGTGAAACAATTTGATTTAATATTTTAGTATAATTAATTTAGTAAATACCAACGTGAACATTCCCTGGCAATGAATCTCAGTTTTAAATTATTTATGTACTTGAAAATGTTTAATACTGCGTAACATTATGTTTTAAGTAAGATTTTGACGGTGACTATAGAATGGGGTTTTGCGTGATGTGTTCCATGACGACATTGCTAGTTGGGACCGAGCATAGAAATCTGTGGATTGGCTTAAAATTGTTTAATATGTGATCGGTTCATCATATTAGATTGGCAACCAAGTTATTTCCGTTTTTTTTTTAATTTTGTTATTCCGCATGTCAAATGTTGTTGGCATAATGTTAAAGACTGTTTGAACGATTATGTTTTGTTCTACCGGAATATGTTTTGGTTTTTCGTTCGAACACCCTCCCTATGTGGATTTCCATCTATTTCCTTCTCTCTCAAATGCTATGCGCGGAGTTTCGTTTAATACTGATGCAGAAATGAGATCTTGGTCGTATGAATATTTCGAGTCCAGGTGATTTATATCAATGAGGTAATGAAAATCTTGTAAACAACGAGGGATTACTAACATTATTGATTAAAAGAATGATGGCTTTATTAAAAAAAAAAACTTTAAACAAAAACGCAAAAACTTAGTTGCCAATCAATATTTATTTAGTAAATTTTACATACCTCTCACATATCCCCGTCTATGCTCCACCAATATCTTTTAATATTTTTAGAAATTTAATAATTTTCCTTTATATGTCAAGCAATGTAAGTGTAACACCCAGCGCAGAACCCTTGTTTGAATAAAGACAGGGGGTGGGGGTGAGGGAGGGGGGAGGATGGAGGAGGTTGCATGTATATCGAACCCTATATCGGTTTAATGAATTTGTTTTAGATAAGTTTCGACTCCGTGTTCAATACTAGCTTATTAAAGCATTGAAAATGCTGGATAGATTTGTGTTTAACGCTCGGCCATACCGCCCTCGCTGGGGGATGAGCGACGTTGCAAAAGCGACTCTGAGTACGCGATGCTACGTCGCTTTTCGATTGCACCGCGCCGGTGGCGATCGCCACCCGGCCCGGCGAAGGTAGTTCGTACACCATAACTATATAGTTCTTTGTTGTGTATATTGAATACAATTTAACACAGGATGCGGATTCGGTCCCGATGCGAGAGATATGGTTGTATCTGTCTGTCTATGATTTATTATTGACAAATTTTAAGAAATAAACGTATTTTATCTCCTTTTGCGTTTAGTTTTATTTACCTATATTGTGACTACAAGTAATATTTTAATAACATTATTCCGTCCATGGAAGTCGAATCAACAAACTTTATATGTATTTTAGCTTAAAAATTTGCAACAAAAAATTAACCATAACAAACAAGAAACCATATAGTAAACAGTTTTCAACATAGTTGAGTAATAGAAAGAAATCCACAAGCATTTACAACAAAATTGTACAATACACAGTGATGATATATGGATAAACCTGGATATATTGGACGATTAAAAACGTAACGTTCCTAAAAAATATACCACGTGACGAATTGTTCGCTCTTTTTAGAAATAAAGATATAACAATGTTTTTAATTTCCAGTTAGTAATGTTATTAATTTTAGTTAATTTCTAGTTAGTAATATTATTAATTTTAGTTAATTTCTAGTTAGTAATATTATTAATTTTAGTCCATTTTAAGTTATTTGTTATTAATTTTAGTTAATTTCTAGTTAGTAATGTTATTAATTTTAGTCCATTTTAAGTTATTTGTTATTAATTTTAGTTAATTTCTAGTTAGTAATGTTATTAATTTTAGTTAATTTCTAGTCAGTAATGTTATTAATTTTAGTTAATTTCAGTTAGTAATGTTATTAATTTTAGTTAATTTCTAGTTAGTAATGTTATTAATTTTAGTCCATTTTAAGTTATTTGTTATTAATTTTAGTCCATTTTAAGTTATTTGTTATTAATTTTAGTTAATTTCTAGTCAGTAATGTTATTAATTTTAGTCCATTTTAAGTTATTTGTTATTAATTTTAGTTAATTTCTAGTTAGTAATGTTATTAATTTTAGTTAATTTCTAGTTAGTAATGTTATTAATTTTAGTTAATTTTAACTTATTTGTTTGCAGTTGAGGAATTGATCACGTTTATCATATAGCGAAAAAGAAAAGGTAATGAAAATGTCTCAGTGGAAATCTAGCTTCGGCTGGTTAATGCGCAGTATGAATGGGTCGACCGACCACACACTCCCAGGATATTTCTGATTAATACCTTGAAGGAAAACGCACGGGGTCTTCTTTGTTGGGCAGGCATGTTAATTTTATGAGCCGGAGTGATCGCTTACCATCAGGTGAACTGTGCGTTCGTTAGAAAAAAAAACCATGGGTTGATGGCATTGACCAATTAGTACAGATAGGAGCGTGGCTGGAGTTTCTTGTGCTCTTTCTCCACCTACCTTTCTGCCTCGAGATTCGGCCCTCTCGGGTACCCTCGAGTAAGTTGCTTTCGCGCCCAGGGTAACGGTCCAAGCCGAGGCTTCCTCTCGGGAATCTTTTTGCTGGTTACCCATTAATAAAGGTCTGAAGCTAAGCGTTCCGTCATCTCTATATTTATATAATATATGTAAATATAAATATATATATATATATATATATATATATATATATATATATATATCTATATTTATATATATAGTTCACCTGGTGGCAAGTGACTCCTGCCCATAACATAACTTAAATAAAGACTTCTTAACACCTCATGACATATACACTGCAGGCCAAAAGTTTAAGACCACCTTAATTAAAGTAGGAAAATAAAGTAAAACTTCAATAAAATATTAAATGTTTAATTAACCTGTTTAATCATCTAATAGAACATTGATACACAAACAATATATTTTAAAAGCGTAAGGAAATATTAACAGTCCATGCAACAAAAAGCTATAGTTAGCTAAACTGATCTTTCATCAAACAATCTTCCTTTACATTTTATGACTTTTTTCACAAGTCTCGGCATACGGGCAATCAATTTGTTAATGGTGTCTTCTGATATATTGTTCCAAATTTCGCATAAAACGTTCCACATTTTTTCTCGCGAGGATGGGCCACGATTACGGACGTTCGTATCAAGCTCTTCCCACAAAAGTTCAATGGGATTGAGATCCGGGCTTTAAAGAGCCAAACCATGTTTTTTAACACCCCTTGTGCCGCTTCCTCTTCTAAATATCCTCTACATTATTTTGAGCTATCCTTTGGATCATTATCTTGTTGAAAAATGAATCCATCTCCAATTAATCGCAACCCGGAAGAAAAGGCATTTAGTTCTAAAATGATTTTGTACTATTCCTTTTTCACCTTTAATTTTAATCAAATCGTCCAGTTCCTTGGCTAGAGAAGCAACCCCAGACCATAATTGTGCCACCATTATGCTTGATTGTTGGGACTACACAATCTGCCATCATCTTTTCTTGGGCACTGCGTCGAACATACTTTTTTAAAATCTTGACTGATTGATGATGACTCGTATGCACTTTCGTTCTAATCTCTTTTCCATTATTTTAGATCGTAACGTAAATATAACGATAATCTATATGCACTCGTCTTTTTCAGGGATATATATCTAATTATTACATAAGCACCGGCTTCGTCTTTCGTTACCCTCTGTGTCGATTGTTCAGGGATATCTTCTGATTGTCTTTTCTTATGTGGTTTTTGCGAACAAGATTAAATAAAATAAAAAGTAAAATATATAGCTACCATAGCTCGAAAGATTAGCAAGCTGAAGTGGCAATGTGCTGGCCATATAGCTTGTAGAACCGACAACCGATGGGAAAGATATTTTCTGGAGTGGCAACCACGGATAGTCTGTCGCAGTTTAGGAGGACGCACGCCTCGCTATGCAAGTTTGCTGGAAGTCAATGGATGCAAGTGGCTCAGGATACTTATTTGTGACAATCTGACAGGCTGTGATAATGGTATACCATTGCATCCCAGCTATGTATATCTGAGATGCAATTGTTAAGATACACATCCTGGGTTTGGTAACATCGATGATCTACTCATAAAGAATGAGAATATAATAGGAGGGAACTCCGCGCCGTGGAGCTATAAAGACGTTCGTGCTGAGTAAAAAAAAATCGTACAGATCGCGAGTTGCTTAAAAACAATTACATCTTTAGAAAAGTGACCCTCGTGTATAAAACTGGAGATAAAAAACTTAGGTTATTAGTGTTCTGTTGTTTCTATAAGAAGCATTTACAAATAAACTTCGACAGTGTAGCTCATATAGACAGACTGCAAATTCTGCGGAACTAAGATCAATCCCCAGACTGGACACGTTTTTTTTTCCTTTGTATATGTTTTAAAATATTGATAATTCATTTAAGAATTGATGAACGTAATATATCAATCTAAGAAGCAAAATATCATTTGTAAAAGGCAATCTGGCAGAAATTTATAAATAAATAATAATATCGACAAAAAGTAATTGCCGCCAAAATACTTAGAATACTCGTGAGAAGTGCGCTGGGTCCAAAAACCCCTTACCGAAGAAAGAGTATTTACAATGTTTGACTTGTAAGGCTGAATACGATATAGAATGTGCAACTATTAGCCACAAATCCATTAATATGATGGAGCGAAAAGACCACTGAACATGTCCAGAATGCGTGAAGCAGACGACCATAAAACGGCAATGTTAACTGTACTTTCCTATACGTAGCAGCACTGTAGCAATAGTAGGGGGACGAAAGGATGGAGCAAGAGTTAAATGTGTGCATTGCGCTGCGAGACTCGAGACACGAGAGGGAAAAGTCTTCGCACGTCAGGATCAAGGAAAACGACGACACTGGCTGCGCACTGAAGCGGTTTTTTGGGAAACTTGATGTTTGAACTCCTGTACTGCCCTTTTTTGTTAACCTAATTTTTTATATATCTGTTATAAATAAAAATATCTTATAGTAAATATATGTTATAGTTAAAAATATCTTTTGAAATAAATGTAATTGAAGTTAGGGTTATTAAACGCTAGATCTTTAAACACCGGAAAAGATGAACTTCTTGTAAGCATCCTTAACCACTCGCCAGATATCCTGGTTTTTAACGAAACTTGGGTAAGGACAGGCGAAGAGGTACTAGCTTCAGTGATACTGTACTACAAATTTATGTGTAGACCCAGACAAAGTAAAAGGGGTAGAGGTAGGCTTTTATGTAAGACAGGGAATCCTTACAAGAGTACGGAATCATGCCACGTCTTCTCTAGAACAAATGTGGCTTGAAGTTTAAACTACCACAACCTAGTAACCTATGGCTCTTGGCATTGCCTATACCGGAGTGCGTTAGTGTTCAACAAACTGTAGACGCCCCTAGTGAGACAATGAACTCTTTGGCTTGGTTTGACGTCACCTGCATCCTAGGCGATTTTAATATTAATATGGCCAATTCTAACTCCCCAAATGTAACAAAACTTAATTTTTTTGCCTCCAACACAATCTTAGGCAACTAGTTAAAGAACCTACCAGAATAACAGACAAATCTCAATCAATAATAGATCATGTTATGACTGACACTAATTCAAAATGTAAAAAGGTTAAAGTGATACAAAATAACTGCCTAAGTTATCATGTATTAGAAGATTTTGACATAAGAAAACCCAAATTAAATAAAGAAATTAAATTTCAACGAGTACTGTCTGATATTGATTTAGGCCCAGGAACTAATTCCTTGGGACTCTATGTATAATTTGCATAATGTATACCAAATGGTTGAAACTTTCAATAGATAAACTTAAATAAATAAACTTTTTTGTCATACACGCTCCCATTCGTAAACTAGTTATTAGAAATAAACTTAAACCTTGGATAAAAAATATGATAAAATTTATGATGAGTCTGCGAGACGTAGCTTTGGTAAAAGGTTCTTTAATAGTTTTATTAATAACAACATAAAGAAGCCTGCAACGCTTGGGAAAAATTTAAGGAATAATATTCAGCTTAATAACACTTACAAAAATCTAATTTCTGAACATTTAAATAATCCTAATAAAATCAATGATCACTTCTTGAATTTATCAGCCTGCAATATATTGACACGAATACTTAATCTGATTAAAATACCGCTTCATGACTTGCTGGACTACAGAAAAAGAACTCAATTTATAATTAGAAATATAAAGACTAATGCAGCAGGATACGACTGCCTAAATAAAGAAATGATTAAGTTGACTCTAGATGTGATACTCCCTATTATTACAATAATTCTTAACAAATCCATTGAAACAAATAATTAGCCCATACCCAAAAATAGCTCTGCTTCGGAACTTAAAGATTTGCGTCCCATTTAGATTTTGCCAATACTGCAAAAAGTGTTAGAAAAAGTAGTCCTAGGTCAAGTTTTAAATTATTTAGAAAATAAAAATATATACTTAATTCCAATCTGAATTTCGTAAGGGTCATGGAACAGAAACTGCACTTCTACATGTTACAGACGACTTGACGGAGGCGTCCGATATGGCACTAAGTAGCATAATGGTATTTATTTATTTATTTACTTTATTAGGAATTTTCACAGCATACAAGAAACATTAACATGAACATTAACATAAATACAATTAACAAGGATATTTAGCCATCAAAGAAGTTACAACTATATAATTTTTTTTTTAAATGTATGTGCAACAGGAGTAAAATACATTTTAATCTGTAGTGTAGTGTGTGTTTGTGTATGTGCGTGCGTGTGTGCGTATGCATGTATCTTATTAAGGCGAAAAACGGCAGGAGTGCTTCAGAAACATTGTTTAGAAACTGATTTCGTTTAAGATGGAATATGTCAATTTTTACAAACATATCAATATAGATTTGCATACACCTATATAAGACTGAGCTCTGGGCATATTTCGTTTTTGTAAGAGGGAAATCAAATAAATTTGTACTTCGTAGGCGGCGTGTTGGGATACGAAGACGCAATTTTTCTATCAAGGTAGGACAGTCTACGTGGCCATTTAATACATTATATAATAACCGCATATCTAAAATAATTCGTCTATTAGATAAAGACAGAAGTTTATATTCCGTTAGCGAGATATTATAATCACGCGTGGATTTTTTGGTAAAATGATTTAAGAACTATAGAAATTTTACTTGGACGTTTTCAATGTTACGAGTATGGGTAATGTAGGATGGGGACCAAGCGGGTGAAGCGTACTCAAGTTTACTTCGGACATAAGCAAAATATAGCGCTAGTAGGGGACTTGAACTCCGGAATACTTTTGAAAGTCTCTTGATAAAACCAAGCATTCTAAGTGCCTTATAACAGATGTAATTGTAGTGTTCTGAAAATATGAGCTTTGAATCCAACTAAACACCTAGATCCCTTACTTTCATAACACGACTTACAACACAATTATTTAATACGTACATAAATTGCAATGGATGTACTTGACGACTGAATGTAATTATTTGACATTAAGATTGAGTAAATTTTTTGTGCAATAGCTTGAAAATCTGTCAAGATCATCCTGAAATTTACGACAGTCCTCAACATCACGGATCGGATAAAAAATTTTAGTGTCATCAGCGTACATGAGAAAACGGGAGTGATGAAAGCAATTTGAAATGTCATATAAATAAATGTTAAAGAGCAGGGGACCTAATAAGGATCCTCAAGGGAACCCCCGATGGAATGGAAACTGTCCGAACAGTAACCACCGATTTTGACCCACTGTGATCTATTTCTTAAGTAAGAATTAAGCCACCTCAGCAAATCTCCATGTATCCCTAAATTTTCTAACTTTGAAACTAGTAAGCTGTGATCAATTCTGTCGAAAAATTTGGAATAATTTGTATATACCACATCTCTTTGAACGCGAGTATCCATTTTGCGGAAGATGAAATCCGTTAAGATGCATAGATTTGTCTGCGTAGATCTTTGACGCATAAAGCCATGTTTTTAACAAGGAATAAATGAAGATACGTGAGTATAAATGGTTCCATAGACGAGACTTTCAAAAAGTTTGCCAAAGGTGGACAGGATTGAGACAGGTCTATAATTTTCTGCCAACTGCCTTGATCCACTTTTGTAGATTGGTATTATGTAAGCATCTTTCCATTTCTTAGGAAAAACGCCATTTAAAGATTTATTATATATTAAAGACAGAGGAAAAGCTAGTGTTTTGGCACATTTTTTTACAAATAAAGGTGGTATATTATCGCTACCGGCGCCCTTGTTGGTATTTATTTGAAGGATATATTTAAGCACAACCTCAGGAGTTATATGGACAGATGAATGGGTATGCGAATTCGGTTTATTAGTGGTGGCAAACAAATGTGCTCAGTTACAAGAGTTATAAACTGATTGAAAATATTCAAGGAATGTATCGCATATACCTTTCCCACTAATAGTTAAATCTTGGTCTTTTAGAAATTGATTGAGAACTCGATTACTCTCGGGCATTTGACTGTTTGCAACTGGAACTACTTTTAGCTAAGTTAGATTTCTATCGATTTTCAAAGAACACGTGTCGGTGGTTCCAGATATTTCTCACGAATAGAGAACAAATGGTGATAGCTGATGACAAGAAAGGTGAAAAGAAGTCCTCATCCTGGCGATCAGCTCAACGCGGCGTGCCTCAAGGTTCTTTACTAAGCCCAGTCCTATTCCCATTTTTACAGCAGACTTACCTAGGCACATAAAATCCTGTAGATATCACTTGATGATAAACAACTTTAATATTAATTTGATAGCAAAAACACGCAAGAAGTCTTGGTCTCAAAATAAATCTCTGGTTCTAAATCCGAGTAAGTCACAAACGTTGTTTTTATGCACTAAAAACAAAATAAGAAAAATATCACATCTGAAAGTTAACATAAAAATCAATAATATTGTTCTGCAACAGGCAACAGCTGCACATAAGAGAGGAGCTACGTGTACTTTGTGTGAATCATTGGTTCTCTTTCAATTTAATTATTGTAGTTCTACCTTTGGCCTTAGATTGAATTTCAGCACAGAGAAAGCTATAAAGCGAGAACAAAATGCCTTCAATGTACCGAAAAGAGATTACATAACCCCTTACCTAAACATACGTTTACTTAACATGAGTTCTAGAAGGGAGCTTCTCTACGCTTATGCTGTACGTAGAGTGATATGGAACGAAAAACCGGAATACCTATTTGAAAAACTTCTCTGGATTCTCGTAGAAGTCTTCGTATGAACGCAATAAGTCTTCTGAAGATGCCAAAACATAAAACAGGTTGTTTCAAATCTGCTGCAGCAAGAATATAGGACGATTTGCCTCCTCCTCTGAGAAATAAACTAAGCATTGCAAGATTCAAAGCTAGTGTATACAAATCTGCAACTAAACTACTAAAGCGGCAACATGCTGCAGAGAATAGGAAACATGGAAGAAATATAGGAATCTGAAAGACTTTTGTACTTATACAACCATAATAACCCGAAAAAACAAAAAATCGCACACATCCACCTACAGATTATATCCATACAAACCTACACATATGTACATTAAGAAGAATCTTGTTCGGCCATAGAAAGGAACTAAAACAATCCGGACCAAAGCTCAAGAATCGTCCAAAGGACTAACTATCACTAAATGGCAAAAAGAATAGGAGGCATCCACTAAAGGACGACGGACACACAGGCTGATTGGTCAGGTGGAGAAGTGGCTTAACTGCAGACATGGGGAGGTTAACTTTTATCTGATACAATTACTAACAGGTCACGGACGCTATCGAGTATATCTCCATCGTTTCGGTCATGAGGACTCCCCGGACTGTCCTAACGGATGTGGGGTACCAGAAGACGTGGAGCACGCTTTTTTCGCATGCCCGTTATACAGAAGCGAACGCGAAGATCTGAAGCAAGCATTAGGGACTATAACGGTGGAGAACCTAGCACAGACCATGCTAGAGTCCGATGATGCATGGAACCAAGTAACTGCAACGGTGCTAATAGCGCTAAGACGCAATGAGCGAGAAAGGCGCAAGGCCTGAGGATTGAGGAAAAGCATTGATTGCTAGACCACCTCCCACGAAGTAATACCTAACGGTGGTCCTGTGGGCGTTCATGAAGGTCCATCAGGAGTTTTTTTTGTAGGTATTATCCCTAATACCAGGGGTTGAGTCCAACACACCGCGCGCAAAGGCGTTTTTTCCCTCCATAAAAAAAAACCCACACACTGACACATGCAAGAGAACATATTAGTAACAGTTAGTAGTGCTCTTGTCTGCTCAAACTTACTTTATCTTTTCCTTTGTTGCGTATAAACACTTTGTAAGATATAACTTTTAGACGGTGATCGGGAAGCCCTCAATACTCACGACTCCCACATTACATCTACGGGAGACGGGAGTGGCTGGAAACCAGCGCTGCACGGGACTAAAATTCTGTGTCCGCAAATAACTCAGTATTTGCCTACCTCCGTTTGCCAAAATGTATAATATTGTTTATGTAATGTTGTTTATTTTTCGTGTGGCAATAAACTGTTTTAATTATTATTATGTTATTGGATCCCGGGATCCCTACAACTACTGTACGAAACAGCAGCACAAATTGTTGGTTTACGACTGTGGGTGTACTGTACATGTCCCGTGTCTTGGACATTGCATGTGAACTTCGATCTTAGTGTACATGTCGGAATAGAGAAGGTGAAGACAAATTAGTGCCTCTTCGTCTGCGTGAATGCCTACGGCACTATAAAGCATTCTGCTTAGGTTTTTTCATCTGGTAATATCCAAAATTAAATCGCCGCGGTCGAAATCGGGCTAAAGAACATCGTCATCATGTTATCGAGTAATTAATAATACGTAAAACGTCGCTTAGTGTAAGCTATCTGAGATTCAAACCCACGATACCTGGATTTTGATTCTGATGTTTTAGTTATCGGATATTATTTTTGGCCAAATAGTGATAGATAGAGATGGCGAATGTTATTCACGTTTTACATAAATTATTTTTATTTATATTAATATTTACTAGTTATTGCGTTAAAATTTACAAAATAGATGGTCACAGAGGATGGACTTAATGCCAAAGGCAATCTCTACCAGTCAACCCGAGGCGTGGTGAGATGTAGCAATAAACCGTCAGCTCGACCGTGTCAGGGCCACGTCCTCACAGAATTCCAGCGTAAAATAGCAGCATAATGCTGCTGGGTTTCGTTTGGTGAGTGCAGGGACCCGGAGAGCTTTATTACTGGTGTTGAGGCATTCCATCTCAGTGCTCAAGGGTGACAACGCGTCTGCATTATGATTCCTTATCAAGGATGAATGTAGATGTCATGGGCCGCAGGGATCACTTGCCACAAATTGTGAACTGCGTGCTTGTTTGTTACTTTCAATGTAATAAAATAAATAAATAAACTAATTAATATAAAGACTAAGAATAGTTAGTCAAAAATATAAATAAACAATAATATACACATATAGGAAGCCTTTGCTCAACAGTGGAATTATATATATATAACTTTACTTTTTTTTTACCAAGTAGTAAGTGAGAACCAAATACGCTGAGGTATGCTGCTGTATCACGCTGGTATTCCACTACTTCTCTTCCTTCTTCCTCGGGGAGCCTAGTAATTCAAACCGCAGCTAGATTATTATTAAAATATTAAATTATCTTACGATATCTGTACAGTTTATTATATTATAAGTTGTCGTGATTGTCCTGTTAGTACCTCTAAACCTTTCCTTATTTGGATATTTGTTACTGGGCTCGGTCACAGCTAAGTTTCTTGATTATTCTTTATAAGTGGGCTTTGTATTATATAATGCTGGTAGTCACCTGAACTGGCATCATAGCTCTGTTCCTTAACACCAACAATGCTTGAGATATAAAATAAAGCATTTTGTAAAATAATACCCTCTATATATCCAAAGAAACATTAAACACACCGCCACTGTAAATTCTCATAAAATAGCTAAACTGAACCTTGTTGACATATCGATAAGGTTGTGTTTTGGTTCTACTGCAGATTTGTTTAAATGATTCGTGAACATACACTGCAGCCTTTGATGGCACTGCTTATAAACCAAAAGAAATACGATAATCTTTTTTGTATTTTTATTAAACTAAAACTAAACAGGAAGAACATGGGCGAGAATATCAGCAAGAGTTTAAAGGAATGATATTAAAAAATTGTTTGAGAATGATATTAAAGTATTCTAGATTTAATTAAAAATAACTTTTCTTTTGTTTTTAAAAATGCTTATATAAAAATTCTTACAAATGGAATTTTAAGTCGTATCCGGGCTTTCTGTAGTTGGAAACTCATTTCATTATTAAATATTCTTTACAACCGTTGGTGAACTGAGATTAAATAGAAATACTTATACCAATAAAACTCATTTTCATTTATTCACTTATTACAAGATATACTAAAATAGAATTTGATCCAAATTATCTAAAAGTCTTGAAGAGAGAATGCCTCACCAGTTATAAGCGTCTCCAGATCTCCACCCTAACCGGACGAGACACAGCAGCGTCAAGTTTCCATTTTGGTACAACATTGGTACGTACTGCACTGGTATTCTGTGAGATTCTACCACTGTTCAAAATAAAAATAATTTTTATGTTACGAAGTGTTGTTTTCGGTTGGAAGACGAAACCAGGATTCGCTTAAACTTATTAGAACATAGCAATCATGCATATATTTACTATAACTCTAAAGTATAATGATACAGAAAATAACCATGTTAACACGTGAAGTTATTAAACTTAACGTGTTAACATGGTTATCATGTTAACATGGTTACATTGCCTCTTTAATAATTTAGCGAATTACGAAAAAAAAGAAAGAGGCAATGTAGCTTCAAGAAACATTTGTTTCCTGTTCATATAATAGTGAGCGGTAATGTTGCTGTTAATTTTGTTTATAAAGCAATTTAATTTGAATTATTCACAAATTGTCAACACAATTTTTTTTTTTTAAATTTGAATTGTTTTTGTGGGAATAGTAAGACGTATGTATAATAATTTATTTCAGACAAATATAATAGGCATCCTTACTATGTTAGTAAATGACAAATTATGTTATTGAATTAAATATATACACAATAACATTTATGTTTATGCATGTGCAAGTGCTTAGTGTCAAGCAATCTGGTTTATCACAAATTGCTCTCGCGATAATTTTGGAGCTCCACGGATTCATTAGGGAGACTACCCTCTGGCGAATAATGGATGGCATAAGTTCCGTCTGTACTGGTCACTTAACGCCCTACACTAATGTGAAAGATATCACCATCCTGAAGGCAATAGATTCCACACAGCTGCAATTCAGCAAACATCAAGCCAAATCGGAGAGCGGGAGCCATCAGAGACTGAAGTTTACGGTCACGACTCAGTTAGCTATGTACTCGAGAGTGGCGGCGTCTTTGATGTTTTTAAGATCTTTCTTTGTATATATGTATATACAGGAGGTATTTTACAAAATGCTTTATTTTACATCTCAAGCATTGTTGGTGTTTAGGAACAGGGATATGATGCTAGTTTAAGTGACTCTACCAGCATTGTATAAAGCCCCCTGGTGTTAAATCATCAAGAAACTTACCTGGGACCGATCCCAGTAACAAATATCGAACTAAGGTTTTAAAAGCATAAGCAGCGATATACGACAATCACGACACCTTATAAAATAATAAATTTTACAGATGCCGTAAAATAATTTAACAATTAAAAAACAAAATCCAACTGCGGTTTAAATGAAGGAGAAAGGTTGAGGGTGTCGTGGAATAACAGCGTGAAACAGCAGCATGTCGCTGTTGAATGTGTTTGGATTTGTGTCATTTACTATCTGGTAAAAAGTAGTGTTGGGGATAGACCTCCTCTTTCGATAGGGTGTGAGAGCATAGTCCACCATCCGGTTCCACTACGGATTTGCTTCCTTTACATGATTTAGAAAAAAAAAAAAATTAATTTCTTTCTTAGATATGCAGTTTTCTTACACTATCGAGCACGTGTTAAATCAGCACTTCAGATTGTAATTAACAATTTCATTGGTGCCGGGATCGAACTCGATTTGCGCGCGTACCGTGAAAGTAAAAGCGAGCGTTTAGACCAGAGGTTCCCAGACTTTTTTTCTCATAGACCACTTTCAAAATTTAGCTTTTCGTTCCGGTGGACCCCTGCAGCTACATTTCTACCATATTCCCAAAACTCGACAAAAACTGTGAAGATTAGATATTATTACTAAGGAAATTTGCGTTGCGGCTGAGTTCCAACCACGAATTAATAGTTTTCGGCGGCTGTTTGAATATAGAATATGCAAGTACAAGTACAAGTTACAAGTAACAGTCGCTTAGCTTCTTATAATATTTTTGATTAAAATATTATCTGCCGACATTGTTAGGTGAAGTTAAGTCAACATTTTAGCTCTTCATTATCGAAAGAAAATAAATTCCCAAAAACCAGAAACTCCGGGGTCCACCTGGAAAATTTTGGGAACTAAGGGTTCAAATAATATGGATATGTATGTTATATATAGTATGTGTGTGCTTTATTGTTTGTCTGTTTATTTTATATTAGCTATTCTTAGTCTTTTCTTTTTATTAATTAGTTTATTGCTAAACCAATATCTCACCATATCTTGGGTTGACTGGGAGAGAATGCCTTTGGCATTAAGTGCGCCCTTTATGAACCTCTAATTTTGTTAAGGTTAATGCAATAAGAAGGAAATAAATAGAAATAATTTAATTCAAAATGTGGAAACATTTGCCGTCTCTGACTAACACGATTTGTACAAAACATTATCCGACAACTTAGACATCAGTATTCAAACTTCGAGGATCGTGGGCTTGAATCTTTGATAGCTTCCACCATCGGACTTCACAACACACTGCTGGATTTCATCCTTTTGTTGTGAACAACCCTCAAACCCGAACGAAGCGCTTTGCTTCGTCTTTCATTATTCGTACAGCAAAGGACTGGAATAGTTTGCCCGCGTCTGTCTTTCCCTCTGATTACAATGTGGGTGTTTTCAAGAGTAGAGTGAATAGGCATTTACTGAGCTAGTGCGCCTTACCATCCAGGACTGCATTTCCGCTTAACATCAGGTGGGATCATGGTCAAGCACTTGCTTTAAAAGTTTAAAAAAAAATGGTTACACTAAGAGAGACTTGTGTATCATTAATCACTCGATAATATGATGATGATAAATGGTCTCCTGGCCGATTTCGACCGCGGCGATATATCTACAAGATAACTACGATAACATGGTGGACAACAATCTCACGAAAGAGGATACCGAAGACCGGGCAAAGCGGAAGACAGTCTGAAAGCCGACCCTGGTAGTAGGCTGGGAAATCGCTAGGCAGAAGAAGAACTACGATACTGATCAATTTTTTTTATAGTACGGAGACAAATGCACTCACTTATCGTTCTTTATTCCCATGTGAAGAATGGACAATAAGATGGATGGAAGTAAGGTCCAGATGCAGTGTCGGAGACACAGTACAGCAACAATCAAAACCTAAAATTTTGATGTAAAATATTCTTCTAAGCTGGAAATCGAACTCAAGGTCTGCGATGAAGCATTAATTAGATTTGATTGAAACTAAAAATTAAACACTCCATCGGTTTAAAAGATAAAAATCATTTTTATGTTACGAAGTGTTGTTTTCGGTTGGAAGACGAAACCAGGATTCGCTTAAACTTATTAGAACATAGCAATCATGCATATATTTACTATAACTCTAAAGTATAATGATACAGAAAATAACCATGTTAACACATGAAGTTATTAAACTTAACGTGTTAACATGGTTACATTGCCTCTTTAATAATTTAGCGAATTACGAAAAAAAAGAAAGAGGCAATGTAGCTTCAAGAAACATTTGTTTCCTGTACATATAATTGTAAGCGGTAATGTTGCTGTTAATTTTGTTTATAAAGCAATTTAATTTGAATTATTCACAAATTGTCAACACAATTTTTTTTTTAAATTTGAATTGTTGTTGTGGGAATAGTAAGACGTATGTATAATAATTTATTTCAGACAAATATAATAGGCATCATTACTATGTTAGTAAATGACAAATTATGTTATTGAATTAAATATATACACAATAACATTTATGTTTATGCATGTGCAAGTGCTTAGTGTCAAGCAATCTGGTTTATCACAAATTGCTCTCGCGATAATTTTGGAGCTCCCACGGATTCATTAGGGAGACTACCCTCTGGCGAATAATGGATGGCATAAGTTCCGTCTGTACTGGTCACTTAACGCCCTACATTAATGTGAAAGATATCACCATCCTGAAGGCATTAGATTACACACAGCTGCAATTCAGCAAACATCAAGCCAAATCGGAGAGCGGGAGCCATCAGAGACTGAAGTTTACGGTCACGACTCGAGAGTGGCGGCGTCTTTGATGTTTTTAAGATCTTTCTTTGTATATATGTATATACAGGAGGTATTTTACAAAATGCTTTATTTTACATCTCAAGCATTGTTGGTGTTTAGGAACAGGGATATGATGCTAGTTTAAGTGACTCTACCAGCATTGTATAAAGCCCCCTGGTGTTAAAGAATCATCAAGAAACTTAGCTGAGACCGATCCCAGTAACAAATATCAAACTAAGGTTTTAAAAGCATTAGCAGCGATATACGACAATCACGACACCTTATAAAATAATAAATTTTACAGATGCCGTAAAATAATTTAACAATTAAAAAACAAAATCCAACTGCGGTTTAATTGAAGGAGAAAGGTCGAGGGTGTCGTGTAATACCAGCGTGAAACAGCAGTATGTCGCTGTTGAATGTGTTTGGATTTGTGTCATTTACTATTTGGTAAAAAAGGTAGTGTTAGGGATAGACCTCCTCTTTCGATAGGGTGTGAGAGCATAGTCCACCATGCGGTTTCACTACGGATTTGCTTCCTTTACATGATTTAGAAAAAAAAATATATTTAATTTATTTCTTAGATATGCAATTTTCTTACACTATCGAGCACGTGTTATATCAGCACTTCAGATTGTAATTAACAATTTCATTGGTGCCGGGATCGAACTCGATTTGCGCGCGTACCGTGAAAGTAAAAGCGAGCATTTAGACCAGAGGTTCCCAGACTTTTTTTCTCATAGACCACTTTCAAAATTTAGCTTTTCGTTCCGGTGGACCCCTGCAGCTACATTTCTACCATATTCCCAAAACTCGACAAAAACTGTGAAGATTAGATATTATTACTAAGGAAATTTGCGTTGCGGCTGAGTTCCAACCACGAATTAATAGTTTTCGGCGGCTGTTTGAATATAGAATATGCAAGTACAAGTACAAGTTACAAGTAACAGTCGCTTAGCTTCTTATAATATTTTTGATTAAAATATTATCTGCCGACATTGTTAGGTGAAGTTAAGTCAACATTTTAGCTCTTCATTATCGAAAGAAAATAAATTCCCAAAAACCAGAAACTCCGGGGGTCCACCTGGAAAACTTTGGGAACTAAGGGTTCAAATAATATGGATATGTATGTTATATATAGTATGTGTGTGCTTTATTGTTTGTCTGTTTATTTTATATTAGCTATTCTTAGTCTTTTCTTTTTATTAATTAGTTTATTGCTAAACCTATAACTATAACAATATCTCATCTATAACATATCTTGGGTTGACTGGGAGAGAGAATGCCTTTGGCATTAAGTGCGCCCTTTATGAACCTCTAATTTTGTTAAGGTTAATGCAATAAGAAGGAAATAAATAGAAATAATTTAATTCAAAATGTGGAAACATTTGCCGTCTCTGACTAACACGATTTGTACAAAAACATTATCCGACAACTTAGACATCAGTATTCAAACTTCGAGGATCGTGGGCTTGAATCTTTGATAGCTTCCACGATCGGACTTCACAACACACTGCTGGATTTCATCCTTTTGTTGTGAACAACCCTCAAACCCGAACGAAGCGCTTTGCTTCGTCTTTCATTATTCGTACAGCAAAGGACTGGAATAGTTTGCCCGCGTCTGTCTTTCCCTCTGATTACAATGTGGGTGTTTTCAAGAGTAGAGTGAATAGGCATTTACTGAGCTAGTGCGCCTTACCATCTAGGACTGCATTTCCGCTTAACATCAGGTGGGATCATGGTCAAGCACTTGCTTTAAAAGTTTAAAAAAAAATGGTTACACTAAGAGAGACTTGTGTATCATTAATCACTCGATAATATGATGATGATAAATGGTCTCCTGGCCGATTTCGACCGCGGCGATATATCTACAAGATAACTACGATAACATGGTGGACAACAATCTCACGAAAGAGGATACCGAAGACCGGGCAAAGCGGAAGACAGTCTGAAAGCCGACCCTGGTAGTAGGCTGGGAAATCGCTAGGCAGAAGAAGAACTACGATACTGATCAATTTTTTTTATAGTACGGAGACAAATGCACTCACTTATCGTTCTTTATTCCCATGTGAAGAATGGACAATAAGATGGATGGAAGTAAGGTCCAGATGCAGTGTCGGAGACACAGTACAGCAACAATCAAAAACCTAAAATTTTTGATGTAAAAATATTCTTCCTAAGCTGGAAATCGAACTCAAGGTCTGCGATGAAGCATTAATTAGATTTGATTGAAACTAAAAAAAATTAAACACTCCATCGGTTTAAAAGATAAAAAATCATTACTTTGGTATGATATATACACGTGATTGGTTGTAGCTTATGGTTGTGTTGTATACCACAATAATGTTATATTTATGCAAAATGATAAATGAAAATTAATCAAATGATTTATTTATTTATTTCACTTCACCAATAACTACATATATTTAACAGTTACATTACGAAATGAATATGAGGTCTAATGAGTAATAGGTCATATCTTTTTTTCCATAGGTCAATGTGATAAGTTGGGAATTTTCATTGTTTACACAAGATAATTCTGGGAAAGTATTCTGGAATAACCGTCGTCTTTTTATATAATGGCGCATATATCCATATCGTAGATTACATTCGATAGTTTATTAAAGAGCATCGCCTGTTTCTCTGAAGTGTTATAATGTCTAAAGCGATGCACAAGTTATTCGTTTATTTTATTTTTGTTACAAGCATCGCATCTTCCTCGACGCTTCTAAAGCTAAATAATTTCCTCACCGACCAAACGAACAATATTAGAAACTTAATCGAAATGAAAAGGGATCAAATGAATCAAGCGCTCAGGTCCAATAATTACCGACGAATGGAATGGAAGAACACCTTTAATAGTTACATAGAAGAACAAAGAAACAAAATAAACGCGGAAATAAATGGTTATACTGAAAATAGTAAGGAACGTGAAAAAAAAATCGCTGATTCATTCCTTCATGATCCAACGGAAAGCTCTGCGTCGAAGCTTGAGAATCCTGATGTTGTTTTGACTGTGCCGTCAAGGATAGCACGAAATGGATATCGTTGTGAGACACACATTGTGGTGTCTGAAGGATATTTACTAAATTTACACAGAATACCTCATTCTAAAAGTAAAAGAAAAATTAATTCAAACACAATATTACTTCAACACGGTGTGTTTGGCAGTTCTGCGGATTGGATCTTGAATGGACCCAACAAAGCGTTAGCTTATGTCTTGGTAGATGCAGGTTACGACGTCTGGATATCCAACGTAAGAGGCAATGAATATTCAAATGAACACGCTTGGCTAAGAAAAAATTCAAAATCGTATTGGAACTTTTCCTGGCATGATATCGCATTGCACGACATCCCTGCCATTCTCGACTACATTATACAACTAAAAAGGGCAGACACCAAAATTACATACATCGGACACTCCATGGGAACCACTATTCTCTTTGCAATGTTATCGTTACGACCAGAATATAACCAAGTGTTAACTGCAGGTTATGCTCTCGCTCCAGTTGTGTTCATGTCTAATATAAAACCGCATATAAAAACACTTGCAACTATAACAAACGACCTAGCGCATTTAGAGACGATGATTGGCTCCCACGAATTTTTACCTAAGAGATCAATATTCCGAAAGTTTGTGAACGCTTGTGACATTAATGACATTAATAACATAGTTTGTAAAAATATTGTCAATCTTTTATGCGGCGAAAATGAACGACAATACAATGAGACCTTGTTACCGGTGTTTTTAGCACATCTCAGCGTCGGAACGTCATGGAAGACGTTAGTACATTTCGCTCAAGAAATAAAAGCACAACATCGGTTCCAGCAATTTGACTTTGGAGCTGTGAACAATTACAGAATGTACGGCCATGAGCATCCACCAACATACGATTTGGGTAAAGTTACGTTGCCTATAAAATTGTTCTGGGCTCGTAATGATTTCTTGTCTAGTGAGGAAGATGTAAAAATGCT
Organism: Teinopalpus imperialis; assembly: GCA_029286865.1. Taxonomy (NCBI): domain Eukaryota; kingdom Metazoa; phylum Arthropoda; class Insecta; order Lepidoptera; family Papilionidae; genus Teinopalpus; species Teinopalpus imperialis. The sequence goes on from JAGSMU010000003.1 coordinate 17,304,666, forward strand.
TCAAGATAAATTACCATCAACGACAGAATCCTATCTAGTTCCAGATCCGAAGTTTAACCATGTAGATTATATGTGGGCGATTGATGCACCAACGTTGCTACACGCTGAAATTTTGAGGTCGTTACAAAAATCTTTTGAGGGATCTAATTGATTTCATTGATGTTCCAATTTCTGGATGAACATCGCAAACTTTAAACGGCTTTTAGATGACACGGTAAAATATATATTTCAGTTATTGTCAAATTTAATAATCTCTTGAAGTTTGGACGAAACTCTTGAATATAAACACAGAGGTGAAATGAAGAACGACATATCTATAGGAGCACATTGGATTTAGATCTTTGGTCTACACAAAGTTTTAAAATTAAAAAAATTGTAAAATTCACCATTTTCTTTTTCTATACTATAATATCTGATTTTACAGTTCAATAAATAATGTAAAACTCATGCCAGTCACATGGCTTATTTGTGAGAGGCCCCAGCAACTAAGTCGCAGGTGTTGGATTCGATTACCAGCCAAGGAACAATATTTGTGCATCACAAATTGTTAGGTCTGGATGTGTTATATGTGTGTCCCGTGTGCCTGACACTCCATCTGATTCTTCATTACCGCAGGTTGTGGCTTTGAAAGTCGTGCATTACGTTGGTTGGTTTTCAGCCTCTCTGAGCGGTTGTAACTGCAAGAGTAGTGAGCGCTGTTACCTGGCTACACCAACGGCTAGGTGTTCGGCCTCAGGGTCTTTTTAATTCAGCCAAACTTACGAGAGTTATGTATGCCATTGTACGATAGTTTTCACACAATCTTGTTGATCCTCTTTGTTTCTATGTATGTGTAGTGTAATTATTACGGACTTCATCAAGTTCATTACCCGTCTACCTATTGTCCATGCTTGATTACATATATTAAGGATAATTTTTACCCTTTGATCTCAAAGATGCTTGAGCTTTTCGGCGAAAATTGTGTCTCTGACATTACATACAGGACTTTAGAATGCTCTTGTTGTGATTCAAAAAGCCTTGTCGTTGGAATTCTTTTGTCATTGCTTGAAAAGGTTATTATTGGTGAAAGTTCTTTAACTGAAGATTTATTTTGCCTCTTCATCCTCCACTTTATTGAAAAGAGGAAAAGCCTCTCTTACATCATCTTCCTCAAGCCAGGGTAAAAGTAACTAATATTAATGTACATAATATGATGGTAGGTAATTGTTATAATAGTTTTTCATTTACATATGTATAATGTTATGTTATGTTTAACAATAACATTTACTTTAGATCACCATCAAAGGATAGCACGACATATTGAAGATTAAAATCACTTTATCCTTATAAGAGTATTCTTACATAGAGAGTATATAAAGCGTATACTTTCACTTATATAAGTAAAATAAATTCATAAAATTAGCTATTAATAAATTATAAATTAGGCGTTTGCATAAGATAACGATGGAGAATGCTTTTTGGCATTCAATCTTGCTTTTTTTTTACTTCTGTTATATATCCATTCCCATACCTAAATGCAAAATGCAAATCAAGCAGCATCTTCTTTGTAACATTTCGACACAATCCCACGAGGCAGGTTGTGCTGAACCAGCATAAAGAAATTTGACAAACAGGCTGCGTTGACGTACCTGGGAGCGTTGTTAGCAGACACCGCTGTTTACCGCAACAGACAATAAATACTATTTTTTTCCTTTCATAATTATTCATTCTGTATCTAGCAAATATCAGGTTTAGACGTTACTTAGCTATACTTTAATTTGTAACTTTCATCTAATAAACATATTAAAGTAAATTGTATTTTTTGAGTACTACAACAGTGACTTCCATAATTCTCATGTAAATAAACACAATGAATAGTCATTTTTTTTTAAGAGTTTTAAACAAAAGTTACTAAAGACAATGTCCGTTCGTAGCTCGGAGTTGAATACAAGTAAAAAAAAAATACATAGATCAATCGCGACTGGAAGTGGCTCTAATGATATGTGCTCTTAATGTTTGAGGAGTTTTTTGATAAGTAGATATACATTTAGATTGTTTTATATGTTTATTGTACAATTTTGTTACTTTATCTAATTTTCTCGATGCTAAAAACAAATTATACGGATTTAATGGCATTTCTTAAAAAAGTATAGACGTTTCGAGTGCTTCACAGCACTCATGGTTACTTGGGGGCCTTTTTTTATTACACTGAGAGTACCAAACGAGCACACAGTTCACCTGATGGCGAGTGATACCTGCGGCCCATGACATCTACATTCATCTTTGATAAGGAATCATAATTCATATGCGTTGTCACCCTTGAGGGCTGTGATGGAATGCTATTGGAAATTGTACTAGGATATTAGAACCACACAGAATGTCAGTGTAAAATAGCAGCACAATGCTGCTGTGTTTAGTCTGGTGAGTGTAGGGATCCTGAGTCCTTTATTACTGGTGTCATCACATGCCTCATGGCAATCTATCTCAGTCCTTAAGGGTAACATCGCATCCGTATTATGATTCCTTGTCAAGGGTACATGTAGATGTCATGGGCCGCAGGAATCACTGGCCACACTATTTGATTTTTTTGCTTTGATTATGCTCGTTTGTTACTCTCAATGTAATAAAAAAATGTATATATTTAAGTAACAGGTCGTCGCTCTATCTAGTTTCGGTCGTATTACACTGCGACTGTCAGTCCAAAGTTGTCAATCTAGAACCTTTCTTCCACATCGGTTATCGGCTCTACGAGCTATATGGTCAGCTTATTGACCTTCAGCTTGGAAGTCGATGGATGCAGGTGGCTCAGAACCGTGCTTAATGGCAATATATGCGGGAGGCCTATATTCACCACTGGATTATAGATAGGCTTTGAAGATAAAGATTACTTAAGTTATAGTAGTTTATTGTTTTGTTTCTCTGACTTTATTGTGACGACGCTGTCCTTGTTTATTGTTATAGATTCTGTCCATCCAAAGTTATCTGGAAGAGATCGCTTTTAATGATAATGTCTTTAAATAAAAAAAAATATATAATAAATGACTGCGCGGGGCAGATATCTATCATTATGTATTTTCAGATATCTGTGGGATAAATTTAAACTTCGACGTCCACCGATCGACTTCGACCACGGTGATTTCTCTTGGTGATTAGTAAATCACATCTTTTTATTTTTTTTAATAAGATTGCTAGCAAATGCTATTAATGTAACTAAAATTCCCGTTTACCACTCCAACTAAGCTTAAAATGCTGGTGCTACGAGATGGTCCAAGACAATAGTCGATTGGTCGATTCGAACTTACGACCTCAAGTTTCGCAGACCTTACCCTAAACCAGTAGATATTGCCGCTTCTATTTCGCAGGATAGATTATAGTTTCGATAAATATCGTTCTTTCCATGTTCTGATATTTTGCATGTGGAATAAGATCGGAGGAAAGTTCAAAGGCAATGCAGGGATATATACATACAACATACCCAACCCTGAAAATATGTCCTGCATTAATAGTTTTTCTCGGCTGGAAATCGAATCCTTAACCCGCGTCTTGGCGTATGGGTATCTAACAACTACGCTATGCGGCCACGTGATCACCGATCAGGTGATATATACTGACTCGTTGTCCTGTTACGATCGGTGTCCCGTTACGCTCGAGCCGAGAGTAACCGTATCAAGGCGAGTTAAATATTATATATGTAATTATCGTTAAATGAATTAAATACTTTAATTGTGATTTAATAAATTGTGTATTAATAATTGATATTCTATGGTACATGTATATTGTTATTGTGTGCGGAGTTTTTTGTGTACCTGGGATTAACTAGCAAAGGCCATTATAAATTTAACTAACAACTATGGGTACAGATAATACTGAAATAAATTACGTAACATTATTTTTACTATTATATTTCAATGCAATACTCAATTTTTTTTAATTAGAATACAAACTGAAAATATTTTAAATAAATTTCTTAAACAACATAATAAGATTTCTTCGACAATTGGATATTTTATATTGTAAGTATTATTTACAGAATTCGGTAAAATACAATGCTGTAAATCCATGTTCCAACAAAGATTTTAAATACATTTCAAATCAGATACTGTCACATTGGTAGAGCTACACTGAAGTTTGTTTCTAGCTGCAGAATGAATGGGTCAGCTAGACCGGGGATGGACCACGCCCTCACAGAGCGTAACACTGTCTTGCTGTGTTACTTCTGGGGAGTGTATTTATCATTTCACCCATTTCATACAATCATTAAATTTGATAAAAAATGAAATAAATACTTGTATTGACAATTCTAATGATAAATATCTTTTATTAAGTCTTTTAGATCGCTTATAATTTCCAATGATACAACAAATTAATTTGTGAAATTCATTAATTTCAAAATAAAAATACAGAATACAAAATTGTGTGTCAAATCGATATTTATCACTAGAGATATTAAAAGCAGTAAAGGTACCTAAACAAAAAACCCAACATCAATTAGCTTCTTCAAAAGATTTTTGTAATGAATTTAAAATTTCATCGTTTAACAACGTTGGGGCGTCTATCGCCCATATGTAATCTAAATGGTTAAACTTCGGGTCTGGAACTAGATACGATTCAGTCGTCGATGTTAATTTATCTTGAAGCATTTTTACATCTTTCTCACTAGATAATAAATCATTTTGTGCCCAGAACAATTTAATAGGCAACGTCACTTTATCCAAATCGTATTTTGGTGGACGGTCATCACCATATATTCTGTAATTGTTGACAACTCCGAGGTCGAATTGCTGGAACTTTTCTCTGGCTATCATTGCTTGGGCGAAATGCACTATCGTCTTCCACGACGTACCGACGCCGAAATGAGCTAAGAACACTGGCAACAACGTCTCATTGTATTGTCTTTCATTTTCGCCGCAAATCTGAAAGATAACATTTTTACAAACTGAACTATCAACGTAATCAATATTACAAGAGCTTGCGATCTTTCCGAATATTGATCTCTTAGGTAGAAATTCGTGGGAGCCATACAACATTTCCATGTGAGCTAAATTACTTGCTATTGGTGCAAGAGATCTTATTGGAGATTTTATATCAGTCATAAACACAACTGGAGCGAGAGCATAACCTGCAGTTAACACTTGGTTATATTCTGGTCGTAACGATAACATTGCAAAGAGAATAGTGGTTCCCATGGAGTGTCCGATGTATGTGATTTTGGTGTCTTCCCCTTTTAGTTGTATAATGTAGTCGAGAATGGCAGGAATGTCGTGCAATGCGATATCATGCCAGGAAAAGTTCCAATACGATTTTGAATTTGTTTTCAGCCAAGCGTGTTCTTTCGAATATTCATTACCTCTAATATTAGACATCCAGACGTCGTAACCTGCGTCAGCTAAGACATAAGCTAATGCTTTGTCAGGTCCATTCAAGATCCAATCTGCAGAACTGCTAAATATGCCATGTTGTAGTAATATTGTCTTTGAATTAATTTCTCTTTTACTTTTGGAATGAGGTATTCTATGTAAATTTAGTAAATATCCTTCAGACATCACTGTGTGTGTTTCACATCGATATCTATTTCGTGCTATCCTTGCTGGAACAGTCAAAACAACATCAGGATTTTCAAGTTTTGACGCAGAGCCGTCCGTTGGTACGTAGGAGAATGAATCGGCGAATTTTCTCCCTTGATCTTTAACATTTGCAATATAACTGTTTATTTCTGTGTTTATTTTGTTTTGTTGCTCTTCCACGTAACTAGTGAATACGTTCCTCAAGTCCATAGCTGTATCGTAACTAGATGTGAAGGCTCGTTCTATCTGATCACTTTTTTCTTCGAAGAAATTCACGACCCTGTCCGATTGGTCAAAGAAAAAATCGTTTAGATTTTGAATTGTCGAGAAAGATGTGACGCTTGTAACGAGAATAAAATAAACGAATATCGTATACATTGCTTTGATTGTTTACACACTACAGAAGGAGACGACTCTCTGTAATATACTATCTAATAAAATACACTATGACCCGTGTATGAGATCACGACAGCACGAGTTGATTATTGCTCCGTATTGACCGTTATTCGTTTGTTTTTTACGTAAATAGGAATTTACATGAAACAGTCTTTAATTTAAGACATATTTTTTGTTGCGATTTATATACTTCTTTACAAGACCTTGATATGTACCTACAATATCTTGTTTACAGAAAAATAATTGTGCGTATAATATTTAAAAATAACTATAAGTTTGTGTGATAAGTGACCGGGAATAGACGGCGCCCTCACAGAATGCCAGCGTTGAATATCAGCATTAGATCACCAGACGAAACACAGCAGGTGTTTGGAGTGAAGGAATCCCGACACTCAAAACCCCGTAACGAGACATTCCATCTCCTTCGCTTTGAAAACAGAACTGCATTATGATTCTTTATAGAGGATGAATGGTTCGCAGAAATCACTCACCATAAATTTTCGTGATTCCGGGATATAGGTAAATCTATTGGATTTTGGTAATTCCATGATAATGTCCATATATCAGTGGCACAACTAGCCTATTGCTGCACCTATTAATTTGTGACGTCAATAATAATTTGTGCGTCACACGAGTACAACGAAGGTCGCTGAGAATTAACCACAGATGTAATTCAGTAATTTCAATACTTTAGTTTAGTTTTCATGATAATCAACCAAGGCGTCTTACAAGTTTCTAATAGATTAACTATATACGAGTTTAACTTAACTTCTGATCGTTTAACTTGATAGTAGAATAAGAAAAAGTGATACAGTAAGAATTTTAACTATGTTCATAATATTTCTTTTAGGCTCAGTTTCGCAGTGCCGTTTGTAGAGAGTTGCTACGGCAATTCTACATAAACGAAATCGTCCAAGTATAATTAATTTCTTCTCATGAATTATCCGTAGCTCCAGACTTTTTTATGTAGTTCATCTGATGGTTAGTGACAGACTTCAGCGAATGACATCCTAAACAATGATACAAAATGCACATGCGTTGTCAATTCTGACCACTGAGATGGAATGCCCTGCCACCTGTAGCTGGGTCGGGTCTTCGAATCTCTACACTCACCATACGAAACACAGCAGGTTTACAGTGCTATTAGATGCTGATTTTTCTTGAGAGCCTTCCCCAGTCTTGAGGCGTCTTACCCTTTTTCATTCGTCCTTGTTTTTGATGTTATACTTATTTTGGTGTTTGGGAAAAGCGACACCATGAAGTTGATTGGTAATTGTCTCTAAATGTTTCGTGAGAACGAATAAATATATTCAAGGAATAATAAAATAAGGAATAAATATATTAGGAAGCAAAAAATCTTATCGCGAGAAATGAAGATTCCCGCTAGGACTCTGTCGCGAATTATAAAACAAGACCTGTAGCTCGATGCTTATCGTCGATATACAGGACATGCCCTAAATTAATTTTACAATTTTTTAATTGATCGAACAAAACGCCTTCTGACGAGATACTCTTATCAAGGAGTCACAAAACTACATGTTTTTTTCCAATTATGGTCAGTTTTAAAGGACAAGGCCATTTCTAAAAGACTCGGCGACATTGAGTCTCTTAAAAAATCTTTGGAGCAAGCAGTGGCGAAATTTCCCTTGGAAACAGTGCGTAAATCCACAGATTCGTGGCCAAATAGATTAAAGGCCTGTATAAAAGCCAAAGGTGGCCATTTCAAATAGAATATTTTTTATTTGCTGACTAACTAATAAAATATATAAATAGGTATAAATTTTAATAATAATACATTACTTCATTAAAAAAAATGCATTTTCATTTGTAACAGAACTTATAGCCACATTAGGTATATTTATACATAAATTGTGTAATAGTGTGTGTGATTTTAAATTATATGTATGATGGTGAATGATAATGTATTTATTTAAACCGCATACGGGATATAATTTTTAGTTATTTTTGTTTTGTTACGCTAAAAATGTAGTATAACTTCTTACGTGCATGCATAAGTAAACATATGTACACGTTATTTTTCCTCAAATTGGAGGGTGAGCTAGAAGGAATTGGAAGCAGTCATCTTATTCGGAGCCATTATATTAGAGTTTCCATGAGTGGCAAGGTATCTTCACTATGAACTTCAGGAGAACTGTGTTGTGTTTAAAAAATATAAAATTAAACCCGATTTATAGTATTTCTAGCTTACGTAATTTTTACGTTATGTCATTCTGTGCCGTGGGTTATCAGAGAAAATGTGTTGATTTAATCACAAACAAGATAATGATAAATACTTAATATGTGAAGACTTTTCGGATGTTGTTTAATACGTTGAGTAATAAGAGTTGTTCATAAATAATTTCTTAGAATAGCTTCTCGTTATTGAAGGTTTTTGGGTTTTGACTGCCAGTCCGAGAACTTCTCGGTTGCATGTAAGGCTACCCCCCGCCTGTTGGATCGATGACCTATGACGAGGCATTCCATCTAAGTCCTTAAGGGGGCAACGCATCTGCACTATTATTTCTTGTCAAGATAAATGTTTATGTCATGGGCCGCAGGAATCACTTACCATCAGGTGAACTGTGTGCTCGTTTGTTACTCTCCATTTAAAAAAAAAACTATGTGGGAGGCCCATGGTTAGTAATAGAGTATTGACATTATACACATCAATTTTATAATAACTGTTACATTATTATCTTATGAAGTAATACAAGTATACGCATACAAAAATAATTTAAAGATGAGTATTAAAAGTAGAAGGGGTTTTAACAAATATCTCTTTAGATTAGTCCCTTTGCACTATCCATTTCATTTTGTACAAAGTGCAATATTGTTTCTCATATTGGACGGCGACAGAAAACCGATAACGTGTGATCTGGGGAATTACCTATTTACGCCTCGGTGTATTTCCCGTTCTCGGCTCTTATTACACTAATATATGTTGATATTATTTTCTAGGCAATGATATAAGACGAATTTTTTGAAGATAAACTTTTGTGTGGCAGGTAGGAGTAACATTTGGAGGTCGAACTTGAGTGCTATGTTTCTATACGTTAATTTTAATGGAACGTTTTTCTCCTAAAAAGGTCGGAAAATAGGCACCAAGAGCGAGAGATTCATTGTGTTTATGTTTTTATTTTTAAAATATATTAATACATAAACTATTTATACAATCGGTCCTCTAGGTCACCTCCTTTGCCAATAGTCTTTCAATAAATCTACTGGAACACTATTTGTAAGAGCAAGGTCAGCTAGTTAGTATAGGCAATCACATCAGTAGTACATTCGGTGTGCCACTAGGAAGTATTCTGGGCCCTTTTTTAATTCCCATGTACATATGAGGCCATGACCACCTGGATTTAGAGTATTGACGGAGGCTAGCCGGTGTCTAGATGATTTCAAGAAAGTCTTCTGTCTAGTCCACGAGTAAGACCTTAAAAGTGCACAGTTAGAAAATTTATAAAAGTATAAATAAACACAACTTTACAATTTATAGTTCTTCCGATACGGGAATAACTGTCGTTGAGTTATAAGATAACCTTTGGAGTCCGGGAGAAGTGTGTTGAGAGTCCTTCCGTAAAAGATATAAGAACCTCAAGTGCATGTTGATATTATATGGGATAATCCTGTTGAGATACCGGGGCCGTAGCCATGGAAGGCCCCTCCGAGCTTGAGATTCGGAGGAATCATTATTCCTCTAAGAGTAGTCGCCTCCTGTTTTTCTAAATCATATTTGGTAGCAAATTTTTTCCAAAAACACTTTGCCTTTATTTGACATTGCTTTATGTACTCTTAAAATACCGCTTGCAGCTAATAGTTTCTAATATTTAAATATACAAAAATAACATAATAATAACTGTTCCCTATAAGAGTATTAGAAATCTTAATTATAATCAACGAAACTATATGAATTGAACAATATTAAACTTCATTGCGAATTTTTGCAACATAAATGGCTACGCTAGGTAGGTGGGTACAGAGCTACCTCCTACGACGACATTGAGATATACGATAAGCGCACATTGTACACAAGTACTTATGTAGATAAATTCTACACTTGTTATGATAACGTAATTTCTTCAACAATCTCACTAGCTGCTACTTAAAAATAAAATCATGCTTACCGTCTTTAACTTATAGGGAATTGTACCATATTTTTAAATAATAATCTTTTTCAACGGAAGGAATAGATAAAACTTAAACTTAAGTATTCTTTTGTAATACGTTATATCTTTAAATAACTAGTAAAAAAAATTGTAAGCGTGTTTTATTGTGAAAAGTATTTTCATTTAAAATCAATTCAGTTCCGAATGGTGTAACGAATATTTAATAATTAAATGAGTTTCCAACTACAGAAAGCCCGGATAGCGGCTTCATTTTCCAGTAGAGATTAATTTCATTTTTAACGTTTTTTATTATTACAGCATTTTAAAAACAAATGCAAGGATAACTCAAGAGATACATAACTTTTAAGAATTACAATGAATAGGAGAGGCTTCGGAAAATCACGGTTGTGGCTACGAGGGTACCTGAGTAAAGATCCTTTTCTCTATCTAGCAGAGCTTTTCGTCTGTTGTGTATAGGGATCAGATATCAAGGAGGGAGAGACCGGAGATCCTTATTACTGGTGACATTCCATTTTAGTCCTCAAGGATGACAACATTTTAAATATTTGTTGAAGATAGATGTGTTTGTTGGTCGCAGTTACCCTTTTCATCAAATCAGACGTTCAGATAGACATTTATAATATAGAGATAAAGTGTCCTTAAAAGTTTCAACGTTAATATGCGTACCATTCGAAAGAATTTTCCGGAAGATTGTATTCTTATATCGGAGCATATGACGTAAAACAATGGCAACCTCACTCAAGTGGAAACATTTCGCGGTACTCATCCACTCGATGTCATCAAACTCGAGAAGCACTCCCCGATCAGGACGTAGGAAATATTAGGAATCTCTTAAGAAAAATATCAGAGCAGCAGATTTATGGTAACATCTCGACGGAGAAAGGGCCACGCCTTCATAAAATATTAGAGTGAAATAGGAGCATAACGCTGCCGTATTTCCTATTCAGGGATGTGGAGACTGAATGAGGAAATTTCAGTCTTCAGAGATGATTCGATATTTTGTTTAGTTAGATCTACGTTAGATGTCATGGGTCGCAGTTATAATTTACCATTAGATGAACTGCACGCTCCTTTGTATAACTAATATTAAAAAACGTTCATTTATAAAATTCGAGAGAACTTTCCGGAAGATTGAATACTTACTCCTATCGAAGTAAATCACTCACCTGGCCTCTTTAAGGTCGAGAAGCACTCATTGATCACGCCATAGGAAAGATAAGGAAACTCTTCACAAAACTGTAGTAGCTACACTGCAGCTTGTTTATATCTGTAGCATGATTGAGTAATTTCGACAGCAGCATAACGCTGCTATGTTTCATTTGGTGAGAGTAGGTATCCGAAGACCCAATTACTGGATTTTACCAGAGTACCATCCCAGTGCTCTGACGTGGCTAGTTGTAGGTTCGATTCCCTATAGAGGAACAATTGACAAATATGTTCACGACTTTCTGCTTATATGTATACGACTATATCGGATATCTTCCTGATCGAATAAAGAAGCATATTTGAAATAGTTCCTTTCGCCTTCACAAATTCCTGTTTTGGTGACGTCTCTTTTTCTATAGAACGACTTTGAACGATTTCTGCACACGATATTATCTATTCACAACGAAGGTACACATGCGTTGTTAACCTGGACGGAGAATTGAGATGAAAACAAAAACTTGGACACCAGTTTTTTTTTTAAATAAACCATTATTTTATTTACTAACATTCCCGTTAACCACTCCAACTAAGCTTAAAAGCCTGTGTTAGGAGAAAACAGTCTAATGGCGGGTTCGAACCTACTACCCTAAGTTTGGCAAACCGTACCATGAACCATGAGGCTATTGACGAAAAATCAAAAAATTTCTGACTCACCACACGAAATACAACAACGTTATCCACCGATCGAGCCAACACATACATGTCGGAGCTAGAACTAGTTGCAGTATGGCTCTAGCACTACAGATAGCGTATATATTTGTAGACTTTAATTCAATGTGTACTTACTTAACAACTACACACTAACCAAGTGATTCCAGTCAAGTGTATAAGAAAAGGTTTCAAGTATACTACTAATTTCTGAATGCGATTCATCGTTGAAGTCGAACTGTTTGCTACGGTCCTATTTCAAAACGCTCCCTCACGACAAACTTACCGTGAACCTAGCGACACAACCCCACCTCCCGCGCGCCCCTCTCGCTTCTGACTAACCATCAAGTAAACTGTGCACTCGTTTCAGATCAACAGTTTTATAAAAAAAATAATAATCTCTTACTAGCTATAAGTTATTTATGTTATACAATTTGTTAAGGAAATGCTTAAAACATTATTTCAGCCTATCACTCATCCACTGTGGGAACACAGACCGCCACAATTTTACCTCAACTTCCTGCAGACTTGAATAGGTCGCCCCTCCATCTAGTGGGTAGCCGATCCACTAGATGGAATACACCGCGGTGCCCAATACAAGCTTGCCACTCAAGACCCTTTCTTCCTCATATGTTATCGGTTCTACGAGCTATATACTTGCTCTTCCGGTTGCCATTTTAGCTAATATTCGTTCTGCGGATATATCTTTTATTCGATCACGCAGTGAAATTTAAGTTTATTTGACAGTAGACTGCAGTTTGTTTCTAGGTGCAGAATTAATGGGTCAGTTCGACCGGGGTAGAGACCACGCCCTCACAGAACACCAGCGTAAAATAGCAGAATAATGTTGTTGTGTTTCGTCAGGTGAGTGCAGGGATCCGGAGACTTTTATTGCTGGTGACGAGGCATTCTATCGGACTGAGAGGACTGACCTCAAGGAGCAAGCGTTATGATTACTTGTCAAGGATGACCATAGATGTCATGGGCCGCAGTAATCACTTACCGTCGGGTGAACTGTGTGCTCGTTTAATACTCTCAATGTAATAAAAAAAAGAAACACCGAGTGTGTTTTTTGTGCGCGCTGCGGAGAGCCGAAGCGCGCTGAAAGATAACTCTTACTTACAATTATGTAAAAAAACATCACCCTCAGCTTCAGCCGTCTTTTTCTTACTCTCTGACACAGGATTCCTCGAAGCATATACCTTATCCATCTGCATCCATCGAGATCCCGTTAACTTGAATAAAAGTTTTATCACCTATATAAAAAACACGCCTTGCACCGCCAATAATTACTCATATAAAGCAGTTAATATCTTCATGGACGGTAGTAAAGCTCGTTATGACCCAGTTGGTCTTCTCCACAACCAGACGGCTCTAAGAACTTGTCATGAATAAGCGAGAAACTAGGAACGATGTCATAAAACAAGTTTAGAGTGCGCTGGGTGTGTTTGCACTTGAAAATTGTCACTATAAAGCAAGGTTCACACCGAAAGATATATTATGATATATATATATTATATTGAAATATTTTACTTTTATTTTATTTGCTTTCGACCACAGCGTTATTGATATTCATACACTACCAGACCCGAAAACCATGCACAAAATTTCGTCTAAGAATCGAAACGAAGACCTGCGACGGATCCGTGTCGCGTCACCGACCCGGCCGCGTGGTGATATATATATATATATATGTATCCACATCCAACCACACACCACACGACAAGACATCCACACCCATTCTCCACAAAGATTCAAGATCCACATGCACAGCTTTTTGGTCCTAAAAAGGTCACCAAGAGCGAGAGATTCATTGTGTTTATGTTTTTATTTTTAAAATATATTAATACATAAACTATTTATACAATCGGTCCTCTAGGTCACCTCCTTTGCCAATAGTCTTTCAATAAATTTACTGGAACACTATTTGTAAGAGCAAGGTCAGCTAGTTAGTATAGGCAATCACATCAGTAGTACATTCGGTGTGCCACTAGGAAGTAATCTGGGCCCTTTTTTAATTCCCATGTACATATGAGGCCATGACCACCTGGATTTAGAGTATTGACGGAGGCTAGCCGGTGTCTAGATGATTTCAAGAAAGTCTTCTGTCTAGTCCACGAGTAAGACCTTAAAAGTGCACAGTTAGAAAATTTATAAAAGTATAAATAAACACAACTTTACAATTTATAGTTCTTCCGATACGGGAATAACTGTCGTTGAGTTATAAGATAACCTTTGGAGTCCGGGAGAAGTGTGTTGAGAGTCCTTCCGTAAAAGATATAAGAACCTCAAGTGCATGTTGATATTATATGGGATAAATCCTGTTGAGATACCGGGGCCGTAGCCATGGAAGGCCCCTCCGAGCTTGAGATTCGGAGGAATCATTATTCCTCTAAGAGTAGTCGCCTCCTGTTTTTCGAAATCATATTTCGTAGCAATTTTTTTCCAAAAACACTTTGCCTTTATTTGACATTGCTTTATGTACTCTTAAAATACTGCTTGCAGCTAATAGTTTCTAATATTTAAATATACAAAAATAACATAATAATAACTGTTCCCTATAATAGTATTAGAAATCTTAATTATAATCAACGAAACTATATGAATTGAACAATATTAAACTTAAACTTAAAAAAACACGCCTTGCACCGCCAATAATTACTCATATAAAGCAGTTAATATCTTCATGGACGGTAGTAAAGCTCGTTATGACCCAGTTGGTCTTCTCCACAACCAGACGGCTCTAAGAACTTGTCATGAATAAGCGAGAAACTAGGAACGATGTCATAAAACAAGTTTAGAGTGCGCTGGGTGTGTTTGCACTTGAAAATTGTCACTATAAAGCAAGGTGCACACCGAAAGATATATTATGATATATATATATTATATTGAAATATTTTACTTTTATTTTATTTGCTTTCGACCACAGCGTTATTGATATTCATACACTACCAGACCCGAAAACCATGCACAAAATCTCGTCTAAGAATCGAAACGAAGACCTGCGACGGATCCGTGTCGCGTCACCGACCCGGCCGCGTGGTGATATATATATATATATGTATCCACATCCAACCACACACCACACCACAAGACATCCACACCCATTCTCCACAAAGATTCAAGATCCACATGCACAGCTTTTGGTCGAAGAGCTAGTCGCCTGTGGTCGACAGTAGCTTTAATACTGCCTTAGCTGGACAACAGTCTCAACGAGTTCTTGTCCATTCTCGAATAAGAATAAAAGAAGGTTTATATTGGTCTCACCAAACTATCCCACGTGATAACTTGAATAAAGAGAAAAAGTAGTTGAGTTTTTTAAAAAGAAAAACGGGTATTTTAATGGTACTTGGTACTTACTTTTGCTTTTTTTGAAAAAAATACTTAAAAAGTACATCTTTTCGCGGTCGTTTTATATATTGTTGAATATATATTGGGTTAATTTATTCGGTAATAACATAAAAAACGATTCATAAATATTCATTGATTTCACACTAAATTATCATTTTTTCAACAAGTGGTCAGAACGTATTTTTTACAGAGGGTTGACAAGGGCGAGTTGAGGCTGCATGTGACGACCGCCCTTCGCCCCACTCAACGAAAAATATAGACCAGTAGCACCACAGATTAAAAATAAACAGTGTCATTTTTAGACGAAAATATAATTTCTTTTTGTTGGTATTCTATCTTCATGCTACTACATACTACTGGAACAAATATTGTAATATATTTAAAAACAGCTGTCTAAGATGATTGGGCTGGCTTGACCCTCACATAATACCATCATATAGTTCCTGTGTTTAGTTTGGTGTGTAGGTTTCTGGACACAATTACCGTTAACGAAGTATTACATTTCAGTCCTCAGAGCTGACAACGTAGAGGTGAGCTGTGTGCTAGTTTATATTATAAAAAATATACTCGTGACAGATAGGGTTAGGTACATACTAACTTGATATCACGGTTATCTGTTGTACTGATACTTAAAACCATATTCATTAAACAAAACTTAATATTCGAAATTGAAGTGGTCATTTTTTTTTCTAACTCAAACGTTTCCTTTGACGACCCGCACCAAAGCAATTAATAATTTAGTTGGAATCTTAATTTAATATTTTAAAAAGATTATAATTTAACAATGAAAACAGATGAAAGTATATACATAAGATATAGTATGTATTAAAACTATGGTCATAGAACTAACACGTAAGATTTACATTTATCCTATCAATCTTATAATTTGACTACCGCAGAATGAATGAGCTGTTTCTGCTAGACTATGTCCCAGAGATCTTTACAACTTTTATTGGCCCGTAACTGGCTTTGTTGTACAAACCATCAAGTTTGCCTTTATGAAGATGACATGAAATTTTATGAATATCTACAAGTTGTATATGGGGGAGAGATCCTTTCTTTGATTACCTTTATATTCATAATTGAATATATTACAAAACCAGTTATTTACCGTCTATATTATCATTAAGTTTTATGTTATCGGAAAATTTCAGTGTAGACTTTGAATCTCTTCAGTGTCTATTATTATGTTATTACGTGGGTAACAAACATAACAAGACTTAAACAAGAATTATATTTTAGCAAATGTTATATGAAATAGTTAATTTAATTTAAGCGTCAGCCTGGCAATGGTTTAGGGTACGGTTTATGAAACTTAAGGTCGTATTTTCGTATTAGCCCTTCAACTAAAGTATACTGGAATGTTAGTAATAAAATATAAAATACTTTCTAATGGGTCTTGCCTGAGAATTGTAAGTGATTCCACTTCAGGTAAATGGCAGCTCACGACTAACTTTTCTTTTTATGAGTACCCAATTATCATTGCATTCAATTTAAGTGCACACTTTATTGTTTGTCTGGAAATTTATAAGAAAATATTCCACCATTAGTATACACACGAAGAAAGCTTCCGTACTTTTAAAAACATGACTTTAGATATAGCTATTTTCTGAAGCTGGTAAATTTAAATTTAAAATATGGCTGAGCATTGAACACTAGTGCCTTTTAAGAAGATTGCAAAGTGGCGATAAATGGGCATACATTGAGTAGGTTCGCTTGATGATCTTCTTGCTATGCATGGTATAAATAATAAAAACGTGAATGGTTTGTCACGTTTCAGGTCTGCGATTTCTAATCGATTCGAATCTCCTCTTTATTTTACTCTCCATGAGAAACACGCGCGCGCAAAGTTGCCGTTTTACACAGTGGATCTATCATGGCCGCACTGGTAGGATAGCCTTGTTATGTTGGACTCATCACGACTAAAGGCATACTCTAGTATCAGTGCTAACGAGGGCTCGGAATGCAATCACCACTTCTCCATCGCGTAGCTGGGATAGCGCGTCCCGGGGCAGCTAATGACACGACACCTTTTTGTGCCATCGTCTTCCTCACTGTCGTCATGTTCTACTCTTATAATCTGCGACCTCATAGGCCCAGTTTATATAAGAGAAACATCTTTTGTTTCCCTAAAGATGCTATAAACCTATCTCGACCAGTAGATTATTTAAAGGCCAACGTTATGGCGATAGAAGATAGTAAATTTTTAATGGGTATTAAATTGAGGTATCCTTAAATTCTTAACAACGTTCTAGGAGGCATCCATTCGAGAATCCTACTTGACGTCACAAAATTATTTCTTTCAAGCACTACAATATTGCTTTGGTTTAAAGTTAGTAACATTGTCATAGCAAATACTCATAGATTTTTCAAACGCCTATCCTTTTTTTCTACCTATATACGAGTACAATCGTGAATATACTTCTCTTCTTGGTTTTCATCATACCTTCCTTAGCGTAAGCAGGTGACAAGTACACGACAGCCCATTTCTGACTGTTCCAAATAAGTTACTAACCTTGGGCTCTCCCGGGGTGTTCCCAGTGTGACGCTACTCGTTGCATTGTTATGCCAGCGGCTTCTGAATCTACGTTTTATATTTGTATTGTAAAGTTTATGTTATGGTCAAGTGGGGGCTTTCAAAAATATATCATACACTTCACAGAAAATTTCTGAGAAGAATTTTTCGGAACTAGTAAGACAGGACCTCGTCCAGCTCCGATTGGAAGTTTTTGTACGGCAAATTGTGTAGTAAACAGTACTTGTGGACGTGGCCAGCTCAAAATGTTTTTCCGATGTTGAGTCTCTCAGGAAATCTTCAAGGTAGTAGTAATTAAAAGCGTCAGCGAAAGGTGGCCAATTTGAAAGATTTTTTTTTCAATCGCTTACACTTACATACAGTCGCTTAAACTTTGATAAAATTTTTTAGTATTTTTGAATTTTTTTTTAAAAAAAAGTGTCAGATTTCATGGCAATACTGTAATTATTTATTTATGTATTATATTTCCTACATTTTGCTTCTAGTACATAATTTTTGTTCAACCTAAAAGTAGACTGGTATATGTACGAGTAATGAAAATGCCTTGAGCATTCAGTTGGGCTTTCGTGCTTTTTATTAAGTGTAAATAAAACTCAGCGCGAGGATTCCCGGCATATTTTTGCTACCCAGCTACAAAAATGTTACAAATAAAGTTATAATATATATATATATATATATATATATATATATATATATATATATATATATATTTATTGAGTAAACTGTGCGTTCATGTCATCCTTATTTTCATTTACACCGCATGCGGATAATATTTGATTACAAATGTCAACTTGAAAGATTCATTTTCTTATGTAAGCACTCGTCATTTACACGATAAGTTTTATTGCATATCTTAAGTACTTATACGTAAAGGCAAGCTTTATCTTGTTTGTATGCTTGATTAATGATTACGCATGACTTCTAATGTTGTAACTTGTGCTTATCGTATGTAATATGTCAAAGGTCTGTGGTAGGCAGTTTAAACCACTACGTGCAACTAAACAAATGAAATTGTGGGCCTGCCCCGTTTCTAATCTGTTTACATACAATACAAATATATCAAACGTGTAACATGTGTAATATGTACACACATACGAACACACTTATGTTTTATTAATACCATATATATATATATATATATATATATATATATATATATATAAACTACTGCTGGGACTAAGAGCGTTTTGCTTTAAAACTTTGAGCTTATTATTGTGTATTAATGAATAAATAAAGCAGCAACTCACCTAGAGCTTAATGAGTGAGGCTGCATTTTTAACAAATTATACATTTCTGATCATTCTCTACGCGTGCTTTCATCTAAAGATAAAATATGAAGAAAGGTCAATGGCCCAAGGACAGCTGTCTAATATTTATCTAAGTCGAATGTATATGTATATCGAGACGCCTGAAGTGGTCGTCTTATCTACGCTCACATGCCGATATTCTTATATAATGATATTTTTTCTCAAAGATATACAATGTTAGTGATAGACACCTCTTTATACAATCAGAGACTTTTGTTTTATTAAAAGATGTGAACATTCTAGTTCAAATAATAGTCCTTAGCATCCAGTAGTATTGGCCGGTTTGGCCAAAGCGTTTGCCTATAAACGTATGCCCTAAAAACCTGAGGAGTTCCTGATATTCGTGAACAATAATATAACTAAAGCCAAGTCAAGCCATGATTTCAAAATTGTGAAGTCCCACAATCATTTAGACATCCGTAGTAGAACGTTCGACATATGTAGCTCAAAAGATTAGTAATCTTAAGTATTAATAGCCTGGCCATATAACTTATAGAACCGATTACTCATGGGGAAGAAAGATTTTTGAGTGGCAACCTCGGACTGGCAGTCGCAGTGTAATATAAATTTACTAGATGAAACAAAGACCTATGCAAGTGTGCGGGAAGTCGACGGATTTAGGTGGCCGTGCTTCCTGCTTGTAGCAATATGATAGGCTGTGATGAGCATTAACGTCAAATCATTATCACAGTTTTTTTTTGTGAGTTACGTAAATTGTGTAAAAACTTCTTCATCAAACGGCTCAGCAAGTTGTGGGTCTTACCTACTTGATAAGGATGTTTATGTTAAGATAAAGAAGGTGCCAAATGTGCTCTAACAGAGGTCATTTTTAAAAGATATGTTTTTTGTGTGAATGTTACACAATTGACCTAATTACTGACGAAGCGAGCTTAGCGCAGAGTCCGAGTGTTCGTTTTAAATTTTAGGGTTTGCAATTGAAATCTGCATTTAATAATTTTAAGAGCTGATATATTTAGTGGACTGTTAGTAAGTGACTAAGGTAACAGTGAGAAATCACTTAAGTAATAAATATAAAATATATCTGGAAGTCAAGTGAATTGCGTTAACCTGTACTGAAGCCGCGTTGCGTTCTATGGTCCCATATAATCTTTAGTGATGTGCCTAGCCCACATTACAGCTACACAGTAGTGGGAATTTA
Source organism: Teinopalpus imperialis (assembly GCA_029286865.1). Lineage (NCBI taxonomy): Eukaryota > Metazoa > Arthropoda > Insecta > Lepidoptera > Papilionidae > Teinopalpus > Teinopalpus imperialis. The sequence goes on from JAGSMU010000003.1 coordinate 17,324,939, forward strand.
AATTTAATAGCTGTTGCTTCACTTTACTTGATCAGATGTAGGCACTCTATGCTTGTTACTTAATGTAAAACACTTATGCTTAATTATACTTTCATTGTGGATATTCCCCGTATTCGGACTACGCGATGAGCTTCGTGGTTTTAATGCAAACAACGAAGGATTGGAATAATTTGCCTGCATGCTATAGGCGTATTGTAGGAAGTATTACCCGCAATCCACATTGTAGCCACGTGGCTAATAGCCCCAACAGCCTGTCTAGGTAGGAGGCTTTACTTTACTTTAAAAACTTTGTTTACAACATTAGGCAACAACATTTCAAGCTCAGCTCGGTCAGTAAACAAAGATCATAAACTTAATATTGTTGTCACATAACGTAGTAAGAAGCATAATAACAAATTAACAATTTATAATTACTTCTCCAATTAATTAGCGAGTAAACTAATTATTCCACCAACAAGCAGAGTTCCCGCTAAGCTTGATAATTACCTCGAAAGTTTACGTTTCCACTTCGGTAAAATAGAACATGACGGAAATTGAATTCCCTTAAAGCATTTAAGACATTTTAATATATTCTCAATGAGCTAAAGAAAAGAGAACATCGTACAACGTTATAGTATTTAATTAAATTATAGGGTTTTCGTTCTCAAATTGCAAAGATTAAAGACTTTATTTAGATTTAATATCCTATGTTCACTAAGGAAAGAGAAAACAGGCCAGCAGTTTCTATTTCTTCATCGCCTATTTTTACGTGAGTGGATGAAAAAAAATATTTTATTAAATCTCCACTTGGCTTGTAATCACCATCATCACCATTTGAGTCATCCACTAGTCCACTGCATCCATCGACTTCCCACAGACTTGCACTTGACTCCATCTAATGGATCGTCATACGCTGAGATGGCCAATATGAGGCTGACACGCACCGCGACCTTCTTCCCCGTCGGTTATCGGTACAAACGCTAAAAACTTTTGTCTGTAACCATTGAGTTATATTCGACGAGAAAATATGTCACATATGGCCTGCTATTAACAAATTTTGAAGACGTGAGAATTGAAGAGTGTCTTATTATTGTATAATATTTTTTGATATTCATTCAGCCAAATTTTCCAGAGGTAACTGTCATAAAAGTATAATTTAAATGTTACTTTTATTATATTAACGTTATGCATAATATAATAAAAATGGCAGCGTAAAAATACTTTGTTTCATAATAGAAAACATATATCTATAAGTCAAGTGGACACCAAACAAAACACTTCAGAAGATAATGTTATCTGACATGATAAAAATTTGCAAGGAAGTTTGTATAAAATGAGGCACATGGCACTGATTCCTCCATAATCGGCAGCAATGGTTCTCTTACGCAATCTACTTTTGTTTTGTTTTGTCTTAACCGCGTACGCAAAAACGGTTAGACAGGATGCCATCGCGAAGGCCGATTTAGAAAGGTACATCCAAAATAAAATACCTGAAATAAATCCCAGATTCAGGCCTCATTATCATGTTGCACCGCCGGTTGGATGGATGAACGATCCAAATGGTTTCTCTTATTACAAAGGAGAGTATCATCTTTTTTATCAATTCTATCCGTACGATAGCGTTTGGGGACCCATGCATTGGGGACATGTATCAAGTCCGGATTTAGTTCATTGGAAACAACTTCCCACCGCTTTATTGCCGAATGAAGAACAGTGCTTTTCTGGTAGTGCTGTACAAGATGGAGACACCATGATATTAATGTATACAGCTCACATAATATCTGACGAAGATCCATTCTATAATGAAACTCAATATTTGGCATTTAGTGACGATGGTCTAGATTTTCACAAATACAGTGGTAATCCGGTTTTGCCGTCCGCTCCAAACGGTTCACCAGATTTTCGCGATCCAAAAGTTTGGAGGCATGGGGACCATTGGTATGTTATTTTAGGTAGCAAGACAACTGATCAAAGGGGAAGAGTGCTTCTGTATAGATCAGCAGATATGAAGAGTTGGGAATTTTTAACTGTTTTGGCAGAATCAGAAGGGGTTATGGGCTATATGTGGGAGTGTCCGGACTTCTTTGAGTTAGATGGAAAGTTTATTCTTCTTATGTCACCCCAAGGATTAGCTGCTCAAGGAGATCGTTATAAAAACGTTTATCAAAATGGATACATCATTGGTAGCTTCGATTATGAAACTTTTGAATTTGTGCAAGAAGTTCCTTTCCAAGAAATTGATTTTGGCCACGATTTTTATGCTGCCCAAACAACTGAGGTCGATGGAAAGAGATATCTGATATCTTGGTTTAGTATGTGGGAATTACCTCATCCTGAAGATGTTGATGGATGGTGTGGAATGATGACGATCGCCAGAGAAATACAACTTATTGACAATAAAATCATTATGAAACCTGTAGATGAAATGGTAGCCCTTAGAGAAAGTGTAGCTATCGTAGGAAACTTAGAAGAGAATGAAGAATTAAACTTTGGACAAGCAGTAGAAATCAATATTGAGGCCGATTTTGACGAAGTGGTGGAATTGCAACTAGAAGGAAGGGAAGGTGGTGGAAAAGTATGGGTCCGATGGGATCCTAATATTGGGAAAGTCGTAGTTGACAGAGGATCTGGTGATATCCGACAAGTCGAATGGGAACCGAGGGATTCCCATTCATGGAGAATTTTCCTGGATTCAAGTTCTGTTGAGCTATTCTGTGGAATTGGTGATGTAGTATTCAGCAGCAGAGCTTTTCCTTAGGTGGATGGAAAGTTACAAATTTAAGTAGTCAAGATATTGAAATAGAAGCTTATAACTTGAAAAAGAGTTTCCCTGTATAAACTTAATTTATTAATGGTTCCTAAATATAATCTAAAGAAAACGTGATGTAAGTTTAGGTTAAAGTTATTATATAATAAAATGTGATTTTTAAAGTATTTGTATGTAAATATTAAAATGTTTTTTACGAATAAAATTCTCATTTATTTGAATTAATCAATTTTTTATTACCTCATTTTATATTTATATTTAACCAATATGCTTTGTATAATGCATGTGTTCGTATTCCAAGCATATCACAGTTCACCTGATGCAACCATGTGATGGCAAGTGATGACTATGGCCTATGTCTAAATCTATCCTCAACAAAGATCATCAAGATGCACACACCTTTATGGACCAAGATTGGTCTTGCCTTATTCTTGAGGATTCGTTACTCAGACGGTTATCTACACGGGTCACTCGAGCGGGTGGTTGGCGAAATCCCCTGTCATGTTGTCATTTCGCTTCCAATCCTACTCAGATACATACAGAAGCAAACATGCCTGGTGAGTAATTGTGTGTAACCAATCGGTGTCGTGCGAGTCTCTCATCAAACGCAGCAAGGCTTAATAGCTCGACAGGAGTGCGCCGACCATGTATTGACGCAAGTTTCGTGTATCTTGGAGCCGCCCGCACCGAGGCTCCAGTGGATTGTGTAATCCTACTTCCTCACCTCTCTGGCATTCAGGGTACCTCTACGTCATCTGGTGGAAGGTGGTAGAACTCATTTCTGCCAGGATGTCTAGTGACGGAAACTACATTCATTATATTGAAAACAGTTTCATTGGCACACGGTTTGCTTATGTACTGCGAATTATAAGTCAGCGCTTAAATACTGTTCGCTCGTTTGACAAAGTTAGTTTCATATTTTTTTACAAACGTAGAGGTGGCAATCGGTCATAACTGCGGCCCTTGACATCTACTTTGATCATCAATAAAGATATGTAAATAAGAAGTTTTGTTTTAATATGTAATAAACAAGTAACAACTCGCGTAGGATGAAAATGTAGACTTTTGGTGCCGAGATGGAAATCTTCGAGAGATAAACAGCCTTATTTGTATCCACTATCAGCCCACACAGTGGCAGGGTCTAAGTACGTGGCAGAGGAGTCCTCGTCATCCTTTAAACACTTCCGAGCAACGAACGAACAATGATTTATTATAATAGCTCTTTACCTATGCAGTTGCCGTTTTGTACGTTATTTCTGTTATTCAAAGTAATCACCCATGTAATCGATGCATTTTGCCAATGCAGTGGTAGTTTATTGATGCCCTTCTTGTAAAAATCGGCTGGATGGGAGGCAACAAACTCTTCAAAGGCATTTTGTACTGCCTCTCGGGAATTTAATTTTTTTTCCGCTTAAAAGTTGTCCATAAATTTGGAAAAATTAATAGCCGGTAGGTGTGGTGAGTACGGTGGATGAGGGAGAGCTTCCAAACCCAACTCTTGCAGCTTGGAGACTGTCTGTTGTGCAGTATGGGGTCACACGTTGTCGTATAGGAGCAGCGGGGACTACCGATTGACCAAAGCTGGTTGCAGATGTGCGAGATTCTCCATCATTGTCTTCAGTTCTACACGGTACACATTTGCAGTAATGTTCATGTCGTTTGGTAAAAAACTGTGATGAATCACACCGGCAATAGACCACCAAACAGTGACCATCAAATTTCTAGAGGTCATTTTTCGTTTTGGGCATTTCCTTGGTGCTGAACCAGGATCTAACCAACTTGCTGAGCGCTTTCGATTGTTGAACAGATTCCAATTATTGTCACACCTAACAATTCGATTCAAAATTATTCCATTTCTGTGCCTGTTGAGCAGCGCGAGGCAGGTCTCAACGCGTACGTTGCGCTGGCGATCGTTCGTAGCTCGGCTGTAGATTGAGTATCATCAGCTTCCATAATCGACTTTAATTCATTGTTGTTGACCAAATTGTAGATCAAATCAAAATTTCCAGAACGGAACAGGTCAAACCAATAACGGGCTGTGCGTTCGTTTGTAAAGTTCTCTTCGTAAACGTTGTTGATGTAACGTGCCCTTTGCCGCGTTGATGCCACGATGGAACTCATATTCCAGAATTACACGATTTTTTATGTATGTATGTGAAGTATCCATTATGACGAAAAATGTTCAAACATAATGAAAATACAAAGCTAATCAATAAACAAAAAACTGACTTTGTAAAAAGAATGTCATGTTTTTAAAACAAAATAAATTTGAATTTAGAATTCACAGCCAATCAAAACTTTTTTTTGGTTTGTAATGGCCAATACTGAAGAACGGCAATTTCATAGGTAAAGACCTAATTTATACGCAAACACTGCACCTAGGATAAAACTATTTTATACAGATTTTATATCATGTATTTTAATGTTTTTTAACCTGACGTAAAAAATATGTTTTATTCAACGAAGTTTATAATAAAATATTTAACAGATTTGACTGTCTCGTGATAATGTTTTTGCCATTACTTAAAAAAAATCAAGATATTTTCCCGTTTACATAAAGTAAGAGGAAAAATATCTTGATTTTTTTTTCAGATCACGTACTCGAATATCTCAACTGTAAAGCCACTTGACTTTATAATGGACCGGGTTTTTGGAGGCATTACCTATAAAGGAGATTAAAACACTAAATCAAATGTAAGTAGGCACAATTTAGAGTTAAAACCATATAAAATTATTCTGAACCTAGTATTCAATTTCCTTAAATGAAGTATAATTATGCGACTAGTTTTTCGGAAAAGTTTATGCAAATAGTTCCACGCTTTTAATCAGAATTTTTTTATATTTATGTTTAGTAATATGTTTCAGATTCAAAGAAGTTCTTCGAGGGTTCGTTATAAAGTAAGTAAAGTAATATCCTATGTATATGTATGAATCCCACTACTGGGCTTTAGTTTAGTCGATCGATAGATAGATTGATCGACTCACGTGTCTTCGAAATATTAAAATTTTTCTCCAAATTGTTTCTCCGCTGGAAATCGAACATATGAATCGCGACGCATCATCCACTATGACCATATCAACACGCGTCTAACGCCCGGACCTCGTAATCGTTAAGGGGCGATAATCACTCAAAACAATTAATCACAGGATCCCAAGCAGATAGATAGCACCCAGCCATCTTCTGTTTAATTTCAAAAGTCTCGCGAATAATCGTAACTATAAATCGATCCAAATGTCGAAAATAAAAAAGCTATAATAAACGTGACAGAACCCGTTAAATTAGTTTTTCGATTTCATTAGTGATGAATATGGGTAATGAACTCTGGTTGCTGGCGTATATTGAAATAAGTGAAAAGCGATCGGCGTTACTATGGTTTTCAAAACTAAACAGATACATAATTTTTTTTCTTTAAATTTAAAAAGTATCGCATATGGCTCATACATTTATTTACATTATACATAGCCTAGGAATAGTTGTTGGTAGTAGCCTAGGAATAGTAGTACAAGCGATCGGCGTTACTATGGTATGTATGGCCACCCCACCCCAGCCCACTATAAAATTATAATAAGATTTTAATAATGGTTTATTCCTCCCTTCCTCTAAGCATGCCCAATTTTATTGCAACAGTAAGATATAAGATCAAATTCACTCCCTTAATAAACAAATTTTTCGTATACAGGTCTTATTATTTATTGAACAGATTGCAACCCCCTTTGATAACAAACGCGACCCACAGATTGAGTAACGATGTCCTAAAGTTCTGTACAATGGTTGAGCTACGCTACAGTTTATTTCTAGCTGCAAAATAAATGTGTCAGCTCGACTGACGTAGGACCACGCTCTCACAGAATACCAGCGTGAAATAGCAGCATAACGCTGCTGTGTTTCGATTGGGTAACATTGCGTAAGTGTAACGTTGCTTGGTGACAACGCATCTGCATTATGATTCCTTGTCAAGGATAAATGTAGATGTCATGTGCCTCAGGAATCACTTGCCATCTGGTGAACTGTTTATTTGTTTGTTAATGTAATAATAAAATGTATATGGCCTGATTGTGATTCTTGTGGAGGTCCAGTGATTAATATGGATATTGAACATTGATTGCTGTGTATAGATTGAAAATTCCGAAAATTGAACGGTCCGCACACTGCGTTACTTCGGTTTTCTACTGTACTACTATTGTACTACTACTGGTTTTGTGTAGAAATAATAATAATTTATGTATCGTATTGTTTGTATTTGTTTCATTTTATTTTTATTTTACACGCATGGAACCTTCAATACACCTACATTGCAAGTGTTGGTGCTGTCCAAAACTGTAACTTATTGTAAAACAACACATATATTGCGATGCTTAAAGCCACTATCTACAACACGTGTAGAATAGTTCGCAAATTCCTCTCTACTAACGAAATTTAATTAAATATACAATTTTACCTAACATCCTTCTTGTGACACTTGGTAATTAACCCGTGTCACTGGAATTGCACATTTTTATGGATAATAATAATTTAATTCCCTTATTACATTATAGCAGTATATATATATATATATATATATATATATATATATATATATATATATATATATATACAGATAGAGAGAGAGAGAATATATGAGATATAATATATTAAAATATGCAATAGAATACAATTCATTTATTAACATTATATGGCATCTTACTGTTCTAGAAATACATTAAATCGCACATTCGTCGCCATTAAGCCTTCACTCATTAGTTGCGTATTAATGACGATTCGTGTAGCGTTATAGGCCATTCACTTTGACGTCTAACAAATAGACCCATTAAGATTTGACTTATAGGAAGAATTAGCCTGTAGAATGTAGTGATAATATTACGACATTATATAAATACGTCGTTGTGGGTACGATTCTCAGCCGAGAAACAATATTCGTGTATCACGATTTGTTGATTTTCTGGGTGTAATGTGCATGTCCCGTATGTTTGACCTTTCTCCGATCTTATTATATAATATATAATATGATCTGAGGAAGGTTCAGCATATGCATACATATAACTCATTCGGACCCCATATATATATATATATATATATATATATATATATATATATATATATATATAAAGAAATAGTTATTATAGAACATTTCTTTAATTTGAATTTAGCCGTGACTCACTCCGTTGGTAAAGAAGTGTGGAGTCGGGCTCGGTCGACAGATGGCGGTATAAGGGATGCAATCTACTACGTTGGTAAAGCGAGGCTGTAAAAAATATTGAAGAAAAGATTGAGATTGTGAATAATAAACGTTAAATGTCGTTTCTTTGATTACAGAGCAACACATGGTTTTATTCACCAACAATAATAGAAAGAAACATTATATATACGTACGTCCAAGGAGATACCTACTCTCAAAACTTATTGTACGCCTTAATCCCCTGAGAGCTTGCCAAGGTAAATGTTACGAATGCATTTATGTGACAGATAATTGAAATGACCAGATCTCGAACAAGCGAATGTGGGGGTAACTTAATTATGTGGCTGACTGTATCCTCAACTTGCTGTAATTAACGGTAAATTGATATAGAACACGGTGAGGTGAAATTATATAATGTAATAAACGATGTATGTTTATTCAAAGAAACAAATGTGACCGAAACGAATACAAAGTTCATTTAAGTTTAAATGTTCTATTCAAGTCATGGACGTTGACACTCTGTGTAGACTGACAACTAGTCGAGATGGTGTCGACATGTCACGCTTGAGGATTACGATACAATGTTTTTTGTTTTTTATAACAACAACTGTCGCCTACCATTGTTATTTCACGCTGGTGATTTTGTGTGAGCATGACCCTTATCTATAATGAAGCTTTTCCAAAAAAATAAATATGTATAATTTGTAATGAAGACGATACAAAAAAAAATCAAGGTCAAATCCCTTTTTTTTTTGAGGACTTTCACTGCTTCACTGTATTGAAAGGTGGCCGAGCGCTTAGGGGACTCAGCCGAGACCTTTATTTGTTGGTAACAAGCACAAGGGTTCTCGAAAGTGAGCCTCGGTTTGGACCGCTACCCTACCCTACCGCTACCCTGTTACGCGAGAGCGACTGACTCGAGGGTTCGCGAGAGAGCCGCACTTGCTCGGTCATTTACGTCGAACGGATTAATTAAATTATTATTAACAACATTTATCACCACTTCAAAATTCCAGCGACACTCCTGTATATACTAATTGGTCTGAGATATGGTGGTATCGCGAATAATTTTGTTTGCTAATCCCTCGCCGTCGGCGGGGCTGGTATGATGGTGCAATGTTGGTGTGTAGTTTTTTCAGGAGGACTTGGGCCCTGGTGGTCCCGTCGTCGACAACAGTCTCCTTTGGACGCGGGTGAACTGGTGTTTCGATATGGGATTGTAAGTGACGTCACTCACAATCAGCGGATTTGGGTGTGGGGAATGAGACGCGGGGCAAATACGGGACTTTCTGTCTGTCTGTCATTATGAGTCAGATACACGCTTTGTATAGTGTTGTTTTATTACGCAGGGACACTTTGCTATTTTTATTTAGTAATTGGTGCAAATGACCCAGTATAAAGGCTGGCCGATTCCGTACGCAATTGTTATGAGGACCAAAGGTGAGTCTTTATCTAATATGACGCCTAAGTATTTGACGATCTTTTGCCAGGATATTGGCTGATAAATATCTCAATTGTGATATGCCGAGAAAAGTACATGGCCACACTCTGTTTGGGGTTCACTTCGATTCTTTATTTCCATAACCTAAGGTTTATATGTATACAGTATATTTAAATGGAGATATTTTTTAATTTCAATAGCTTCACGAATCAATAGAATTCTAGAGCGTTGATGTTTCAAGTCAGCTATTGAAATAGTGCCGCAGTGTAATATAGTGCCGCAGTATAATATAGTGCCGCAGTATAATATAGTGCCGCAATATAATATAGTGCCGCAGTATAATATAGTGCCGCAGTATAATATAGTGCCGCAGTATAATATAGTGCCGCAGTATAATATAGTGCCGCAGTATAATATAGTGCCGCAGTATAATATAGTGCCGCAGTATAATATATAGCTGTACACAATGATAATATAAGGCTGTCAGAAAAATGATAGAAAATCGAATGGATAAAACAAAAAGCAATATGTATGCTGATGGTCGGTATACGGCACATATTTTTTTTATATTATTGGCGGTGACAAATGGGCACACATTTCACCAATGGTAAGTGATGACTCTTGTTATCTGTAAAATACAATGCCTAAAATATTAATCCTCGATAAGGGATTACGCTTTCCCTTATTAGTTGCGTATAAATGGCGTCTCGTGTAGCATTAAAGGCCATCACTCCGATGTCTTACAAATAGATCTATTAAGATTTGATACGTTAAAGGAAGAACTAGCCATGTACTGATAAAATTACACCTTCATAGAAATACGTCGCAAGTCCTGGGTTTGATTGCCATCCGTGGAGCAATATTAGTGTATCACAAATTGTCGGTTTTCTGGTCAGGCTGTACGGTTCATGTCCCGTATTTTGACATTCCTCCCATCATAACGTAGTTGTGTTCAGATGCACACTGCATCTGTCACTTAAATATATAATAAAAACTCGTTGACACCAAAGCACTTTTGAGTCTGAGGATCCTCATCGCCGGGTACTTAATGTCAAAATCAAAACAAACAAAAAAGAAACCTAAATTCCGATTTGACATTACTTATTATGAATGTTGCAATAACTCTAAATCATGTTACGATCCTGAAGCGAATATTCAGCTGAAAACCTTGGTTTTACATTGGATCGAGTTTTTTGGGGCCATAGGCCATACCTTTATAGGAAAATTAAAACGTTAAACTAAGTATAAATAAGTACAGTAAGTAATTTTTATATTTAATTATGTTAAAAATAACTTGAAAGGAAATATTTATTTTTATAGTCCACTGCTGAAAATAGGTCTCGCCATAGATTGCTGAGCCACCTGCATCTATCGACTTCCAGCAAACTTGCAGAATATCCATCTCAATTTGCCAGTCCCAAATACTTAGACCGTTGGCCAACGACGGGCGGTAGCGTTTCCAGGCGTGGCAACTATAACAAATAATTCCCATGAGCAGAGCGATAAATTTGGACACAAACCATCAGAAAAATTGTTTTAAAATTTCAATGCTTTTTAATCGCGAAGTGTTTATTTTAAGGAACGATTTCAGATTGAAAGGGATTCCTGCCAAGAAATGTCAGTAATGACAAGAAAATTAATTAGTTTCTTATTAAAATTTTGTGTTTGAATGAAAATAATGAATTTCAACTTCAATGAGTTACGAATTTAATAATTTTAAACGGCTTTGAAGTGATCTCCTCTCCGATCCGCAAAGGCTGGTTTAACTTCACGAAAACGAAGTAACGGTCCATTAAGATAATTCTAATGTAATCAACTTGGACTGATGATGACAAAAATAGAGATAAAAAGAAAGATGACCACGGCACACGAAGAAGCGAAGCTTCTTACACATTGCATGTAAAATGGAACGTATCTTCAAAACATATATATTATTATAGTATGTGCAAGTCTCCAGTGAGTCGGACTCTAAGTACATTCAACAAAAACACTGCAACACGTGTAGACTTGTTTATTAGCAATAAATTATGATCAAATAAGTGAACACAAGCACGCACTTACACAAACACGCACACACACATCAACCGAAGTTGCTTCCACTGCCACAAGTAGCACATATGTCCAAGTCTAAATAAATAAAGCTGTATTTTTGTAAAACTTTGCAATAATACTTTATTGTTATATGCTGTGGATTTTGTAAACAAGCAAATGAATACGTATAATTAAAATAAGAGAGTATTTTTTTTAAGATCCCCTTCCAAACAATCATTGACTATTATGCCAAAAACATTTAATGACTTGCGGAAACAACAATTAAGTAGTGCTCAGACGTGACAATACAATTGCATTGTCGCTCCAGCTGGACTCCTGAACCTGGATCTCTTCAGGCTACAGCATACCCCTGCCTAACGAGGAGAGACGAGGGACCAAAGTCCGTGAGGGACTTGCGAGTACTCACTCTCTTGGCCTCTGATTAGCGAACTATTAAGGGTGAGGGTGGTCCGTTTCTCAACCCATGTGATCAAACCCATGCTGCAAATTCCAGTATTTGAGGTACATCGATAACAGAATATCCCATACCTCGCTGACAGTAAAGTCACTAGTACCGCCAGCAGTAATGAAGGACCAGGATGGCGAGGACGTGTCAGTTTCGGAAGTCATCACTAGCAACTGGTTAATAATTACTGGCGTTAAATATTGACGGATGTTCAGCTTATTCACTAATGTAACTTACTCAACACTATCGAAATCCAATCTAACATTTGATTTTATATCACCCATTAAATTGAACAGCAATTTGCAGTTTTATGACCTATCAGCGACTCGAATACCAATGCCTCCATCGGAGTTAATTAATGTGGTTAATCATAGAGTTAATGCCTTATCAAAAAATTACGAGATATACTTAATTATAACGTTATCTTTTTCGTTTCCTTAAAAATAGATTTTATAGCATTTACCAAATTTATATAAGTTGACCTCCTGATTGATTTCAAGTACGGCTGTATCATCTAATTATAACGAGACGTGCCTCGGAGTTTAGTTAGACATGGAATGTCTTTGAACATCTAGGAAATTACTCTGTTTAGTCTTTCCAACCGAATACAACGTGGGTGTCTAGAAGGTAAGAGTGACTGGCCATTTACTATACTTTTCCTAACTTAATATATTTAATCAACACACATACACAAACGCACACAAACATACACCACCACAAAAATTAAATTATGTTTTTTTCTTACTTTTATACCTCATGATTGAGTTATATAAACTTTCAGTTTATTGTTATATTCAACCATTGTTTGTTATTATTCTGCTGTCTGTCGTAACAATGTAAGCTAAAGAATGCAAACTAGTTTTTGACAGAAGTTTACCTCACAAGAGTGAATGTAATGTAATATATTTAAGACTGTAGGTTTTGTAAAATAAATAAATTACGCCATAAACTCGATAACTATGCAATAAGGCATTGTAGTCCAGCATTGATTTATATATCGTAAAAGAAAACCTATATTTTGGTTTATGCGTAGAATAAGTGAGGCCACTTTATATCCTGTGTACACGAATTACAAGATGCTATGTGCAAATAATCATGAAATTACTAGGTAGTTTCCCAGTAGATAATTATTAGATAGTTTAAGAGCAGGAAAGGGACGCTGAAGGATATTTATCTGAAACATGCACTGGTCGGTTTGACCGGGATGGAATAGACGAGGGAACGGGACTCCCCCAAAGGGTTGACGCCTTGTCGTGCCTGGGAGCTTTGTGACCTCGGTGGTTTGGAGTTAGCCATGGTGAAGCTAAGAGGAACCCAAACGACCGGCCTGTCGGATGCGTGTCGGTGGCCTGCGGGGAGCAGTGGTGACGGAGTGAGGCCGTTGTCCGCACCATCCGCAGCTGAGGCGCAGTCGGGGGAATGGGGTGGCAGTGCGGGGACTGCTAAGGCCGGTAAGCGCATCGTCGCCCCCATCCTCTGCATCCGAGATGGAGGAGTCGCGGAGGGAGGGTAGTGTATCTTCCTGTTCTCCGCCGCGGGTTTAGTAGAGTGTCGGATACGCTGCCGCTCTCCCTGTCCTCCGCGGCCGATCTATGGTTGGCGCCGGAGCCTGACACTAGATGTACCGCAGGGGGCTGGGATTGCTTATGGCTTTCTGGGCCCCCATGGCCTCTGGGGGGTAGACTCGGGAGGGTCCACTTTCCACCTATCCGGGGTCGCGGATGTGTGCGAATGCGTGCCCCGCACTGTGCCCCCGTGACCCCGCTATACGCCATGGTTATTCTGGTCCCGTCTTCACACTGGTACACGCTTCTTGAATTCTAGCGGACTTTTCGTTGAGGGATCTTATATCAGCCGCAGATAATGTGAAACATGTTTCGTCTTTCCTCCACAAGATTTAACGTTGCATCGCTCTTCCAATATTGCTGTTTCCGTTTCCGTACGTTTACACTAGACTCAAGACCGAGCTCACTATAACGTTTTTAGCCCGATCCCACAAATGATCTGGAGTCTCTGTTGGAGTCCACGTTCGTCCACTGTATCATCGCTTGCTCCAGTGCACTTAAAAACTTCGCATTGTCCAGTTACTTCAATCTTTCGTCGTATCTCGAATTTCCTAACTGTTCTTTACTTTAATTGCACTATCAATATCAGTAATTGATGATCTGACCCGCAGTATGCTCCCGGTAGAGTATGAGCATTCTTGATAGATGTTTTCACCACGATCTAATCAGGATATAATGAATTCGATTGCGATTTTTGCGTTCTGGCGATATCCAAGTATATCGTATACTACAAGTACTTTTTTACATGGGGAAATGTGGATATTTCCTCATACTCATATTCATGTTGTAGCTAGATACTACCTTTGGTAACAGAAATTGATATATTATTTCGGCAAAATAATTGTTATCGATTATATTCAGTCGACAATGTATTATTCATATATCACAAATATTACTATCAGGCTGGCAATTAAATTCATTGTTTTTTTTTAATTGTTTGTTTCCGTATGTTAAAATGTTTTTGGCACAATGTAGGCTTGTTTGAAAGGGAATGTTTTGTTTCACCTATGTATGTATTGTTTTTATTCGTGTTCATTTACGTGGATTCTATCTCTTTCAAATAATATGCGCGGGGTTTCGTTTAATACTGATGCAGAAATGATATCATGGTTGGATGGTTATTTCGAGTCGAAACCAGGTGATTTCAATCAACGAGGTATTGATAATCTTGTCGAATGGTGGGAGATAGTTGTAAACAACAAGAGAGAACCCATTATCGATTAACTTTAAAAAAAACGAAAAGAACTTCCAACCAATCTAATATTTATTCAAAAGATGTTTTCTATAAATCGTATTTAAGTTGGGCTTTATTGTTTTATGTAATTTATATATAGAGATGATAATTGACAGCGGTAACTATGTCCAGCTACGGCCTAGCAGCAACATTAGCGGGTTGGTTCAGCCGGAGTAGGCCCACGTCTTCACTACCATCGTGAAATATTGGTGTGTGTGGGGTCTGGGGTCCCGATTGCAGGAGACGAGGCATTCCATCTCAGTACTCAGGATGACAACGCATGAGCATCTTGTATCTTTGTTGAAGATTGATGAAGTTATTATCAGATGAGCTGTGTGTTCATTTGTTACTAATATTATAAAAAAAAATTAAATGTATACTTATACCTAAGGTACTTTAACACATGTTACTTAAGTTAAACTTAATCAGTGCTTAATATAAATGAAGTAACTTGATGTGTGCTCCTCGGATTATTGGTTTAGTTAGACAAACACTTTTTAGACTATAGTTGGGATATGGAAAATGTTGTATTTTGTAAATCGCATATTATAAAATAAATATTTTGTAATCAGAGTTATAGGTGTGATTATATATACCGGTTCGTAATATTTTATGGCAACCCGTAATCGTTTCAATATATTGATATTTAAATGATTACGATTTTTTACAATTGAAATGAAAAATCCTATCTTTTGAGCGCTGCTGACTTAAAAAAAAGCGTGTACAACGTGATCGGTTAAGAAATATTCTAAATAGCAAGATGCTCTTAGACATATTCACCAACTGTTTTATTGCTTTAAGTGAAAAAACGTTAAATTGTTAAACAAAAATATGTTTACTTAAATATAATATCTTTAATTGTAAACACCTTATATATTTATAAGGTACAATGGGCGGAATTAATGCCTTTTGGCATTCTCTACCAGTTAACCCTTCTGGAAAAAGAATGGATTATTGTAACAAAAGTATTTTTTTCAATAAGTCCGAATATGACTGGACCCATTATTTACGAAAACCCTCGGAATTAAGTAAAGAGGAGAAAAGAACGAGTTACGAATAAAGAGTCGTTTAAAAACAAATAAAAATTCTTCAAGAAATATTTAAAATTGATAATATTCTTACTTAACATTGAAAGTCAACTTCAAGTAAGCTTAAGTGGTTACTAAGAGTTCAATAACTTTGTTTGAAAGTTATTAGGTCCTTTCGTTTGCAATATATATATATTAAAGCTTTTCTTAATTTTTTTGGTACATCGATAAGAAAGTTTGTAATAACATTTTAGGTACATCACTAGAATCTCTTCGATAATGCTTCTGTTATAAGTTCGAAGGAATTTATAAAATTAAATGTTTAAAATAGATTACAAATATTACAGATTATAGATCTTATAGAAAAGTTATAAATTTTACACAGAAAATTTAACGAAAAGGAGACATCGTTCATACTGAACTGATCGCTGGTGACTGTTGATTCCACAGAGTTATTGTGCTATCAGAAAAGTTCGTGTAAAGCGGTCAGTGTTCGATTGCTAATCGACATCTATGTGGTGAAGATACTATTTTTAATTTTGTCGCCATGTACAATTTTTGAACTGACAAGAAGGCAGGTGTTAATCCGTACAACTTCTCAAAACACTCCCCGTGATAAGTACGGTAAAAAGTGCAATGTGGTACTACATTTATCTACAAAACCAGTGAATCAAGTTGATCGGAAAGTTCTTCCGTAAATGGAAAGGGCTGGTACTAAGGTGCCCCAGTAGAGATATGATATGATATGAGATATGATCAGTATTACTTGTGAATCTGAACTTACGCCTCGTAACGTTGCAAGTGGTGGGCCGACACGAAGCACTGTCCCGTGTGTGTTATATTCCCACACGATCTGGACATCCCACTCGACGGACTACGATTTCCTAGGACTTGGGCCTCTGTCAGATTCTAATGAGATTTTTAAATGCAAATTACGCCTTACGTTCCAGATGACCGTGGAACTGAATGTATCATAGGAACTGAATGAATCATCTTGATATATCTAAGCTAAGGATTCCGATACTTGCTTGATCTATAAGAGGTGCCGACAAAATAATGAGACATGACGAACGGGTTCTTTTTGTTCTTTGCTAAATATAGTCGGCTCAAATCAGAGACTTTACATAACAAAATGTCGTATTCACACACAAGTTTGTTCCGACATGTTGCTTCTATATGAAGTTTATAAATTGTTAAGATTCACTTTGCACTCCTTGGAAGTCTCAATATGTCTTGCTATTTTTGGATTGATCTTAACGCCGATGCGGCACGTGTATGTAGGGTTGGCAATAAGTTTTATATGAAACGAAATCGATATGAGTACACATTTAATATTCTTGTAAGTGATGGAAGGTTCAATATCCTAATGTACACGTGACTTCATTTAATTTAATTTTATGTATCTTATTATGATTCATTTTATTTTATTACGATATTATTTAATTTATTTAATTTTGATAATTTAATTCTGTTTTTTGTTTTTATTTTGAATCAGTTATTATTTAGCTTTTTAAAGTAATTATTTTTCTAACATGATAACCGTTAATTATAACAAATTATGTGTTCATCTTTAATTTGTGCATGCATCAGAATTGTGAATGTATTTATGGATTAAGATTGTTGTCATGTATATATGATGACCAAAATAAAAAAAATGTAAACTAGATAGATATGTAGATATTGACGCTGCACGTGGCTACGGTCTGGGAAGCTGGTCACCGGTTCAATACTGCCATGCGGCCCGTGGACCAACCGGAATGTTAGTGATATAATACCATTGCTAACGTTCTGCAAAAAAAAATCTATAATTATTACCAATGAGCCTATATCACATTTTGTTTCGTTCTCCCTCTACAGTGTACACACTCTCCCTGTACAGCCATTCATAGGTTTTTCGGAAGAGATTAATTTTAATAATATTATTATTAAAAGAGATCTCTTCCGAAAATCCGCAATAACACTGCCAAGTACTTATTGCTTATTTGATTTACTTATCCACCATTATTAGTTTTTGTTATGATACCTATATAAAAAATAGTAGATTATAGATAAAAATAACGTCTTACCCTCACAACATAACGCTGCTGTTACTCGTTTGGTAAGTGTATGGATTAGAACTGTTACTCTTTTTTACTGTTAGTTGTTACTGTTTTTCATTACAATCTTTGAGGATGACAACGTTATGTGTACTTTGATTGTTTCTTTGATATGTATATTTGAATAAAAATAAAAAACAAAATAAAGCAAAAAAAAGGGTCTAGTTCTTTATGGGATGCAGACATTACTCATCATCAAGTGGACTACGTATTCGTTAGTCACGCTAAGTTTTTTTTTTAAATATTTAAGTGACGTTAAGTCTATAAATTAGTTTTTTTCGCTTTTAGCAGCCCTACAGGCAATGTACACCACTAAGAGCATTGGTGTTAGAACACCAGGATTTCTGAGAAAATTGTAGAGTGACATTTAATGTTCTAAATTGACGCATTGTTTTTTTTTGTTTAAACTTTCATAGCAAGTGCTTGACCACAATCCCACCTGATGCTAAGTGGAAATGCAGTGGTGACCAGGCTGTTGTGTTATTTTTTTTAATATTAGTGGTGGCAAACGAGCGCACAATTCAGCCGATGGTGGGAGGCGGCTGGGAGCAATGACATTTTTCCTAAAAGTAGTTCACCCTTGAGGGCTGGGACAGTAGGGCTATGCTGCTTTTACTTGCCAGTCATGTCGGGTGCCTTACAGTATACCATTGTTCCCTTGTCGAGCCGACCCATCCGAGTTGCAAAGATGAAGCTAATGCGTGGCTCTGTCACTATAAAAAGTTGTCACCTTTCAGGCAGAATAAAAGAGAACATAACCTAATTCGATCACCGCCACCTCAGTGGCTGGTCTGGCTTTGTGCTCAAGACGCACTGTGGCCATGCTGTCAGTATTTTCAGGCCACATTCCTCAGAATCTATCAGATATTTGAGATATCAATTAAGATGCCGATACACAGCGTTGCGCAGGTCTGATCCATTAGTGACATATACAGGATGCATGAAGTGATTTAATGCACATGGCTGCTATTTGTTTAACTTTCAGTATTTTCTTAATTATGTACTGCAGGGTACGTAATTAGTTTATATAAAGGTTTTGTATTCGATTATGTGGAAAGTATTGTTAATTTTTGATATTTAGTTAACAAAGTAATTCATTCTTGGAACTAGCAAAGAATACAGTTGATGTTTAATTATATCGCAAAAAGAAACTTCAACGTAAAAAATATTATATATATATATATATATATATATAGGTATAAACATATTAATGTCAATAGACACGATTTTTTGACATTCTTTGTCATCGGTTCCATGGTGTAATGGTTAGCACTCTGGACTCTGAATCCAGCGATCCGAGTTCAAATCTCGGTGGAACCTTGATAATTTTTGAATTTTTTTCTCAACGGGCAATAGCAAAAGTGTATACATCTGAATTTTGACACATTTAATACAAGATGTATGAGAAGAATTTTCAAGACTATAACATACCTACACACCTACAGAAAGATTTTAAGCTTGGAAGCTTTTAAGCGTATTCTGTGAGGGCGTGGTTTTATCCTGGCGAGCCGACCCATCCGAGTTGCAAAGATGAAGCTAATGCGTGGCTCTGTCACTATAAAAAGTTGTCACCTTTCAGGCAGAATAAAAGAGAACATAACCTAATTCGATCACCGCCACCTCAGTGGCTGGTCTGGCTTTGTGCTCAAGACGCACTGTGGCCATGCTGTCAGTATTTTCAGGCCACATTCCTCAGAATCTATCAGATATTTGAGATATCAATTAAGATGCCGATACACAGCGTTGCGCAGGTCTGATCCATTAGTGACATATACAGGATGCATGAAGTGATTTAATGCACATGGCTGCTATTTGTTTAACTTTCAGTATTTTCTTAATTATGTACTGCAGGGTACGTAATTAGTTTATATAAAGGTTTTGTATTCGATTATGTGGAAAGTATTGTTAATTTTTGATATTTAGTTAACAAAGTAATTCATTCTTGGAACTAGCAAAGAATACAGTTGATGTTTAATTATATCGCAAAAGAAACTTCAACGTAAAAATATTATATATATATATATATATATATATATATATATATATATATATAGGTATAAACATATTAATGTCAATAGACACGATTTTTTGACATTCTTTGTCATCGGTTCCATGGTGTAATGGTTAGCACTCTGGACTCTGAATCCAGCGATCCGAGTTCAAATCTCGGTGGAACCTTGATAATTTTTGAATTTTTTTCTCAACGGGCAATAGCAAAAGTGTATACATCTGAATTTTGACACATTTAATACAAGATGTATGAGAAGAATTTTCAAGACTATAACATACCTACACACCTACAGAAAGATTTTAAGCTTGGAAGCTTTTAAGCGTATTCTGTGAGGGCGTCGGGGCAGGTGAAGCTCGCTTTTTCGCTTCTTTCCACCAGCGTGAAGTTGCTGGTGTCCTGCGGGCGGTCCTCGGGGGACGAAGGGCTATCTAGCTCCATTTCGGAGACCGAGGAGGACGATGAGGCAGAGGCCCTTGAGGAGGACCTTGAGGGTGATATTTGCCCCTCCGGTAGGGGTTGCTCTTTTATAATGTCTTCGAAGACATCGGGGTATTTACTCTTCAGGCAGCTGACCAAGTTTACAAGGAAATCCATGGTTGGATTCTCCATTGTACACAAATTATTAATAATATTACTACTATTACGCGGGATGTGTGGCCTCCGGTGGGGTGCCGGGGTGAGTAGCCTACTTCCCTCCTGCCGGGTATAGGCAGAGGATGTGTGCCTAGTTGTGTAGCCCTAGTGCGTCAAGTGCCAATCTTATTTTGCACTTGGGTGTGTGCTTAGAGCTAACTAAAAATACGCGTGAGACAATTATAAGTCTAGCGGGTTGGTCAACCTTGGCTAGGGCACTACCCAAGGCCAAGTTTACGTTGACTCCTTCCGCTATCTTGCGTTTCCCAGAAGGGGAACCACGGGCGTACGGGGCTTGCCCTACACTAGCTTAGTTAACACCGCAAGGTATCCACTAGTGTAACCACCCAGGTGGCTTTACAATAGCTTTCTTGGAAACTAAATTCCGATCACAATAGCAACAGCAATAAAAATTGCTCGGTGTATTGTTCTCGGAACAATGGGTGCGCAGGTGGCTTGCTCGGGGGCAGGTAGCTCGGGCGGGGCGGGGAGCCGGGCGACCGTTCTCGGCGACTGCTGAGCGTCGAATGAAGTTTGTTCCGACATGTTGCTTATATATGAAGTTTATAAATTGTTAAGATTCACTTTGCAATTAGTTTATATAAAGATTTTGTATTCGATTATGCGGAAAGTATTGTTAAGCTTCCGCCAGCCTTTGTTCATTAAATGCTCCAGACTCAAATGATATTTAGTTAACAAAGTAATTCATTCTTGGAACTAGCAAAGAGTACAGTTGATGTTTAATTATATCGCAAAAAGAAACTTCAACGTAAAAAATCTTATATATATATATATGTATATATATATATATATATATATATAGGTATAAACATATTAATGTCATTAGACACGATTTTTTGACATTCTTTGTCATCGGTTCCATGGTGTAATGGTTAGCACTCTGGACTCTGAATCCAGCGATCCGAGTTCAAATCTCGGTGGAACCTTGATAATTTTTGAATTTTTTTCTCAACGGGCAATAGCAAAAGTGTATACATCTGAATTTTGACACATTTAATACAAGATGTATGAGAAGAATTTTCAAGACTATAACATACCTACACACCTACAGAAAGATTTTAAGCTTGGAAGCTTTTAAGCGTATTCTGTGAGGGCGTGGTTTTATCCCGGGCGAGCCGACCCATTCATTACGCAGATAGAATCAAACTACAGTGTATAATGGAATGTATAATAATGAAAAAATATTTAGTCGAATTATCTATCTTTGATGTTATTGACGCAGCCTACGTAGAAACGCAGGTTAGGTCGTGTGAATGTACAAGTTGTGAAATAAACGGCATGTGCGACACTAGCAACTCTTGTGTATGTTTCTTAAACGGAGTTTTTATAATTTTTCTTTAATTTAATTAAAGAGTCTTCTTTGGTTATCATCATCATCAAACAGCATCTGCTATACTAGCAACTCTTGTGTTTGTTTCTCAAACGAAGTTTTTATCATCGTCAGCATTTCAGCCCATCACTAGTCCACTGCTAAACATAACCCCCCCCCCCCCTACAGACTGTCACAGAGCCACGTATATCTAGACCTGTGCTCAACAATGATTTAATATGCCTATTTGCTGTCACCCCTAAGGACTGAGATATTCTATCTCGTTACCTGCTCGGTATCCGGATTCCTATTCATGTTCTAGAAACCAGCTAAAACGTACCACCGCTAGATAAAGTCTGACGAACGTTTAATACACATTTTATATCTATTACAAATTTCCCTTCACTGGGGATTTAAGAAAACGATTTCGCTTTTCCCAATTATTAAGGCAATTTCATTAGCTGTTTGAGATTTTCATCTCCAAGGAGGATTGTCACTTTGTAAAATTGTGTTTTTTCAAAAGACGAAAACGTTTAAAATGTTTTGTAATTGTTTCTAGCTGTTGCACGAATGGGTCGGCTAGACCAATGGGAAGGACAATTATATAATACCAACGTAGTATAGCAGCATAACGTTGGTATGTTTCGTCTGGTGACCATTATGCTTGGTGATGAGTTATTCCATCTTTGTCCTCAGGGATGATCGCATCTGCACTATAATTCCTTATTATATATTCCTTCTTATCGAGGTTGAATAAGGGTCCCATCACTCTTAGTCCTCAATACCATCATGTGGACTGTGAATTCGTTACTCACCCTCGAAATAATAAAAACAAAATACAAACTACCAACAGTACCTAGCCTGGCTTCTAGACTTCATTTCCACTCTTGGCTTATAATGGTGTTATGGAATCCCAACGAGAAATAGCATCATGAGACTGCCGTGTTTCGTATTTTGAATGTAGGGATCCAGGGGTCCGGTTACCGGTAACGAGACATTCGATCTCAGTCTTCAAGAGTGACAACGCATATAAAACCTTTGTTGAAAATTGATGAAAATATATTCTGCCATCGCTTAACGTCAGGTAAACTGTGAACTCGTTTTAAAGTAATAATAATTATATATTCTATATTAATTCTATTTAATATTGTTTTTGACTGTTAATTATTATCAATTGTTCCTAAGGACTTTTGTTTCTATTAAGTTCTCTCTTATTTGATTAGAGTAAACAAAGCCACTCATACAGCTGTCAGCCTCAGATCGGCGATCCTCTGTTCAGAGGTGGGTTGTCATTTCCAACAAATGTCGAATTGTTATTGACAGTTGTTCACATGTTGTAATTAAACAAAAAAAGATATTTCTGTATTGTTTCACTGAGTTCGTATAGAACGTTTCTCGATTCTGACAAAATAATATACATATGTATTTACTTGTATTATATTGTGTGACCCCACAGAATACTCTTCTACTCTTTATAGGACCAATATCTCAAAAACAGTACACACACAAAATAAAAATAAATAAGTTAATACAACCAAAAATTGACAATTTACAGTTACACAACATATATCCATGTTTAACATATATAGCATGTCTAGTGGGCTGCTATGACGATTTTCGTAGGCATCATAGTGTTGTTACCCTTGAGTCAGCAATATTAAATGTGTCCGCAGCCCACTACCCCCCCCACTCACCAAATGAAACAGCTGTTATGTTCATTAATGGTGAAGCTGGTATCAAAGCTCAATGTGACTCTATCAATAGCTCTTGTTTATTTTCTTCATAAAACATGAAGTAAAGTTTATTAAATGTATTGAATAAACATCATCATTTGTGTATCATTTTAAATCGTATACGGATTACATCAAATAGAATTAGGCTGCACAAACTTTATTTATTAATTAAATAGAAACTCTTCCACTCTTACTCTCGGCCTTGAAATCAATTTCCACAAAAAACTTTCAGCCATCAGTCATTTCGTTAATTAATAGTCACTTTGTACAATTTTACTTTCAATTCTAAAACGTTTCAAAGATTCGCAATCAGATGGATTGTACTTTAATTAAAAGGGTTATTATTTTTATAATATTAGGGGTGACAAATGAGTAGAAAGTTGATCATGATGGTCAGTGGTAGCTGCAGCTCATAAATACATGCTTTCTTCATCAAGGAAGATTGAAGATACACTAGCCTTGGGGACTGAGGAAACGATGGAGTGGCTCGGTGTTTCGGCAAATACAATAATATTTATTATATAAAACAACCAAATCATTTTACTTCCACGAAGTATGTTTGAACAGAAAAAACTACAGAATATTTTAAATATAACTTTGAGTAGAAATAAAAAGTCTACAATGTTTCTCATAATATTAAGGTTCACATACGGAAATTGGTTTTTGACAGTGGTAGAGCTACACTGCCGTTTGTTTCTACCTGCAGAATGAATGGGTCAGCTCGACCGGGGTAGGACCACGCCCTCACAGACCACCAGCGTAAAATAGTAGAATAATGTTGTTGTGTTTCGTCTGGTGAGTGCAGGGATCCGGTGACCTTTATTACTGAAGACGAGGCATTCCATTTCAGTCTTCAAGGGTGACAACCAATCTACCACCATATGATACCATCAGATGAACTGTGTGCTCGTTTGTTACTCTCAATGAAATAAAACAAAAAATATTGAAAAAGTGGCAACGGATTGGCTATATATCTCGATATATAGACTCGACTATATAGAACCGATAACCGATGGAGAAGAAAGCTTCTCGTATTATAGGATGACCATCCATTGATGAATGCAGATAGGTCATGTTCGTACTTTGTGGTGCTCTGTGGAAAGACCTGTGCTCGGCATTGACTAGTGATGGGCTGAGATGACGATAATGATAATAAATAGCCCGTTGTCACTTTTGTAGAAATCAATTCTGTAGATTCATAAATCAAGCTGTCTAGAGAGTTGAATGAATTTCTTCCTCCCTAATTTTGTTTATACTCGTTCGTTTCGTTATACTTGAGAGTTATGGCAAGTTCCCGAAAAGAGACCACGACTCTGTTTCTCTCTTTCTCGGTTTCGCCTTTATTGGGGTTTAAATATGTCCCCGAGCGTATTAACTAAATTGCGTTATATCAAAAGGTTTTGCGGTCGAGGTTAGCGGAATTTAAATTAAGTAAGGCCAGTAAATTAGGGAGTCAAGGCCGCTCAATTATCCTTTTTTTAGTCTCTACGTCAGTTTAATAAAGTTCTACCAAACCCAATATTATATTATACTATAAATGTGAAAGATTGATATTTTTTTGATTTTAGAATCAACATTGGATACTCTTATATATATTCATTCATATTCAAACTAGCATTCGTGGATTTCAGAATTGGGTCCAGAGAGAAATGAGAAATGTTCGAGACGACATATGAGCGACACTATTGAGCAACCGATATAAAGGTGACCACGTGAGAAACAAGGAATACCCAAACCTTACACGTACTGGTGGACAATAATAAATCATACATTGTTGTCTGACACATTTTTCACTTCTCTCTCTTCTTGAAAACGCGGGCAAATGCTAGTATTTTTTTAAATAAACTCTGTTTACTTTTTTCAATAGGTAAGTGCGAATGTCCTACTTCAATGTTAGTGCGATGACCGCGGGTACTCTACCCTTGTACAGTGGGAGACAGAGTATCCGTCTGCTGCGTTTGGTCCGATTCGAGGGTTCGATTCCCAGACAAAAAACACTATTTGTTCGTCAAAAATTATTAGTTTTCAGGTACAGATGTTCGTGTAAACGTTATGTGAATATTCTTCTGATCTTATAGTACATGCATTATATAGCAATTGGGACGGGCACGCTGAGTGAGTGCCTCTGTGTTTGCGCGAATGCTACAGGCACTATATAATATTCTGTATAGTTGTCAAATAACCAGAAGATATCGCCGTGGTTGAAATTGCTGAAGAGGATAACATCAATGCATTACATCGATTTAGGGAAAGAGTCAGGAACCGAGTGCTTATTTTGCGCAAATAATAACGGGACTAATATATACTGTACAGTTAATGTTATTTCATAACCATGTAAGAATTCTCACTACAAATCAATTAAGAGGAGATTCATTGATTAATACTATTTATTGAACTACATACTAACTAATGTTCGCAGTAGAATGAGGGTGACCGATGTAACTCAAAAGATCAGTAAGCTAAGGGCCATTGGCGGGCCATATAGCTCGTGGAACCGACAAACAATGGAGAAGAATGAATGAAGCTTGAATGGCAACCTGGGACTAGCAGTCGTAGTTTGGGACACAATGAAAATGTACAGAAATCGTTCTTGGGCAATAGCATACGCATATATTATAAAATTCCATAAATAATTGTCGATATTCCATTAAACAGATTTAAAATCTTGTTTAAAAACCAACTAATCAAAAAATATTGCTACTCTT
This sequence comes from Teinopalpus imperialis, assembly GCA_029286865.1. Lineage (NCBI taxonomy): Eukaryota > Metazoa > Arthropoda > Insecta > Lepidoptera > Papilionidae > Teinopalpus > Teinopalpus imperialis. The sequence goes on from JAGSMU010000003.1 coordinate 17,351,135, forward strand.
CGTCAGAATATTTGTCTGACAAATATATAATACATCCAAGTGTTATATCTAAACTTTCAGCTTTGGATTCAATACTTAAACAATTTTCGGACATTTAATAAGTTATAATTTTAAAAAAAAACTAACTAGTCGATTTTCTTGCCGTTTCTTCTCGCTAGTTAGGTCCAGTTAGCTATGTTGACGATTCAAAAGTGTTTTGTACAAACCTACTTGAATGAAACTTCTTTTGATTTGATTGAATTAAATTTGTTGGCTCGACATCGTGCTTTATGGCAAACAATGGGGGAGCCCAAGGTCCAGAAGTGAACTATGAGTAGACTGTGATAATGATCATCATGACATTTTCACAAGGGTTCATTTACATCCGTACTGTTATTTTGAGTATAGTAAATATTGACTTAAGAAAATACCTTGTATAAATTACGTTCTAGACAAACATACTCTATGGATACACCTACGAACGTACTTTTGCTTAGCACTAAAATAAAATTATTAAAGATTTAATTCAATTATTTTTTTTTTTCGAGCTACTCTATTCATAACGTTCAATCTCTAATGTTTTGTTATAATTTATATTCAGAATATTAAATGTTAAACAAATGGGATCTTTCGTGGAAACTGTGTTGGTACATCTTTGAATTGAAATAGAAATTAAATGAATAAAAATGTAAAGCTTCTGAAAGTTATATGAGTAATAAATTCCTTTTAGCAGAATTTAAAGTACAAACGCTAATCAAAATTGTCTCAAAATTTCCCAATTAACGTCTTCGTTTTTAACATGTAATAGGAAAAAGATTTAAAAATTCAAAATTCACTTTGTTTGCATAATGTGTGTGCTCGCCCGTAAATGTTACAATTTAGTGTCGTCAATTTATAGTTACTCTTATATTTATATTTTTATAGTTATATTTTAAAATCAGCATTCATACCATTTAACAGTTGAGTAGCTTTCGAAAAACCATTATAGTAAATTGCACGTTTTAATACCTTAAACATTATACTATATACCTTATATATATGTATATATATATATATATATGTATATATATGTATACACATATATATATGTATAAATATGTATATACATATATATATGTATAAATATGTATATACATATATATATGTATACACATATATATATGTATACACATATATATATGTATATATATATATGTATACACATATATATATGTATAAATATGTATATACATATATATATGTATATTGTTTTGTGAAAATGTTTATTTTTTCTGTGCTGCTAGGCTTCCATTCTGTGATCCTTCCCCAATATAGCTGTCTCATTAATGTTGCGATTAGAAGCTAACTTTAGCGTGGCTCTACAACGTTCTGTTACCCAGTTTCTGTGTGAACAGTTTCCCGCTACGTTCAATTTCGGAAAATATTAACAACTGTTAAAATATTGGCACGCCACCAACGCGGAACCGTATTCTATGTCGTCTGCGTTTTATTTCGTGACTTCATGAGGGTATATTTTGAAGCCAAACAGGACACGCAAATATCGTCACAGAATTATTTATGGTTAAAAGATTATCTCATGAGTTAATAACATACTTTTCTATTTATAATAAAACAAATAATATATTTTATTTGCTGCAGCAAGTATATGGATCAACTTGCCTCCTCCTCTGAGAAATAAACTAAACATTGCAAACAAAGCTATATACAAATCTGCATAACTAAAGCGGCAACTTGTTGCAGAGAATATGAAACATGCCTACTGGAAATATACGAATCTGAAAGACTTTTTTTGTACTTGCATAACCATAATAACCCTAAAAAAAAAAAATCGCACACATACACCTACAGAATATATACATACAAAACTACACATAGTATATTAACACAAACACATACACATGCAAGAGAACATATTAGTAATAGTTTGTAGTGTTCTTGTCTGCTCAAACTTACTTTATCTTCTCCTTTGTTGCGTATAAACACTTTGTAAAATATAACTTTTAGATGGTGATCGGGAAGCCTTCAATACTCACGACTCCCACATTACATTTACGGGAGATGGGAGTGGCTGGAAACCAGCACTGCACGGGACTTTAGTCCAGCGTCGGCAAATACTGAGTTACCTCCGTTTGCCAAAATGTATAATATTATTTATGTATATTGTTGTTGTTCTGTACATAACCTTGGTCTTATTTTAGACGGGGAACAAAAATATGTTGAACATGTAAATAATAAAATTAGAACTGCTTTTATTAAACTAAAAACGCCCTATAAAATCAGACCATACATTAAAGAGGAGATACGTGTACTTTTGTGTTAATAACTGTTTCTCTCTCAATTTAATTATTGTAGTTCTCTCTTTGGCAAGATTGAATTCCAGCACAGAGAAAGCTATACAGCAAGCACAAAATGTCTGCATACGTTTCAGCATCAATGTACCGAAAGAGAATACATAACCCCTTACCTGAACATGAAAGGTTTACTTAACACGAGTGCTAGAAGGGAGCTTCTCTACGCTTGTGCTGTACATATAGTGATACCGGAATACCTATTTGAAAACTTCTCTGGATTGAGACCTTACTCATAGAATTCTTCGAACGCAATAAGCCTTCTGAAGATGCCAAAACATAAAACATCACGTTATAGAGGTTGCTTCAAATTTGCTGCAGCAAGTATATGGATCAACTTGCCTCCTCCTCTGAGAAATAAACTAAACATTGCAAACAAAGCTATATACAAATCTGCATAACTAAAGCGGCAACTTGTTGCAGAGAATATGAAACATGCCTACTGGAAATATACGAATCTGAAAGACTTTTTTTGTACTTGCATAACCATAATAACCCTAAAAAACAAAAATCGCACACATACACCTACAGAATATATACATACAAAACTACACATAGTATATTAACACAAACACATACACATGCAAGAGAACATATTAGTAATAGTTTGTAGTGTTCTTGTCTGCTCAAACTTACTTTATCTTCTCCTTTGTTGCGTATAAACACTTTGTAAAATATAACTTTTAGATGGTGATCGGGAAGCCTTCAATACTCACGACTCCCACATTACATTTACGGGAGATGGGAGTGGCTGGAAACCAGCACTGCACGGGACTTTAGTCCAGCGTCGGCAAATACTGAGTTACCTCCGTTTGCCAAAATGTATAATATTATTTATGTATATTGTTTTGTGAAAATGTTTATTTTTTCTGTGCTGCTAGGCTTCCATTCTGTGATCCTTCCCCAATATAGCTGTCTCATTAATGTTGCGATTAGAAGCTAACTTTAGCGTGGCTCTACAACGTTCTGTTACCCAGTTTCTGTGTGAACAGTTTCCCGCTACGTTCAATTTCGGAAAATATTAACAACTGTTAAAATATTGGCACGCCACCAACGCGGAACCGTATTCTATGTCGTCTGCGTTTTATTTCGTGACTTCATGAGGGTATATTTTGAAGCCAAACAGGACACGCAAATATCGTCACAGAATTATTTATGGTTAAAAGATTATCTCATGAGTTAATAACATACTTTTCTATTTATAATAAAACAAATAATATATTTTATTTGCTGCAGCAAGTATATGGATCAACTTGCCTCCTCCTCTGAGAAATAAACTAAACATTGCAAACAAAGCTATATACAAATCTGCATAACTAAAGCGGCAACTTGTTGCAGAGAATATGAAACATGCCTACTGGAAATATACGAATCTGAAAGACTTTTTTTGTACTTGCATAACCATAATAACCCTAAAAAACAAAAATCGCACACATACACCTACAGAATATATACATACAAAACTGCAAGAGAACATATTAGTAATAGTTTGTAGTGTTCTTGTCTGCTCAAACTTACTTTATCTTTTCCTTTGTTGCGTATAAACACTTTGTAAAATATAACTTTTAGATGGTGATCGGGAAGCCTTCAATACTCACGACTCCCACATTACATTTACGGGAGATGGGAGTGGCTGGAAACCAGCACTGCACGGGACTTTAGTCCTGCGTCGGCAAATACTGAGTTACCTCCGTTTGCCAAAATGTATAATATTATTTATGTAAATGTTGTTTTGTGAAAAAGTTTATTTTTTCTGTGCTGCTAGGCTTCCATTCTGTGATCCTTCCCCAATATAGCTGTCTCATTAATGTTGCGATTAGAAGCTAACTTTAGCGTGGCTCTACAACGTTCTGTTACCCAGTTTCTGTGTGAACAGTTTCCCGCTACGTTCAATTTCGGAAAATATTAACAACTGTTAAAATATTGGCACGCCACCAACGCAGAACCGTATTCTATGTCGTCTGCGTTTTATTTCGTGACTTAATGAGGGTATATTTTGAAGCCAAACAGGACACGCAAATATCGTCACAGAATTATTTATGGTTAAAAGATTATCTCATGAGTTAATAACATACTTTTCTATTTATAATAAAACAAATAATATATTTTATTTGCTGCAGCAGTGTTCTATCCCCGGTGAATTTTTTGCTATTTTAAGTGCTGATTGACCACATGCTCGCAACATTGTGAAGATATCAGCATGTCTAAGAAATAAACAACAAAAATATTACGAATACGTCCGTAAGAATCCGTACCGAAGCCGCGTAGTGGGCTATGCTTTAACTGCCTCTCTAGAGAGTAGGCCTATATCTTTGGGACTTGTATATGTAGGCTGTTACTTTAGTTTTGTCGATACTGTGGTCACTAAGTTACAAATATATTAAAAAACAATATATAATTATCTAGTTTTTTGAATGTTTTGAATTTATTGTATTTCAATTTTTATATGCTCATATCACTTTTCGGGTAAGCTTAAATATGTCCGTCACGACAAAACAATCTGTTGATAAGAAGTTTCTTCTAAATCTCTTACTTTCTATTGTTTTTCTTTAGAAGATTACATTATCATCATCATTATCCTCATCATCATCATCATCTTCATTATAATCATCATTTTATCATCATCATCATTAATATTATCATCACCATCATCATTTCAGCCCATCACTAGTCCACTGTTGAACATAGGACTTGCATCCATTGTCTTCCCGCAAACTTGCTTATCGTAAATTATTACTCTATCTAGTACGCGTTACGCTGCTGTTAATACAAGAGATTGCCAAACAAGAATCTTTCTTCCCCATCGGTTAGTTGATATATCATAATAGTTTATTTAATCGTTACATAAGCATCTGATTCATCAGTTATTATTGCCAGGGTCGATTGTTCGAAAAATTTTCTTAGTCAGCCTATTAAGTCCAGCTTTCTTTGCGTTTATGTGGCAAAAAAAGATTAGTTAAATAAATACACATAGTAATTTTACATATATGAAAATCGTAAACCCTTTAATTTTAGGTGATGATGAAATAAGTTATAAGTTGTTGGTGCAAGTTAATTAACAGTTGTTGGTATAAATCAATCAAAGTTATATTGCTTTGGGCGAAAGCCATCTGTTGCAAGTGATTCGTGCAATATTATTATTTCATAATAATACCCTTACAATATAGCGGCTGTTCAACTTACATTACAGTAAAGTTATTTTTATGAATTTACTTAAATCAACTAGCAGCTTTCGCGTCGTAGAGTCACACCGTAGCACCAATCGGTCTGCTCGACGGTGGTAGGACTACGATTTCCGGAATAACAGCGTGAGATAGTAATTAAGAAATACTGTGTTTTATGTGTTGAAGGAAATAGAGACTATTACTGGTGACGGAGCATCGAATCTTAGTCTTCATGGTTGATATTATATCTGATAGATGTGGGTGTCTCGTGCCTCAGAAAACTTACTTATCAGACGGACTGTGTGATTAATTGCAACCCTTAATAATATGATTTTTAACCTTTTAAACATTATCATTCACGTTATTATTGACTTTGATAAACCTCGACATTGCAATTCAACTGTTTTAGAAGTAATTAATATGTGTATATATATAAAACCCCACTGTTGGGTATAACGCTCTTCTCCACAAAGGATGTAAGATGCCTCAGGATGTTTCCTTTATCGCCGAGCATGAGGTAAAACCTGTATTTAAACTGTTTTATTATAATTGGTTAAAATAAGTAAAAAAATCTTTTATGTTTAGTTTACAATTAATAACAAACTTATTAGAAATATTGTTAAAATTATTCTGATAGTTTAGCAGTTTCATTAGATACCTATGAGGGTAATAAATAATTTTGGTCGCAATGTAGAGGTGAAAAAAAATGACGTTTATCTTTTTTTTTTGCCTGAGAGGAGCGAGCATTTTGAAAAAATCTACAACTAGTTATACTAATTAGCTAGAGTATACTAAATTATATTATGATCAGAACTAAGGTTTTGAGCAAATTTTCAGCTCAATCGGATAGGTGTAACTGGTTTATAATTCAGTTCCAAAATTTGATTCAAACATGCTAAGTTAAATAAATAAAGAAAGAAGAAAAATATTTATTTAGCACATACACCGGTCAAAAGCAAAAAAGGGTTTTAAAATAGTGCTTAATAAAACAAATTAATATTTTTAGATAAAATGCTTGTAGAGTTTGCAATAAGCATTCTCGTTAACCACCTACGCAACTAAGCTTTCTTGTGTTAGGAGATGGTTCACGATAATAATCGAATGGCGAATTCAAACTTATAACGTCAAGTTTCGGAGAAAGTACCTTTAATCATTAGTCCTTGGCGCTTAATATAATATTGCATAAACATTTCAATATATTAGATGTACTTAAATGATGTATTAAAGAAAAGCTTGCAATTAATATTATAGCCTTTTGTATTGTATAATTTTAACATGCCTAGAATATTTTGTCACGTTGAAAAACAAACAAAGCGATAATATACTCCATTATGAATCATAGACCGCCTAAGCAGAGATACGCCACAAATTGAACATGTGTCAAAACATATCGGAACATTGTCCTATATTCATTCGCGTTTTTGTTTTAATACATATATTGCGTATCGTGATAGCTCAGTGTCTAAGCTTTTAATTCACGGAACGCAAACAAACAAAGAATGATTCTATGAATGATGATATGGTTAATAGTAATTATTACCACTTGCTCGGCGCTGAATTAAAAATCACGAGGGACCGGCATGTCAAAGAGATATATCGGCGATCCGGTATGGAGTCGTATGATGAGTGCTATTTTCATATAATATTACGGTGACAAATCAGCACAGTTAATATCACGATAAGTGCAAACCACCGTCCATGACATCAACACCCATCACACCAAAGGTTCAAGAAGCATTTGTATTGTCATCCTTTAGGAGTGTAATGCCTCTTTACCTGTAATTGTGTCCTCGAATCCCTACACTCACCATACGAATCAGCAGCGTGATTCCGATGATTAAGCTGGTATTGTGTAAGGAAGTGGTTCTTTTCTCCCTTTGGTCCGATTCATGTCGTAGCTAGAAACGAACTGAACCGTAGCACTTAACTGTAGTAAGTCATTATCATTATCTTACAACGGTAGTGACTAATATTGGTAAACCAATGACTCTAGTGTAGTCATTTAAAATGCAAGTAATATATCAACGTCGCTGAACTAAGTAAACTAAGCACTTAAGCATATGCTATTAAGTTGATTGCCCAGGTTATTAATTACTTGGATCAATAAATACACTTAACGTACGTCAGACTAAGTTAAAAACGGTACGTGTTTAGTGCTTTTCTTAAAATGTTGGAGGTACACGAAAGTTTGTTTCTAGTTGTAGTATCTAGAAAGGGTCGGCTCGATCAGTGAAGGACCACGCACTGACAGAACACAAACTAAATGTTGCTGAGTTTATTCTGATGAGGTGGCATTTTTTTAGGGCGACAACGCATTATGTATATTCAGATATGTATCTGAGAGGAATGTGGGTGTCCTTATTGACCACTTATCATCAGGTGAGCTGTGTGCTCTTTTGTCACCCTTAATACAATAAAACCTCCTATGTGTTTCAATTTTTGCGCAAGTGTACGGCCCTATTATATATCCCGTCCAGTTGATGTCATCTAATGTCACCATGGTCGAAAGCGACTACGGGGAAACATGCTATATTTACGAAATAAGTGGGATGTCAAAACGAAAGCTTCTCATGCATTTTTTGAGAAAGTGAATTTATCAAGGCTGTATAACATATTAACAAAATATTTAAAAGTTACGTTTTTTTAATACTATCGTGAGAATACACTACATCCACTAACACCTGCCCAGAGTGGTGAGTGTACGGTAGTTCAGTTGGCGATATTGTTCTGTAGTTTTGCTAAAAAGTTCCATCTCTTGCAGAAGAATATTTTTTTTTATCACATTGAGAGTTGCAAACGAGCACACAGTTCACCTGATGTTAGGTGATTCCTGCGGCCCATGACATCTGCATTCATCCTTAACAAGGAATCATAATGCAGATGTGTTGTCACCCTTTATGACTGAGATGAAATGCCTCGTCACCAGTAATATAGGTCTCCGGATCCCTTAAATAATTCCTTCTGATATACTGTACCTACTGTCTGGTCTTAAACAACGAGTGTGTTTGTCAGTTAATTTCAGAAAGTAAAATAAATTTCTATTAATGACTTTGTTCGACAGTACATCGTTTCGAAGTTGGAAACAATTGCCTCGAAGTTCCTAAATTTATAAAAGAGTTTTTCTGGTGAAACATGCAAAGACATATTGTAAGCGGCCATGCAATTGGATATAATAAACAAAAAATATATTATTATATATTTAGTGTGTGGTATTTATTGTTTAATATATTTTAAAGAAAGGTTCCTGAGTGGCGATCTCGGATTGGCTATTACAGTACAAGACAACTCCAAAAATTGATGGAGTGACGACCTATGCAAATCTGCGGGAAGTCGATGGATGCGGGGGATTTAGGATTGTGATTTGTCTATTGCCAGCAGTGGACTATAGAGGGGCTGTGACGATGATGGTATTCTTTTATTTCTTATTATGTACAGTTAAGTACAGATATGAGATGTTGATATTTTGGATCCTTTTATTATTGGCACCTATAGTCAATGTTTCTCCATCTCTACGATTGACTGGGAAGCACGCCAAAAAGCATTTTTTTTAAAATGCTATGTACAATTGAAAATTCATTAATAAATATTATTGAAAGTTCAAATTATTGAATGTTTGATAAGTCTTGAATTGAAAATAAATATGTGGAAATTCGAAATTGTTTTAAGGATATTAATATATAGTATATTTGTATATGTTTACGAAAACATACTCACTCTCTTAATTGAGGCCCTTAATTTTTTAAAAGGAATGATAGGAGTGCTAGTAACATTTCTAATATTCTGCTTAACCACTCCAACTAAGCTCTTTCTAGCTTTCTCTTTCAGCTAATTCGTCGAATGGCGTATTCGAACCTACGATCTTAAATATCGACCGTACCCTAAACCTTTAGGTTATTGTCTTATTACTGGTGTCGGGGCATTCGATCTTTGTCCTCAGGGGTCAGGCATTATGATTCCTTATCGAGGATAAATGTGGGTGAAATGTCCTTCAGGAATCACTTACAATCTGGTGAAGTGTGTGCTCGTTTATAATCATCAAGAAAAAAAGCTACATCTGTTTATTGTTTTTAGAGATAGAAATAGAAAGAGTGAAAAAGATGCACGCGGCATCTTGGTTCCTTATGGTGTATGTGCGCCATAGACCATCATTTGCCATTATTAGGTTGGCAACATTAAATCAAATCTATCAGTTTTTTTTAATTTTATATTAAGCATATAATAAAATATTTACGACATATTTTTAGAATTGTTTGAAAGTGGATGTTTTGTTCTACTGGAATATATGTTTTGTTTATTCACCTCTTCAGATCTCTTTCAAATGCTCGGATTTTCGTTTAATACTGATGCAGAAATGAGATCTTAGGTGGATGAATTTTTCGAGTCGATACTGGTAGATTTCTACCAACGATTTGATTTCTATCGAAAATCTTGTTGAACGGTGGTAGGTAGTTGTATGAGAATACAATATCAATTATCGAATGATGAGAATACATTTTATGTAACTTGATTTTTATTGAAAAATAAATTTAAATAAAACTTAAAGACCGAAAAAATTATTTATTTATTAAACTTTTATGTACATAAAGCATTTACACAAGGAAACTAAGATAAGAAAAGTATGTACAAACGCGCAGCATATTTTAAATATAAAAGAAAAATCCCGCAGGCCTGGTGTTGGACACATTATCGGAAAAAGAAACATGGTGTACTCACAAAATAATAAATAAATACAGGACTATATTTTTATTTACAAACACATGCATATAAACAAATTAATAATAATACATATAATATATAATGTATATATAATTATGTTGTATATACAATAAAGCTATCATAATATGTCATTATATATTCAACTGAATAAAGTGTTCCTTCACTAGTTTTTTAAATAGCACAACAGTTCTCGCTTCATGATTTTTTTCAGGTAGAGCATTCCACAAACGAATTCCCTGCACAGTGAAGAAGTTGGTATTAAACCTTATTAAAGAGTGGGCTGCTCGTTAGTTTACCGCCTCTTCTATAAAAAAAAACTAGAAGAAGGAGGGATCTTAACTGCGATATGCAGAATTCACCAGGCGGATACTCAAAAAAAGGAAACAAAGTAATCGAGTGTTTCTGCGACAACGTACGGGTTAACTTAGTTCCCAAACAAATTACATAAACTGACGTAGCATTTAAGTTTAGTTGGAGTGGATAACAGGAATGGTATTAATATCTTTATCAGCATTTTACATTATCAGAAGTACAAGAATAAATAATGTAATGACCAATGGTCAGCGGATCGACAGGATGGCAACGAGTTGTTTAATTTAGTAAAAATTATAATTCAACTTAATTTGCTTTAGCATTTGATGAAATTTGTATGGCGAATTAAAATTGTACTAACGCTATAAGCAATACGATTTTATTCGCCATACCAATTTAAATAGTATATGATAGTAAATTAAATTGAATTTCAAATGTCAATTAGTCACGTTTCAGTTGCCGTCACGCCGTCGGTCTGATCAAAATTACGCTTCATGTTGACGTTTAAGGGAATTTAAAATTCTTAAAGATCAAAATATTTTCCTTTTACTTTATCTGAAAGAAAGCCGTCATGTTTACGGAATAAAATTTGTTATTACTAAGCTTAGCTTTCAGCAATTCCTCGAGACAATACCGCCCTGCTTAGTCTTGTCAGATCCCGTAACTTAGTGGTAAAAGCATTTGACTTTACAAGCAACGGGGCTTTGTAAGACAAGAAATTTGGGTAAGTTCAAAGGTTGAGAATAATTAGCTTTGTATCTTCTATCGCTACAAATGAAAAGAGAAATTACTTTGTGTCAAACTTTTTTATATCACATAAAGGATAATGTAACTAAAATGAAAAATTAATATTCATTCCTGATTTAAAAACTAGATAGACCGACCTTAGCAAACTTGCTGGAAGTCGATGTATGCAGGTGGGTCTTGCTTTGTCTATATACCTAGTATATAATATCTATATATATATATATATATATATTATTTCTATAATCTGTGGTCTAAGATCCCCGTATATAATACACAATGGAACCATGCTACGACAAGTATCAATAACTTAAAGTAATATACTACGATTTTTTTATATAATATTAAACGTGACATACAGGCACACTGTTAACCTGATGGTAAGTGTTGCAGCAACAAATATACAAGATACACATGCTTTCTCATTATCATCATATTCATCCCTGAGATAGAATGCCTCATTACCTTAATAGAGTCTCCGAATCCCTAAACTCACCATATGAAATAACGTTATGCTGCTACTTCTTGCTGGTATTTTGTGAGGGTGTGGTATTTCTCATTCCCATTCTTACCAGAAACTAGCTTCAACGTGGCTATACTATACTTATATATACAGCTATACCAGCTTTGTTTGAATAATGAAATAAAAATCATTAATTACTTTTTACTTATATTTTCATATATATCCCTAAATTAATATAATCCGTTAAAAATCGATTATAATTCATTATAAGCAATAATAATCGATTTAGGATCTAGATTATAATTGAATTGTATTTCATTGGGTCATATTTCGATCCAAAATGTGAGTAATCCGAAGACTCTTATAACGATACCGAGACATTCGATGTTATTCCTCAGGGATGACAACGAATCTGCAATATGAAAATGATGTCCTCCTGATCGCTTTCGACCACAGCAATACCTTCTAGTTATTGCCAGATGATATCAACTGCGCAGAGTATTTTGTAGTGCCGTAAGCATTTGCTCGAACACTGAAACACTAACTCGACGGCGCCTTCCCTATTTGGATGTAATGTATGTGCGACAAGTTCGGTGGAAACTACAGAGGCATTGTCAGGGACAAGGGATATGCGTACAACACACCCAGATTGTAAAACCAACTTCAGAAAAGAAAAAGATTTGCGTGACAGAAAAATATTGTTCATTGGCTGGGAATCGAATCCAGGACACGTGTCGTAGCAGCTATATTCCCTAACCACTACACCAAACGACTGACGTCAGGAATCACTTACCATCGCGTGAACTGTGTGCTCGTTTGTCACCATCAATACAGTTAAAATAATGTAAGTAGCTGCTACATTAAGTACACACTAGTCGCTACGAATCTTTTTGAGTAATATTTAATTCATTTAGTAACTTTGACTAAACTATTATGTTCAAGTTTCTATTCACTGTAATTTATTAGAATAGTGGTTAGACCATGAATTATGTTTCAAACATTACTCATAAGATTAAACTCATATCTCGGACGATATTAAATCTCTACATTCCAGTTTTTATAACATCACGACACAACATTATGACAAATGAGCACACAGTTCATCTGATGGTAAGTGATGCGGCCCATATCATACATACATTCTGAACAAAGCTGTCTTGAATCTATGTTCAGGATAGAAATTCAGTTACGTAGATCGTGTAAGCATATTTAATATAATTATTTTAATATGATTACATTTTCATAAACACCATCCAAATTTAATTTACATATTATACAAACAATTTGGATAGTGTTTTCTCCCAATTGGGTTTAAAAACAGTGAGATATAATTATAAAAAATAAAACTTAATTAATATGCATTTAATCGGGTTTATTTCTATTTATATTACACCAATATTTCGAGTACTTTACAGCACTGCTCACTAAGAAGAATATAATAAAATAAATATATAATATTATATACTGAATGTATATAATATTATATATTTATTTTCAATAAAAATATGTCAAAAAAGTATCGGGAATGGATGATTTGTTTATGGTTCTAAATTAAATATTGTGTATTATTTGTTGTTGTTAGATTGGCACAACTGTTTCCCATTTTGGCGCCAAGTTTGAGTTGCATCTGTTATTTAGATTAAATACAGTGCTGTTTTTGGTTATATCATATCTATTGCGAATTTCATCATTCATTTCATGACAAAAACATCGAACAAAGATTTTTTGTCTTGAATTTTCCATCGCCAATGGAATTTTGTGTTCGGAGTTAATGAAAATGTTACATTAAGTAAGCCTGGGTAAGCTAAGGTGAATCGACTTGATCAAAAACACACGTTTGTATTGATTGATGTAAGATTTGCCTTGGTCTGGTAGGCCATCAAAGTCTGCAACTGAAGTTAACATCGCAAAAGTGAAGGAAATAGGGACTGCAAATCCTCAATCAAGTTTGAGAGAGACAGCCGCCGAACATCTGTGTTCTTTCTCACGAGTCGATCTGTACCATTTTAAACAATCACTCGGGTATGAAACGTAATGCCGCTCGGCTAGTTCCAAGAGACCTGAATTTTCTCCAAAAACTCAATAGCTTAAGAGGCGCGACATGCTATAACGAGTCAATTCCAACCCAACATTCATGAAACGCATTGTTACTGGTGAAGAGACGTGGGTTTACGAGTTTGACATACAAACAAGTGAACAAGCTTTGGAGTGGCGCCTTACAACTGAACCGAAACCGAAAAAACCACCCCAAAGTCGATAAAGTTAACGTCATGTTGACCGATTTATTTGACTATCGCGGTGTTGTGCACTTGTAAATAAAGAATATTCTTTGAGCGTTATGCGCCGTTTAAGGGAGCAAATTCGATGAAGAAGGCCCGACCAAAAACTCAACAAATACCATCGAGCCAAATACCACCTTATTCACCTGATATAGCTCCAGCCGATTTCTTTCTTTTCCTAAACTCAAATTACCACTTCGTGGCACCCGTTTTCATTCAGTAGAAGACGTAAAGTAGAACTCGCGGCGAGAACTAACCTCAATTCCGGAAAAAGCGTTTAAAAATATTTTATTGGCATAAGTATATCCTTTCTGAAGGAGCATACTTTGAAGGTGATAAAATTGTGTATTATTTATCTTTTCCCGGTACTTATATCCTATCCTTGTAGCGTTAGCAATAGTCAAAGTTTCTCCATCTCAAAGATTGTAAAAGAAAAATTGTGATTTATAAATGTAGAGTATAAATGTTCAAATTTGTTGTATTGTGACGTCACCCAACGGTCCCAACGGAAGACCAGCACTGGTTGCTCATATGACTATGATAGCAACTGAGCAGGGATCGATTAGTGACAGCCAATTTTATTTACTTTTTTTTCTAATAATCATATAATTGTATGCAATAATGTTAGTTTTCAGTCAGTTATTATACAAATGCTTTGTTTGTTTCTTTCTGATTAAGAATTTCAAAGGCATTAAGTCCACCTATTGTACCATTTTTGAAATAAGGTGTTTACAATTGAAGATTGAAATAATTGAAATAATAAATTTCAATTTACATCGATAATAATAGTAAACTCGGTAAAGCACTCGAAACATCGGGCTAAAAAGAGTTTAAAATATACGCGATAAAATCCTTAAAAATTAGTTTAATTCACTGTGAGATTTGATTTTGTTTTATCTAATGACGGCGATAGTATTTTTTAAATAGAAACAAATTGTATATCAACAAAACTAACGTTACAGACTCAATCTGCTGTTGTCTAAACAAACAATTTACCAACAACTGATTCAGTTCCCGATTATCTTCCAATTCCTCACGGACTACACAGCCAGCGATCAAATTTACTTTGCGAGGGATTCGATTGTGTAGTTTGTTTACATGGAGAAATTCTTTTATCTCTAAATGCCTCAGTGAGCGTAAGTTTTTGTAAACTTTCATCTTTTTCTATTGTTTATCCAATTTTTTCTTATATTTTTAATAGTACGTATCTTCTTCGCAGCTAGTATTCCGTAAAGGTAATTTTTTTTTTTTTAATTAATGAGCAACATAACGCTGTATTTTGTAGCCGTAAATCATTGAGTCAGTCCGTCTCAGTCCTCACAACTGGCAACGCATGTGCACCTTCAATCTTTGTTGAAGATGGAAGCAGATGTTATGAGTTTCAGTCATGAGTTATCATCGGTTAAAATCTGTACAAGACTCTAAAATGTCGATTACTTCCTTAGATACGTTCAATCATCACTAAGAGTATTTTTATAACTTTAAATAGTAATAATTAACTAACAGGTAAGATTTTTTTTTATTAAATTGAGGGTGACAGAAGAGCACACAGTTCACCAGATGGTTAGTGACTCCAGGAGCCCATGACACTCACTTTCGTCTTAAATATAGAATCATACTGATGAATCGTTGTCACCCGCATTGGTGGCGGTTGGTTGGTAGTTGTATTAAGATGGAATGCCTCGTTTCCAGTGATAATCATCTTCGGATCACTTACCAGATAACACACAGCAGATTAGATGCTGGTATTTCATGCTGATGTTCTGTGAGGGCATGGTCCCTCGGTCGCGTCAAGCCATGCATGCTACAGAAAGAAAACTGCACCATTAATAATAATTCAGAAGAACAGATGTTCTAAGATATATGTATATATATAAATCTATAGGAGGATTGGAAGCTATACCTCCGAACATTTCTATATTTATATAAGTAGGTCTATGTTACGGCGAAGCACAGTGCCGAAATTGAAACCTTCTCAAGTATAACCTAAAAAATTTGAACAACTTTCGCATAAGATACATCGTTTTACAAGTTTAAAATAAAAGAACTTTTATAGGATGTAAATACAAAACAAACAGGTTAAAACTGACCCGATCACCAATAAACATAAATCAACTAGCGGTCTTTTAGAAGACTCCCGTAAAATTGCATTTGGACGTAACCACTACATTGAATGATTATTTCTTGCATCAATCCACCAAAATTGAATGAGTTAGCATGGCTAGTGGCAAACCGGAATATTTATCACGTTAACAGCATAGCTAGTATTCATAAAAGACGACAGTGTGCTGAGTGTAATGTAGTGGTTGGCTTATGGATTCTCTACCGTAGAAGAAGAAAAGAAGATATTTGTGCATCACAAATTGTAGGTTTTCGGATCCAAGGTGTTTAGTTTATTTATGTCCCGTGACATCTGAATCTTGCTCCAATTCTTATTGTACATGCATTACATCGGACAAGGGAAGGGGACGACGAGTAAATGCCTCTGTGTTTGCGCGAATCCGTACGGCACTATAAAACTATATACTGCGCAGTTGATATCATTTGACCAATAACCAGAAGATATCGCTGTGATCGAAATTGTCCATAATTATTAACAGCATTTTTATAAAAATTATCTAGACTTTCATATCAAATAAATAAATAACTTAATTTAACATCCAAATTTTAGGAAGGAGGTAGAACAGCCGAGCAATGTAGTAATCTAAATATAGACAGCATGAAACTTAATTGAAGATGATTTAATTAATTAGCGACGGACATCAACTCGAAATATACCCATGGAGTATTCCGAGTTGGAACTTGGAGCAAAATAGATTGCATACATTGCTGTAAAATCTAGACTTGCTAATTTAATGCCCTTATACGATTTTGCAAGAGGATTTGTCGAATTAATTTAGCTAAATGTTGATAAAATTTCAAATGAAATTGCTCAGATATCTTTGGTTTTAAAGAAATTTCAATTTCATTTGACTTAAGTCGGAATAGTGTCATTTTGTAACCATTTTATAATTATGTTATATTATATTGTTGAAGCTGGCTGTATCGTAGATGATTTTAAATTATTGTATTGTATAGTTATATTGTATTTGTAGTTTAAATTATACTATGAGCTTACTAATGAGGCTGTTATGATCTTTCATTGACCAAACACTATAATAAAATAAATTAAAAAAACATTATAATTGGGTTATTCTAAACCATAAGTTACAAACAGGGGACCATCATCAAGGGGACACCCGACCACTGTAGACTTCCAAAGGTAAAAACGTTATCAGAAATAAAATATGTATAGGTAATGTGTTACTACATTTTAAATATTTGGTAACATTAACTGTTACTGAAGGAGACGATTTTTTTGTCATACTAAAATAAGATAAATAAAGATGACTGGACCTTTGTTTTATTTACTTCTTTTATAATTTCATCATACATATTTTATAATATAAAAAGGACATTTTTCAGTTAAACTAAGGGTGACAAATCAGCACACAGTTCACATTACAACTATATCCGATAAACACGTACATCTACCCCCGACAAATTTTCAAGGTGACTGAGGTAGAATACCTCAATACCATTAAACGGATCTTAGCATGCTAACTTCACTAATACAGGTCCTGGGTGAGTGCCCAAAGCTCTCGGCCACCTTTCAACCCGGTGATGTTGTAAAAGCCTAACTAACAGTTGTCATCAGCTATATAAAAAAAAATGTTGGTTGCCATTTGTCACGTAAGGATAGTGCTATTTGACGTAGGCATTCTGTGAGAGCGAGACCTATGACGCTCTGTTCGTGCTGCAGTGTGACTATCACTGTCGAATCTGTTATCATCCTTACAATGGTATAAAATAAACTTTTTTAAAAAGTTAAAGACTTTTTTTTTGTTTACGTTAAGTACTTATAATTAAATAAATGAACAATTGACAAAATTTAATCGCAACGTCTTTGATATTGTTGTCATAAAAAATACAAGAGAAACAATTCAACAGTTTACACTTTAAAAATATTCATTTTACAAGCCTTTGAAGTTGCCGATGACAAAGAAAACAGGGTTTTGCTTTTTTACGGGCAGTTTATTTATGGATTGTGGAGGTTGTAACTCGTAATTGTGTAATTTGTAACTTTAATTGGTTCTATTTATTTTATTTTTATTATAACCTTAAGAATTACTATTATGCCCAAACTTTTCGAAAGTTGGCACTCATGAGACCTAAGGTGGTCGTCACCTCGACATCATTAATAAAATCTTCGGATTATTTCTTTCGCCAGACGTAACACAGTAGCGCTAATGTATTTAACCCTCTCCTCAATGATTTATTATAAAAATAAGATGAAAAGAATGAAAACTTTATCGAAAACATAAATTTTTCCAAGTTGACAGGTCAAGTCTTTCTTCCTCGTGATTTAAAGCCTCGAGGTTTACCGTAGGTGATTTTTCACTGCAAATAAAAAAATGTGTATTTTATAACATATTGTGCCTTTTATATAATTAACCGATTTTTTTTTACAGAAACACAGTTACTTTACAGTATGTTTCTAGTGGCGACATGAATAAGTCGGCTCAACAGGTGAAGGAATCACGCCCTCACAGAATACCAGCGTCTAATAACACCATAGTACTGTTTTGTTTCGTCTGGTGAGTATAGGTATCCGAAGACCTTTAGACGAACCTGGTGACGAAGCATTCCATCTCCGTACTCAAGAGTGACAACACGTCTGTATAATGATTCGTTATATGAATATTGATGTCATGGGCTCCAGGAATCATTTGCCATCAGGTAAACTGAGTGCTCGTTTGTTACTTGTTTGTAACAAAAAAAAACAATCTTCGGATGTTAATACTCACGTAAGGAAACATTATAGTGCTATTTCACGCCGTTATTCTGTAAGGGCTTGACCTAGTCTGTTCACAGAATATCAGCGTAAAATATCAGCATAACTCTGTTGTTTTACGTCTGGTGAGGTATCCGGGTGACTGAACTTCATATCTTAGAGGTGAGTCCTTATCAAGTATGAATGTGGGTTAATCTTTTATCACCCTCAATGCAATAAAAAAAGGAGTTTTCTAATCCCAACAAGGCCCAAATTAAATCTAAGATATAACTTCAACTTATTGTGACTTAATATTAATTTACAGTTGCACTAAGTACAGTCTGTCAATTAAGTTAGCTGTTCACTTCTATTAGCAAGTTAATTGCAGATTGTTGTTTACATCTTGGCAAACAATCAAGCGATGACAGTGAGTATTTCTTAGTCCGTTGCAGTATTGTATATATTTTTAATTAAATATTTTGAATGAAGTTTAGCTGGCATCTATTATAATACAAAGGGTGACAAATGTGCACAATACCTTATAATAATAATAATCATAACGTCATCTGCATAAAAGGCCATAGAAAGGTCTCCGTTTGAATCCTAATTTATCGAAATTCTAAAATTAATAGTTTCTACGTTCGAGTTCATAAGTTTTGATTGTATAACAGTATGAAGCTGCTGTATTTCATATGGTAGCAATTTTACATGCCATGTTCCATGGTGAAAGGAACACATCGCGAGAACATGCATGCCAAAGAAAAAATTAAAGTATTTAAAAACACGTGAACTCCCTCAATCCACAGTGAGTTCTCCAACTTTCTGGTAAGAATTCCTTTGTGCAGCAATGAGATATATATATATATATATATATATATATTTTACACTCTGCTATAAATATACGTAAATAAAAAAATATATGCTAAAAATAAAACAAAATGTTTCCAGTTCCATTTACTTTCAGTAGATTATTTTAGCTTAAGTAAAGTAACTAACTTTATTGTAATTTTTTTTTGTGTATCTGATTCTATAATCAATTCTAAATCAAATAAAAATAAAAATTGGTTTACTCCTTACTGCGTGACTACTGCAGCATAGTTTAATTCTCCCTTGTATTCATGCCGCACTTCACAAGTTATAAACAGTTAATAACTAGCACTTAGACACTAAACAATCTATCTAATTAATCTTGATGATTCATATTTATAGAAACCAGGAGTTGGAACCTATGAGTGTTAATATCCTAATATCAACTGTATATTTGGTGGTCACCCTCACTCGTATATCATATATTATTCGTATTTAAGAGTTCGATAGTCCTGCTACCAAGTTCAACGTACAGTTTTACGCAACGTAAATAATATCATCAAATAAGTTCCAAGTAGTCTAAACTAAGATAAATAATACACACATGTGGAACAGTGAATACACAGCTCTGTCTAAGTAGCGTTAAGAGTTAACTAAGTAGTCTTATATGCCATAATAAGCCATAATATCTGGTACAAGACTATAACAACAGTACAAAAACATATAATATATGTGAATTTAATACAAACATCATTGTATTATCGTTGGTAGAACTACGTTGCGGCTTGAAACTGGCTGTAACTTAAATGGGATGAGAATATAAAAACAGCAGTGTTATGTGGCTATTTCCCGTAGGTAAGCTGCGAGGTTGTGATCCTCCTCCGACTGAGCTGAGCCGCTGTTGCAGCGTCACTTTATCATGTACAAGATGGTTATTTTACAAATACAAGTAATAGAGTGGAATAAAGTAGTAGATATTATTAGTTAAATAGTTATAGGTTGAATATAGAGTATCGCTTTACTGATATTGAAATAACTTCATTTAAATATTTATTTATTTACACAAGTAAAACAAACAAAATGGTGACTTAATGCCAAAAGGCATTCTCTACCAGACTACCTTTGGGTTGAGCAGATAATATCAGAAATAAAACAAGAAAAAAACTTATTTTTATATTATGTTCTAACCAATCATTTAACAGTGATAGAACAATAGTGTAGTTCTAGCATTATCGTGGTTCGGTTCATGGGTAGCGTGAAATAATATCATGATGTTGCTATGTGCCTTATAGGGAGTGAGCATTGCACCTCAGTTCTCAGAGGAACGCATTTGCATCTTGAATCATTGTTGAAGAACGATGCAGATGTCTTGGGTCGCAGTTATCTAATATCATAACGACAACTGTGTGCCCGTTTGTCACCACTAATATTATAAAAAATTATAAAGTGCATACAATGCTAGGCATAAGTTACTTTAGCAAATGTTACATAAGCTTAACTGCTTACTAGAAATGAAATAAATTGTTTTGTGCTTAGTATTCTTGGATAAGTGAGAGTAATACTTTTAACAATATAGCTAAAGTCTTAGGATTATGGAAAAATTTGAGGGAAACTAAATTGTTTTCCCCAAAAGCTTAAAAAAGATTTAAAAACAAGGAGACAACTCTTATAATAATTAACATAAAACGTAAGTTGTGATTCTTCATATGTATTCAATTTTATGTTTCCCTAGGGCAAATAATCCAGTTAGCTAAGTCCAGTTTCGATCCAGATATCAATCGATGGATTAAACCGAAATAAAAATGATTAAACAACGGACGGGCACGGTTTGGGAAACTGCGGCATATCTTCTAAATATTCTCTACGCTTTAAGACAAAAGTCTTCAACTAGTGCATGCTGACTGTGATGACCTATGGATCTGCGACGTAATACAATTACCGCTGGCCGTTTGAGGAAGCTCAATGTAGTGACATTTTTATAATTAGGCGAGCTATTGAGATGTCTATCCTCGGTGTTTCTTTGCAAGACCGATTAAAAATGTAGATATCCGTAGAATAACTCAAGACATGAGATATACACAGAACACCCTAAAAATCGTCAATTTTGTGATACAATAATGTACCTGGGTATCATATCCAGAATCCGCGACGTAGCAGACACCCACTCTAACCGCTACGCCACGTAGCCATCGTAACCTAGTCTTTAATGGAATGAATTTACTTGATGACTAAGTTACAAAGTGTCTGATTGAGAGTTTTCCGCGGAGACTGCAGCCATTCTCGTTTCCTAAATTGATTTGATCTGATTTGTAAAATGGAATTGGTGAATGGAAGGAACAAAGAGTTTCTTTCTTCTTTCTTTGAAATAATGATTATTTCAAAGATAAGAACATAATTGTGAAAATACTTTCTTTTTATAAATTAGCCTTAACATAGTTTGTCGCGCGTTGTCTTCATCATTTTTTTTTGTAATATTAGGATCATCATCAATTCAGCTCATCACTAATCCATTGTTGAACATAATCCTTCCCCACAGACTTCCACATAATACGATTCTGAATCTTGCACAGGTCGTCACATATACTAGGAGGTCGTCCCACACAACGAAGTTTATTATGAGGTTGTCACTTGAGAATTTTCCTTCCATAATAATTATTAAAATTCCAAATAATATTAGGATTCTTCATCCTTATGGTTTTCTTTATAACTAAAGGTCGTGTCATTGAGAGCCCTGTGTTTCATTGGCCATTATTCCCTTTCATTTCACTCGTGAGTGAGGTTGTACTTGCGAGACCAGTGAGAACTGTTACCTGGTCACACCAGCGGCTAGGTGTTCGGTCGCCGGGTCTTTTTTCTTCAACCTTACCCACTACAAAGGTTATCTGGTTGTCGACGGGCAATGTGACCGAAGTGGGAAAATGTTCTTCGGTAGCAAATCGTTGAGTATTTATGCGATATGTAGAAACTGCTGTTTGGTCCTATTACTATCACAAAGTTAAGTAGATTTACTTCTATGGGTATTAGTACATCGAAGCGTAATAATGTATATATTACAATTATTATTAATACATATTGTAAAAAAAAATAGATACGGCATCTATATTCAACTAACCGTATTCCGTTAAACATTAACGTTATATGTTAAAAAAATTAAATATGAAATATTAAATTACTTTGCTTACGTAAACTCACAAAATATTGTTTTTTGTATATTGTTATACAAGCTAATTCTTATGAGAATAATCTCATATCATATATTCAACGTACCCCAGTCTATTCTAACGTACCGTCCAATTAATTAAAGCATGACGTATTATTAATATAATATGTGATTAATTGCTTATCTCAGACTGAATCATTCATCTTCTAAGCACGCCTACAACGAGCGGTTCAGTATTCAACTTATCTACCAGCTAGAGGTACAAGTATATAGCCAAATGTCGGGGCGTCCTACGGACTTTTTAAACATACGAAACAAAGTTTAATTACGTACTATTTTATTTAGAGTGTTACCATAGTAGGATCCAATACGTTACTTAAAACTAAACGTTAAAAATGTATTATTGTAACTTAATGTATGTGGAAACATAATATTCCTTTGTTATGAAAGCACTGCGAATGAGCTTTTATGCTGACATACGTACAATGTGTACGGGTTGTGCTTCCATAACTATATTCTATAATATTAAATAAGAACACAATAAGTAAAATGGCTAATATAGGTCAAAGGAATAGCAACCTAATGTGTGTCAATGGGCTGGCCATATAGCTCGTGGAATGAGAATCAGTTTAGATGAAATTGGCCGTGACTATCAGGTGGTACTGTGTCAACTGTGTGCTCTATTGTCACCCTTACTTTCATAGAAATCGCAAGTCTGTCCACCTTACTTACCAAACAATAAGCGTTAACATAATAATTTTAATTGCAAAGGACTAAGATAATTAGTTTATTTACAAAAGCATTATGCTTTATAGAGATGTAGTGCACACTAAAAGGTTTGCGGTTATTGAGTGAATTAAAAATACTAGCCATGATTGTGTACTGGCGTGTTAGCGCTTTAAGCAATATACAAAAAAGGCTACACAAAGTAAGGTAACAGTCCATACATACTACATAAATCCCACTTTTGGGCATAGGCTTCCTCTTTAGAGAGGGAGCTTTGGAGGACTTTACATGTCTTTGAAATTCTGCTTATATTTATATCTCACGTTCACTTCATTGTGGTATTGTGATAAATCAGCATTTAAAATTGTAAATAACAATCCCATTGCTGCCGACACCGAGGACCGAATCTCGATTTAATCGCGTATCGTGAATTAAAAGCGAGCTCTTAGACACTGTGTTACCCTAACTATACTAAGACTAAGACTATATCGTGTTCGGATGAGTCTAGGCATCCGTTGACCCAATCACAGGAAAAGAGGCCATTCCAATATATTTAGGTGTTTATAAACTGCATTTATCCTGTAGAGCCTTTCTTAATGAGTCTTGTTTTAGATCTTTACTGTGCCCGACCGTCGAGTTTTTTTTATAGCTTTAAGAGTAACAAACGAGGCACACAGCTCACCTGATGATAAGTGGTTCCTGCGGCCCAAGGCATCTACATTCATGCTTGATAAGGAATCATAATACAGATGCTTTGCCACCCATGAGGACTGAGATGGAATACCTCGTCATCAGTAATAAAGGTCTCGGAATCCCTGCATTCACCAGATGAAACACAGCAGCGTTTAGCTGTTATTTTACGCAGGTATACTGTGAGGGCGTGGTCCTACCCCGGTCGAGCTGACCCATTCATTCTGTAGCTAAAAACAAACCGCAGTGTAGCTCTACCTCTGATAAAATTGTAAAACTTTCCAGGTTCCTACGCTCAGACAACTATTTATATCACTTCATACAGTCCTAAAACAACATGCCACTACGTGTTACATAATGCAATTATTTTTAAAACTTCTTTTAGTCATAGGTTTATCTGCTATTTGGGCCAATAATAAAATTAATAATATTATATATATTAATATATATTCTTTTCAACGATGCACCTGATAGAGATCGATCTAATTACTTATAACTGTAGTGACGACATATGAAAATATGCTGGAAGTTTGTGGATGCAGGTAACTCAGGATCGTACTGCAGCAGACCCAGTGTTAAGCCTGTGTTCAGCGGTGGGCTAGTGGCAGATATATTGATGATTATTTTATTTATGAATTACCTACAAAACGGTACACTTTTTCCCTTTTTCCATTGTTCGCACAATTGACAAAATCAACATTAAAACGTAAACGTGAAGTTAAAACAAAATCGAAGACAATGTTTACATGTGTCTGTGGATCGTCGATCCAATTTGTGTTATAAACCAACTGAAAACATTATTTTCATTTCATTTCATACTTTGTTTTAACATATTTGTTGTTATTTACTATTGTGCTTAGTGAAACTAATTATTATTTTATTAGCTTTTGATTATTAGCTTTTGTATCGATCATTCTTTGTCATAATATCAGACGATACTTCGTCTTCACTCCGACATCAGGACGTCAAACACCTCAGTACGCTGTGACGATATTTTTTAGTATTTATTTTTGATTGAGATTCTTGAGTGGAGATCGCGAATCGGCACACGTAGCGTAGAGCGCCTTGTAATTAGGTGGGGCGTCGATATTTGTAGAGCGGTATGCAGAGACGGGAGGAGAAGAGCTGAAGACCGAGCTCAGGGGCGTGCCATGGAAGAAGCCTATGTCCAGCGGTGGACTGAGACAGGCTGATGATGATGTTCCCTGGTCGAGTACGATCACGTAATTACCAAATGACATCAACGAAGCGAAGAATATTGTTTTAGGATGATATTCTGTGAAGGGCGTCGTACTTGTATTGTCGGAAGTTTATTCATGCTGCAGCTAGAATCAAGCTGCAATGTGGCTCTACAATTGCTTAACTTCTCCCAATAATGCCTTACTCTTTCAAGTACAATATTTAATCTAGTTATTTCGATCGTCTTTTTTAGTTAAATGCCAGTGTTTTGTACCATAATGTGTGTTCGATATCGAACTACGAATTATTGTATAATTCAACCGAGGTCAGTATTGATTTTCGACAGTAATAAATAGAATGACGGCCCGCTAGATGGAGTAACGACCTATGAAATGTCCTTTGCGGTGGCTATGGGGTGGGCTTTGACCACACGTTTCGACCAATGATAGATATTTTCCTGGACGTCGATGGATGCAGGTGGTTCGGGGTCGTGCTTTATGTTGGCTATGGGGTAGGCCTATGTTCACCAGTGTACTATGGATAAGCTGTGACCACACGTTTGGACCGATGAAACAAAGTTTACTGGATGTCCATGGATGCAGGTGGCTAAGGATCGTGCTATGAGGGAGGTCTACTTTATGCAGTGTTGCGGATGTTTATGGAGAGCGGTGATTACTTACCATAAAGTGAGCTGTTTGCTCGTTTGTACCTATTCTATTAAAAAAAAATTATATCCCACTATTGGGCATGGGCATCCTATTTAGGGAACGTTTTAGGGTAATCTTCACAATTAGAAGGCCCCGTTGTGATGGTGATGATCACAGTATTAGTTTGTTAAGCCATCAAACACTAGGTTTGACAACCAGGCCAGAATTTTGTCAGACATAATTTTGGTTTTCGTATATAAACTTGAATCAAGTTTATTGTATGATATTGAACATTCCTATAATTTTAAATCGTACACAGATTCCATCAAATAGAATTTTACGACTGAAAGTTTATTTATTAATTAAATAGAAACACCTCCACTCTTACTCTCGGCCTTCAAATCAATTTCTACAAAAAACTTTCAGCCATCAGTCATTTCGTTAATTAATAGTCACTTTGTACAATTATGTTTTCATTTTCAATGATTTCGCATTCAAATAAATTGTCGTTTAATTGTAAGGGTTGTTTAATTTTTTCATATAACAAGCACACAGTTCACTTGATGACTGCGGCATATAAATCCATCATTTACAAAGATCTAAGATGCTGGTGCGTTGACATCCTTGGGGACTAACATGGTATACTTCTTTTCCTGGGATTGGTTCTATAGATCCCTCACACTCAACATACGTTACACAATAAAGTTATGCTGATAATCCATTTGTATTGAAGGTTACACGGCACATATTAATTAGAATGCCTGTCTATTACGTTGCAGGTCCTCGCTTCTATTCGAGTTAAGGAAATTTATTACAAATTTGGATTAAAAAAACATTGTTGGTGTTCGAGTCTGGGCGTATGGTTTGCATACTAGCTTTGACACCTTCCTCCAATTATTGCACATTACATCAGGCTAATTGCATATCCCGCCTGCCCATCGTAACTTTCTTATCATATCTAAAAATATTATATATTTTCACATCATTTACGAGCACACGAGAGTATATCGCTTCTACAACACCTTAAAATATTATATAATAAAAATATTATAACACCTGGGACGGGAGGGCAGAAATTTTTCTCCCTTCGTAATATAAGTGTCGATTCTAATTTTGTATCCAATATGTTACTGTCTTCACCTGTTGTTACAATCTAAATCTAATCTAGTTCGGTCACCTCATGACAACATTAATATATAGGTATAATGCCTTTTTCTTTATATATTACTATAATACTGTCGAAAAGGTTGCCTAATTAAAATACTAAAAATGACAGGAGTGAGGTTTGGCATAGGTAAAGTTCATAGGAAGAAGAATATAGATAAAATGTATGTAGAGTATCCGTTAGAAATACATTAAATTATATAAAAATACACTGTACAAAATTAGCGCAGTAAACTTGGAGCGGAATATTTTGAATTAATTTATTCGCCTGTCAAGGACTCACCACTCTATCAAGAAGTTTATTAAGACAATTATATGCAAAGATTATGTATCAAAGGACCTCAATTACGTTCAAACATATTTTTTTTTTTATAATTTCAGTCAAATTTTGACCACTGGGCAGCCACTAGTAATTATGAATAAATTTATAATTCAAAGAGCAATTTAATAAATAATTAACTCGTACAAGTTTCGTACGTTTAAACAGATATTTTTAAGTGGGAATTAATTTTCTCGTTATCACGGACCCTTCTCAACAAAGCATTCCTTCGTCTGTAAAATTTGTTTATTTCATAACATTCCTCCAGTAAATCTAACTGTAAAATGTTTAAATATAAATATAATTACTTAGGCACTTAACAACATTTTGATATAAAACGATATTTAATATTTTTTGAAATCTTTATTTGTTTTATGCATTTTTGTTTAATTATGAGTGACTAGTTTTATATGTTATATCTTAATAGAATATAATATATAGTTTATATAGAATACGTACGATCAACCAGTATTTGTATACATAACATACCATATAATACGAAGTCCCACTCTTGCACAAAATACATATTTAAGCATTTCGTAGAAAATTTCGTGTACACATAGACACCTTTTTTCGTTTTGTAATTTAAAAATATACAACTGTTTGTTTATCTGTCTAACGGTAAGTGATGATAGATGTTTCAACCCTCAACAAATATCCAAGAAGAACAAGAGTTTTCATCCCGGAGGACTGAGATGGGTCGCCTCATCACCTTAGTGATGATTCACACTAACCATATGAAACAGCATCCTTATGCTGCAATTTCACTCTGATATTCTATAAGGGTTTGGTCCTTAGTTTGTGTAATAATTTAAAAGTAACGTTACATTATTGATCATTTAAGCTACATCAATCATAGATATGTTATAAATAAATAACTCATTTGTATCAATACATAGGTATTTAGAAATCCCGTCCTGAACAAATATTAAACATAAACGAAGCTTTAAAAGGCTCGAATTAAAATGTTGTTTTTATTCTGTTGATGGAAACAAACAAGCTGACAATACACTTGATGATAAGTGGTTCCATCTTAAGCATTATAATCCCAAGTCAAGGACGAGCATGGCTGTCATGGGGTACAGGTGTCACCTACCATCCGATAAACTGTGTGCTCATTTGTCGCATTCAATACAAAAAATAAAGTTATTATCATTCATCTTAAACTTGGGAAGAAGCTAATTGACTAAAATTAAGAAGTATATAAAAAAAAAAACTCTTATTAAATTTCAACTAAATCGAACCGTTATACGTTTTACAAAGAAACTGCATTTTTTTCTAAATTCACAATAATTTACATAGTAAAGGGTATGCAAATTTTTCCTCTTTAAATATGTGCAGATGTTTAACGTGATCTGATATCAATATCGAGTTCAAAGTAATATCACATATATTACTTTGAAGTAATAAGAAAAGAGCCTACACCCATCTTATTAGCCGGCAACGGATTTGCTACTCCTCTGGTGTTGCTCCATGAGCGGCGGTGATCGTTTACCACCTATTCTATAAAAAAAAAGCTATAGCATAGGGGGTGGATCCTGAAATCTCACAAACTGTAAGTTTAGATCCCGATATATTTCAAATAGGATATTAAAGGTAACCCAGTTACTTTTAAAATATATTGAAAACTATCGAGGGAACTAATTTTACTTCCTTTGAAATAAAGACAGTTCTTAATGGTATCGAGACAAAATGATCTTAATCCATTGAAGTCTATCATTAGTATAAAATGTTATATCACTCCATTCATGGAAAGAGGGTCACTGGTATCATGAAAATTGTCTATTGATAATGTTTTATTAACTACCAGTACTGGGCTGTTTTTAGCTTTATTATACTAGCATCTGCCCGCAACTTGTTCTGCGTGGAATTCAGAATTGGGTACGTGTAAGTTTCGGGTACTCGATACTCTTAGAGTCTAGAGAAACGTATACAAAGCTGACCGAAGAGAAGTAGGAGCGCCTAAAACTTGCATCTAGCTTTCAGGGCTAGTGATTAATATAATAAAATAAATAAAATATTAAATATACAAATGTACCTTATCTACCCGGAAAGGTAAAAAAATGGTTATAAGGTTAGATTATAAACATACTGAAGGACTATAAGAGGAACGGTCTATATAGTATATTTTATGATCCTGCAATTATACACAACGCACACACACACACTCAGGGTTAACCGCAGACATGGGGAGGTTAACCCTGAGTGAGAGAGGAACTTCTATCTGACACAATTACTAAGGATGCTATCGAGCATATCTCCATCGCTTCGGTCGCGAGGACTCACCGGACTATCCTCACGAATGAGGGGTACCAAAATACGTGGAGCACACTTTTCTCGCATGCCCGCGATACAGAAGAAGAACGCGAAGAGCAGAAGCAAGATTTAGGGACCATAACGGTGGAGAACCTAGTGCAGACCATGCTGGAGTCTGAAGATGCATGGAACCAAGTAAGCAATCATGCTGCGACGGTGCTAATAGCACTAAGACGCAATGAGCGAGAAAAGCGCAAGGCTTGAGGATTGAGGAAAAGCAATGATTGCTAGACCACCCCCACGAAGTAATACTCAACGGTCGTCCCGTGGGGGTTCATGAAGGTCCCTCGAGAGGGTTCTTTTAGTAGGTATTAACACCAGGGGTTGAGTTCAACACTCCGCATGCAAAGGCACACACACGCACACACGCACTCAAACTCATAATCATCTTTACACACACACTCAAACGCACAGTTCACACACTTTAACCAATTAAAATATAAGTTTTATTATATTTTATTTACATAAATCATGTGTAATCTTTAATGGCAGAAGACACTGACCTCTGTAATGCAGGTTTAGTATCTTTGTGAATTCCCTGAATTCTGAGGTAGGCTCAGGAATTCAGGGAATTCACAAAGATCGTGTGAAAAAATTTACATCAGTAAATATATTTTTATTTTTTATTTTATATTTAATTAAAAAATAAATGTTGTTCGTTGGTAAGCGGCCAGCTTCATTTGTGTAAGGCTGGACCTATTTCATTATTGTTTTAAATGATCCATAAGGTCCGCATGAGTTTTTTATGGAAATAAAAATTGGAAAAGTTGCCTAGAAATTTGACAAATTCGGGACAAAAAAAGTTGTTTTTCATATTGTATTTTCGTATGAGCTCAAGACCTTCTTAACCCACGAGCATAATTTGCACAAAATTTCAATAAGGTTACAAACAAATTTATAAAAATTTGAACAGGGCAGTTTGTCGGATTGTAAGTAAACAAACGAATAACACATCCTTCTTAAATCATCATTTTTAAATGTGCAATTTAGCTAACCTTTCTGGTGCTAAAGCATTATCTTGTACGGTATCTATGAGAGACATCCTGAGACTCTTACTCCTGGTAATGTGGCCTTGATATTATCGAGGAATGTGGGTGTCGTTGGTCGCAGAAATCACTTACCATCAGGTGAGCTATGCGCTTGATTGTTGCTCCAAATACAATAAAAAAAAATATGATCCAAAAACTTACTATTAAAATTAAATTTAATATCCTTAATATAATTTTTTGTAACATACCAGTGTATAATAATAGGTGTGGTCTGCGAAACAAACTTCCTAAGTTCAGTCCACCCTTCGACTATTGTCGTTAACCTTTTCAGTATTTAAATAAATAAAACAAAACATTATTAAAGTTACCAACATTCCCATTAACCACTAACTAACTAACTAACTAACTAACTAACTAACTAACTAACTAACTAACTAACTAACTAACTAACTAACTAACTAACTAACTAACTAACTAACTAACTAACTAACTAACTAACTAACTAAGCTCAAATAAGATGGTTCACGACTATACTGAATCACGGATTTGAACCAATTTCTATCTTAAGTTTTGTAGATCGTATCCTAAGCTAATAAGCCCTTAAGCTATAGACGCTTGACAAGATGCATTGCAAATAATCTTTAAAAAAGAGGTATTTGATTAAACGTTCTAAAACTATCCTATGAATAAAACAATCAAACGGTTATCGGATTTTAAATCAGTCATTTCAGTGCAAAACTCAGCGGTTCAAATGAACTTAAAGTTATCTAAAAATTTATAAACTTTCCTTTGTTCCTTAATTCAAACATACTCCGTAAGCAAATCTATGCCAAATTTCTCCTAATATTCATCTAAAATACCGGCTTCCACCCGACTTGGCATGATACACGAAAGACAGAACTAACCTGTTTCTAAAATCGAAATTTATGTATAAATATTGTAATATTTATAAAATTCTAGTTTGATGATTTTAATCGATATTATTTGTTGATGGTAGAAACTTAAAAAATGTAAGATCACGTTATGGTAGAATGTGTCAGATATTCTAGACACATCAATTTGTTTAAATTGAAGTTAAGCTGATGGGACTAAGGTTATTGTAATAATTTTAAAGCTTCTCTATCTTACGATGAAACTAGGGGTTTAAACTTATAAGAGTCCATGTCACTCCTACTTATCGTGTATAAGGTATCTTTACGCAGATGTGTTGTTACTTCTGAAGATTTGAGGAACACTCACCAGACGAAACACATCAACGCATCCTTGCACTTACCAAACGTAATACAGTTACATTATGGTGTTCTTTTACTCTGATATATAAAAGGGTGTGATCCTTCCCGGTCGAGACGATCTATTTATTATGCAGCTAGAAGCAAACTGCCAAGAGCCTTTCCCACATAAAATATAAGAAACAAAGACATGTAGTATACTTTGATTATTGCCTTTAATTAATCAGCAGGCGCTATCGTTGCGAATTTAGACGTGTTTAAGTAGAAAGTGAGAGAGGTAACTTTCTGGGGAGAGTACTTACAGAACTTGTTAAACTTAAATCAGAAAAAGCCTTTTGCTTTTTTTGCAAACGAACTCTGTTTGCTTGCTTAACGTGAATTAAAATATAGTTCTTAGTTACTTGCTACAACTCTCAAAGTGTTTTATTTTATTACATATGTAAACAAAATTCTTCTAAACGCATAATAAAATCGTAATCAGACTTTTTCTGTTCGTCTCTGTATTTGCAGACGCAGATATCCAAAATGGACGAATCATTTTGGATGTGGTTTTAATGATGTATTTAGTATGCTATTATGATGGAATAGTGGTGATTATATTTAATAAAAACAATTAAACTCTCTTGTCATTAAATTTAATATCCTTAATATAATTTTTGTAACATACCAGTGTATAATAATAGGTGTGGTCTGCGAAACAAACTTCCTAAGTTCAGTCCACCCTTCGACTATTGTCGTTAACCTTTTCAGTATTTAAATAAATAAAACAAAACATTATTAAAGTTACCAACATTCCCATTAACCACTAACTAACTAACTAACTAACTAACTAACTAACTAACTAACTAACTAACTAACTAACTAACTAACTAACTAACTAAGCTCAAATAAGATGGTTCACGACTATACTGAATCACGGATTTGAACCAATTTCTATCTTAAGTTTTGTAGATCGTATCCTAAGCTAATAAGCCCTTAAGCTATAGACGCTTGACAAGATGCATTGCAAATAATCTTTAAAAAAGAGGTATTTGATTAAACGTTCTAAAACTATCCTATGAATAAAACAATCAAACGGTTATCGGATTTTAAATCAGTCATTTCAGTGCAAAACTCAGCGGTTCAAATGAACTTAAAGTTATCTAAAAATTTATAAACTTTCCTTTGTTCC
Source organism: Teinopalpus imperialis (assembly GCA_029286865.1). Classification (NCBI taxonomy): domain Eukaryota; kingdom Metazoa; phylum Arthropoda; class Insecta; order Lepidoptera; family Papilionidae; genus Teinopalpus; species Teinopalpus imperialis. The sequence continues at coordinate 17,384,350 of JAGSMU010000003.1, forward strand.
TTAATTCAAACATACTCCGTAAGCAAATCTATGCCAAATTTCTCCTAATATTCATCTAAAATACCGGCTTCCACCCGACTTGGCATGATACACGAAAGACAGAACTAACCTGTTTCTAAAATCGAAATTTATGTATAAATATTGTAATATTTATAAAATTCTAGTTTGATGATTTTAATCGATATTATTTGTTGATGGTAGAAAACTTAAAAAATGTAAGATCACGTTATGGTAGAATGTGTCAGATATTCTAGACACATCAATTTGTTTAAATTGAAGTTAAGCTGATGGGACTAAGGTTATTGTAATAATTTTAAAGCTTCTCTATCTTACGATGAAACTAGGGGTTTAAACTTATAAGAGTCCATGTCACTCCTACTTATCGTGTATAAGGTATCTTTACGCAGATGTGTTGTTACTTCTGAAGATTTGAGGAACACTCACCAGACGAAACACATCAACGCATCCTTGCACTTACCAAACGTAATACAGTTACATTATGGTGTTCTTTTACTCTGATATATAAAAAGGGTGTGATCCTTCCCGGTCGAGACGATCTATTTATTATGCAGCTAGAAGCAAACTGCCAAGAGCCTTTCCCACATAAAATATAAGAAACAAAGACATGTAGTATACTTTGATTATTGCCTTTAATTAATCAGCAGGCGCTATCGTTGCGAATTTAGACGTGTTTAAGTAGAAAGTGAGAGAGGTAACTTTCTGGGGAGAGTACTTACAGAACTTGTTAAACTTAAATCAGAAAAAGCCTTTTGCTTTTTTTGCAAACGAACTCTGTTTGCTTGCTTAACGTGAATTAAAATATAGTTCTTAGTTACTTGCTACAACTCTCAAAGTGTTTTATTTTATTACATATGTAAACAAAATTCTTCTAAACGCATAATAAAATCGTAATCAGACTTTTTCTGTTCGTCTCTGTATTTGCAGACGCAGATATCCAAAATGGACGAATCATTTTGGATGTGGTTTTAATGATGTATTTAGTATGCTATTATGATGGAATAGTGGTGATTATATTTAATAAAAACAATTAAACTCTCTTGTCATTAAATTTAATATTCATGAAAATAATTTAAATGGAATCAAATTAATAAAACAACAAAACTTTACATATCAAATTCGTTTATTTGACAGGAATCACAATACAATCTCGACGATAACTTTGAGTTATAAGATACTATAGTAATTAAGAATTCGTTCATACCAACCCTTGGGATCTGTTTTGTAATTCTAGAACTTGACTTACAAGTTAATAAAACGTTTCTCAAATTAATTAATAATTTATTGTTTCTTCTGTGATTAATTGCATAAGGGCAACCAAAGGTACTCAGGTTTTGAATAATGGCATATTGGCTTGCTGGGCATATTAAGAATACTGGATCTGCTATGGAGGTCTGTGTACAATACAAATTCTTGATTTTTGTCACCCCTAATACCAAATTTATAAACATTTATGCATGTTAGTATTGTAACTGTTTAATTTACGTATTTGAGAAGTTGATCGGCAAGATACATAGGTAAAGTGAATAATTGGTTAATTAAGTTCTTTCCATCTTTAAAATTTTTTAAACGTTTATTTTTGAACAAAAATTAACAACTTTTGGCAACTTTCCTCCACCGATCAATAACAATTTCCATACCTCGTTTTGAAAAGTTACCTGGTTTCGTCGCGAAAAATTCGTCTCAAAAGGCCACAAAAGCCTGAGCACAACATTTGAGAAGTGGAAATTCACATAAATAAGCTCTAATAGAAAACAAAGCATAGATTCCGGTGGATAACACATCCCCTGTCAAACAATCTTAAACATTATGCCAAAAACATTTAATGATATGCGGAATATAAAATTAAAAGAAATTAAGTTACCGACCTAATAATAAACAATAAGGTGTAATATTTGTAAGTACAAAGTAATTTTACAAGAACAAGCTAAAAGCTTATGAAGCTATTATGATATTTTTCTTATTATATAGTCCATATTCCCTTGTTCATGCGGTCCTTCAAGTCGGAATTTCCTTAAAGAATTAAGTAACAGTAACGTTATTTACCTAAAGCAAAATAGACGATATCGTTATTTTTATTGTTGTTTTTCTAGGCTATGCTATTACAAACATATAATTTATTTTACAATACAAATACAAAAATAAATAATATAGCCGATCTCCTTGTTATTATTAAAGTTTTCTCATCATGTTTTATCTTTTTTATAGTATTTTGTCGTTTTGTAGTATTTACCCGAGGATCTCATCATCAACACTTATGCAGCACAATGCCGTAAGTATTTACACAAACACATGGACACTCACTCAACTTCCCTTTCCCTAGTCGAATTTAATACATGTGAAATAAGATCGGAGGAAGAGGAGCTAGGTGGAAGGAGAAGATAAAAACGAACCAAGAGTTGTTAAATTCATTTATAACTTTTAATATGTTTGAACCTTAAAAAGTAGAACTTTAAAAAGTTAAAATTATAATATATAATAAATAACGACAATTCGTATATCCATTTGTTATTACAGCTATCCCTCCTTATTATCCGGGCCTTTGATTATGTTTTAAACAACATATTGTCAAATTGAGAATTTCTCTGAAATGATCGTCGTGAGGCAAAAATGTAGAAAAAGTTAATATGCTATTTTTTGTTTCTATTAAAGAACCAATAGAAATCTATTTACGAAAAAAAATATGGATTGATTGTCAAAGGCGGTTGGGTTTTCAATTTGTCTTGGCTGAATTTAAGCTTAAAATCATCGAGGGCGTGGAATTTGGCAAGTCAAACGTCTAGTGCTTGTGTATTAAAATAATTTATTTGCGGAAACTGTGTGTTATTTTTTCAACTTTGGTTTAATAAAAAATATTTTATTTTTAATGTTTTTTTCGACATCTTTGATATGGTGAAATATTTATGTATGCTATACTCGTGGTAGCTCAGTGTATCAGGGGTCGCTTTTTAGTTTATGGCACGCGAGCAAACCCAATTCGATCCCCGATGGTGGCGCTAATGAAATTATTAATTGTAATTTTAGATGTTCATTTATCACGTGTTTGGTGAATCAAATAATCGCGAGGCGAGACGAAATATATAAATAAGGAATAGAAACATGTGAAATAGGCCAATACGTAGGAGTTGAATCGTGACTCGTGGATTACCTAACACCCACTCCACCAGGAGGCCTATGCCCAGTAGTGGGATTTATATATATTCTTTTATATGTACCACTCTCAGCAATATAGTTAGGAATATCTTTATAGTATTTTTAATGCCAAACGCCAAACTAAACAGATTACGATCTTCATTGAATAGTGGTAGACACATGTTATTCCTAGGATAGGAATCGCACTTAGGACCACACGACACCGCTGTCAGGTGAACGAACTACTACGCCACGCCGTCAATCGGCTGGATGATATAACCTAACAGATGACATGGCAAATTACCGTGCTTGTAATGTGCCTTATCGGTGACATAGTAAAGTAACATACAGTAGAACATCTTAAGGTAAACACTGTTTTTTTTATTAAAAAAAATATTACGCACTTAAAAATATTTTTATTATTTCCTTGCTAATTGGCATACTTCAAACGTTTTGATTTTTTTATACTATGAATGGCAAATAACCAAGCAGCTCACTGATGGTAAGTGATCAGCGTCACCCACGAACATCCGCAACACCATAGGTGAAGGATGTCTAATCTCTTTTCTTGAAGGTAGCTGAGACCTATGGGTTTGGAAATGCCGCTAGCGGCTACTAATTCTGCAGAGTAATTATGCGTGGCTGAAAATTTCTTGTTAAGCACACAACGGTCTAGATGATAAGGATGAAATGATGAATTCGGTCGTGATGTACGATGCTTAAACTCAGTGGCTGGAATCAATCTGAACAACTTTTCAGAACACGTGGATTCGGTAAAAATGTATAGATGTATGCAACATATCTTCGCCCAGTGAATAAAGAAACTTCAAATATCCTCCTTTATTTACCAGATATCAGATATGTAGATAACATTCAAACGATTGTCAATAACTAGCTAGCTGTGGCTCCTGAAGCGAATCATAGACTCTAGGACTATTCTTAGGAGGCGATATTTCTTAAGAACTGGCCCAAAACCTACCCTTTACTTATTTTTTAGATCAAATTTCGTTTACTGTTCTGTGAGCTAAAAAAAACGTAAGAATATGACCATGAAATATAAGATTGATTTATTGACTACGTTAAGTATTCCCTTTTTAATTCAGATCCTTTTGATCTGTAAACCACTGTAAAAAGGTACCATCTGTGTGATATATGGTTTACGATATTACGTCAACGTATTGTAGTGTTTTTTTTTGTTAAAATGATCGCTCTTTCCGTAATGATGGTGTTACATACACTACGTACTAAACTGTTCATACTCGGTAACATATACACATATAAATATATATTTCTTATTCTTTAAAATGTGTGCATTAAAAATCAGATTTTTTTTATTAATTTACATTAGATTACAAAGAAATTTCAATTGCCCGCTCCTCTCCGCTAACCCATCTGTATGCAATGAAATTTTACAGTATAGTATATTGAAAAGTAAATAATTGAAATTGTAATTAAAGTAGAGTATGACAAAAAGAGTAGAAGTGACTCAATAGCGCTTTTAATTCACGGTACGCGGCCAATTTATCACATGGAAAGAAATTATTCAGGAAACCTGTGTCCAAAAAAATTTAATATACATGTATATATATATATATATATATATATATATATATATATATATATATATATATACATATGTATTTTTGATTTTGGGAACAGGAAACAGTACTAATATTCCGTTTAACCACTCTAAGAACTGGAACCTACGACCTTATGTTTTGTGAACCCTAAGCCATTAGGCTATGGTTGCTTGAAACATATATATGTATGTATTTATATTAATCATTTTTCCTACTGATATGTATACTGTGACAAATTCACAAGCGATATGAAAAAGTCGAGGCCAAACAGTGAATATCACAATAAAACACGTTACATGATGACTTTGCTAGTTGTACTATTTGACGTAAACCGTCGACAGGATGTGTGGACGTACGGACAAGTGCATTTTATATAAAGAGATTATAGATGTCATTAACATTAAAATGATAGCAGACGGTCTGGGAACAAATGTGTATAATGTCTATAATAATGTGTGTAAGTACCGTTTTTTGGGTCAATGTGAGTATACATACGGACAGATTGGAATGATCTGTGATGTTAGGTAATGAAAGATCATCATCGTCATCACCCACTGTTGCATGTATAACTGTTATAGAGCCGAAATTTTATTTAACACGAATGGGTCCACACAGCCGGGGTGATCATGCATTCATAGAAACCTTCTCAAGTGAAAATATATAGATTTATGTAATATTTGTATTTAAAATAAAATATATCAATGAATATACTAACGAATTATTGGAACGTTATCTGACTTGTCAAATGATAAGCGGATAATAATGTAGTTCAAGTATTATATGTATGTATAAAAAGTAAAACTCATTAGTATGTAAGCTAAAATCTTCTACATGTATAATGAAACAGCATTATTAAGCCTTTAGTTTTGAGTCATTTAAGTCTGATATTTTCAAATTGTTGTAACGCTGTGAAGAACAGTTCACACATTTTTTTATGAAGATTACGCAATGTATATAAACAGAATTATCGTCGTCACGAGCTCAGTCGTTATATTACTCGCAAAAGTGTTATTATAATGGTGAAGGCACGTAAATATGTTGTTAAAAAACATTTCGAGGGTGTTCCGAAACGTGATGATTACGAACTGATAGAAACCGAATTACCGTCCATACAAGATGGAGAGATCCTTGCCAAGGTCGAATGGATCAGCGTGGACCCATCCCAACGAGTTTCTAATATTTTCAATGCGATACCATACGATCAATTTGGTTTTCAAGTTGCAGTGGTCGAAGAATCCAAAAATACGTTGTATCCTGTTGGAACTCGGATAATTACACACAAAGGATGGTGTGATTATATCATTATAAATCCAATTACATATCCCAACGAATCACGAGTGCCTCGTAATGTGATCTACAAATTACCGGATCTTAAAGGGCTATCACCTTCTCTGGGTATAGGTGCCGTTGGAATGCCTGGGGCAACTGCCTATATTGGATTATTAGACATTTGTAAACCAAAGAAAGGTGAAACGGTCGTTGTTACAGGAGCCGCGGGTGCTGTTGGATCGATTGTAGGACAAATAGCGAAAATTAAAGGATGCAAGGTTATAGGTTTCGCAGGATCCTCCGACAAAGTACAATGGCTGGAAAAGGAACTAGGTTTCGACAAAGCATTCAACTATAAAACAGTGGATGTTGAAAAATCGCTCAGAGAGGCTGCCCCCCAAGGGATCGATTGTTACTTCGACAACGTTGGCGGTGAAATAAGCAGTGTTATAATCAATCAAATGAATAACAGAGGAAGAGTTGTCGTTTGCGGTTTTATAAGCAGTTATAATGACGATTCGAATAAGGTGGTGGAAGCTCCCACTTTGCAGTTACCAATTTTTTTTAAAGAGCTGACGGTACAAGGTTTTAGTGTGACAAGTCATCTTGAAAAATGGCCTGCGGCTTTTGCTCAATTAGCTGATTGGATTAAAAAGGGACAGCTTGTTGCAAGAGAACATGTTACTGAAGGTTTTGATAATGTTTTTGATGCTTTCGTTGGGATGTTGGCAGGAAACAATTTCGGAAAAGCAGTCGTGAAAGTTTAGAGATGTGCTCAAAAAAGTGTGTGTAAAAATTAATGAAACTTGGAGTTTTATCATAATTTTTGAGAAGCACTTTGTATGTCGTATTATTAAATAACGAATCAACAAAAAAAATTTAGAATATTTTAATATTAAATTTGCTATTTATAAGTACAAAGAAGAAAGCTAATGGTCTTAACATTAAAGTATTTAAACTCAACTCTACTTATTATTTCATCATAAATTGCCAAATAGCTTGATCCTTAGCTTCCTGCATCCTTGGACTTCCCCCAAATTTTCTTAGGTCGTCGCTCCATGTAGCGGGTCTTCCTACACTGCGACTGAGGTTGCGACTCAAGAACTCTTCTTCCCCATCGATTAACGTATAATTGTTTATTTAAATATATTATTTCCACACACAAACTGATAAAGGTACAGGTCACTGCTTTTTTTCGTCTGGTCCCTAGTTACCAGACACTTGATTTTTATTGGGATTGGCAAACGAGCGACGATGAGATTATTAACATAGAGGCATACCATCTTAGTCTTCAAGGGCGACAAGGTCAATAAGGTAATATTTTCTTGTTGTCCTGTTAATTAATTAGGAGGCTAAATAAACTGAAGTTGAACAAGATATAGTTGGGGGGTGGAATTATTTTCCATCAAATTATTACAAAGCTGTAAAAGTTTACACAAGTACTTTTTGTATCTGTGACGTATGATGACGAAGAAAAGGAAACTTTCAAGTTGACGATAAACAGAGAAGGTTGAATAGTCAGCTATGTAAGCAAATCTGTGCAAATGAAATATTAAATGCAGTTCGTTGCTAGGCCCTTGAGAGCGGCTAGACCGATTTGGTTATTTTTTTATATGTTCGTGATAGTCCGAATATGGTTTTAATTGAAAGAAAGATTGGAAAAGTTGGCAATTCGGGAAAAATAGAATAAAGTTTAAATGAAAATGTATCATTATCGGCTAAATATAATAGATGTAAAAATAAATAAATATAAAAAGTATTTATGTATACATATCTCTGATACAAATATATATATACATATATATACACATTTATTTTTTATACAGATATTTTTCTATTTCAACGAGCAATAACTTTATTAGAAATTAATTTGTGCTTGAAAACAATTCGCTCAGAGATCACTTTGGCCTTACCCTTACTTTATTGGAGCGAAAATTGTTTTTACAAAGTGGAAATTTCTTCAATATAAAGTTTCAACAAAATTACCGAATTAGCAATACAAAATGTATAGGCATCGTTCAAAACTTAAATAAGCGTAATATAATACATACATTTATATACAGTGGTGGTCATATAATTAGAAACACTTCTTATGAATAAAGAAAGTATAACTTCAACATACAAATGTTCGTAAAAAATATACACATTATCACATTATTGAATATAATTAATAATTATGCAATAATATAGCCACTCAAATAAAAAACTCATTAAATGCATAAAATATATATATATATATATATATATATATATATATTTATATATATATCGTCGTATTGTGGTCACCAGTGGACGATGGACAAGCTGTTTTCGAAATATGTTCTTTTCGAATATTTTTTAGCCGCCCTACCAGTTGCTTTGTCTCTATACACTCACCATACAAAACAGCAATGCTGCAATTTCACAATGATACTCTCTGAGGGTGTAGTGCTTTTCTAGTTAGTGCAACTGTATTCCATCTAGTGAGTTATGTAAATCCGAGTTATAGAACTGTAGACCTGATTTAAGAGCTATATAAATAAATTCCTGCTTCCTTAACTGCTTCGTTGCGAATTGGTTGACTTCACATATCTTTGAAATATTTTTTAGACATTCAGGTTTCCTTACGATGTTTTATTTCATCGCTGAGTAAGTGCTAAACCAGCAGTTAAAATTGCAATTAACAATTAATAATTGGTGCCGGTACTGGAGATCGAACTCCAAGTCTCTATGATTCTTTTTCGAAATTAATGTCATGAGCAACGGAGAATACTTAGCATCAGGCATACCATGAACTAATTTCTAATACTATAAAAAAGGCATTTATATTAATCAGACTTGGCGCCTGCATGAAGTATAGCAGCAATAAAATGGAATTTAGCGCTTCTTGCCTTCCACTTGATCCGTTGATAAAAGTGACAGGCATTTGAAATTGTACGTCGTCGGCAATTGCCAGTAGCAAACTGACCACTTCCCGCTACGCACCAATAAAAGGTTAAAATTTTCTGCAAGTTTCATGGTATTGTCATTGCTTTATAGAATGAAAGAAAAACATTACCAAAATATACACGCACATAATACTCTGGCTAAACTGCATTTGGATTAGCTAGATAGACAACAATAGAATTGAGTATTTACAAACGAGTCAAAATAAAATGTTAAATTATTCAATTTTGACTTCTTAGCTTTAGAAGGACGGACTAACAGTACAAAGACATCAAAGTTTCAAGTTATTCTTTTAATACTAAAGGTCTAATGAAGAAAATTAACAGTTAAAGAGCTATGTTGTAGCTAATTTCTAGCTGTGGCATGAATGGGTTAGTTCAACCAGTAAGATCCCCTCACTAATACCTATGTGAAATAGCAGCTTCATGATATTGGACTCGGTGATCCAATTAAAGGTAACAAGGCTGTCCATTTTTATCATCAGGGATGATAATACATGTGCACCTTAAATCTTTGTTGAAGATGGTGGTAGACATCATGAGCCTCAGCTATCACTTACTATCAGGTATACTTTGTGCTCGTTGGTTAATCCTAATATTGTATAAAAAAAAGTTTTACATAGTTAATTTTAAAAACGGTTCACCAATTGCAGCCGGATAAAATTGCTTACTAAGCAATGTTTTATTTAGTAACTGCTTTAGACACATAGGTTTACATATAATTATGGGTCAAAACTATGCCCAATTTTTATTAAACGCCTGGCAACTTTCCGACTGCTACAATATATTTTTTTAAATTTTCTTTATAAATCATTAAAATAGTTACATAATCCAATTTGCTATAAATCGAAGGATGTGGTGTTAGGTAGCTCAGGATAGTGCTTCGTGGCTATGGACAACGGATAGGCTTAGATAATAAAGATTAGGTCAGTTGTCTCTTTCACATTTAAGACAAAGAATTGTATATATAATAAAAGATAACTAAACAATTATCATTTAAAATATTTATTTATTATCAAAACAACTAAGTGATAAATGCAAAAACCTTCAGGGTTTCATGTTTTGTTACGAGTGGCTTTAATGACTTTACTACAAACTTTTAGATATCTTGTCGTATCCTTATATCTAGATATGTGGTCAATTTGATGTTAAATCTTGAAAATATAGTTTTATTTGATTTTTTGTAGATCTTTAGGGGCGAACTAGTCATGCAGCGATAAAGCCATTCTTTTAACAAAAAATACACCATTAAGTGTTTTTGTTAAGATATTATTTGACTTCAATTTTAACAGTAACTGTAAATTAGTTAATAAAATGTAATAATAAAAATGCTAGGTTCCACCGAGACTTGAACTCGGATCGCTGGATTCAGAGTCCAGAGTGCTAACCATTACACCATGGAACCAGTTGATTGTTTTTATTTAGATTACAATCCGTGTTAGTGTTGGTAGACATATTCCGCTTTCCACCAATTATACATCTTTCTAGAGAACTTATAGTAAAAACAAATTTAATTCAATTTACAATGGCCTTGTTGAATCCTAACACATTTGTTGTATAGGCCGACCGCGAAGCGTTTAGATTACCCGGCTAATGCGTCGTGGATCCTCAGTTCGATTAACAGTCGAGGAAAAAATATTTGTGTATCACATATTATTGGTTTTCGAGTCCGCTTTTGTTATAGGTCTCGTATCTTTGTTGCATTTGAAGCTGCCTTCGACCTTATAGTGAATATATACTTGATAGGAATAAGGAAAGGGACGAAGAATGAGTGCCATTACGTTTTCAAAAGTGCGCAAGGCACTATAATATATCGTGCACAGATAATATCATCTGATAATAACCACAATAAGTCGCCAAGTTGGATCAGGGGGATTCACCCCCCGAAGGGTTCTCGCTTTGTCGTAGCGGGGGGGCTTAGTAACCGTGGTATGGAGTTCGCCACGGTAAAGCTAAGAGGAATCCAATCGGCCGGCCTAAGGCGCTCTAAGGCCGGTCCGAGGAGGCCGCTCCGGGCGAGTTAGAGCTGAGCTCGCCCGGATGCGTGTCGGTGGGCTGCGGGGAGCAGATGTACGGAGCGAGGCCGTCCTACGCACCATCCGCAGCCGAGGCGGAGTCGGGGGAATGGGGTGGCGGTGCGGGGACTGTCAAGACCGGTACGGCGCATCGTCGCCCCCTTCCTCCGCATCCGAGACGGAGTCGCGGAGGGAGGGTAGTGTATCTCCCTATCCTCCGCGACTCACGCGGGGTCGCACCGGTGATGCGGCCGTGGTGGGGCCGCGGGTTCAGTGGAGTGTTGGTTGTTCCCGACACTCTCCCTGTCCTCCGCGGCCGAACATTGGTCGGTGGCGGAGCCTATCGCCAGATCCGCCGCAGGAGGCTGGGGCTTTCGTGGCCCCCATGGCCTCTGGGGGGCGGACTCGGGGGAGTCCACTTCCCACCTACAGAGGAGGCCGAGTTGGAAGGCGCGTCCGTGTTCCGGCGCGCCTTGCCTGAGAGGGGTGGAGAGGGAGTTGTCCTCCCCCGGAGAAGGGGTCCCCTGGTCAGCCGGCGCAGGCGGGGTCGCGGATGTGTGCGAAAGCGTTCCCTTGACCCCGGCATACGCGACGAAGGTGGAACACCATGGGGTTTTGGTTCGAGTCCGACATAACCCACCCTTGCCCCCGCAGGGGTGGGTATGAGTAGGCATTTCCCCATGTAAAAAAAAAGGGGGATATCATCAATGCCGGTCAGCTGAGTGCTATTATTTGACTTTTTAGAGGATTCCTGAGTTCAATTTCCACCCGAGAAAAGAAATTGTGTAATTTTAAATATTAACTTTTTTAAAACATATAACATATCAGTCCCATATCAGATAACTAAAATAAATTTGTACACGGTAGTAGTGCCATGCTGCAAGAATGGCGGCTTGACTGGGGAAGGATCACGACCTTACAGAACACCAGTGCATAACGCTGCAATGTATACCAAACCCTGTTTTCATTAAATGAACATTAAATATCCGGATTATCGATTGAAACAAAACAAATTGATCTCGTCGTGAAATGGAAATTTTAGTATTTTAATTAAATTTTACTGCCCTATCGCTTTTAAAGTCTTAATAAATACAACAAACACGTATCTGGATGATTTTTTTTATCTATACTTTATAAAATATACAGCCATTATTTAGTTATAATCTCACAATGAGTCAAATCTTGAAATGAGGCTTGAAGACCCACACTGTACTCGAACGGAAAGACTGCAATGGAAAGTAGGCAAATTATTCCAATTCTTTGATATTGACATTAAAAATGGCATAGCATATCGCTTCGTCCGAATGCTAGGAATATCCAAAACGATACAGGAAATTCCAGCTGTTCAGTTTAAACATCGTACATCACGACGGAATTTAAAATTTCATCCTCATCATCTCGATGGTTGGCAATCCACCACTGTGCGCTTCACGAGAAATTTCCTGCCACGCGCAACTACTCATCAAAGTGGAATCAGCTGATGCCAGCGGTGTTTCCGAACCGATACGACTTAGGGACCTTCAAGAAAAAAGCCTACACTTTCCTTAAAGGTTGGCAACGCATTTGTGAATCCTCTGGTGTTGCGGATATTCATGGGCGGCGGTGATTAGTTACCATCAGGTGGGCTGCATGCTCGTTTGCCGCCTATACTATATAAAAAATATTTTTTTTAAAATTGTACCCTTTAAAACGCCGAGAGGCTGGTAACCATGCGTCTGTAAAGACTAAGCATTAAAATTCCTCAGAGGATTAAAAATTATATGTGCCTCTTTATCTGTAATATATCAAAATAGAATGAATAATTATAGAGAATGTTAATATTTTTAAAACAAAAGTTTGTAAGAAAATATGAAACGCAAAAAGCTTTTTGTAATTCATGTCTTACAGAAGTGACTTGGAATTGATGCTCAGGCCGCTGTTGTGTTAGTTTGAAATATTAAAAGTAGGAACTTGCCTTTTGTTTAAGAACACACGGTATTCGAGAGAGTCATCCATCGAAAAAATATGCACGAATATAACATTATATTTTCTTTATTTCCACATCTTAAAAAAAAACTTTAAATGTTTAAAACTTTACTATGTCTTTGAAAAGTAAACAAAAATGATATTTACTTGTCTTTTTAAGTAATTATAGATTACAACTTATTTTTGCTAAGAGTCCCGAATAAAAGTTGTAGTCGATAGATGTAATGATGATAAATGTTTCTTGCAGTGCGGACATGCATATCTCTCTCACACTCGTAATGAAAAAGCACCACAGACTATTAAAACTATCAACAATTTACATAGACAAAAAAGACAAAAAAGTTATTTACTAAAAAGTTGTGATTCTTAATCTAACACGTAAAACAGGTAGTGATAAATAATAAAAATAATTTAATAATATATCAAAAAATCAACACTGTAAAAATACTTGACGGAGAAAAATTAACGTGTTCTAATTTTACACGAACTAAAACTGTCGTTAACTTTTAGATAAAATGTCAGGTATAATGATCGCTGACCCATAATAAGATATATTTAGAATGCGTACATATAACTTTAGCTGAAAAGGTTCTTCTTTTCTTCTCTATAATAATTTTATGCCTTCTCTATAATAAAATATCCCATTGCCCGATATATGATTCTAATCCCACGTTCAATGCTTTTATTTCCACATCTTAAAAAAACTTTAAATATTTAAAACTTTACCATGTGTTTGAAAAGTAAACAAAAATGATATTTACTTGTCTTTTTAAGTAATCATAGATTACAACTTATTTTTGCTAAGAGTCCCGAATAAAAGTTGTAGTCGATAGATGTAATGATGATAAATGTTTCTTGCAGTGCGGACATGCATATCTCTCTCACACTCGTAATGTAAAAGCACCACAGACTATTAAAGCTATCAACAATTTACATAGACAAAAAAGACAAAAAAGTTATTTACTAGAAAGTTGTGATTCTTAATCTAACACGTAAAACAGGTAGTGATAAATAAAAAAAATATTTTAATAAAATATCAAAATATCAACACTGTAAAAATACTTGACGGAGAAAAATGAACGTGTTCTAATTTTACACGAACTAAAACTGTCGTTAACTTTTAGATAAAATGTCAGGTATAATGATCGCTGACCCATAATAAGATATATTTAGAATGCGTACATATAACTATAGCTGAAAAGGTTCTTCTTTTCTTCTCTATAATAATTTTATGCCTTCTCTATAATAAAATATCCCATTGCCCGATATATGATTCTAATCCCACGTTCAATGCTTTTATTTCCACACAGTGACAGCGGTCCTGGGAATTTTCTTGGAATTGGTTTCGTCAATCGAATAGGATACTGTCTGCGAAAATTAAGACATTAGACTAGTTCCAGTATTGATAACAAACATACATACTATAAGAATTTTAAGTTTAGTTTTAATTGAAGTGGTTAACGTGAATGTTGTTAGGTCAGCAACTAAGTTTATTTATAATTTTATAATCTGTTTTTTTTGTTTTTTGTACGAGTGTCTCTGTCGATTTCCACATATTTTGATCTCTTTCAAAGGCTATGCGTTTATTGGACGGAGGGAGAAGGTGATGAGAGTTGTAAACAAAAAAGAATTATCGATTAAAACGACCCATAAACACCTACATATGTACATCCATTCGAAACAAAAATTCAAAGAGTCTATAGTGAAAAACAGGCTACGCTTGATCCTACCTATTTTTATATTTATTAATTATTATCACATATTAAGTTCTACATATGGAATTAGGGTATTATCAGGAAAATGTAAAAAACGTTTTTTGCTGAAATTATATATTTTATAAATCGAAGTAATAGTACTTAGATTTATTATCTATTATCTATGCATTTTCACCATTTTATAGGTAGTTCATTAATATTATTGCTGAAAAAATGTTGGGAGCGAGAATCAATAAAATTTTTGAAAGCGGTTTGGATGCAACATCGGAATTGAATTATTTTCCTTGCATGAAATTGTCCAAATTCCAAAAAAAGTGTCAATCTGTTGGAGCAAGGTCCGGGGAGCATGGTGGGTGTCGGGTACATTCCAATCGCAGCTCCTCTAATGTAGCGACCGTCTATCGTGAAGTCTGGGGTCAAGCGTGTCATGAAGCGGCACTGGGCTAGGGCAATTGACCAGTCTCGGTTGTCGGGGGGTTTTGTTTTAGAGGTCAAAATCTCCTGAACGAAAACGTTGTAACCAAAAACGTACCATGCTTTCTTTTATTACTAGGCTCTTCACACACATCGTTAATCCTAATAAATTGAGCTGTTTCTACACGGTGAAAATCATATTGTTTACAACGCGTTATTTTAAGTTTCCATTTTGTTAACAGAAGGCAGTCAAATAAAAAACAAATGGTACGAAAACAAATGAAACACTTAATTCAAAACACAAACACTAAATTTGAAAATCATTTGAATTTGGAATTCCAAACCAAACCGCAAATTATTTGAGATCAAAGTGGCCAGTTTGACGAAACGCCAATTTTATATATAACGTAATATAATCAGGTTTATTTATAAAACATATTGAAATCTCAACCTATCTATTGGGTTGTTCGGAAAGTAATTTCGTTTTTTTATGTGGAAATAAAAGACAGTTTTCGTATAATAAACAAATACTTTATTAAATTATATATTGGCCGTTCTGGTCCAACATCTTTTGCCATGAGTGACCAAACTTTAAAAAAAAACCTTCATATGGAAGCAAAAAAAATAACCAAGACATCTGATATCCACCAGATCGCAGAGTAGTCGCATCGTGGACTATACTCTAACACCGTCTAGAGGTGGTGAGTTATACTTAGCAGACATATAGGTTGGTACTTAACTTTTTTTTATGTTTTAGGCTTATAGAAATATCATCCTTCTTTTAAAGAGCGAGCTAAAATTAAAGAGCTTATAAAGCTTCTGAATTTTATTTAGTTTTCTACTACATAAAACAAGTAAATATTCTTGTTACTCGTATAAACAAAAAAAAATAACTCACTCCATGTTTCCATTATCATACTGTTATTGTTTCATAACTTCGCAATAAGGTAAACGCCTGTATTTCTTTATGAAGTTATTCAGATCGTCCTTCAATTTTACGTAATACGTTCCGAGTAAAAGGTTATTATGAATTCATTTTTGTTCACATAATTTCATTTGTGTCTATATCGTCCCTTTCGTACACCGTGTCTTCTCATAACATAATTTCCAATGATATTTGTTGTCTTACAAGATAAAGAAAGAGAGGAAAAGAGTTTTTTTAATGTAATATTAGGGGTGTGAAATGAACTTACTAAACCTTACCTTACCTTGAAAAAGATTCAATATGGAATGAATGTAATTTACGTAACCTGTAACATTTCTTAGAGGCCGGCAGCGCATCTGCGACTCCTCATTGCGGATGTTCATGGGCGGCGATGATCACTTACCATCAGGGAACTGCATGCTAGTTTGCCACCTATTGTATAAAATAAAAAATCCCTGCACTCACCAGACGTAACACCATTTTACGTGGGTGTAGCTGTGTAAAATGATGTTTTTGTCTTTATAATAAAATAATTTTATTGTAAATGCCGCACCGCTCTTTTGTGACACGAACTGTTCTGGTTGGCTTTTAACGGTACTATTTGTTAGAGTTCCATGTTGTTATCTCATATAGAGATATTAAAGTTTGTTATTTGTACAAACATTATTTGTTCTATCCAACACACTTCTAGAACATGCTATGGAAGTATTGTATATGTTACAAATAATAAAAATATTATTAGTAAAGTTAATGTCAATCAGTCAATCTCGATTCACTTGAGGTAGTTCACGACAGGCTATCAAGGTTCAACTACAGATACTGATGTTTTTCGATACCACCCCTATTGTCCACCTGTTTCGTTCCTTATCCCTCTAACTCTAACCGTCAGGCGCTTGGACTCCCCTGCCAATGGGCTTCCGTCTGGTTGATTTTATTCATTTTGATACTTTTCTATAAATTTTCATCGCTTGCTATATTCACAAAACATAGTATTAAATTTATTCGATCAAAAGTATTTAAATGATTTCTAATAATAGATTTTTTTTAATATTAACGTATACCGTGGTCCTTCCCAGAGCGAACTGTACCATTTATTCTGCAGCTTGAAATAAGCTGCAACGTAGCTCAACCACTGTTTTTATTATTACTGTTTGGTTTAATATATACACACCTGAATATCTAGGGTATTTATTTTATTCATTTTTTTAAACATTTATTTAATTCTGTCGGGATATTCTGACCACAAAGGATCCTAGATCCACCAATTCAACACTGTCTCAGAATGCAATTTCGATCACAACTTGAACTTAAACGCGGATGTATTTGTCGTACAATCGTACGTACGAAACACAACTGTTTGTTCTAAATTTAGTTCAAATACTTTAGTGAATATATCTATACGAGTAGTCCGTTAGAAATGAGTTGATGTTAGTGGTCTGTTAGAAATGAAATTGCATTTTTTTTTTAATGAAGTAATGTAATATTATTAAAATGTATACCTACATATTTATTAGTCTCAGCAAAAAATAAAAAAATATTCTATTCGAAATGGCCACCTTTGGCTTTTATACAGGCCTTTAATCTGTTTGGCCACGAATCTATGTATTTACGCACTGTTTCCAAGAAAAATTTTTCCACTGCTTGCTCCAAAGATTTTTTAAGAGACTCAATGTCGCCGTGTCGTTTAGAGCAGGCCATGTGCTCTAAAACTGACCATAATTTGAAGTCGAAAGGATTGAGGTCTTGGCTAGATGAGGGCCAGTCTTCAGCTCTTATAAAGTCCGGAAAGTTGGTTTCAAGCCAGGCTTGAGTAGTTCGTGCTTAGTGACCAGGTAGAGAGTCCTGCTGGACAGTCCACGGTATATTTTTAAAAAGTGTATTGCTGAGAGGTTTCACAATATGATCCAAGAAGGAGTGAAAACTTCAGCCAAAATGTATCAAGATACGCTTTGGCTGAAGTATTCAAACTCCTTTTTAACAAAAATGTAGTTTTGTGACTCCCTGATAAGATACGCCCCACCAAACCATCACTAACGCAGGATGATGACCTTTCCGACCACTTGAGCAGCTTCTTTAGAACTGTTAGCGTACATTTTATCATTTTGCTTATTGTAGTGTTCTTCAATCGTGAAAATATTTTCATCAGTAAAGAGGATATTTCTGTGCCTTTCACCTGCGTATCGCGACAGAAGTTTTGATCGATCCACTCTCTTTAATTGTAAAGATTGATTTAGGGCATGTCCTGTATATGGACGATAAGCACCGAGCTTCATGTCTTGTTTTATAAAACGCGACAGAGTCCTAGCGGGAATCTTCATTTCTCGCGGTAAATTTTTTTGCTTCCTAATGAGGTTTCGACGTATTTGGGCTTTAACAGAATTAACGGCCTTTGTAGTTCTAACAGCACGCGCCGCCCCGATCTTTTGTGGTCTTCAATAGAGGAAGTGTTGTTGTATCTATTGATAGTACGATATACGAACATTCGGCTGGTACCAAGCTTTTGAAGTATCTCGAATATGAACGACGGCTCCATACCCACTTTGTGCAAGGCGATCACTGCAATCCTATTTTCTATAATACCCCATTACATATTGTAATTTGATAATGAACACGAAAAAATATGTGAAATGGCGTAAATTCGAAAGAAGTTTTTAAAATAATGTACGTGTTCGAAATTCAAAATAATTAAAAAGTTGAAAAAAGAAAAGTTTTTATGTAACAGTATTTATGGCCAGACTAGTTATATGGTTAAACGGATTTGCTTTATCAATTTCTTTCTGGAGCTAACAATCATTTTTTATTGTATTGAGAGTGATAAAATTCTGTGGGTCATAATAATCATTCTCAATTTTGAATTATAATAAAGATGTGTTGTCACCCTTCAGGACTAAGATGGAATGTCTCATCACCAGTAATAAGGATCTCTCTACGCAACAGATTAAACACAGCAACTTTACTCTAATTTACTGTAAGTATCGACGTTTTTAAAGAACACAGTTTTATATTTCAAACATTTCTCATTTCTAACAGTTCTAGAACTATAGAGCGGTATACGAGTGTTACTTCCACTCGGATAAAAAAGTTTCACGGTATCCAATGCAGTTTGGAAAAAGTTTTTCAATAACTTGAAGCGAACTTGAAGTTTACATTAGTTTCGCATTTTTTTTATTCCATAGCACTTGAATGTCATTTATTTCTTTAATACGTATTGATTTTTCCAACTATTCCATAGCACGTGAATGTCATTTTTTTCTTTAATACGTATTGATTTTTCCAACTATTCCATAGCACGTGAATGTCGTTTATTTCTTTTTATATTACTTAGGAGTGGACAACGAACACTTATTGGTACGTGATAATTACGGGCATGACATGTACATTAGTCCTCAAAAAAAGATTTATGATACATCATTGAAGTCATGTTATCATTGAAGTCATGTTATCATTGAAGTCATGTTATCATTGAAGTCATGTTATCATTGAAGTCATGTTATCATTGAAGTCATGTTATCATTGAAGTCATGTTATCATTGAAGTCATGTTATCATTGAGATCATGTTATCATTGAGTATTGAGAGCAGTTATCGCTTACCATCACGTGAACTGGATGCCTGTTTGTCACCCCTAATATTATAAAAAAAAACCTTAATAATAATGAATTTATTTATTGTTCATTGTCAAATCGAATTACGTGTTTGAAGTTTATGTTTTTAACATTTTGTTTGATCACTAAACTAATGAAGATTAGGTCAATTTAACTCGAAGTAAACTTGTCGAGAGAGTTAATTAAATACTATAAGTAAAACAATGTAAAAAGTACGCGTGAAGGTAGCGAGTAAAGGTATTACGACTAATTTTCTACGTCTACGCGTGTTCGGAACTTATAATCTATATACATAAAAACTAAATACTCTTCGTTAGTAAACGTATGACTTCAGTACGGCTGGATCGATTTGGTTATCTTTTTTATAATGGTGCGTTATAATCCGAATTAGGATCTTATGTAAAGAAAAAATAATTATAGTAATAATATAAATAAATATAAGTAATAATAATTAATAGTAGTAGAGCCACGTGGCAGCATGTATCTAGCTTGCTGCGCAAATAGTTCGGATCGACCAGAAATGGCTTTTTAATTTTATATCTTGCGTTTGATATCAGCAAAAGCGTTGCAGTAGTTAATAGGAGTATCAATATTAAACGGTGTTGTTAGTATTTAGTTCAAAAAAAATTCAAATAACTAAATCGACTAAATAGGTATATTATTAGAAGTTCTGAATGACCAATTTCACAGCTCAGTGAAGCTTGTAATAATAGAATACCTTGTTAATCATGCCCGTAGTAAATTTTCAAGTCAATGTACTCTGTTCTTTCTTTTAAATAATTTTACGTATAAACTATTTTCATTTATTTTAGAGATAGAAATATTTGTCTTTTGTGACGACACTCCAATATACTACCGGTTTTCATGTTAATACAGAGAACAAAATACTAATATTGTTATTAACTTTAGACTCTCCTTAACCATTCTAACTAAACTTAAAAGCATTTAAGCTTACGTGCTAGGAGGTAGTAAGCGACGATGGTCGAATGGCAGATTCGCACCTAAAACGGTGAGTTTTGCAGAAATCGTACACTAACCATAAGGCTATTGACGCTTTAGATTTATTTTTATATCATTGGTACGACACTAAGTGGTAGCCGTAGCACAGATTACTAGTAGAGGAGAGTACTAAGCCACCGGTGCGATAAGCAAGAGTCCTACTAGACTATGGATGTTTACTTAGGGGGTATATATTCCACATACCCCTGTCACGACGCTCTATATATAGATGCAAAAAAATTTACGTCGCTTAACAAGAGACACACTGAAAGTATAATTTTCAACAATATAACTGCAATAAACCAAACATTAATCTTATTACGTACGAATATATAATATGATATAAACTGTCTGAGAGGGACTCACTTTTATCACTATAAATTGGTCTCTTTCACACACATCGCATTTGAAATATATATTTATATTACAAATGTACGTAGTACTACTGTCCATCGTGATATCATAACATTGCGTAGAAAATGGAAATATATCACAATATATTCAAATTTAAATGGGTTTTCGAGAATATGATAACTTTTAATGGATTCAGGTTTCTGATGGCAGATGAAATAATTTGCATGCGGTTTGAGCAATCGAAAGTTTCACTTCGTCCTTTCCTCTGCTAGAAATTTCTTTCTTCACTTTAAATAATTATAAAAAAATGTTAGTGTATGTATCTTTGTACATAAACAATATATGCAATCTCGGTTGAATGTCAATGACAATGATTTGACCAATTTCAAAGGGATTACCACTAAGGGAATTCTTGTACAGAATATTCAACTGATGATCTTCGACGTCGACTTCGACTAAGGTGATATCTTTCGGTTGTTTGACATTTGACGGTTGGTGGACATTAACTGCGCATAATATTATATAGTGCCATAAGCATCATAAAAGAACAATTCTTTAATAAGAGTATACAAAACAAAATAAACCATCATTTCCAAACACGGCATAAAAATAAAGGAAAATTGGTCACTATCGCAGCAACTAATATTTATGGTGAAAGAATCACTCCGTATCTCATACCACGCATTTCTACCCACCTTTACTTCTGTTTGTGTAAACTAAAATCTTCAGTGTATTATATTTTTAGTTATTAATGTAGGTACTTGCATGTATTGCTCAACATTTTTATTGAAAATATTATTGTCAAGTAACATTCTCGACAAACCTCTGTGGTTTTCTGAATGTTATGTTTTGTAATTAAAATGTTATGTACTCTTATTATAAATAAATAAATAATAAGTGTTGGCACAAACACAGATGACCTCGCTGGACGTCCTTTTCGCTATTACGGTGTAACGCATGTGCAGTAAGATCGGTGGAAGGTCTAGATGTAGTGTGAGGGACATAAGACATACATATAACACACTCAGACCCGAAAAACAACAATTTTTGATACCCAAATATTGTTACTGGACTGTGAATCGAGCCCAGGACCTGCGACGTAGTAACCAGATACTCTAAACACGTGGCCGTAGACGTCATGGGCCGCAGTAATTATTTACCCTGTAAATCGTGAACTGCGGGCTCGTTTGTCAACCCCAATAAATGTCATCTCTATGTCAATATATTCTCCAGTACTGTTAATAAATTGTTACTAACTTAACTCTTCATCAGACTAGTTAATTTGTATATATATATAAAGATGAATATAAAGTACAGATAATTTAAATTAATATACATATATATGAAATAATATATATATAAAAGACGTTATATAATATCCTCAAAACGTTAGATTACGAGTCCACCGAAAAGCTTTTGGAACGAGTTGAATAGAGACTTTCTTACACACACACCATACACACATACACACACACATTGTAGCTTATAGCAATAGTTTTCAATTTTGTTTGATTATAATTTTTATTTTATTTAGTTTTTTCTCAATTCCTCATTTTTTTTTTAAATTAATTATATTACTGAAAGATATGTACTATGTAACTAGTGACATTAATTGGGAAGACACTTGTAGCTTGTAACACAGTTTACACTAGCACAAGCTACAGAGTTACCACAAACTTGCAATTATGTCATAGTAAATAAATAAAGATTATTATTATTATTATTATTATGATTTCTATTAATATATTATTCATGTACTTTTAAAATTGAAATAAGAGAATATCTTTTGGCATTATGTCCTCAATACAATGTTTGTTTGTACATGTGCAAATAAAGAATTAATAAATAATGTTACTCATATTTGCATTTGCTCACTAGACAAAGAATGTTGTTGGTAAATATATGTTATGTAAGCCAAACAAACTCTTTGTTTATGAAAAATGTATAGGATTTTTTTTATATCTGCGTTTGAAACAAATGAGCACACACTACCTCTGATGGGAAATAGCGACTGATCACCAAAAAATCTCTACATCCATTCTTAATAAATGCCAATCTACCGTCAATATACATTGATAGTCACGAGACAAGATTTGGGCTCGGCATATTCTGATGTATTTCCCGAAATCTCTTTTCATTCCACTCATTCCTCAATCTCAGTTCTCGCTTTCAATGTCACGGTACGTGAGCAAACAGGGTTGGATTCGAATGTCGATAATATAGGCAATGACATTGTTCGTTACAACTTTTACAGCCTCGTGAGGAAACATAAACGCTTAAGAAGTAATGTGAAGTCCGCAAATCTACAGTTTAGTCGCGTGGCAATCTATTCCTCTTAAACCATTTCTACAGCCGTAGTTGTATACTATAGTATACACCAAGAGAATGTTGACACTTACGAGTATACTTTCTTACTTATAGTTACTTATTAGTTAGACGGTGGTAGAGATACTCTGCAGATAGTTTTCAACGGTAACTTGTTTGGGTCGGTTAGAACTGGACGGAATACGCCCTCATAAAATTTTATTTGTGAAAAAAGATATACAATTAATTGAGTGTAAATCAACAAGGGTTGGGTAAAACGAACTTTGAACTCGATAGCAATGTTAAAAAATATATGTTTTATATTACTTGTTTATTTTACGGTCTGAAATATAAATTTAAAGTCGCTGGTATATTAAATAAATTACTGGAAATATTTCATAACAGAAAGTTTCTACGTCTTTTGTTCGACGTTTGTTTGACAGGTTTCGGATAGCTTTGTGACACGTAATAAATTAATGTTCTGTTAGGTATTTATGATTTGTAGTAAATTTACAGGCGTGACAATAGGTCAAGCAGGCCGATGATCACTCGAATTCAAAATCATATCTTTTTTTTAATTCATGGATAGCGTGATAAGCTTAAGTATGTTTCATACATATTTAATTTGGTTCAGTCATTGTGGAGATTGCATATACCGATGCACAGACAAACAGACTGACAGTGATAGAGCCATATTGGAATTAGTTTCTAGTTTAAACCACCCACTACCACGCCCTCACAGTAAACAACCTTTGCTTTAGTCGGTCTTAGCTTCTTAGTATCTATGTACCCAATAAACAATAAATTTAACTTAGAAGTTTAAAACTGAGAGACAATAGCGAGATTGGTCGATCGCTGATTAACTGCATTGCGGTGCACTTTGAAGTTTGCGAAGATTGCCTTCCAACCAATCTATCATTCGCGGGTGAATAGATACATTAAGTGGACGAAGAGATAGTTCAGTTGCAAAATGTTACGTCGCATGCCTAACGTTCAGACGGCTGTCGTTTTAATAAAAGACAATTAAATTAATATTAGTAAGAAACTAAAACAACAAGCCCAGTTGAGAAATTATTGTATTGTAATCTACAATCAATACGCCTGCTTATACGTAATATTATTTCAGCTCTCCGGAAGTAGTGAAAAATGAATCAGAACAATCCATTACATTCACATATATCAAGCTAATAAAATATGTTAAAATTGTGTATATATATATATATATATATTTATATACATATATAGGTTTTTACCTATGACATTGCCGTTTTATATGAAATAAGTTAAAGCATAGTCAGTAGTAGAGTATCATCAGATTCCACGATCGCCTTTAATTCATCATTGTTGACCGACGAGTCCGTGTCCGGACGACCACGAGGTATATTTTTCAAATCGAAATTTCCAGAACGGAACCGGGCAAACCAATAACGGGTTGTGCGTTCGTTTGTTAGTTCTCTCCGTAATCGTTGTTGATGTTACGTGCCGTTTATGCCGCGTTGATGCCTCGACAGAACTTATATTTCATAATCACACGAATTTTTAAAATATCCATTATGACGAAAAATGTTCAAACGTAATGAAAATACAAAGCTAATTAATAAACAAAAGACTGACTTTGTTAAAAGAATGTTATGTTTTTAAAACAAATTTAATTTGAATATAGAATTCACAGCCAATCAAAACTTTTTTTGGTTTGAAATTGCCGATACTGAAGAACGGCAATTTTATAGGTAACATATATGCAATTTCTTGTTCAGTAGGAAATATCATCGACTACGTATTATATTTTTGAATTGTTTTATAAATTTAGCACATATTACTTACGCAAAGGAAATGGAGAAACCGCAACTTTCCTACTAGGTTAGCCCGTCGGCTCACGAAAGTGTCTCCGTTTTCCTTAAAAGCGAAAGAATGAATGAAAGGGAATACAAGATTAGGTTAAAACGAATCGCGGCAAGGTTGATGAAAAGTTCCGTAGTTTTTTTTTTATTCAGAGTATAATCCGAGCACACAGTCCACCTGATGGTAAATGATTTCAGCTGCACGTGACATACGACTACATTCATCGTCGATAAAAAACTACATGCGATGCAAAAAAATATACATGCGTTGTCATCCTTGACTAATATAGAGTTCCTTGTTACCTAACATTGGGTTATCGGACCCCTACCCTCACTTTAAAAACACAGAGACGCCATTCTGCTATTTCGACCTGGTAT
Organism: Teinopalpus imperialis; assembly: GCA_029286865.1. Classification (NCBI taxonomy): domain Eukaryota; kingdom Metazoa; phylum Arthropoda; class Insecta; order Lepidoptera; family Papilionidae; genus Teinopalpus; species Teinopalpus imperialis. The sequence continues at coordinate 17,409,787 of JAGSMU010000003.1, forward strand.
TTCGTGATTGCGTTGTCTCAACGATCGTACCGACCCTTTCGCTCTGCAGCTAGAAACAAATTGCAGGGTGGGTCGACAATAAACTAATAAGTCTCGATGTTGAAATCGCGTAATAACACTCACCTCAACTACAAGCAGAATAAGTGGTGAACGCCAATAAATCATTTCTACTCACGCGCAGCCTAAAGCTTGTCAAGATTTGTTTATTTTTAGAATTGCAAGTTTTCTCACCGATGTTTTCTTTCACTACCGATCACATTGTGAAACAGCACTTTATTATCGATTTTATTGATGACTTCACCGAGAATTTAACTCGGATTGTTCAGGTTTGTAATTAAAAGCGATAGACAGGTGTTTCGTGTGTAGGAATCCGGAGACCTGATACAGATTGGGAAGCATTCAATCTCTGTCTTCATGGTTGAGTTTGATTATAGATTGATTAACGACAAATTTATATTTATCACGCAAAAGCTTATGCGCTCGCAAATTGGTTACGACGTAAATTTCAAACACAGGCCTGTCACGCGTAGTTAAAGGAGTATATTAAAAACCAAAATTAATATTCATATCTTTCGGATCAATTTCGGCCACGGCGATATCTTCTGATTAATACCAGGTGTCATAATCTGTAAATGGTGCTGAAAGCATTTCTACAAACAAAGAGATGTTAGAGATGGTAGATGGATTAGATGGTTGGAATGATGGATGGTAAGAAATGATTAGTGGATGTCTAATTAGATCGGAGGAAGGTTCAAAATTGCATTGTCCGTGACACTGGATATACATACAATTGACCCAGACCTGAACAACCATCAATTGGTGATATATTAACATCATACTTTGTCTGGCAATGGAACCAAAGACCCACGATGCTCTTATGTCACGTGACCTTTTAAATTAATATAACATTGAATTACTCTCCTGTTAAATCTAATTCAACTTTAGTGGCGTGTGACCAAGTAAAATAAAACAAACTCGAAACTATAATTATTAACAGTTCATTCTTGATCATGACGTATACACAACATTTTTTAAACATACTCAAACTTAGGACTAACAAAATGTAACGTTTCAAATACAATCCACTCTTCTAACCAAACAATTTACCAACAACTGATCGAGTTTCTGATTATCTCCCGATTCCTTATGGACAATACAGCTGACATTCAAGTTTACTTTGTGAGAACCTTAATTGGTCTTTCGTGTACTGGGATAATTTATTTTATATCTAAGGTAGTTTTCTAGCATAACCTTTTATTAACTGTGATAATTTTCTTATAATAATCTTAATAAACTTTATTGTATATTTTTTAATTATATACTTGCGTTTATGTGTTTACAAAAGTTATAAAGAAACGGTGTTCAACGTAATCAATATCAATCCAGCACATTATTCATTATAAGTCGTTGCTTGGAAAAACCATCCACTATATCTATTGACTTACTATCAATTTGCGTATATAGTCGACCTTATTGTGCATAGTTTATCCCTTCTACGGGATATGTGATTTTACTTTAGCTATGTCAGTCGCCTTCGTTATTTTTATGATTTGTTCGTTGCCATTTGAATTTGTACTTTCATATGAAAATTACGTAGTAATTTTTTTGGGCTTAATTTTTTGTGTGATACGAAGGTCACTGAAAAGAAGTTACATACGCTTTACTCATTTGTATGACATTGGTGAGTTTTACACCGTCGTAGATGCTAGTTTTGGCTGATAAATCATGGAATCGATTTTTTTTCTAAAACATATTTATTTCAGAGAAATTGTATATGCTAGCATCAAAAATCTTGAGATTTCACTAAAAACTATTTCATCAGCTTGAACATTCTCTTGAGTAACCAAACCTCATCTACAAAGCTATCTCTTTTAAATCCATCAAACCAATTCAAAACTGTTTCTCATATATAAGCAGACTCATCACCTGTTGTGGTAAAATCTTTTTGGCGTCTTTAAATATTTTGTATAATAAACTAATTATATCCTCATGACTGTTTACAGATTCTTTCAGAAAAATACTTTTAAAACATATTGATTACATAAATGTTCCATTTTCAAATTGATCAATTAATATTAGCATCTAGGACCACTACTTAATAACTATCTAATAAAATAAAATTTCTTCCTAGTTGTTTTGTTAACGACCATTATGACATTTAGTAATTTCATTAACGAGTACACATTGAATACTTACTTAGACGGCACTCTTACATTAGACGGTACCATATAATGTTAGATAATATAATAATGTTTTATATGATCTGAAATTATATGGTACGGTCTGCAAAACACAACGACGATATTTTGAATAACCTGCGTCGCAAACTATGTAATATATAGAAGCTAATTTTGTTTCGTTTGATGATATAGAGCCATAACATAAGTACAGCCATTAATACTCGTATAAAGGGAAAATATCTTGAACGGCGTGGTCTCTTAATATACCTTAGGCTAATACTCGAAGACAAAGTAAAATTTATGACAGTGGTAGAGTGACAATGCAGTTTGTATCCAGCTGCAGAATTAATGAGTTAGCTCGTTTTGGGATCCACGCCCTCACAGAATACCAGCGTAAATAAACACCATAGTGTGTTACGTCTGGTGAGTGCAGGGATCCGGACACTTTTTTTTCTGGTGACCAGGTATTCATCTCAGTACTCAAGGGTGACAACGCATCTGCATTATGATTCCTTGTCAAGGATGAATGTAGATGTCATGGGCTGCAGAGGCCAATCGACGAGTTCAATCATGCATAGATGCGAAGCATTTGGAGACTGCGACCAACATCTTTTCTTTCAATATATCCTTAAACAGTGTTAGCAACAATGATAACTATAACGGTACTAAGATGTGTTCCTTCAATGCTACGAGAAAACTAAAGTTATACCAAATTACTTATCGATTTGCAAGGAATACCGCTAATCTTGCGCAGTGTAACAATATTTGGTAACAACTAGAAAATATAGCTGCGGTCAAAACTTAGTCATAAAATGAATTTATTTATAGTGTCTTTTGTGTCCCTTTTATTAATTTTAATGCATTATTTTTATTTGTGAAATATCAAAAATAATGACAGACATTGTACCGTATGGTACGGTAGTGTAGTAGCTAACCGTCGGATGAACGGCGTGCTTGTTTTTTTATACTCTCGATAATAATTAAAAAAAATGCAAGAATTGAATACTCTAACATTATGTGGCACAGTCGCGTGTAAAGTGGTTAGTGTACCAAACGCCAGTGTCACGGTACCGTTTTGCAAAATATTACATTATTTCGAATCCCCTGCGTCGCAAACTATTTATCAGCTAAACTTGTGGCTTCCTTCGGTAATACTAGACCAGCAACATAGAACAGAAAAAGGTAGTCAGCAAAAATTTACAACGTTGTTTTAATCCTCAACTGCGTTTACTATTTATCAACTAAATTTATGGCGTTTGCTCGGTGAATCGATTGCTTTAATAATTTAGAAAATAAATTTTAATTTAATTTTGGTTTGTTGTGTTGAAAAACCAAACCACTCATAAATTTTAATACTTTCATGAACGATGTAGTTTATAATACATACTCCTTAAGCTAATTGCCCTATGTTACAGCAATCGTTTATATGATACTATATTATATAGTACCATCTGCAAAACATAACAACGTTATTTTGAATCCCCTACGTCGCAAATTATATATTAGCATAAACGTCTAAAACAAATGTTAGGAGTGTTTAATATTATTTTAATAAGTTTATAAATGTTTGTTTGTCCGTGCGTCGACTTTAAATATTTTTTTTAAATATTGCTTATTCTTCTCTTCTTCGGTTATGAGTGGACGGATTCAACTGCGCAGTGTTTATTATAGTGCCTCATCGCTCCTTTATATTTCAGTGTGATTACATGTGTAATAAGATCGGAGGAAGTTCAGATATAACGAAGGCATACTACACCAACACATCTAGAGCAGAAAACCAACAATTTGTGATCCATAAATCGTACAGCAGTTCTCCGAGTAACCGTGAGTGCTGTAAAGCAATCGAAACGTCGAGTTAAAAAAAGTTAAAAACAAACGCGATTAAATCTATAAAAAAAATTATTCAATGTCCAGTATTCGCGTAGATATAAAAAAAAACATATTTATTCGGCAGGAATTCAAGCCAGGAAGCGTAATGTAACTCCTGTTACTCTAACCACTACGCCACACGGCGAACTCGATTCTATTGTAGCACAATAATTTTAATATGAAGAAGGATAACAGTTTAAATTTATCAAGCATAACAGCTACCTATATGAAGAAGTTTAACAGTTTAAATCTATCAAGCATAACAGCTACCTATATGAAGAAGTTTAACAGTTTAAATCTATCAAGCATAACAGCTACCTATATGAAGAAGGATAACAGTTAAGTCTATCAAGCATAACAGCTACCTATATGAAGAAGGATAACAGTTTAAATTTATCAAGCATAACAGCTACCTATATGAAGAAGGATAACAGTTTAAATCTATCAAGCATAACAGCTACCTATATGAAGAAGGATAACAGTTTAAATCTATCAAGCATAACAGCTACCTATATGAAGAAGGATAACAGTTAAGTCTATCAAGCATAACAGCTACCTATATGAAGAAGGATAACAGTTTAAATTTATCAAGCATAACAGCTACCTATATGAAGAAGGATAACAGTTTAAATCTATCAAGCATAACAGCTACCTATATGAAGAAGTTTAACAGTTTAAATCTATCAAGCATAACAGCTACCTATATGAAGAATTTTAACAGTTTAAATCTATCAAGCATAACAGCTACCTATATGAAGAAGGATAACAGTTTAAATCTATCAAGCATAACAGCTACCTATATGAAGAAGGATAACAGTTTAAATTTATCAAGCATAACAGCTACCTATATGAAGAAGGATAACAGTTTAAATCTATCAAGCATAACAGCTACCTATATGAAGAAGGATAACAGTTTAAATCTATCAAGCATAACAGCTACCTATATGAAGAAGGATAACAGTTTAAATTTATCAAGCATAACAGCTACCTATATGAAGAAGGATAACAGTTTAAATCTATCAAGCATAACAGCTACCTATATGAAGAAGTTTAACAGTTTAAATCTATCAAGCATAACAGCTACCTATATAGCTAGCTGGTGGCCCGCGCGCTTACCCCCAGACTCCAAGCCAACGCGTAAACGCGTGGAGGGAGATTCTCCAATACCGGTGGTATTGGTACCGGTATATAGAATGTAACATTACTTAGTTTACTACGAAACATAGCTCGTAAACGAGTTGTCGCCATTCGACTACTGCCGTTTTCATTTCTAGCACAGGCATTTTTAGTTTAGTTGGAGTGACGTATCGGTATGTTTATTATACGAATGTTGCAATGCTGCGTTATATAATGAAGACACTCCATTTTCGTTACTGATGATAAATCATAAGGAAACAACCGAATCTTACGTAGTTTACACTAACAACGTCCCGAGATCTTCGACCGTACTTAGGATTATTGCCTTTCTAGGATTATTTTACCTAAAATGTCAAAAGAGAGACGAATATAGGTTGAATAGTTACAAATATTTATACGCCACTTACACATTTCTCTGGAAAGATAAGTATTTACATTTCTTTAAGAATGTCGCAGCTATTATGTGGGTTTTTATAGTTATATTTCAAATGTAATAGTACTTTATTTAGAAGAGAGATAAAAGAGCAACCAATCCATCTGATTGGTGACCAGGTAAGTAATGATGGCGGCTTAAGATTTCTTCTGTACAAATATTCGTCATGGATATGTGCCGTCCCTTCTGTGGACTAAGATGAAATACCTCGTTATCTTTAACTGGTTCGCCGGATTCCAACACTCACCATATCAAATACAGTAGCACTATGCCAGTATTTCACGCCAGTATTCAACTTTGACGTGGTCCTTGTCTACACGAGCTGACCCGTGGATGTAATTATGGTAGAAACTAACTACAGCGTGAGTCTGATTCTCAGATCTTTGTATCATATTTTCAACTAAATAATATTATAATAAATTGAGGGTTTTGCACCCTGGTGTTATAATTAACTATAATTTGTATTGGATATTTTTTAATTTCAATTATCCCTGGTGGAATTCTTTTGCGAAGATATGTGATTCATCAGAAATAAGTAAAGGCAATCGAGCACATACATATGTATATAACTTCGTAAGAGAATCCTGCGGTCCAGGACCTTCATTGTTGGTGAGATATCATGATGGTAGATAACTTATCACACTTGAGGTTTAACGTGCAACACATCTTGTGTAGTAATAAGCTCTCTTGTTCCTTTTAATTATCAGATTATACATTATCTCCCATTTTACGCTCATATTCTGTCCTTGGTCTAGACGAGCTATATCGTGTGTGTATTTTTTATGAAACGATATAAAAGATGATTATTGTTGACAGAGACCCATGAACACCAACAATCCTCAACGATGCAAGATGAAAGACTAAAATAAAATGCTTTACTATCAGTAACTAGTTTTCCGGATTCCTACGCTCACTTAGCGAAACACAGCAGCGTTATGCCACTAATTCTCCCTCGTGTTCTGTGAGGCGCTGGACCTTCTCCGTCCAGCCGATCCATCCATGTTATAGCTTAGAACTAGCTGTTGCAAGTCTGTATAATTGTTTTTTAAAGTTTTTCACATTTCAGCTGACATATAATTTCAAAACGTCGATTTGTACAATTCGAGATTTTAATGTCGACGTTTCTAAGGTCTCATATATTTTGATAATAGAATTGTGATTATTTATATATCAATCAGTCAAAAGAGGTCAAAAAAAGAAGTTAAGAAATTACTTAGATATTCCAAAAATTTTTGAGAGGTTTGTTATTTTATTTATAAATGAATTTAAAAACGAAGGTCTGTTTGACTGTCGTATATTGCATTTTTGAAAAACTGTAGATATTCTTTTTACACGGAAAACTTCTAATACATTTTCGTGTATCCTCAGTAATCAGGCTGCAATATGTAGCGTCCTCTGTAATCCGACATGCCTATTAAGATCGGTAAAGCTTCGAGCTTTTGATCGAACACGTTGGAACTTGTTACGCGGAACCATGACGTTCGACGCTTGTTGTCTCTAATGATCCCGCATTGGAAAAGTTCAAAGCTTCATACACATCTACACACGTAACAATGTTTCGCCGACCGAAAAACGACATAAAAAAATCAATCTCTGGATCGCCTAGGCCGTAATGAATTTTTGCATAATCAGTACATTTAAAAAAAGCACAGTTGCAGTCCGACATTTTTGTCGAATTACCGCCGGGCTACTGTAATTAATTAGATACTTCTTTTATAGAATTCTAGCGGTGCTATTAACATCACTAACATTCCGGTTCTAACTCCAACTGAAATTAAATGCTTATGCTAGGAGATATTTAACGACAATAATTGAATGGCGCATTAAAACCTTCGATCGTATCCTAAACCATTAGGCTATTGACGCTTCAAACAATATATATTTGTTCAATAAAACAAATTAAAATAAATTATAATTATTTAGAAAATTGCCACTAGTTTTCCTTCTTACATTTGTATGTGGTGTGTAAATAGGTAATCAATTACAAAATCTATATATAATAAAATCGTAACCACGTTGTCTGATTTTACAAACTTGAGATAAGCTGGGGCTCAAAAATGTTTCTTAAATTAAGACTGACAAATAAAATATATTGCAGGCAATAATATATTATATAAGTATATCTTTCCTTTAACATTAATTGAAAATAATATACCTCTTTTACTGAAGTTTGTAGAGTATATTTTTACTGAAAAGAATCTGAATTTGTAAAATAAATTTCATCCCTAGGAAGTAATGATAGCAAAAAAGAAGTCTCAGAAGGGATATTTTGTAGCTCAAATTATTTTCTCCTAAAGTTATTGTCCGGTCAATTATAAAAATAGGTATTTTCGTTTTACTTAAAAAAATTGAATTATTATCATATGATTTTAAAATATATGTATATATATATATATATATATATATATATATTTATACATATATGAAAAAATAATTTGAGCTTCGAAACAATGCCTTCCCAGACTTTATTCTTGCTACCCTTACTTCTCTAAAGTGATAAAGTAATATAATTTGAGTTTCCAAACACTAACTCTGTAAGCTCGAAGGGTAGTCATACGTGTAACTTATGCGAGCAAATAATGAAGATATTAGCATTGAAAAGCCAACGGCCAAAATAACCAGTGGCTGTTTGAGAACCCACTGGTGCATAATGTTTCAATTTATTAATAAAACACTAGAACTTCACTTTATTAATAAAACAACACTGTATTATTTGCTCGAGATTTAAACATCTCTGGGAAACTCTTGTGTATGGGAGTAACATGTGAGCAATCAATATATTTCGAGCAGTCGATTTGTTTGAACTTCATTGAAAAATATTATAGATATTTGAATCGTTTCTAAATATTCAGATGACTTACAATTATATAAGAATCCACTTATCTGATTCTTTATCTTAATTTTGAACAACAAAACTATGCTTTTACTCTTTCAATACCCAGATCGAATATTAATATATCACTATAATTTTGTGTAGTGATTATAGTACATGGTTTCAACACCACGGGTCCTGGTTTCGATTCCCAGCTGAGAAACAATGATTCGTATGTATGTTTACGACAATAGATCTGAACCTTCCTCTGCACCAATTGCACATATATTACATCGTACTAGAGTTAATGCACTCAGCATTGTAAACAGCACTATAATATATCTGGCACAGATAAAGTTTTCTGGTGTACAAGAGGATATCGATCTATCGTTCATCACCAAATTTACTGAGACCTTTAATCAAATAAAATAATTGAAAATCTTTACTATACAACTGCAATAAAGATATTTATTTATATTAAAATTACACTGAAATAAAATTAATGGTCATCATAATTTTTCATTATGTGGAAATAATCTTTTCCTCATTGAAAATGTAACGTTTTACGGGAACAGGTAAAGCACCGCCAATTTTGGTCGTTATTCTTTATTTATGAGCAACATTTGCACAATTTTCTGTTAAATTATTATATTCAGCTTTTTCCCAATAAACAACAACTAGTTCCCGTTTTATTTTTCATATGTTTTACTGCCATATTTTGCAAAAAGCATTTTTATTAATTTAAAATTTTAATGACACTCTTTATCGGTAACAATATACACCAATTTTGTAACAAACAAAATAACAACACACGATGTAGAATCATAGGTGACAGATTTTAAATATGTAGTCAGAAGTTATGCTTCATTAACAAATACAACATTATAAAAATATTAAGTTTGCGGAAATACATAATAGTTAAAAATCTAAAAATAGGAAGTACCCTTTTCTTCCCGGGTTAACAGCTTTAACAGTGGTAGAGCTACACTGCAGTTTGTTTCTAGATGCAGAATGGCTAGCTTGATCGGGGTAGGACCACGCCCTCACAGAATACCAGCGTAAAATAGCAATATAATATTGCTGTGTTTCGTCTGGTGAGTGCAGAGATCCGGAGACCTTTATTACTGGTGACGAGGCATTCTATCTCAGTCCTCAAGGATGACAACGCATCTGCATTATGATTCCTTGTCAAAGCTGAATGTAGATGTCATGGGCCGCAGGAATCACTTACCATCTGGTGAACTGTGTGCTCGTTTGTTACTTACAATGTAATAAAAAATCAATAACAAAATTTGTCATAAATAAAAGTTCATAATAAACACCACAAACGGAAAATAATAAAAACTCAAACATTGTTTGAAGTTAGAATAAGTTTTAAATTATTTCATTTTAGAAATAATTTAAAACACGTGTGGCAAAGAATACGTTATAACAAATGTCGGTGGTGTTTTCTCATCAATTTACTCCTATCTCATGAATCAAACATGAACTGTAAACATTGTTTTACTATTGTTTCTGTAAATTTAACAGGAAATAGTTACCACTCCTCGAACCCTTCTCAAATAGACGAGGAAAGGGCAAATTCTCTAGGTATTTGGGATCGACTAGATGAGATAGAAATTTGAGAGGTGTACTCAAATGTAAACGGTTGTAGTAATTAAAATAAAGGGAAAACTGGAAAACTGATTTATTAAAGATCTGCGTTATAAATTAACGTGTTATTTTTAACGATGTCACATTCGAGAAACATACAGTTAGTACAACTCCCATTCTAGAGATTATTGTCTGGCCTTGGCTTGGGTGTTTTATTCTCTCGTATTTCAGAGCGCCGTCATAGCGATATTGAATTTATGTATATATACATATTTAGGTCCTTAACAAAGTAATATTTTTTAGAACACGCCATGGATTATTATTGCAATGAAATATAAAATTAGAATTATAAGAGGACTGAGATAGAATGCCCCTTCGTGACCTTAATGTTATGAACAAAATAATTTTTAGCTGCTACATAAATAGTTCGACAAGAATGACGAAACCATGCCCTCATAAAATACTAATGTTAATTAGATTAATAATGTCGCTGTGTTTTAAATGGCGAGTGATTCCATTCTATCTCAGTCTTCAGGGGTAACATCTTGCATATTAATATTAATTTAATTAATATGCATCTTGAATATTTTTGAGTTTGGATATAGATGTCATGGGCCGCCGTAATCAATTACCATCAGGTGATGTATGATGGCCCGTGTGTATATATACATAATAATAAAAACATGTAGCAAATTGTAGTCATAAACTAAAGCAAAATGTGCTACATGTTTTTTATATATGTATATATCTATGTAATCTATTATATATATATATATATAATAGATTATATATTTTTTAATTATTTTGTTTTTTATTTAATATCTTTTATTATTAATTTAATTTGTTTAATATCTATTTTGTATAATGTTGTCGTTGACATTTCATTTAATACCTATTTAATTTGAATTTGATCGTGATTTAATTTAATTTAATTTTCAAATCTTACGTAATTATTTTATTATTATTTATTTTATTTTATAATGATATTATATCAATTTGATTATTTAATTCTGTTTTATGTTTTTATTTTGATTCACTAATTGTTTAGTTGTCTCCATTCATTATTTTTTATGTAATACGATAACCGTTAATTATAACAATTGATGTGTTAATCTTTAATTGTTGCACGCATCAGATTTGACTTTATGTATTTATAGATTAAGATTGTTTTCATGTATGCGCTGTAGAAGACCCAAATTAAATAAATAAATAAATAAGATAGAACTTTCAGTGATTTACAAGAAGAAACCTTGACTCTAACTTTGATTTAAGTTACTAATCATAACGCTGATCATTATCGAAATATCCTTATTCAGATGTATAATATAAGTTCTTTGATTACTAGAAAGAGCCTATTTAAAATATAACCATAAAATGCTACTGGTATGTCATATAGTAAGTGAAGGAAACTGGTATACTTATTACATATAAGTGGCATATTTGAGACTTGTCTTTGCCCTTTGTCGGGCGTCCTCCTAAACTTTCAAAGCACGTGCGCAATCTGACTTTCTATCTTGCTCCCAGAACAAACTAAATAGTTAATTGAAAATCAAGTTACTGATTAGCACGTGTTCGTCGGCGTAAAGACCAAGGCAAAACTTCAAAGACAAGCGATCTCCGATATTTTCATTACAGAAACTGTGCAATATATATAGGTGATTTATTCCGTTGATAGTAAAAACGTTATTAAATTGAATTTGAATTGAAAATTTGAAGTAATACAACAGGAACACAAATTGCCTGGACTTAATACTTGTTTTTAAATATTTTTACCAGAAGATACCTAATGACAAAATCCCTATATGTAATGCATTAGACAAAGGAATGGAAAGCCTTTCCTGAGTGTTTGCACAAATACATAAAGTTTTTTTTTTGCTTTGGTCGAAATTAACCACAATAACTTCGCTGTTTAAATTTATTTTTGAGGATCGTGTTTCCTAGCAGTTTGTCGGGATGGCCTATGTCAGAAATTCGACTAGAAAATATGATAATATTGCAATATATATAAAAAGGAAGTCAAGAGATTTGAAAAACCACATACAGAGAATGGGATTCATATATACTCGTTTAGGCTTTACTGCTAGTATTTACAATAGTGAAATTAAATATTTAGAAGTTAAATGCAACATAATTATTACTACAGTAGTTTTAAGTGTTGGTTATATATTACATGACACCATCCTAATTTCAAGAATATAAAAATAAAACGCCTATTCCGTTGCTACTGATAAATATAACCTACTTTATATATTTAAAATTATCCTATCTACCGTTTACAGGCGTAGCAATATCATTTAGCAAAACCATTAAAAGTTCAAATTGTATAAATCAAACGTCATTGGAACGAAAGTGTTTCGCTTTTATGGATCTTTAACAGCATCGTGAATCGCCGCTTAATTTCCTTACAATTCCGTAGTTCGCAATTGCTGTGTTCGTATAAAATTTTACTGAATAAGAAACCAAGTTTTAAATATAATAGGCGTTTAGCTTTATAATTTTTCCGTTAGATGAACAGATAAAAAATAATAATTAAAAGTTATCGGCATTTAAATTAAAAGCTAAAACTGGACTTGGGGATCCAATGGAAATATTTTTTTTACTGTATTGAGGTTAGGTTATGAGGCAAACGAGTTAGTGATGATCATCTAAGGATATATTGTGCCGGTGAATACAAAGATATAAGAGGAGGCAGGTGATGATGATGTCCATGTAATATATGATGTCTTCATGATGTCTTCATGCTGTCTATGAGATGTGAATACAGTAAAAAGAAATTACTCACTTAATTCCTATATTGTGTACTATATCGTATAAATTAATACTCACGTTGAAAGAGGTAGGTTTTATCAATGTAGAGACACGCTGCCGTTTGGTTCTAGCTATACCATGAAGGAGTCAGCTCGTCCAAAGGAGGACCATATCCTGACGGAATGCGAGCGTAAAATAACAGCATAATCTTGGTGTGTTTCGTCTGGAGACCTTAATATCCATCACTAGCAGTCACGAGCGAGATAATTATTACAGGTGAGGAGGTAAATGTTCCATCGTAGTCCTGAGAGGTGACAACGTTACTGCATGACGATACTTTATCAAGGATGAATGTGGACGTCATAGGCCGCAGGAGTCACCATTAGATAAACCGTTTTCTCGTCGTAAAATAAATAGTAAATTGCATGGCATCAGATATCGGCAATTTAACAATTCCATATGCATATTTAGAATAGATAAAAATAAAATACCAGTGCCTTTATTTGTTAAAAGAAACTTGTTTGGTTTATATGAAGAAGAAACATCTCGATACATAATGGGGATGGATGCAAGTGGTTCAGGATCGTGTTTAGTAGAAATCTATAGGGGAGGCCTATATTAATGCTAATATTATCTCAAGATATTCTTGAGAAAACAATAATACCAACATTATTTCGAATTGTTTCTCGCATTATTTCGCCTAGAAATTAGATCGCTTTAAATAAACTCTTATCATAGTACAACGATTGTCTGACATGACATTTTGTATTAATAATAGGCTTCGATGTGCTACGACGTCTTTGTCTCGTTAAGTTGAAGGTGTTGAAATTGAATGACTTTGTTTTTACTTTTTTTTTCACTTTCTGAGTAAGTGCTTGACCGCGATGTTAAGTGGAAATGCAGTCCTGGATGGTAAGACGCACTAGCTCAATAAATGCCTATTCACTCTACTCTTGAAAACACCCACATTGTAATCGGAGAGAAAGACAGACGTGGGCAATCTATTCCAGTCCTTTGCTGTACGAATAATGAAAGACGAAGCAAAAGGCTGTTTTCGGGTTTGAGGGATGTTTACGACAAAAGGATGAAATCCAGCAGTTCATTGTGAAGTCCAATGGTGGAACGGGATCGATTACAAAATGTTTTAACCTTAGTATCCTTTTGAATGCCACGCAGCTTTGTCGTGGATTGAAGAACTTTACTGAGGTTAGGATTTTTCGTTTTTTTTATAACATTGGAGTCTCTCTGTCACATTCCCAGTTCCGTTGTCATGCGTGTGCAATAATATCGGAGGAAGGTTCAAATGCAGTGTCAGGGACACGAGACATAAATACAATACACCTCTCTAATCGATAATAAATTTGTATTTTTTATAACGATACGATTTTAAATTATACTAATTATAATAAAACATAATAATAGTAATTTGATGGGATATATTATTTATTTATTTATTAAATGGATTACCAACCCAAGATAGAGCATTTATATTTTATATTGTACAAGAATACCTTATGTATTCTATGTAACTGTTCTTACAATTATAGGTAACCACAACATGCTTAAAAATGTGTAAATGAATATAAACTTAAAAATGGATTTTCCTTTTATGAATAAGCTATATATGTATGTATATTTTGTTTATTAAGCAAAATAGACACCAAAGTATGCTACATACATTGCTGGTCTCTGTTTTATTCTCCTCTTCCCTCATCCTCTTTCCTTGCCTTTTTATCGTATCCTAATACCACAAAACACAGCACAGATTATTTCACACCAGTATTTTGTGAGGATGTGGTCATTCCCCACGTAAAGCCGCCCCATTCATGCTGTGGCTAGACACTGGCTACCACATGGCTCTACCTTGGCAAAAATCTTAAGAACCATCCAATAAAATACACCAGTAAACCCAGCTATACAGTCGAGAATACCTTAAGTGACGTTGAATTACAAACGAGGTAGCAAGATCAAGATGCTAAGTGCTCTCATGGACGGGGTCAAGAGGCCTGAGCTATAACCGTTGAATATTCAAGAGTACTTAAATTCCTTAACAGACTATTGAATTTTTCGCGCAGCACGAGGAATGAAATACTTGGCAACTAAGTATCAAGACATGAAACAGTAAAAGAAAACAGGTCCTACAAAACAAAATATGAACACAAAATATATAAAATACGCAATGATTAATATATATTAATTACCAAGTGCTAGGTGGTGAAGGATCGTGAATATTCCTGAATGACTTATAGAGAAAAGAAAATCGAAGAAATGTGGAGTCCGCCAATTCGCAATGTAGGCGCGTGGTATATATGTAAATACCCTTTCACGATACTATCGACAGATGATCCCGTGTTACCATCCATTTTTGTTCGACTCCTTGTTGTGTCTTCAGCAAGATGGATTCTTTTAGTAGTACATCATTTATTTTGCAAAAAAAAATTACCGTGAAAAAATTATTATTACTTATACTAATGAGATATCTGTTTATATTGATGTAGGAAGCTGAATGGAGCTGGAAAATTTATCTCTCATTAGATATTACTTTTACTATATTTATTACTTTATTAAGTAATATTAATTTATGACCAGTTAGTCATTCCTTTGGCTAACTACGCCTCGAATTACGACAAATCTGGACTAATTTTTCTGGATAAATTTCAGAAAGTTCTTGAGAAAAGAAAAGTTGTTTTTTTAAGAATGACATCAACTAACTATTTGAATGATATAGTTGTTCATGAATCATCTTCGTTATTTTTAATTATCAGCCATTAGACAGTAAGTTTTCCTGAAAGTTATTCATAAATCTTTATTTAGCTTGACAATTTTATTGAGGAAATTTTTAACGGCTTAACTTATGATAGATGAAAGGCGTGTTATGAAGCATGAAATTATCCGGTGATTCATGTATGTATATGCATTATTATAGTAATGCATATTTGCTGAATGGGCTTATATAGGCTTGGAAGCAAATAAAAAAATCGTTTCACCTTTTAATTTCGGAGATTATTTCAATTACCGTAAATTACTTTCATTTTAGATTTGAAACGAGTTTTGTTATCTTAAACTGTCGTGAATAAAAATACCTTCAACATTACATACTGATAGGCATTTAAAAATAATATATAGTCTCTTAGACCGAATAATAGTATCTTAGTTGGGTATGTACCTAAAATAATTATGTACAAATGTTAATATGTTTTAAAACTTTATAATTATGGGTGATTTACGATTGTAGGATATGTCACATATTGTCGCTTCTAGGTTTGTTGTATATAGTACGTCCCACGTCCCTGACACTGCATCTGAAGCTACGACCGACCTTATTGCATATCCATTACATCGGAATAGGGAAGGGGACGACCAGTGAGTACCTCTGTGTTTGCGCAGATGGTAACGGCGTTCTAAAATGTTCTGCTCAGTTGATGTGATTCGGCAATAACCGGAAGTAATTGTCGCGTAAAAATGAACCAAGAGGACGTCATAATCACTATCACTAACTGAATAACAGAGCTCCAGCACTGCAGCATGAGCTGAGTTGGTCGTACTTTTAGTACGTCTGTTATTAAAAGGGAATACTAAATTGTTTATTAAGTTTTATTTTAACTCAATTTATCCTTTTTCATAGCTATGGGGTGTATGTACAAAATAAATTATTTTTATTTTATTTTTTTCTTATAGGTTGTAATATGAGAGAGTCACAATGGCAAGCGTTATAGTTATCGTTGCTCTACGATCAAAGTTTAGTGGAGAAGATTTTCAAAATGTATGGCTACTAAACTATAGTATATCATATGGCAAGTATTGATTGGTGGATTTCACGAAAGTAATAAAAACTAGAAAATATTTTGAAGACAATTGAATGTTTTTATAAATAAATACTAAAGGTAGGGGAAGTAAGTACAGGTTATATATAGAAGAACCCACTTCAGAAGCTTCCCACGTTCAGATCATGACACAGAGCAACTGAGAATCGTAAAATATATTGTTAACTTTTATTTAATTGTTTAGAGTAGACCTAGATACAGAGTAGAATATTAGATCGTGTTAGAGTGCAAAAATTTAAATCACATTTATCCTTCATTATCGTCGTTTTTACATGTGATCTCATTTATAAATATGTAATTTGACATAACAAACATTTTTTTTTATTGACACTTATCACGTTTGATTAAAGAAAACTAACAATTTACTACCTCTATATTGCAAACAAACAGAGCGGGTGTGAGCATCACAGATGTTGGTAATTGGGCAAGTTACACTGAGTACATTAGAGCGTTTCACGGAAGTAGAATCGTTACACATAATGACGATGAGTTTACAGGTTTAAGGGTAGTGTACATAAATATACGATAATAAACATTTGCACACCCTAAATGCTTAGTTGATTTTTTTCTGCTCGAAAAAGTACGATATTTAAATAAAAAAGAATTCTACTAGTACTGATATAACATTAGTAACCGTTAACCAATCGTACCGAGTATAAAATACTTCTGCTAGTGTCGTAGTTTATGACAATAGTCGAACGGCGGGTTCGAGCCTACGGCCTTAAGTTTCGCACACCATAACTTAAACCATTAGACTATTGACACTTCAAAATTTAACTTTGATAATAGAAGTAACAAGTTTATATTTTAATAACTTATTGTAGAATATTTGATTGTTTGGAGAAACGAAATGTTAATTAAATTAAAAAAAACATCTTTAGTTTAAGTTTATATTTTTAAATCAAATCAAAAATCTTAACCACTTATTTATTCTTGTAACGGAAAAAGAAAACTACAGGCTTGGAAGAGGGCGCGTAATACATTTTGGACTACCCTATATTTTTTAGTTCATATGAAGAAGTCTTTAACAATATTTCATTGTAATATGAGTTATTATTTAAATTATCTTTAAACGGCTTTGTTTTTATAAAGAATCATTGGTTGAATAAAGTCCACTCTATACACGGTGAAATTTAAACAGAACGACTCTTCAGAACACTGTCCGTGGTAAATTCGTTCATATTTCTATGAATGTACGTTATATATTCAAGTATATACTGATAAGCAACAGTGACAGTCAATATTTTTATCTACTGGAATAAACTTCTCAGAATAAACTAACTCCAGACGCTGGGTATTTTATACTTCCCTTGAAGAAAATTCAATTACACGGTTTGAATAAATATATTGTTAAGAACCTTCTAATAATGAGGGCGATTTCAACATAGAAACTACAAGTATTCCACGGAAATTCTCTTAATTATAAACAAAAGTCAAAGCAGTCGGTTTCGCTCCAAATCATGTCTTATTAGGGTGCAAAGGGTTCCTGAGCTGTCACGGTACATAAAGCTCAATTCCATTTAGGCCTGTTATGGACCGCGATCAATAAATATGGCATTGTTTGAAGAAATAGAGTTAATTAAAGGGAAATTTATTTGGTCTCGATGAGAGTAAAACTTCAAGGTCAAATTTGAGTGCTGCGTTTCTATATGTAACGTTTAATGAAACGTTCCGGATGCAAAAAGGACGATAGTTAAGGCCAAAGCTAGAACTACGTCTAGATTCTGTTGATGTTTATGCTGTTAGCCTATGCGGCTCTTACAGCTTCATCGGGCACAGGGCTCACGGAACTAGCGAACCTAGCCTCTGACGGACGCCACCTGTTTTCATATCAATCAATCGGAAGCTGTGGGCGGTGAGAACCGCCCTGACACGCGGGTGTAATGAGTGTACGCGGTGTCGCGAAGATTGCGTCGCGCTCGGAGGCGAGGGCGACGCGACGAGGTGTAGGTATTGTGTGTGGGTCCGGAGTCCGTTGAGGACGGACTGGCGTAGGGTTCCCCCGTGAAGTGGGGGTCGTCGAGGACGTGACGGGGTCTACGGTTCGTAGTTACCGGATTCGGATCCGGATCGTAGGTTGCGGCGTTTACCACTAGCGGGTTAGAGTGCGAAAGCGCTTTCTCGAAGAAGCGCTGCGAGATAGATTTTAGGTATTCCGGTATGGTGACGAGATGTAAGTCACTGTGCAGATCGAAGTCGCGTTGGTACGATTCTGCTCCGGTTGCAATCCTAGTGAAACGGTTTTGAACCGTCTGAAGTTGTTTAATTTTGATTTCGGCTACGTGGGTGAAGACGACGCTGGCGTAGGTCATAATAGGCCTTACGCAGGACTTATATAGAAGGAGTTTATGTCTTAGGGACATTTTACTTTTCGCGCAGATGACCGGGTGAAGCCGGCCCATGACAAACGCGGCCTGATTTCCCGAATTTTTAATATGCGGGCGGAAGCTGAGTTTGCGGTCAAAGGTGACCCCTAGATATTTGACCGTTTCTACCCAGGGAATGGGTCGGTCGAAGATCGTGATACGTCCTAGCTTTCTACGACTAGGTACTGATGCGGTGTAGAATGGGTTGGCTGAGCCTCTCCAGAAGAAGACTGCTGCACTTTTATCCGGGTTAATTTCGATTCTCCTTAACCGAAACCACTCGGCGAGGCGGTTGGCTGCAGCTTGGAGTCGAATGGTGATACGGCCCTTGTGTAAGTTTGAATAGTATAGGGCGGTATCGTCTGCGAAAAGCGCAAGACTGACCTGCGGATCTTTCGGAACATCACTTGTGTAAAGTGAGAATAAGAGGGGGGAAAGAACGGAGCCCTAGGGGGACACCCGCTAGGAGCGGCCGGCTTGAAGAGCGCGTGCCGTCGACTCGATATCGAAAAGTGCGATTCGACAAGAAGGCTCGTATGATGTGCACGAGCCTGTCTGGTATGTTTATAGAGTGAAGTTTATAAATTAAACCATTGTGCCAGACTTTGTCAAATGCCTTTGCGACATCGAAAAATAGTGCACCAGTACCGATGGGGTTATTCAGGGTTAGCCCCGCGAGAATGTGTTCCGATAAGCGGAAGGCCTGTTGAACGCAGGAGTGCGTATTCCTAAACCCGCTATATTCGTTGCTTGTCTCATTCTGTCCTCTTTTCTTTCTCTCTCTCACTCTTCCTAATAACCTACCTACTAACCTTTTACAACTTTTTTAGAAATTAAACTTCTTTGGGTGTGATGAGAGAAAAAATTTGAATTTAAAGACAACGGTTTTATATAAAACGTTTCTATACCAAAAATAAATATTGAGCCAGAATAAGAAACGAGATAAGTGTGCTATATGTGGCTGGACTCTTTCTTTCCTGCTCTTTCCTCTTTTATATCTTTCGTTCTCTGCCATTTTAGCATTTATTTTTTTTTGACGAAAAATTCTGTGTGCGAGATGAGAGTAATATTTAGAGATCAAATGGGAATGTGCAACGTTTTTATATGTAATATTTAATAAAACGTCTCTGACATAAACATGATCTGACGGAAATAAGTACTTGGCCAGATAAAGAAAAGAAAACTATACGTTGCTCGTCTCATATTTTTCCTTCCCTTTTCTTTTTTTCTGTCTCCCTGCCGTTTTCTACCCTACCGTAACTATTTTTAGAATAAATATTAATTGGGCGCTATGAGTGTAAAATTTCAACGTCAAAAAAGTTAAAAAATATGTTTTATATGTAACATTGGATGAAACATCTCTGACCCAAAAATGACGACAATAAGTACATGGCCATAATGAGAAAAAATTAGAGCTAGGCTATATACGATGCTGGCCTATATTTTTCCTCTTTTCTCTCGTTCCCTCTCTGTTTGCCGTTTTCTACCCTATTATTACATTTTTTTTGAATAAATTTTATTGGGCGCTATGAGAGTAAAATTTCAAGGTCAAATTTTAGTGGGCAACGTTTCTATATGTAATATTTAATAAAACGTTTCTGCATAAAGTACGGAATATAATAACATGGCCACAGAGACAAAACATGAGATGATGATATATTCTGTCGCACAAAATTTTTGCGTCATCTGGGAACGAAACCAGACACTTCGACCCATTAGCCACTATGTACCGGTATATAATACAAACATCGCTTTTGGTGTTATACTTATTATTCATTACACGGTCCTGCTTGAATATTCCGTGTCGATCGTTTGTGTTGGCGAACTTCATAGAAGTTAAATTAACTTTTTTTTCTTAATTCTGTATAAGAAAGTGCTTTCCTTAGCAACAAACCCATAATGAAGTAAAACTTATGTATTATGTTTTAATTATGAACGTTACTAGTTATAACAATAAACTGGTGGTTTTCATCGTATAGTGCCTACAAGACACTGTAGAGTGCGTAGAATGGATTTAAAACAACAATTTGTTATGTACGAATATTGTTGGTTAGGAATCGAACTCATGACCAACTATGCAGCAGCCAAGTACTCTGACTACTAAGCTAAGCTTAGTTTTTGTGTGACATACAAAAGTATTAAAATAACATCTATTCTTATAAATCAAAACAATATTCAACGAATTATAGAATTCGAATAAAAAAAATAAGTTCTGAATCTATTTCGAAATCATTGACGATTTTGTTGAAGTGTTTTTTATTATTATTTGCGAACACATTCATCAAAGATATCGCGTATTGAAATTGAAAGCCAATATAAAAATCTCCATGCCAATATAACTAAACTGAGTCTCGGTAAAAGTATAGTAGAGTAAAATATAATTTATTTTTCAATACTGCCGTACCGTTAGCCTTTAAGGCCGGCAACACCAGCGACTCCTGTGGTATCGCGGATGTTCATCGGAGACGGTGATCAATTACCATGAGGTGATCTGCTAGACGGAGCATCGATGTATGCAAGTTTATGCGAAGTCGATGGTTGCGAGTGGCCCTTGATCGTTTGTGGAAATCTATGATTTTTATTACATTAGTAATCTCCTGATGGTAAGTGATTCCTGCGGTTTGTGATTCCATGACATCTTCATCCATGAAAAAGAATCATAATGCAGATGCCTTGTCACCAGTGAGGACTGAGATGGAATGCCTCGACACCACTAATAAAGGTCTCCGAATCCCTGCACTCACCAGACGAAACACAGCAACATTATGGTGCTGTTTTACACTGGTATTCTGTGAGAGCGTGGTCCTACCCCGATCAAGCTGATCCATTCATTCTGCAGCTAAAACAAACTGCAGTGTAGCACACCACTGATAGCCATAACTTTTTGAATGTCAAACATCCGTGGTGAATCAAAGCTAATATCACACATAATTACTGAGTTGGACGGCGATTGACACCAGTAATCGTATATCCGCGGCCCCTCGATCATCATGCCTATATGTAACTGACAGACTGAAATTTATTTTGAAGCCCACCCGATAAACTAAGATGCAGATCTTTGCTACCGCTTTCTTGAAAAGATCTGAATTGTTGAACCTTGTAAAATTTAGAAAATTGTGATTATAGGGAAACTGAATTGAAAGGTAATTCAGCAGTCTCGATTTCTATTGAATCAACATTTTATTTCCGCATCTCTTCCTGTTTGCTTCGTTCAGTTTTGTTGAACAAATGATATAGACACTGCCGGGACTTTTTATACATATTTCAGACATTGATAAATACTTTTCATTAAAAAAAGGAGCCTAACTGTATTATTAAGTCACATAAACCCCCGTCAACCGTTAAAATGGTTAAGTGGTTAGTTAGAACTAAACTTTAATGCTTGTGCTAGGAGATGGTTATGACAATAGTCTAATTGTTACCTACATAACATACGGTGCCCTAAGTTATTGACGCTTAATAAGTTTCAAACATAGTCAAGTCTTTGGAACTTATTACAATAATAAAATTATAAGTTAGATTTGTCATTACAAACTTTATGTCTACATGTTGACAGCGAGAAGTAATTAAAACTAATTTGGTTACTGATGACAATACAGGTTTCGAAATGAAACCTGTATTGTAACTGAAACAGTTGGGTTGATGTACCCAACAATTGATAAAGATAACCCCTTTCGGGTTATCTTTCAGAACTAGTATGTGGTGGTAATGCTACAAAAGTGTATTTAATAGTTATACACACCAGTGACTTCTCAAAAGTGTGTCACTTATACACTGGCAAAGTTTACAACACTCTTTAGCCACTATCTCAAGTATTTGTTAATAACTGCTCAGAACTATTTGTTTTTGTAAACGTTTAATAGTTCTTTTTGACTGTATAGGTATTCGTGTGACGGCTTTGAGTAAAATGTCACTTTCCTTTATTGCTATCTAGCTTATCTGTGTTTTTATTACTCTAAATAAAGTAAAAGGTAAAAAATAATAGTCTTTCTCTTTTATTGTTTAAGAATTAAAAATATCAATGTCCTTGCTGTATCACCAAATATCCTCGTCTTTCTTCAAACTGTAGCTTAACCTTGCTACCCAAACATAATAGGTAGAGATTAATTGCACTATAATGTTCGAAGCCATGGAGGCTACAAGTAATATTTCAAAATAAACATAAAGTTATTTAACTTTTGTTATCATAATCGTAGACCACTTATACATGATAAGCTTTGTCTACGAAAACTTTGTATCAAGTTGAGTGAATCGGAAAATTAAGTGATTAATCTTATATTATCTAAAAGGATAACTATTTGGTCCATAATATTGTTAAACATATATTTTTATTCAATGTGATGCGAATAATTTCAGTAAGGTAATAATATATTTGTTCTGTATTAATGATTAGTGTTAGTGAATAGTACACTTTATAGATATAACGCATACTCCTTCAACGTCTTTATATATAAATTTAGGACAAGTAAAGTAATTGTTATATTCAAGAAAACCTTAAATAATATAATTTAATAAAGTGCAAACTCACAGAGCCCAAAGGAATGTGGCATATATAACTTTTTTTTTGCTAACAGGAAATGATGATATTGACAGTTCTAGTATTTTAGTCTTGACACTACCATCTTGATACTATATCCAAAAAGGGCGGTGGCAGTGTGAAAATCATGTGTCAGCGCAAACTGAAGCGGCTAATTTAGTAACAATAAAATTCAACTTTATTTACTTCATCATACGACTGCAATTGGTAAAATGATAATAGAAAAAAATGGTAAAATGATCGAAAAAGAGTATCGTTACAATTTTCTATATATTATTAGATTCTTATATCCTTGTTTATAATAGGTTATGTCAGCCGCTGTCTATAATAAGACAAAGGAGCAAAAGCGAAATCGATTTAGCCAATGTTTAAATAAATAGCGTGCTATTATTAGCATGTTATTTTGTTTTACGTTTCTTTTATTATAAATCAACCAAATATCAGTTAAGCAAGTGTAAGTGCCATACTGTTATTTCACGTTGCTATTCCGTGCCAGTGTAGTAATTCACTAGACAACCAACTCGTGCTTCAGTTTTGTTGTCATTCGTAGCCTTTTAGAATGACAGTGCTATTAGTAAGCCATACTATTATCTGTCAAAAGCTACAAAAAGCTCAAAGATCTATCAAGAGTTCTTGACTTGTAATTTAAGTATTACTAATGAAAACTGCTTGTCTAGCTTCATTCCGAAATGCATTTGAATCACTACAGTGATGTTGTTTGTATTGACCAAAATCATTAATTGCTTTATTCTAAAAAAATTTAAATTAAAAATTTTATTGAGCAATGCACAATTAATTATTTCTATTAAATACAATGAAAACGTCTAAAAATTTTCAACGGAATGTATTTGCATTCTTTCTGAGCAATATTTTTAAATTATTGTCATTTTTGTTTTCATTGGCAAGCATTGAGCTGGCTTTTTGAAATTACATTCGTGTAGGTTTAGCTCAAAAACTGAAAATTATACTTTCTCAATAAAGACAATATTGCACAATAAAATATTACTTAGCGATTTATCTCGAATATTCGTATATATAATTTATGCATATAAAATAAAACTTCCAAACTCTATTGCAGTGTCTGATCCCTTTTTAACATTAACTGAAGTCTTTTATCCTCGCCCATATAGAAAATATGGGAGAGGATGTAAAGCAAAGACATATTTCTATATTGTTGTGACCATCTGTATCCTGAGGGAAAAACATGATTATTTTTAATTGCATTAAGCGTATCAAACGAGCACACAGTTCACCTGACGGTAAGCGGTTCCTGCGGCCTGTGACATCTACATTAATTTTTGACAAGGAATCATGATGCTGATGCATTGTCACCCTTGAGGACTTAGATGGAGTGCCTTCGTGAACAGTCATGAAGGTCTCCGGATCCATACACTCACCAAGTGAATCTCAGCAGCATTATGCTGCTATTTTATGCTGGTATTCTGTGAGGGCGTGGTCCTACCCCGGTCGAGCTGACCCATTCATTCTGCAGCTAAAAACAAACTGCAGTGTAGCTCTACCACTGTTAATTATAATATTGAGTATTATGTTAAATTTCTACCCATTCACCCTCAGTAAATATTCTACAGATCGCTTCACCCCTTTCTCGTGTCTTAGCATCTTTTTTTTATTTATATAAGAGTAAATTTATAAAATATATGCATACTAATAACATTTTTATATAAAAAACATAATAGAATTATACAATACTTCGTAGTTAGTCTTTATGTTTTCCGTTCTGTAAGGTTATATATATATTTATTTACAAAGTTATTTACGTTTGTAATAAATATTATTTGATACATTTCGGTCTTTTATGTATATTATCTTATAACATAAAGAAGATTAAATGAACATTTATTTAGTTCGGTATACATTCAGAATAATGACTGGCAACAGCGTTTATTGTGTGAAACATTTGGTATATACGACCATGGGGTGGCATATACGAGTAAATTAGCGCCAACAAAGGCACGTTTACGTCTATGAGGAAGATTTTGTTAATTTCAGGTCCTTTATTGCCCTAACAGTAAAACGTAATTAATTCAATTAGTTGAAGTGTGCTATGGAATTGTACTAATTCATTAGGTACAGCAAATCGTCCTTGACTCCTTGTGGAACCTTCACAATTAGGAAATACTGGTTCCACTTAAATTAATTTTTATTTATTCATATAAATAAAAACGAAATATTGTTCGTAATTATGTCCGTCACTTTCGAACGTCTGGAACGAATGGGATATTTGTTTTTAAAAAAAAGCTCGGAAAGGTTTGCTCGGATTGGAACATTCCGTTATTTTTCGTATGAAATCGCGAGTGCCTCGTCACCAGTAATATAGGTCCCCTTATCCCTACACTCGCCACACGAAGCAACATTGTGCTCCTATTTTACGCTGGTATTCTTTGAGGGCGTGGTCTTTTCTCGGTCGGGCTAACCCTTTCATTTTGCAGCTAGAAATAAACTGCAGTGTAGCGTTACCATTGCGAATGTGTTTATATAGATAATATATATGTGTAACTAAATGTGGTAGAGTCACTTTGCTTGTTTCTAGATGTGGCATGAATGGATTGGCTCGACCTGGAGAATGAGTACGACTTCACAGAATATCAGCGGAAGATAGTTGCAAGGTGATATATAATTATACTGTTACTAATGCCGACGCATTGCACTTTGGTCCTCAAGAACGAAAAAGCCAATGATGATTGTTAAAGAGGGTGAATGAGGTGTCTTAAGCCGCAAGAATAGTTAACCCTCCATATGTAACGTCCATATGTCCATAACCAATTGTGTGCTAGTTTGTCATCTACAATATAATAAAACAAAAATCGTCACAACTTTCTTAACTTGGTTTCAAAGATGTTAAGACAAATAATTACACGAAAAGGTATTACAATTTTTTAATATAATTTAATAATCTAAGCATAAATTCTTATATAGTAGGGTATAGAAACATCAAAGGGAAATTTTTTGCCGAAAAATGTACATCTTTCAATGTAGATTTTTTGGGATAATAATGGATTTTTCTATATATGTATTTCTATGTTTATTTTTTATTCATTTGTTAGAAATTCAATTGTTCAAGAAAATTGTTTTTCTTTTGTAAAATTATTACACAAATTAACATTACATAATAGCCATAAATGCTATTAACATTACTAATATTCCCGACCACCCCAATTAAGCTTAAACGCTTTCACTAGGAGGATGCGAACTTACGACGTTGTGTTTTGCAGACCGTACCCTAAAGCATTGGGCTATTGACGCTTCAATGTCTTAAAAACAATACATTCTATTAAATATATTTTAAATATTTAAAACTTTATTTGCTACTTAACATTGTTTTTGTTCATACAGTTGATGTTTTGGACTAAGATTTTTGCGTGTCGAAGTGGTTAGAGCATCAGTCTACTGTATGTGTGGATCCTGGTTTCGATTCATAAGAGAAGGAAAAAAATCCTGCATTTGTAATTGCTATATTTTCGGTCTGGGTGGTTTGTGAGCGTCCCGTGTCCTTGATAAAGGTGATACCTTTATATCAAATATATCAGTCTAGCTAACAGCAGCTAACCCTAGTCCAATTATACCAGTGCAGTAAGATCAGAGGTAGATTCAGGTGCAGTGAGTGCCTCTGCGTTTGCGTGAATGCTTACGTCATAATGATATATCTGGCGCAGATGAGGTCATCTTGTAAAATCCTATAAGTCCAATCCTGGCTAGTAACTACTGGCAACATTACTGGTTGGGTTCGACCGGAAAAGGACTAGACCCTCTCAGAACACCAGAGTGAAAAAGCAAAATTACAATCCTGTGTCTCGTCGCGCGTCGGGTGAAGGAATTAGGGAATCTAATTACAGATAATGGATCATTCCATTTATCCAGGTGTGTTTTATAACAAGGCAAAATATGACAATGTAAATGCATTATGACAATTTAGACTGATATCTTCATAATTTTCCTTATTTCTATCAATTTTAGAAGAAGCTTCAATAACTTCCGGAAATATGTTATAAATATATATCACATAAAGATTATTGTCCGAAGAATAGAGAGCTTTTCCCATTTTCACAATACATATTTTCATGTAAAAAAAGATTTTCTTCAGTGAAACGTCACGATCCATTCGACTTTTTCATAGACTCGAGGGAAATCTCTTGAAAATATAAAATTATTTACGTCAGGACGATAAAAGGCTCATCTTTTTACTTGTAAACAATGAGATTTATTGTTTAGTATGAAGTATTTCACATATGTATTATATTTTGCGACAATACTTATGGAAATGGAATGGAATTAGTAAACACAACTAATCCAGATTGTAGCTAGTGTCTGGCTGTAATACTGTAGCCTCACTGTTCATCAGCTTACAATAACGCTGCTGTGTTTCGTATGGTGAGTGCAAGGAGACGGGCATCTTATTAAAGGTAATAGGTAAAAGGCATACCATTTCAGTCTTGAAGGATGACCGGGCAGGAACCAAGCCCTCACATTATGCTAGTATGAAATAGCATAACGCAACTGTGTTTCGTCTGGTGAGTGAAGGGAACCGGGGACATATACGTAACGAGGCAGTAGATATCAAACCTCCGAGGTGACAATGTATCTCATCTTAAACCTAAGGCGAAGATGGATGTGGATGTCATGGGCTACAGTTTCTCCATTAACATCCGGTGAACTGTGTGCTCGTGTAGCACTCCAAATATTATTTAAACAAAAATGTATAACGAATAAACAAGTCACGTACGTGACAGATAAGTGACCCACTTGTAAAGGTAACTTGATACGTCTATTAATTTTAAGTGAAACGAGTTCATGTCTAAGATCTGCATAATTATGGTTATAGAGGTGAAATTGTTTAATTTATTTACTTATTTGAATAACAACGGAAGTCAAAAATATACTGTAAAAAGTTTTTTTTATTAAATAAAACATTTCAACTTCCCAAAGAAGAGTACAAGGAAGCTGTTTTGTACAGCTGTCAATTAAAAAAACTGGTTTTGAATATACAGAACACTATCTCCAAATATTATACAAAAACCATCACATTCTTTCAGTGTGATTGAGGTCTTCATTTTGTTCTGTAATAAAATGCTTTGGTAAACTATGTATTTAAAATCAAACTATAAAAATAATACAAGTTCCGAAAGGGTAAAAAAACACGTTTAAAGTATTTCTGTTTATCGGTTTCCGGTAAGGATGGGTGTGTAGATCTTTACGTGACTTAGATATAAGAAAGAAAGAAAAGTCTTTATTGCCATAACATAAAGTAATAGATAAATAGCAGCACACACACAGAATATAATAACAGAAATAATAAAAATATAAATAATGAATAGTAAAATAATGAAATTACTACAATTTTAGTCAAAGGAATCGAAATGATTGTATTGAAATCGAAATCACTGTCACCCTAAACAAAACAATCGAAAACATTTGAATACAAAAAATTTATGAGTTGGTATATATATATACCATTTAAAATATGATAATAACATTTAAAATATATATATATATATGTATATATAAACTTGGCTCGGGAATTATACATAGTACCTTGAAGTTGGTGCTAAGCTGGTAATTTACAGTTATCATCATTATATAATTTCATGATATAATTCTATTGGTGGATAACAGGTTTCATTTTTGAAGCGGATGCGGAAAGACATTCAGAAGAAAGAAAGTATATTTGACCGGTCGTAAGTCCCTAATTTGCTGGACCCTTCCTTATTGAAATCCCATTTACCTTCGATGGAGAGCCTTTTGATGTAACGCAATTTAGTTTTATAGACAGAAGAGGACTTGTTTTGTGCTTGGTATTTTTACTTATGAATATTTTGGTGTCAAGTTTATAAAAGGGAAAATTAAGATTAGGAACAGCCTATATATAAATCTGCTGGGCCTAGGTTTCCTTTCTAAAAAGTGTGGGGTGTTAGAGCAAAGTCCACCATGTACATTTGTTGACTTTTCATTTCTATGAAATATTTATCTTTTTATATTTCTTAGATATGTCGGTAAATCATGATGTTTTCGTTCACCGCATAGCACGTGTTAAATCATCCGATACGGGGGGTTAAAGTCAGTTTGCCCGCGTACATTAAAGAGAGAAGATAAGCGCTAAACATACATTTTAAAAAATATATTATTGAATAATACTCTATCTCGTCATTTAACAAACCAAGTTATAAAAAAAAGTAAAAAAAAAAATAGTACAAAAATACTTAACTGAAAAGAAAATGGCATCAGCAAATAATAAAATACTATATTATAAATATAACACATATTTGTCGGTCATTTATAGCGAGGTTCAGGATAACTGTGGTTAAGTAAGTCTTTTAGCTATCTAGAGATTCAGAATATTGAATAATAGATATAAACAGAAGAACGACGTAAATGAAAAGATTCCAGTTGATCGATTTCAATGAAATCCATACTGTCAGTAGTTGAATAGACTTCATTATCTTCCAGATTAAGGATAGATTGAGTACTATACCATTACCATTAAAGAAAAAAAAAGTTAAGCAAAGTTATCAAAATAAGAGACAATTCAGGAACTGTGGCACTGCACAACACATTATGGTTGATATACTTTAGGCTCACTAGCTTTCTGATGACGCAATCTTCATCTTGAGAAATGACAATGCACTAGCATATATCCTTTCTCTAGACTGGATAGGGTCCTTTTGAGGACCCTTTATCGGTAATTTGGTTCTATTTATGGAGAATAGTAAGACCAGTTATTATGAGTGGCCTTTGAAGACATCGTTGATGAATAATTGAAATTCAGGGCGGTTCCCGTTTACGACCTACACTTGATCTTCATAATCCTAACTTAAATAAATTATTAAACGTAATTGCTTCCTGTTTTCATTTTACTAAGCTAGGATTCTACAGCATTGTGTACAGCATGAAAGTACAAATTTATAAAGTGACTATTAATGAACAAAGTGACTTCATTGAAAGTTTACTATGCAGGTCGATTTGTTGACTATCGATAGAAATGATGGGTCTGTAATATTTTAAGATTTATCTCATTACATCACTTCAACTACAACAAACGGTTCAACCGTTGCAGTGATTAATGTGCACAATCAAACAAGTTATACGTATTATACAATACTTTTAAAGTTATAACTTCTTATATTTACGCAAAAATAACTTATTTTATGAGATGAAAGATTTACTAAGCTGGACCTCGAGCTATTTCTCTATATGCTTGAAGAAATTGCCGATGACTTAACAAGTGGGATAATTATCTCACCTTTCAAAGGAAGTTAGCCGTAAGTCGACCATGTCGCTCTATATGATAACTTGATGAGGATGTCCTCATCGATTTCGATCACGGCGACATCTTCTGGTTAATGCCAGATGACAGCAACTGCTCGAGATACATTATAGTGACGTAGGAATTTGCGCAACCATAGAGGTACGTACCCGTCTTCCCCTTCTCTATTCCAATGTTATGCAATATGATCGGAGGAATGTTCAAATGTAGTATCAGAGCCTCGGCACAAGCCCTGCCGGCCAAAAGTTTAAGACAGCACATAAACAACATAATTATCCATCAATTGTAATAAAATACCATAGGATAAATAAAAGAAATACGCATCTTCATATTCTATTGTTAGTATCGAATATTTAAAGAAGTCATTCTTTTGTTTATTTTCAAGTTATTGGACAATAAACATCTATTGTTTTCAAACACCGACAAACGCTGCGCTAGAGCCAGGTGGTAGAGTCGTAATAATATTTTTATAATGTCCTCGTTACTAATATAAAAATAAAAAAGTGTATTATGAAATCCGATTGATTTGTTTTTACAATATATGTACAACTAATGCAAGTCGTCTATAATATACAATTATCTAGCTTTGTGAGAACTTCTAATTCTTTTTAGAAATCATTTTAATTTTTTATTTATTTAACAATATTTCTTAGTAGACTCTTCGAGTCTAACCCTTCCAGAGCTTAGATTATAATAATAAAAAATAATTATATCATTATTTTGTTACCATCCAATTTAACATCGGAAAGAGAAGAATAATTTAATAGTCCTTTGGCAGTTCTTAAGTGTAGAAGTTTAACTTTTTACATGGTAGAGCCATGTTGTAGCAAGTTTCTAGTCGGAACAACAGAGAAAGTTCATCTTTCGTGTAGTGAGCGTAGGAATTCAGAGACCCAGATGACATTACATTAAAATGTTTTGGAGTCCATAGGTATAATAAAAAGACCCTTGACTTCTGCCGTTTACAGGAGTTTCATAAAAGCCTTAACTGCGTAAGTTGTTTGGGTTATCTAAATATTATTTTAAATTGAAAGAAAAGTAGAAATTTTTTTTTCAGTACTCACAATGTAAAATATTACAAATAATAAACCTTTAGCTTAAATACTTTACATAAAACCTTTTTAGACTTTTTATTTTTATTGAATAGGTGGCAAACGAGCGAGCAGCTCATCACCGCCCATGAACATCCGCAAGAGGAGTAGCAGATGCGTTGCTGGCCTTTAAGGAAGGTGTAGGCTCTTCTTTTGAAGGTCCCTAAGTCGTATCGGTTCAGAAATACTGCTGGCGATAACTGATTACACAAATTAGTTGTGCGTGGCAGAAAACAAAAAAGCACGCAGTGGTGAATTGCCAACCATCGAGATGATACAGATGAAATTTTGAATTGTCTTGCTGGAATAAGTCCGAAAATCTCAGAATAATTTATAAATAAAATCTATTTCAAGTTTAAGCGAAATTATATAATTTTATCTCCTCATTGTTAAATCGGTGAAGGAAAACTTCGTGATTTTTTTTATTATATCTTGGACGTGGAACGTGCATGTATGCAATAAAAATATTTCGCAGAGTGTGAAGTCAACCAATCCGCAGTGGAGCTGCGGGGCGGACTTAAATTACATTAAAACAATCCCTCGACCCACCCGAACGATCTCGAACTAGGACAAACCCATTCCCATGGGCACGGCAAAATTCAAATTCTATATCAAGTATATTTGTCTTCCTCGCTAGAGTTTATCATGATACTTCGTCGTAATTCATATGAGTACATACAACTTTTGCTTTGTTTCCAAGTTTTACTTGTCAAGTTTGAGCTTAACATTCTTTTTAAAAATACTGTTATAAATACATGTAGTTTTTTCTTTTTATTAATTTAGCAAAGACAACAGACTTAAATTAATAACTAAACATGTCAAATTAATTGTATAATAAAATATAATAATATAAACAGAAAAGAAAAAAATGCTACTTAACAAGTACGAACCTTAACTTAAAATTTTATATAAGTAATAGTATGGTAATTAACACAAAACATTAAAATAAATAGGTTATTAAATTATTAGCTATTCTACGAAGATGTTAACAGTTCGGCAACCTAGACAATAGTATGTTGTGACCGACGTAGCTCAAAATATTAGCAAGCTGAAGTTGCATTGGGCTAGACATATAGCTCGTAGAACCGATAACCGATGGGTAATGGTGAACGTGTTAACTACGTCAATTGGTTTTCACGTTTGGTTATGTAACTCAACAGCTCTACAACATTTGTTGTATTATATACATTTGACATATGACACGTGTTTCATCTGTGGGCAAGGTACATATACATATTGTGAGCCTAAATTATTCTTAGTAAAAAAGTCGTAAGTAGTTGACAATCACGTGGCGAAGTGGTTAAACTACCTGGCTGCTAAGTCACGAACCCTGGGTTCAATTTTCAATTTCGAGTATAATGTGGGCGTCATCAAGAGAAGCGTGAATGGGCATTTGTTGAAATAGTGCTCTCCACGATGCTCGTCGACATTACCACTTAACACGTGGTTGGATTGGATCTCAAATAAATTCCAGTCCTGGAATAATATTTGTGCCTTACATATTACAGGATTTTAGGTTTATGTTCTAGATAGATTTTCAGTTAATAACAATAAACAATGCTTCACTGGAAATACTTTTATAATAATCTTAATTTGATTTCTGACACTTCTATTGAATTACTTCGTTGGACATTTATAAATATTTCGACGTTAAGGTTTCCAATTACTGCGGGTACTTGCTAACCGGAAATCGGTATGTGAAAGCTACTCAAGGTTCGGATATTTTCTTTCAATTTATTGAGATTAACGATATGGAGTGCGATTAAGTTCAACTCGAAGGAAATGGAATGCCATTTATTAGCGTCGTGACCTATCGCATGATCTGCACGCAACATTTTTTCCTTTAAGCCAACATTTGCATAATATAGGAGATTGCCGCTGTGTGATGCGAAATTTAAGCATGTATTTGATATGTTAATCTTTAAAGGTTTATCCGTGAGTACAGCTTTATTACTGTTACAAAGTGACTTTACATTTTATGCAGGAAATAAGGCAAAGGATAATTCTGACTATCACAGCAACTGTAATTTTTTTCATCTCAACCTTCCTCTGATATTATTGCAAATGGCACTAGGTAACAGGGAATAGGTAAGGGAACGACGAGTGAGTATATTCTGTGTTTGCACAAATTATTACGCCACTTTAATATATATGCTGCGCCGAGGATATTATTTGATAATGATCTGATGACTTCATCATTGTAATATTTTTCTCAATGAATAGTCTGGGCTTGGTAGACCAAACTTTGACTGTCTTTACTAGACAAAAATGAGTGGGAGTTCGTTATAAAAAGGTTAATATAGGTAGAGTAGACTTATATGGGACAACTGTATCTTGAATTCAAAAGTACACGAACCCATTTTTAAGGCAATCTGTAAACTTGGTGTTCAAGTGATTACCGCCGTCCATCAACATTCGTAAGATAAGAGGAGTCGCATTTGCGCTGCCGTTCCTTAAGGAAGGTGTAGTGCTCTTTTCTTGAAGGTCCCTAAGTCGTATCGGTTTAGAAATAGCGCTGGCGATAGCTGATATCATATATTCGTTGTGGGTGGCAGAAAATTTCTCGTACAGTCGTGGACTGCCAATCATCGAGGTGATGAGTATGAAATTTGAATTCTGTTTTGACGTACGATGTTACTCACTTATTCCCCATTGTAAATTCCTATCGTGTAATTTTATATGTTCAATTATACAATTTTCTATTATATTAGTCTTTATCTGCAGCCGTATAAATACTATGCCATTGTCTTATCTATATTATGTCTTGATCTATTATCGAATCAAGTAGAAACTGAGAAATAATTGTACCGTAAACTGAAGTAGAAAGTAATAGGTAATTAACTCATATTAATAGTACATTTGTCTCACAAGCAAATGATTGAGCTAGTAAACAGATCATATATAGCATACCTCATTAATTAATATGTATAATTATGGTGGAGTTTTGTGCGGTTAAACGAAGTCCGTACATAGGGCAAGAACTTGCTTACCCTACATTCGGGCCAACTGTAAAGTAACTAGAGAAGACGAAGGCTAAGGGTACTAGGGTGGAAAAACATACGAGTCTTGATTCGATCATAGAGCCGCGTGGCTTGGGAAGCAAAAAAACAGAGGGGCCAAATACTGGTCATTACTTCTTAGAGAATGTGAATTTGAAGAATGATTTTTGAATTTGAAGTGGTCTTGGTAAAGCGCTGGTAACCAAAATCAGCTTTGGTCATTGCATCGAAGGTTCATTCTTCATTCAGATATCAGCTGTAGACTAATATTAGTATTTTCGAAACTTTCAACATTTCAGATTTAATTAAACAAAATTATTTTTTAGCGCTATTTAACTTACATGACTATAATGATATTAAAGTAACATTAGCATCATTGTATTACATTAAATTCCATGACATAATTAAGCCGGGTCTGTTGATTTCGAGTCACTAGATTTGTAATTTATTGTTTATTTTTTTGGAACTGGAATGAACTCTTAAAAAATTCAAAGCATGACCCTGCTCAGTTTGTCTGAACACGTATTTCTCGAATTTTTCAATTGAAAAGCCACTTTACTTTTTAACGGACCGGGTTTATTGATGCAATACATTTCGAGAGGGAGATTAACATACAATATTATTATATATTACCTATGTTTAGGTAAATTAGTTTTTTTATTAAATTGATAGTAACAAACGCTCACATATTTCGGCTGAT
Source organism: Teinopalpus imperialis (assembly GCA_029286865.1). Taxonomy (NCBI): domain Eukaryota; kingdom Metazoa; phylum Arthropoda; class Insecta; order Lepidoptera; family Papilionidae; genus Teinopalpus; species Teinopalpus imperialis. The sequence goes on from JAGSMU010000003.1 coordinate 17,445,355, forward strand.
GGCAAGTGATTCCTGCGGCCCAGGACATCTATATTCATCCTTGACAAGGAATCATAATGCAGATGCGTTTTACCCTTGAGGACTGAGATGGAATACCTCGTCACCGGTAATAATGGTCCCCAGCCCCTTACACTCATCAGACGGCAGTATTATACTGCTATTTTACGCTGGTATACTGTGAGCGCGTGGTCCTACCCCGGTCAAGCTGACCCATTCATTCTGCAGCTAGAAACAAACTGCAGTGTAAATATAAATAAAGCTAAGTTCAGACTTTTTTAATGTAATAAATATTAAGGATTTAACTTTCTCGTTGTTTACCTGATTGGTAGGCGTTGTCTGCTGCCCATGACATCTACATCTATCCTAAACAAAGATTCAAAATGCACGTGCTCCCCTAAGGACTGGGATGGAATACCTCGTTATCTATAACTGTGTCCCCGGTTCCCAACATTCATCATACAAAACACAAAACCAAGGTTTCTATATAATTGTCGAATTGCCGATCCGAGTTGAGGTTTCGTACCTCTTCATGAGGGGCCCTCGGATCGGATTATTGCCCCCCTCTGTTGTCGTCGACGTTCTTCATCCACAGGGGTCGGAATGCAAGGGTAGTGCAGTAGCAGTCTCCGCGCTAGCTTCGCAGCATCGTCGTTGTCTCCCTACTCAGCGGGCCTCCCGGTCACGAGTCTAATTAGATAAAGCTGTAGAGGTTTCTGGACCAACAGCAATACTCATACACAAAAAAAAGGATGTATGTGTAATTCACTGCAAATATTAAGGCATTTTTACCTACACAATTACCTCATTTCTTTTAAGGGAACCAAGTTGTCGTGATCAATAGTCAACCGTATTTTTTTAGGGCCGCAATTAAACAGAGGGCTTTTACAGCGTCACCGGCTTGAAAGCTTACTGAGCACTAAGCCTTTCGGCTTTAAATGATGGGTGTTTTACATTCGCACTGAATGTCAAAGCTTTACCTTAACGCTATGATTATACAGGTATACTATTTGACAAAAAAAATCAATAAAGTTTGAACTTAAAAAATATAATGAATAACGGTTGAATTTCAACCATCGGGCGGCCACTGGTTCTAATAAATAAATAAATAGATCCACAGTCCCATTGCGAATACATAAACAATAAATTTACGATACCCACAATGTATCAATAACTATCATTATATAAAATTATTGTCCCCTTGGAAAGCGAGATGGATTAGTAAGATTTCCCTGTAAGTGAAGATAAATATGGGTCATATATATTTTATGACAATAAATTAAAAAAGAAAATTACGGTTTATATATTTTTTTAAATTTATTTTCTCTTTTACAAAGGTACAGAAAATTAATACAACAATATAATACAATACAATTTAGCGAATGTCAGTAAATTATGATTATTACTTGAAGCAACACAAAACAATGTAATATATTATTAAAGTGGTCGACTACGAGCGTCGTGCCACTAAGGTTCACCTGAAAGTGGGGCTGAGTGTCACATATTTTATGTCTTAATAAGCATTATAATATTTATGACTTACAAAGAAAATTACCTGGAATTCCATAGTAAATTATTATTATTACATTAAGCAATATAAACAAATGTAAAAGACAAATAAGAAGAAACTGAAAACATGGTTCATTAGGTCGACCACGTTTTCGATATCTTCTGGTTGTTTCTAAGTGACTGCAATTGCGCAAGATACCGAAAGCATTCGCACGAACACCCTGCCACCCCATACCTACCCCAATGTGAATCCCATAAAATCGAAGGATGATCCAGGTGCATTTGGAACAACGCAGGTCATCCATACTTCAGAATTATTATACCTCTTTCTTCCTCTTTCCCTTTCTTATACCTTGGAAACGGTTCTTTGGTCAGTGACGATATGCATTCCAACCACTAGGTTACATTATTATTTATATTACATTAGGCTATTTAATAAAACGCAGTCGTAAAGGCATTTTTAGACTTTCTTCGTAGAAGCACTTTATTAGGCATATAAAAAAAATATTGCTAAATTAATCAAGACACTGGTAAGTTACGTCTCGTGACGCACAATAACGCTTGGCTTGGAAAAGGGTCTCGGAGCTGTCATGAAGGATGACATGAAATTTCTTTAAGGCCCTCTATGAGTCACAGGTCAATGATTTTATTAGTTTTCTTATACCTTTTCTTATTTTCTTGTGAATAAAAATGGAAATATCGTTTATCACCCTAATTTCAAAACAGCCAGTAAGATTTTTGCCTGCACGTATATGACGCATGCAGCCCATAGACAAACATATTCATATTAAAAAAAAGGAGTGTAAAAAAAAACAAAGTTTGCCACAATTGTAAATATGTGCAATTGTGGCATATATCCCGGCCTGTATTTCATTTCCATTTACTCGAACATTGTTTGGTCGACTCATTCTTGCAAAAATAAGTTAAAAATTACGGAGCAAAAGTAAAACTACAATTTAAATTCAAGTAAGTCTGGGTAGTTAATTTTTCGTGATCATTATTTCATGCAGTTAAATATATCTTTAATACCCGGTAGTATAAATTACGATCTAGAAATGGTTATGGTTAAAGTTTTTCAATTTTATTTACCTGACAAAACTTAAAAAAGCCGCAACTTTCGGTGTATCATTTAACAGTTCAACAGTGGTAAAGCTACACTGCAGTTTGTTTCTAGCTGCAAAATGAATGGGGCAGCTCACTTGGGGTAGGACCACGCCCTCACAAAATACCAGAGTAAAATAGCAGGATAATGCTGCTGTGTTTCGTATGGTGAGTGTAAGGATCCAGAGATCTTTATTACTGGTCACGAGTTATTCCATTTCAATCCTCAAGGGTGACAACGCATCTGCATTATGATTCCTAGTCAAGGATGAATGTAGATGTCATATGCCGCGGGAATGACCTGGTATCAGGTGAACTGTGTGCTCGTTTGTTACTCTCAATGTAATTAAAGAAAAACAGTTTATATAGAATCTCATATCAAATAATATACGTATATAACCTTTTTTTGTACTCAATGAAATCTACGATTTCGATGCGGATGTGACGGAAGAGTTATGCTGGACATAATCGTAAAAAATATTTAAAATTATTATCGTTAAAAAATTGCCATTACATTTACCAACTTTACGTATCTTGTCTCTAACTATAGATAAGTTATAGTGAATAGTCCACATTTTAGAGATATGTGATTAGTTAGTATAAAAAAGTACGAATCAATATCGTAAAGTTTTAGGTTTATGTAAATTTTTCATACACTATAGAAATGAATGCCGCCTAGTGATTAAAGATCCTATTTATTATTATAACAAATACCTTCACCAATGTGTACATGCGTGGACACCTGAGGACTGAGATGGAACATGTCGTTTCCTGTTACTTGATTACAGGAAACGATATATTCCGCTGTTTTCTTCGGTTCCCTACCTACCCAAATAAAACAGGGGAGATATGCTACTGATCTTTTTATACTGATATTTCTTGCTGTTCAAAAATATGTTGTATATATCTGTAATGTTAATATTGTCAAGATGAAATAATTGAGGAATCGTTTTATACCAATTTGATAATAAAGCAATTGAAGTTGCAATAATAATTTCTCAAAAGTTATCTCACATAAAATGTTATGGGAAGACTTTAACAATAACAATAATGTTGTCGACTGTTTTACTGGTCGTTGTGAAAATTAACGGGCTATTAAAGGAAATAACTTAATACATTAAGTTAATAAAATTATGTAATGTAGTAATTCCAATTTGTAATGCGAAAATTTGATTGTAAACTTAAACTTTGTAAATTTCGATTATTGGGTGATTCGGGAGCCCCTACCGCCCACGACTTCCGCATGATCATGGGCATTAACTGCGCAAAATATTTTATACTGTCGTGAGCATTTGCGCAAACACTATTTGATGTAATGCATGTAAAATAACATCGGAGGAAGGTTCTGATGTAGTGTTAGGGACATGTGACTTATATAAAACACACACAGACAAGAAAACCAAATTGTAAAATAGAAATATTGTTCCTCGGTTTGGAATGAACCCATACATATCTGCCACATCTGCCAAATCTGGTACTCTAAACATTTCTCCACGCAGCTGTCACTCACGTTTAAAAGCCTAAGTGAAATGAGAGTGGCTGTAAACCAACGTTACATGAGATTGTAATCCCGTGTCAGTAAAAGCTAAAAGCAAAATCAATTATAATTTTGTTTATGTAAAGTTGTTTGTTATCTATGGCGATAAGCTTTTATTATTTATTATTGCATTTTTTTAAATTACTTTTCCAAAAAGCATGAATATGTCTTCTTGGTCGATTTCCACTACCGCGACATACTATAGTTTTCACCAGATGCAGGTCAGGATATATTGTAATATCGCAAGATGTGAAAACTTATATGAGATCGGAGGTGGCTTAGCTCTATTATCAACGATACAAGAAACAGATCGGCACTGGGAAATTCTGGTCATTAAGTAACTTATCTTAAATGGCATCACTTAGTATATTTACACAAGTGATTCCGCTTCCTATCAATAACTGGCGAAGGGATTTTGGCCTTTTTGGGACCGATAGTATAAGTTGAAATGGTTTAAAAAAAACGTTATATATTTCATAGAAATACAAAAAAAATGCGGTCAAGTTTCGGAGCATGCACTGTGAAAATGTATTGGATTTTTAAAGTTTATTGTAAATATTTTTTTTAAATATAACCCAATTGTATTTAAATACCTATGGTCCTTGTTCACCTGTTTATGTACTTAATAGAGATTTGAGTGTAATAAAATAATAACACAACATTGAATTTATCACCAACAAAATAACTTGGTTTACAGTAAAATAAAATACAATTTGATTAATAGAAATACTTATATTCCCTACCAGAACTTACTTTAGACTCATTTACAATGCGAAGCTTAGAACTAATCAAGGAGCCTGAGAGACCACACAGAACCCTATCAGCTTCCTCCTATCAAAAGCACCGTCTGTGTTCAGAATATCTAACCTAACTAAATTTCCGTAACTAGGTGAAGTTTTTGTTAAAAAATATAGATAGTTATTATTACAGTTGTATGTAATAGCTAAGGCCAAAAAAAAACCACATAAAAAGGCCCTTTTCACAAAATACTAGCATAAATAAAACTATATTATTCTACCTAGGCTATAGTTATAACATCAGAAGCTCCATTCGGACATAACATTAAACGAAATAAGAAAATACATAGTTATTATCGTGTGTGTATGTGCCTTGAAGCCGTGAGAACTACGTCATACAGCTAAATGATTCTACTTCTGTATTGTTAGGTCGTTTGAATGTATAACTTGTATATAACTTTTTTAGTACTTTCATGTATTAATCCGTTTATACTATCCTTAAAGCTATAAAAACTATTGAACAATTCTACTTCTCAAGTTTAGGATGTACTAATGTACTAATGTTACCAGCGCTTGTGCTACTCACATCAATTGCGATGGTTTTTTGTAAGGATTTTTTGATACATTAATATATTTTTCCGTGTGTAGCGTTAACGTTTCATTAACTGTATAATAAAGCTAAACGATTCTACTTCTGCAATGTTAGGTTGTGCGAATATATAACTTGGATTATAATTATCACATGTGCTACTCACACTTGTTGAAATTGTTTCTCATATGGATTTTTTACTATGCCTATGTATATTCCATGTGTACTAGTCTTAAAGCTATGAAAACTACGTGATAACGTAGTCGTTTCTACTTCTGTAGTGCTAGGACGTGCGAATGCATAACTTGGATAATAACCAACACTTGCGCTACGCAAACCCGTAGTTATTGTTTTTGGAATGGATTTCTAAAAAGTTTTGTTTGATAATTAAACTTGTAAATAGCACAAAAAAATATAAAATAATATCTATAGTTAGTTTTGTATTTCGACAGTAGTAGAGCTACGTAAGTTTAGCTACGTAGCTACGTACGTAGCGTACGCTTCTAGTTGCAATCTTATTGCACCGCTTCGACCGGGTAGTGAGGATGAAGTGTGTGTGATCAAGTTTGCTACCGAAAAGTAGGATAACGTAACTGTGCTTCGTCTGGTGAGTGTAGGGATCCGGGGACGTATTATAGGTAACGACACATTGCCTCTCAGGCCGCAGAGTTGACTATGTACATGATCTAGAATTGTTATCGAGGATGGATGTTGCGGCTACAGCCATCTAACCAACAGGTGTACAGTGTGCTCTTATGTCACCCTCATATTCTAAATCAGAATAACTCCCACAATCATATATGAGTAAAGCGGATGCATCACGGTAAGTAAGATGTAAAGAATTTTCATTCCCTGTAAATTCCATCCGCGGTATTTCAAGATAAATGGTCTCATGTGTAATGAGTACTCTGTTCACCTATGGACAAGTGATAGATTGGGAAGATGGTGAAGATATGTAAAAGATACAATAGTTATACCCCATCTTGTAATAGTTGCAAAATGTCACAAATTTTTTTTTATGTTATAGCTCAAACTACTCGTAGTTTACCACGAGCTAAACTGTGAATATTGTAAAAAAAATATTCGTTTGTACTTCGTAGATTCAAGTTCCGCATAATTTTAATCTTTAATAGCGTTAACAAAAGCTTAAAATAACTCGAACGACATCACGACAGCGGTAAGATTGGGACGTGGGTAATCAGGGGGAATAAAACGGCACAGCCAAATTTATCTTGACTTGTAATGTTTTCCTCTAAAGTTTCCTCTCTTTCGTATTAATTACGTATACTTCATGATTGTCTTTTAAAACGTTTTAGTATTTTTTATAATTGGTTATTTATATGTGTTGTCAAGAGCGTCATTATCATTTATAGTATTTATAATATGACGATGATTCATTATATTATATATCATTTTCTGGTGCATTCAAAATTTTGTGTAATGTATATTTTTAATTTCAAATAGCGACCTGTGGTAAGGGAGGTGATAAAGTTTCTTAAATTAAAATAGTTTTAGTTTTTCAAAGGAGTGAATGACATAGAGACATAGCGATTAAATATGTAAATGTATTTACGTTTAGCCTTTGATGGACATTGAAAACTGTTGGGAATTTGTTGAATAAACCATTAGGTACGAATAGCTCTTTTACAAATACGGATTGGAAGGTTTTATTGGGTCACAAAGGGTTTATTGGCATAGTGGTCGTGCTAGGTTTAGGATACGGTCTGCGAAATTTATAGGAGTGGGTTTGAATCCGCTATTCGACCTTTATTGTCATGATACATCCCCTAGCGCAAGGCTTTTAAGCTTAGTTGGAGTGGTTAACAGGAATGTGTGTAATATTAATAGTATTGATAGCATTTCAATAGATATGAGTGTTTGCATTGGATAGACAGCTTTAAAAGTAGAAGATGGAATTCCACGTCACGAGAAATAAAGGTAGTCGGATCGCTAGACTCTCTAAGCGAAATACAGGAGCGTTATGATGGTATTTTAAACTGGTATTTTGTAAGGGCGTGATCCTACTCTGGTCGAGTATACTCATTCATGCCGCAGCAACAACAACATTTCTGCAATATGATTCCGTATCGAGGATGACCATAGGTGTCATGGGTCACAGGAATCACTTCCAATTATGTGAACTGTGGGTTGGTTTATCACCCTCTATATAATAAAAAAATCCAATAAAGAAAAATAAAAAAAACGTACTGACATAATAAAATTGTTGTGGAAACGTTTGGTAATTTAGCTAATTTCTTTTAATAACATTGAAAGCAACAAACGGGCACCTGGTGGCAAGTGATTCCTGCGGTCTATGACATCTATATTCATCCTTCACAAGATTTTATAATGCAGATTCGTTGTCACCCAAGACGGAATGCCTCGTCACCAATAAAAAAAAGTGTAATGATATTAAATTCTCCTAAAACTTGACAGAGAGGATATTTATGATTAAAGAAGTAGTTCTTTAATAAAATAACTTTTCTAGTTAAACATTTGAGAACTTTGAACTTGCTTCATGAAACCGAGGACCCGAATAATGATTATGGGATATTGCATTGTGATTCACAACGGGCATGACATCTTATAGCAGTATAGCTAAGAAATCAAGTTACTGATGTTTTATCATCCTAGAAGACGAAGATAACAATGAGATGGTAAAGAGTTCTTAAATTATGAGGAAGGAACACGCTTTAACAGGGTACAAGCGTGAAATAGCATCATAACGCTACCGTATTTTGTCTGGTGAATATAAGAGTGTGGAGACCTTTATTACTGGTGATGAAGGCAACAAAGGACTGCATATAATTTCTTATCAAGGATAAATGTGGGAGCCGTGGGTCGCGGGAATCACATACCATCAGGTGAACTATGTGTTTGTTTGTCACCCTAATACGATAAAAAAATAGGACAGGAAAAGAACGCTTGTAAATACTATCTTTCAATTGAAACACGGTCTAATAAAAAGGTTTAGTGATGCGAAACTGTGTATTTAACAACTACTTATGTTACACATCTCATACCAAAGCTCCCGTCCTGAACAAATATGTGATATGAGAGATTCGACCCACTTTAATCGTATATGAAAAGCCCGTTTTACAATGAAAGCAAAACTTACAAGTATAATAAGAATAAGTATATAAACACACGCTCTCTGTGGTAGCTCAGTGGTGTAGTGCTTGTTCTTACTTCACAGTACGATAGGAAACAGTTCAATCCCTCCAAATAAACTTTTATTTTTCAACTGCAATATAAAAATTCTAAGAAAAAGAAAAAATATATATTTCCAAGACATGTGCATGATGACATGCAAGTGGGCCACCAGTTTTTCTCGAACCATGGCATCAAGCCTGCGTTTTATCTCCAATGAGCGATCCCATTTCGGCCCACTGTGTGCAACTTTACAGAGCGCTTTTTACTTCAAAAAGTTCGGCCTCAGATGGAAAACTGCTTCTTCTATTTGACCGTATCCAACGGAGAGCGGCTCGAAACGTTATGACCAGGTACTTTCCGATCGGCTTGATTCACTGGCGTTGCAAAGAGATGTTTCATCTCTCTATATTGTGTATTACCGAATTGTACCCATGGTAATGGGGAGTGTTCTGAGGGGTTGATCGGATTAATTTCAGCCGCTGAGTTTATGCATCGTACATCACGACAGAATTCAAAATTTCATTCTCATCATCTCGATAGTTGGCAATCCAGCACGGTGCGCTTCACGCGAAATTTCCACGCACAACTAGTCTGTGGAATCAGCTGTCACCAGCGGTGTTTCCAAACCGATATGACTTAGGGACCTTTAAGAAAAGAGCCTAAACCTTTCTTAAAGGCCGGCAAAGCATTTGAAACTCCTTTTGTGTTACGGATGATAAAGCCGCGTGGAGGCTTAAGGTCCCACCTAGTGGGATTTATATATAGGATGTTACTTAACTTTTACTCTTTAAACACGCGCACATACATAACTAATGACAATTTTCAATGCGTCATCAACTGCGCATCATATTTTATTGTGCCGTGAGCATTTGCGAAAATACAGAGGCACTTACTCGTTATTCTCTTCATTATACCAATGCAGGTGTAATAGGATCAGAGGAAAATTTAGAAGCAGTGTCTCAAACATGGTACTCATTACAACCAGACGCGAAAGCTCACAATTTGTGATAACCAATAATATATATATAACTAACAATAATAATGATGGTGTTCCCGCTGCTCTTGAGATAGTTAAAAGTACCCCTTAGGAATAGTGAAATGTCATTAATTTTTATAGAGTAGGACGTAGTAGTACGACTAAGCAGCTTACCGCCGATGGTAAGTGATTATCGCTGCCCATGTACATCCGGTGAATCTCCGTCCTTTAAATATTAATTACAAAAAATTCGTGTAAATTCGGACAGTGGTGGGTTGCCTACGAGAAACTCAATGGCATTTAAACTCAATGGCTGGAATTAATCCGATCAACTCCTCAGAATACTCTTGATAAAAAGGGTAAAAAACGAAAAGAAATGCTACATCTCTTCGCGACGCCAGTGAATCAGGCCGATCGGAAATTACCTGGTCGTCGCGGTACGAGCCGCTCTGCTGATCAAACGGAAGGATATAAGATAGAAGATGGACACAATGGAACTGGTACTGGGGTGCTCCGGCCGAGAGTAGAAAACAGTATACCACGTAAGCACAAACTTGCGCCTTGTAAAGTCTACCGTCTAACTTTATCAGAGAGTGTAGTCACTATTATATTATTAATACAATCGGAACTTAGCGTATAAACAACAGTACACGTTCAGTACAAATAATCTCCAAAATGTCTAAACTAAGTTTAGAGCAAACAACATTCCTCGTGTGTACAATCATTCTATACAAATAAATCACACGATCGGTTAATATATTTGTCTATTGGGATTGTTTTGTAAATACAACATCCGTATTTAAATTCTGATTTAAATTGAAAACTGACACAGATTTCAATAATGTTTAGCAGTAGGTGGATTTTCATCCTGAATTTTTATTTACTTTATTCATAGGCTGCTGATAGTAGTAGTCCATCAAAGGGAACTGTGTGTACGTCTATATATATATATGTATATATATATTTTTATATATATATGTATATATATATGTATATATATATGTATATATATATATATATGTATATATTAAAAAACTGCTATAACTACTGCTGTACTAGACCGTACCCTAAACCTTTTTATTATTTTTAATTAGGCTGTTGATGCTTGAAATTATTGATTAAGTATAAAGATGCTTTTTTAGTATGAATAAATTTTCCTCCCGATGAAGAAATCCTCTTCGGTATTCTGTATGGTTTAAAACTTTCCGCGGTTCAATCATATTGTAGCTAGAAGCTACCTACAACGTGGTTCGACTATTGTTATAAGTTTACATATTGTATTAAACAAAAAATACTCTTCGTAGTCCAATGAGAAGAAATATCGCTGAGAACGGACAAGACGTTTTCGAAAACAATTCAGCATTTTAATTAACCTATAAATTTTCCCTCTCGCAGTGCGGAGATTATTCTTTTAAATGTAAATTAAAAATGATCATATTGTGCTGGGATTTTATCTTAATTTGGGGATAAGATCTTTTTTTTATGTATATTATATTTTTTTTAATATCGTCCTATTGCCCTAGAATGATTTACATACGCACATTTAATAAAATTCTTCAAATAATAGTCGATTTGCTATTAAAATTATTTAAAATTTTGGTTAAAAACCAATTAAAAAAAAAAATCTTACTACTCTTTGTCAGAATATTTGTCTAATAAATGTGCTTGGATTAAAGTTTTCTCAGGGTTCAATACTGGATACATCTTGGACATTATATAACTATTTATTTTAAACAAAAGAAGAAAAAAGAGCAACTAGTCGAGTTTCTTGCTGTTTATTCTCGCTAGCAGCTGCTTTCTGCTTGCGAAGCGGTGGTTCTATTAGCTATCTTGCAGTTTCAGAAGTGTTTTGTATAAACCTACTTGCAGTTTCAGAAGTGTTTTGTATAAAGCTTCTTTTGATTTGATTTTTAAATTTGATACTTCATATATTGAATAAAGTCGTACGATATGATTTGTTTCGAGAGACCTAGCCATTTTAATTAAATAGTTCAAAATATATGAAACAGGATAACGGTCCAAGCCAAGGCTCCCTCTCGGTGCTGGTTACCCATACATAGAGGTCAACCCGGTGAAACTATAAAAGCCCTCGGGCTAACAGCGGCCATCATCCCGAAAAAAAAATCCGAATTTTATCATCATTATTTTATACCAATACTAGTCCAGATTATCACAATGCTGAATTACGTGCATCCATCGATTTCCTGCATTTAAACTATTCAATTACAAATGCTTACATTAAAAGATAAATAGTATAGTAGTGTTTTGAATAAAAATTAGTAAAATTTTTTGTGAATTATGTATACTAAGTGGTTAAAGTACTCGAAATATGTTACAACTTTTCCTACCCATGTCAAACTTTGGGAGAAGAAATTTAATTACCATCCGGGCTAGGACCACGCATGCGCCGTATATCAGCGAAAGCCGCGTGGTGTTGTGGTTAGAGTAACTGGATGCTCCAGCGCTGGTCCTGGGTTTGATTCACACTAATCATTAGTTTTTGGGTCTGAACTTTCCTCCGATTTTATTACACAGGCATTATCCATGTCATTCCTTCATAAACTAAAGAAAAAGCCATCCATAAAATCGATGTTTGCATCCTATAATAAATGTTACTAATAGCGAAGTCGGGGAAACCCAACACAATTGAAGAACACTTTATTTTACCGGCCATTGCGGAGGTCCTCAACAATGTATCAATAATGTAGAATGGTCCCGACGTGCAAAACATTTTATGCAATTTCTTACAGACCAACAGATTCTCTCTCCAGTTGTACGAGTCTAAATTACCCGGCAATGAAGCTCTGTTGTTAGGATATGTTAGATATATTAAAGATGAAAATATTGCCAAGAACTGCTTTTTGATGTAGCAAAAAGCTGTTTTCAAATGGCAAATCAAATCCATGTGTAATGCGTCCAAGTGGACGATTTTACTAACAGGTTTAAGGATCTCTTAAATTTACAAATTCCTCAAGGGATAATAAATCCCTACTATATCACAGCCATGGTCATGGAAGCCAATGTGATATTGCAAGTAGAGTTGATTACCATTAGAACACACGAGGAGCTTAAGCAGAAGTTTAACCATGTCTATCACAAGTTCTGGTTGCAACGCAGCATTAAGGCACAGTATCCTGCAATGTTCCATACATTGCTGAAAAATACGTTATCGCTTTTCCATTATTATACGTTAAGTGTTGATACAAACATTTTGACACCGTTTGAAAATCAAAGACGCGAAGGCCTGAAAAGGCAATGCCAGTAGTGAATTATAGTTTATCGAGGATAGTGAGACTTCGTAAATAGATGACATCTCTTTCATTTTGATCTGTGATTTTTTTTTACTTAGCGAGAAACTGATCACGGCACAATAAACAAATTTCTCCATAGTAAGTGTTTTCTTCACGATTCACTAGTTGATCCCGTGATATCTCAATAACTTACCGATTGAACTGAAATTTGGTATTTATAGTTGTACTGTACGAACAAATAGTAGCAGGTAGGAAGAATATATATATATATATATATATATATATATAAATATATATATATCCTCTGCCCAACCCCTTCAATATGCGAACTTTATGACCCACCCTCGTAGAATGGATTTAGGTGTCATACACCTTTCCACCAAATGGATTACCTACCCGATAGAAAGTAACGTTATCGTGACAAAGTCATTGAGTTTAACATGTAAAATGTCATCATTTTCCTTCCTCCTTTTGATACTTACAAATTGGTGAGTTTTTACCTAAAAAACTTTTGACTTATTTTCAACGTATTGTTTCGGTTATTATGAGCACAAATATGATATTTATACATATATGCTGCGGTCACATCATAGTAAGTTGTAATCGTTCGATTTTCATAAAAAAATATCCAGTCATGTTGAGGGTGTAGATTGTGGATGTACTTAAAAGCTACATTAGTCAGAATAAGTTTAAAAGCTATGTGGCCTAGTCTCATCTGCGTGACGACAAACGACGATGATGATACTCCCTACATTTTGTGTAAGCACCTGCCATTCTTCAACCCTTTCAACCCGTTGAAGCTGAAAGCCTTCGGGCTAGCAGTGGCCATCAGCCAAAAAAAACCTGCAAATCTTTGTTATTTTGTATTAATTAAATAAATGATGAACGTTTTTAGTGGAACCTGATTAAAAAAAAAAACATTACATTTATAATTCATACTCATTTAGAGCAGATTTTAATTGATTTTGATAATATACTTCGTTTCGTATGGTGAGTGATATAAACATATCATTTAATTAGTGGTAAAGAGACTGTCCATGTTACTCCTGAAAGGTGATGACGTGATTATCTTTAAATTTAAATATAAATTTTTAAAACAGATGTTCGAAATAGTAGTTCAAAGCCATAAAATAAAAAAAAAACCTGCAATAAATGTATTCAAAAATGAACAACACTTCAAAAAAAAAGTTGGCTCCACCGAGACTTGAACTCGGATCGCTGGATTCAAAATCCAGAGTGCTAACCATTACACCATAGAACCGTTTTTATCATTACACAAAAATAGTAACTTTGTGTGTTTGTGTTATTTAGAATACTAAAGTTTTCGTAAAGTTCGGTACTATGATAAATGACCACGCTAATGTTAAAAATGGACTATAGCATGAGTAAAATAGCAGGTTTATTTTTATATATACATACTTCATATGTTTTCTATACATACTAAAATAAATCAATGAACCTATCACTAATAAGAAAAGGAAAGTCCATATCAATTTTAAGGTATCAAGAGCTTTAAAGATCACATAACATCACTTGTACTGTAGATTGAAATAAGCACTATTTATCACCAGTATCACATCTAGTCGTAGCCCGAAAATATCAGATGTTAGTAGATCTCAGTAGTAGAGATGGAGGGACTATATTTTGATAGAGTATACTATCGCATGGTCAGGGGCAATATCTGGCTGTCCATGTAAGCTGATGTGCTAAAACCAGCTCCAACTCTTCGACCAGGCAATGTAGTGGCACGAGCTAAGCTTTACTTGAAGCTCGCTTTGTCTTTCCTATCTTCTTAGGTTCCAGGGAATATTTAAATGAGTAGTAGTTTCTTAGTTAAATATCTACACACCTCACCTTATTTACAAATAAGGTGTGTGTACATAATTAAAGTGTGCTCCTGGATATTTTCCGATTATACAGTAATTACTACATATCTCACGGCGATCGCCATTTATATAATATATTAAATAAGTTCCAAATACCTTACAAGTACATATTATGGACTACAATTTAATTGGATGCACTCAAAAGCGGGATAAAACATATATAATCCAGCAAGAAACACTTGGGTTATCAAACCTTGTATCAATATTATTATTGGATTTGTAGGCCTTGATGTTCATTAGGGCAAATCTTACGTCAAATATAGTTATGCTGCTACAGACTATAGACATTTCAAATTGGCCATAGACAATGATAACGATGTCCTTCTAGTCGATTTCAACCACGGCGATATCTTCTGGTTCTCTCTATCTATTATCAGATGACATCAACTGCGCAGAATATATTATAATGCCGTAAGAATTTGCGCAAATGTAGATACACTCACTTACATCTTTCCCTTCCCTTTTGCGACGTAGAGCATGTACAGCATCATCAGCAGATCGAAGGAAGTTTCAGATACAGTGACACGAGATGCATATAAAACGTATCCCGAAAACAATTTGTGATGGTCCTCGGCTGGGAATCGAACCCAGGATTCGCAACGCAGCAGCTAGCTACACTACAAAACGTGGCAGTCAAACAACAAACAAAGCGTGGGTTCCCATACTCGTCGTTCCATTACTCTATCTGTTCACAATACTAGCGCCAAATATTAACCAAACACTACCGTGTTTCGTATGATGAAACTAAGAGTTTGGAGATACTTTATGTGATTACATTTCTTCTTAGTTCTCAAGGCTGATAATGCATCACTATTATAACTTCTTATCGATGATGAATGTGGCTGTCATAGGTCACGGGAATCACTCACGGGTTCATCTCATTTGTCATACCTAATATCATAAAGAAAATCAATTAATTTCGTTAAACACAGAGTGAACTGAAGTAGTGAAATTTTGGGAAGAAAAGTGAAAAATAAACGCGATGAAACTGGAAAAAATTGTTTAATGAGAAACGTATTAAGAAATTGAACGTTAACTAATTCTACTTAAGTTTTACTTAATTCATTAATAATACACGAACGAAATTTAAGTTACGGTCATTCAAGTTGCTATCGTGCAAGTTCTGAAGTAACATAAAATACAGAGTGTGTTGCCTATAGTAACTTCATGATAAATCATTTCATTACCTAAACTCAAAAGGAAAAGCAAATCTTGTTTGTTTAATTTATGAGAGCATCCAGATATAAGAATAAAGATTGTTATTTTGCCAGTAGTAGAGATACGCTTCAGTTTATTTCTGGCTACGGTTTGAATGGATAAGCTCGACCAGGAAAGGATCACTTGAATAATACTTTCGTTTATTTCTTTTGGTGAGTGTTGGTATCCGAATTTTATTACTCGTGACGAAGCATTCCATCTTAGTGTTCTAAGGGATAAAAACGCATATGCATTATGTTTCCTTTCACCTTTCGCTTATTATCAGAAAAACTGAGTTCGTTTGTCAAAATAATATAAATGGGATTTGAAAACATTACCTCACGTCGACCTCACCTAAGCCATCGCCGCAGTAATAAATCTCAGATAGAAACACTTACGAGATATTTTATATCTCTTACAGAATCACAAGTGATAAAAGAGAGATCATATCGAACTTCTGACTTCGGAAGTTACTCAATAACACGCTTATTGGCTCAGAAGTTTCACCCTCCCCATAATGCAATCGTTTATATCGTTCGTATAATTGTTCGACATTTTACACATCTTAATAAATATGTTGTGGTATATTATTTAATACAGTGTAATATATCTTCCAACTAGTAGAGTCACTCTATAGCTTATTACCGGCAGCATCACGGATGAGTCTTCGGGAAGAACCATTCTCACAGGGAACCAGCATCAAGTAGTTATAGGGATTCAGAGACCATTATTACTGATGACGAGGCATTCCATTTTAGTTCTCAGGGATGTAAACTCTTCTGCATTATTATTCCTTATGCAAGATGAATGTAGGTGTCATTTGCCGCAATCACTTAAATAACTTTACAAAAATCACTTACCATCACTTGGACTATGAGCTCGTTTTTCAAGCTCAATACAATAAATAAGACTAACACTAAACATCTTTTCTTTTAAAAATGGATTGGATTAAATTAATAAAATGTCCGAGTATTAGATGCATAACATACTCCAACCAAGAAACCATAACGACGATGCTGGATCAATAAGGTTCCAGCTCAGTAGTTTGTATTTTGTGGCCTAGCCAACACTGGTATTCCGCTGGTACCTGACTACTTCCTTAAACTTATACGTCTCAATTTAGATAACAGTTCAGCACTTGTATTCTAGACTTTAGAGATGGCATCATTTGCCATCACATTGTCTGATACGTAAAAACTTTCCTTAGTCTCTTCCTGCAAAATTATAATAACAAATCCATTACTCGTGATTATGATGAAGGTTCGTAAATTTGGCGCAGTATTAAAACACACCTGGCGTGTAGGCTGGAAAATTTCATACCTTCGAATATAAAAGTGTCGCATTAAAAATTATTTTATACTTATAAACAGTTGTAGGTTCATTGTCTTAGCGCTTGCTTTTAATAGCATGGCAAAAAAAATAATTAAGATAGACAAATAAATAGAAAAATAAAATAAATAAAGTTTAGAATTTAACTATAGAGATAAGGAAAATTAGATATAGATATATGATAAGTACATAGATATTAAGGTAAGATGGAAATTTTGTAAATGTAAGGATAAATAAAACGCAATAATGAAGAAACATATATTTTGTGAAGATAACATGTAAAAAATGATGTACACAGAAAATAATTATTAAAAGCACAAAAAACGTCCCTGAGTACACATGTCAGGGATATACATGCCCGACCCCCAAAAGTGGGGTCACTAACAAAAATAGCACGGCGAGCAAGCCGAGTTCGATCCCCGGTGCCCGACACTAAAGAAATTGTTGATTACAATTTTAAGTGCTGATTTACTACATTCGAAGGGGTGAATGAAAACATCGCGACGAAACCTGCATGTCTAAGAAATAAAAAAAAAATCGAACACGTAAAGTCTACCAATCCGCAATATAGTAGCCACTACCAACTAACTGGTTATGCTCTAACACCCTCCCTTGAGCTATGCCCAATAGTGGGATTTATATACATAGATAGTTACTTTACTTTTCTTTTAAATGACAAATTATTTTATTATAAACATATTTTAAAAATAAATAAATTCTATCAACGTCAGGGCATAGTATTAAATTGTCTTAGCGCCTGCTTTTATTTTACGGTACGCGAACAAACCTGTGTGAAGTTTAAACATTATGATTTCTTATCGAGGATAAATGTGGGTGTTGTGGATAATACATATTCAGTTACTTTGAGTCGAGCTGAGTGCCGTCAATAAGTATAAAAAGAAAATTAAATCTTAATCAAAGTATAAAATTAACCAATTATACATCACTCAAAATGGATCATCTAACGAAATGATTTACCGTAAAAAGGCAATCCTGAAGCCTTTTTACTTGAGTTTTACGGTTACAACTTAAAAGCTTTGCTAAATTGAATTCATTTTGTGTGCTTAAACTGCTAAATTGTTATAGACATTTTAATGTTCCTGAATTGAAGCATTTCTTTGAACACAGAAAGACGCTGAAGACAGTAGCGTAACGCTGGTGTTTCGTATGGTGAGTGTAAGAATCCGAGGACCCAATTATATGTAAGGAGGCATTCCTACCAGACCCCGAGGTTGGCATTTCTCACTTACCATCAGATGAGCTGTGTTGTAATTTATTACCCCTAATATTATAAAAAAATTCAATTAATTGATGTATTGTATAATATAGCCCATATTACCATTTCTAAATTGATTAATAATTTCAATAAAGTAGTTTCTTCTTTTGATTCAAATATGTTACACGTGATATATACATTTTTATCATAAACTTGAAGCACGTTGAAGTCTTAACGCAATAAAGAAAAAAATGCACCTACTCAATCTTTCTGTATCACCCAAAGGTTCGACTGGAAGATAATGCCTTAGGCGTTAAGTCCACCTGTGTACACTGTTTGTGCAAAAAGTTATAATCAATAAATAAATAAAAATAAACAGAATTTTTTTTTAATGGTAAAGGGTCGTCCCCATTATCAGTCCATATAACTCTGGATAGGCTTAATCGTATTCCACTGAGCAAAATCCTTGGACGCTCTCAACCAGCTCCTGGCAGCCATATTGCGAAAATTAGCGCTCCGGCTTTCCTACGTTTGATACGGCCGTGTACCGGACAAGACGACAAGGTAGTGTTTACCCCAACCCTTATCGGTTCTGTTACTAACATGGCCAGTCTATATCTATATGTCTTTCAAGTGATAGTCACTGTGCTGTCTCTAATCTGTCTCTCGGAAAACTAGCATGAAGTAGTACATAGGGATCCGAAGACCATTATTATTGGACGATGCATTATGATTCAATGATCATGTGTATTCGTTTTACACCTCAATACAATAAAAATCGTTCAAAGTTATCGGTTCTGTTATTAACATAGCCCGTTGCTGATTCAATTTGCCAATTCGTGTGCATATTATGTCAATAATTGTTGTTCTCTGTCAGATCATATCAAGATATTCCACCTCGATCATAAAGAAGCCAGCACATGTGCTTCTTGAATCTTTAAGGGTGGATAATGGTATATGGGTTACGGTCATCGCGTACTATAATAGTTGCATACAAATAATTATATGTTTTACCCATATGTGTCCATATTTTTTCCTCACGATTTTACTCGAATTTGATCTTCGAAGAAGACCGGTTTGTTACATGACAATATTTGAAATTTTATTATCATCCTAAATTTTATATTGCACACATTCTAGTACCGGATCAGCGATTTTTTTTGCTTAGGTAATCTTAGTACATTGAAAGCGAACCTTGGTAAACCTTAATTTCTTTTTATTTTGTTTTTTTTTTTTCACAGAGTACAAAACAAGAACAGCTTAGCGGCAGTGATAATACTATGGCAGATTAAAAAGCGAAAAACCAATACTGCTTAGAACAGATATAACTTACGATACTGGCTGGTAACAACTTATAATATCGTATATAGCAAGCACTTTGAAAAATACAACTGACGCGAAAACTTGGGACCTTGTTAAGATGCTTTTTCTACAGTTTGTAATAATCCAGTAAAGTGGAAGTGAAGTTGTTTGTGGAACTAGACGTAACAATAAGCCACTTACCTTATAATATAATATATACATATATATATATATATATATATATATATATATATATATATATATATATATACATATATATTTTATTATATATATATATAATATATATAATGTATTTTATTATAATATGAAAAATTTGAAAATAAAATATACGTTAAACGTTTATATACATAGATTATAAATTTTCAATAAGGAGTGAATCCTGGACTATAGTATATTATAGTACACTACACTCACTAGTGTTTTGTTCACTGCTAACATTAGACGAATATAAGGTCACAGCACACGCACTACGTCACCCCGATTCCCTTCCTACTAGCTTCGTTATTATAAACCCTTTAGTGTCTAACGTGGACCGCGTAGTGCATTGATTGTGACTATTTTTAAAGTCGCTTAGAGTTAATAAACGTTAAAA
Source organism: Teinopalpus imperialis (assembly GCA_029286865.1). NCBI lineage: Eukaryota > Metazoa > Arthropoda > Insecta > Lepidoptera > Papilionidae > Teinopalpus > Teinopalpus imperialis. The sequence continues at coordinate 17,465,748 of JAGSMU010000003.1, forward strand.
ATAATCGCAAAATTCGAAAACATTTGTTGGAAGTAGCGTCAGCAGATTCACTACATCGGTAATAATTATGTATATATTTATCGTATACAGTTTTCACACAGTTGGCCAGTTGTACTTTCAGACAAATTCAAAGAATTCGATATGACCCTGTGATTCATGATGGAATAAAAATCCCATTACTAGCAAATATATATTTCGGATGTCTTGGTTATTCTAAAAATACAAACAGAGTTATACATCTCAATCTTGTTGTTGTCCATATTTAGATCGGCAGGATTTTTAGATTTATTATTTTCAGGCTGCGGTACTGCTCTTTCGTCTTTATTTAAATCATTTCCATTTTTGACATCAATAGGTTTTTTATCGGAAATCATAATCGTTACAGAGTCTCTAATACTTTTAGGATCAAAAATTTTGATGTAATAATGTTATCTTTTGTCATCTAAAATAAGCAATAATAGTAAGAGGAGAGAAGATACATATTTATTTGTATTTATAATATGTATTTATATATTTTTGTTTTATAGTTTATGTAAATGTATATAAATATATGTATCTATGATTTTATTTAGTATTCTAAATTCCGACGATAATATATAATGATATGTATATATAATTGTATAAGTATTTAGATGTACTGTATGTTACGTTTTTTATTTATTATTATTAATTTGTCCCAACTTTTATTTCTCTGCACCCTCCCAAGTTTTGCTGGTAGATAATACTTTAGGCATTAACTCCGCCTTTGTGCATATATGTACAAAAGTTTATAAATAAATATACTATTATACCTACATGCTGTATAGAGACGTATTTATACTTGTTTATTAGTGATGTATTTAATTGATATAGTTACATACACTGCGCCGAGACCCATCACCGAGATTCAGTAAGCTGTTAAACATCGTAAGAGTCCATCAGTAAGACAAACGACAATCGTGCAAATATTGCATAGTTATCGTATTTCATTCCATTTGCTGTAGCTTTTAAGAATCTATTGCTCCAAGTCTACTGATTTAAATTGCTTTGTTATCAAGATAAATTACATTTATTCCTATACTAGAAAGGCACAGGAAAATGAAAATATATTACATGGTAGAAACGTCGCCTGGTAAATGTAGTACATTAAAAGGATTATCACAATATAAATAAATTATTTATGGTGCTATAGTTCTTTTTTACAATAAATATCCTTACAATAATACCGTTTTTTTGTTATATAAGAACGTTTTTTGTTATCTTGTAGACGCTGTAATACTGTATTTTATTATATATATCGGCATTTTATTAATTTCGGTGGTAATTTTAGTTTGACTAAATTAAAATAATATTAATATAATTTCCTTAATTGCATTTTAATATGTTTTTAGAAAATGGTTAGTCCAGTAGTACAAGAAATAAATACTAATACCAATAAGCTCCAATATATATATATATATATATATATATATATAAATATATAATAATAATTAAATATATAAAAACATTAGATAACATACACAAAAGCATCATGACAGGAAAGTTCTTGTTATCTTTCTTTTGCTCAAATGTTGTTTGGAAAATGTGTGAAACATTTTTATTTTCAATCTGATCAGGCGGATCTGTGAACGACGTTTTTGAAGCTAAGCGTTTGCATTATAAAATCTATTAGACTATACGGTACTTTTCTAATAAAAAATAATCTACAATTTTGATAATAAAAATTCTGTCATATATTTAAATTTCACAGTATTCGATTCTTCGGAACCCATAACTACTTTAGCATTATTAATAAAACTAATTTTACATACAAAGTAAAAGAATGAACGTTCAAATAACATTCGCTGAATATTCAAATTCCATCTCAAATAATAATGCGTTCCCAATACAAACCGATTTTAAATCATATAACAAACAATTACATAGTTAATTTGATGATTTCTGCGTCCCAAGATTCTATTTCGTCTACATTCGTACTCAACATAATTAAAACTGCAGAACGACGTTTAGATCTATCCCACAGTTAAATTATAACATCATATAAATTGTGTGCTTTTTACAGCCATATTGCTTCCATTAAAATTTATCATTAATTACACGGGAGCAAGTATAAAACTGACAATTCAATATTGTCTAGGATAATTCCTAGTTCGGATGTTCGGAATTGGTGATCTTACAGTCAAACCTCCATCGGTGTTCTTGTGATGATATTATTTAATAAGCATTCAACGTTAAAAATAAATTAAGGATGAAAATTAAAAAGTCTCGGTAACTTTTAGCAATGTTATAGACAGTAAAAAGGCTAACAAAGTACAAAGTTTTATTTTCGCATCATTGCTCGCAATTTCAATGGTTTATTAAATTTAATTTATTTGCATGCGAAACTGCTGGATTGTTGCCGAAACCTCTTGTTGCTTTATTAAGGTTCTTGGATCAAAGCGTTTTTTGACAACAGTATTAACATTTTTGGGATTAAAATTTTCACCAATTTTGCTGATCGAATCATGATTTAATTGAATTATTTTATGGAGCGTAGTGCCTGCTTACATGGTGATAAGTTATTTCTATGACTAATGACGTGTACATCAATCCTAAACAAGTTACGTCACGCCGTAGTTATATATTATAGCTGTAGCACGGCTTGACTGGGATAGGACCATGATATCCGGAATACTAGCGTTAAATAGTTTAGCAACGCTGTGTTTGGAATAGTGAAAGAAAGAAACCGAAGATCTTATTACTGATGACTGATGACATTCCATTTCAGTCCTCATGGGTCACATTTACACTGTGATTCCTTATCAAGGATGACTTTGTGTCATGGGTAGTAGGAATCACTTACTATCAGGTGAATAAAGCGGAAAGTAATTGACACCTTGCAGACTAAGATTGCTACGTTTTATTGTTCAGAGATATCTTAATGATCCGGGATAATGTCTGGCGGTTCGTTAAAAAAATCGATAATTATTATTATTTAAAATATATATTCTTAGATAGACTTAGAGTTTTTATTATTTTTAAACGATTTACATGTTTATGCAAAAACTACTTTTTCAATCTTGACATATTCTTAAAAAAAGGAAAGTAACTTACGCTATATGTTACATTACTATAACAGTTATGTTGGGCATATGTCTCTAGAGAGGATGTTAGAATATAAGCCACCACGTGGCTTCACTGAGGACTGTTGGACTTCACACTTCTTCGAAATATGTATATATATATATATATATATATATATATATATAAATATATATTTTTTTAATAGCATGTAGGTTTCCATTAGTAATTTTATTGTTCATCATCGCGATTTTGATTTACTACGTGCGTAGTAAATTAGGCCGTATATCACAATAAGGAAAGACTTCAATTGCCGTTTTTGAACAATTTATGTTTTTGGTAAAGCATAAATTATTATTTATTATAGAATATGATAAATAATTAAGAAAATGTTTAAATATTGGTTTAATCGTGATTATTGATGTTTGTTGATTACTCGACATTGTTCAGTTTTTTTAGGAATGAAAGAACAACTATAAAACTATAGACTGTAATGTAAGAGATCAGAACATCTTTTTTTTATAGAATAGGTGGCATATGACCTCATCTAATGATAGGCAATTACCGCCGCCCATGGACATCCGCAACTAGAGGAGTCGCAGATTTTTAAGAATTTTTAAGCAAAGTGTAGTCTTTTTGCTTGAAGTCGTATCAGTTTGGAAATGCCGACAGCTGATAAACTTAAAAAAAACATGTTAAATTACATAATACACCAAACAATTATAAGTATTTAAAATAAGATAAACAACATGAAATATAGAAAAGAAGTCATCTAAGCTTCAATTTGTAATTATATCGAAAAAAAAATGTAAGTCGTAAAACGGTAGTAAGAGAGAGGGGAGAGGAGAACAGAAACGAGCCCAGCAACAAATATAACAACGTTCTCTCTATATTTCTTTCTCTGGACATGTATTTTCTGTTTATTTTTGAGTCGAAAACGTTTTGGATTCGACATTGAAATCCATTCTCATCGCACTCAGAAGTTTTACTTGTAAATTATTTATCAATATTTGTTCACGGAACACGAAAACACTCTTACCACTGTCACGTAATGTATATTATGTATTTACGTTATATTAGCTTCTGTCGTCACGTATAAGGATTCAACTATAACTTAACGTGGCGGGTATAGTCATATCGTTCAAGACTTCAATCATTTATTGTTCGTGTGTGTGTATTTGAGAGATATTTTGGGCTAGAATTGGGACTCCTTACCTTACCGTGCTTATGTGTTTATTGGAACTTGGTATTTATGTCAAAAAGTATCCTCAGTTTTTTCCTAAATTAAAAGGTACGGTATACATAACTCCACACCCTGATTAAGTCATAATGTCTAACTCGAAAAGTATATTATACTCAAATAATTGTAATCGGATGGCCATTCAAATATATAATAAAATCATCTTAAATATAAAACAGTTTAAGTTACGTCGATTCAGATGTAAACAAATCAGTGGCTCAGAAAAAAAAGTTACTCGGTTAATGAGATGTTACATTCAAAGAACGTATATATGTATATTGACTGATGAACGGATAGTGCTGCCTATTTATTTATTGATAAAAAACTTATTATAATGTAATTTTAATATTTTGTAAATTTAAATATCATTACATGATCATGTAATTACAGTATAATTAAATTAATTACTTTGTTTTTCATTTTATTTTCATAATTGTGTTCATATGCCAAAAATGGTGTAATATGTGAAACTGGAATCTATTATAAATTGTGCTATCTTTGTACCACATTTCTTATGAACGAACATTATTATTATTATTAAAGCAAAATATTTTCTGTACATTAGACTTCTGTAATATAATTTTGTAAGAGGATGTAGGATAGGAAGTAGTAAAAACGTTGTCCTAATTATTTTAATATATTTTTTCTCTCAATGTAATAAAAAAAATTCAGGGTCTACATGCAGTGTCAATGCTGAAGACTAAAATGAAAAGCTTGTGGTATCACTATCTACCTATCACTATTACATCACTATCAAAACTATTTTTTTGCTTCATGTGTGTCCATCTGTTCACGCTTACCTTGGAAACTACTGATTAAATTTTGTTGAGACAATGAAATCTTTTATTGACACAAATACAACACAGTGAATAAAACTTTAGGGGTTTTATCGTTTTGTCGTTATCGTTAACTTTATAAGGCTATTGAAATTAAGATGATCTCATTGGTAATGATGAGAAGATGGATGGGTACTACAACCAGCATGGTATCCACTGGTTTATACATCTAGAAGCTCTGCGTAGATTAGATACTGTGAACTTCTTCTGCATAGATTAGAAAACAGTAAATGCTGACGGTACCTAGCACGATCACGAACCAAACAATCTGTTGCAAGACCTCTAGATGCTGCGAGCTTTTTGCGCTTAGAATTGACCAAATTTGACCAATTAATATTTATAAAGATAAGGGATAACTATGACATTATGATGTCAGACACTCACCATTATTTCGGTGAAGCACTCAAAACATCAGGAATAAAAAGCTAAAATAAACGCAATAAAATTGATAAAATTAGTTATATCAAGTTTGCATTAAGTGATGAACTGAGTCTTTAAAGAGATTTGATTGTCTGGAATGTGAATAATTGAAATGCTTTAGAGAAGAAATATTACTGTAATATATATTTATAGGGGTAAAAATCAATTAGTAAATTAAGTCTCCTGACAAAACCAGTCTCGAAAATTAGTATAAGTAGTTGACATAAGAAAACTTGGCAAGGCTAGGAAATAATGAAGGTTAAATGAAATACACGTTTAGTGACAGCTGAAATTTGTGAGAAATTATAATTTTGCTTTAATTTATTGCAACATCTGGTGGTGGACGCCGAATCAATGTGAACTGGATCAATTTATACGCAGAGTCAATTTTATACCAGTTACGCAAAAAGTGATATACTTTCATAAATAAGTTAGGTGTCTGGCCCAGATTCCTGTTGCTTAATTAGCTAGTTTAGTTGTAGGGTTGCTTAGTTTAGATTATCTGAATTAAAATCAAAGTATAAACAGATTCACCTTTAACACGCACAATAATTACTAATATAAATGTATTTGGTACCTCTTAGCTGCCGATTTCTTACATAGCAAACGTATTAAAGTAGTAAATGATGTTCTCCTGTATGATATCGACAAAGGCAATATCTTAAGCTGTTATAATTTGCCTAGTGTCCGTTACACGGTTGAAGCATTTGCGCATATACAGAGAAAAAATAAACAGGGACACTCAATCTATCTCGCCTTCTCCATTCCCAAATTATGTACAAATATTTTTTATCGGCTTATTATCCAACCCAAGACCCGCGATGCTGTATCCAGGTACTTTAACTACTTCTTAATGCTTCTAGACTTATATCTACGATTCATATATAATTTAGATAAGTGATGCTTTTACCTAACGTAACCACAATCAATTCACTTTGACGCAACATTAATTTCCAGCAGTACGGTCAGTGAATTTGTCAGCCCCAATGCGCAAATGCTTGAGAGCTGTTCATTTCAATTAGCCGTAACTTAATTGCAATTATAACATGTAATTTACCACGTTCTAATGTATGATTTGATGTGGCATTGAGTTCTTCCCATGCGAAAATATATTCCAATATGCAAGGTTTCTTACACAAATAAACTTTGAAAATGCCCTTAATTTAATTATATTGGAATCTGTAATTGGACATTCAATATTTTAAGCTCTAATTATATTTCAGCTAAATACATATTGCAGACACTACGGTTTGTTCACCTTCAAATATCGTGGACCAAAAACCTAGGGGTCCTAACGAGAAACATCGTTTTTTAAGGTCTCATTCATCACTCCCAAGTATTGTAGCGATATCCAACCGAAGCAGATACGAGTTTTGTCATTCTATAATGTTACTTTAAAGCTTGATTTCTTTACGTCTATGGCTAGGCTTGTTTAGTACTTGATATGTAGGAGCGTTTGTTTGATTTCATGACTTACATTAACAAATGACACCCCCCGACGAAATGCTTGATGTTTAAGTTTGAATTATGATCGAAGTTCTATTACTTTGGGTCTTCATTTCGAGATCTTGTCCTAAATTTGGAGTTCTAAATTAGTATCCAATTATACTTTGTTCATCCGTCCCTTATACTTTAACTTTGGTAGTAAACAACAGACTTTGGTAGAAACAGTACTATTACAAAACAATTAAGGGGAATCTCTAAGATATCGCATTTTGGATTCTAAGCTCGTTTAGTTAGGTTTAGGAAACAAAAGATTGGGACCTAACCTTTAAGAAACAGTCGGAAGGAAAAGCTTTACAAAACTACAATTCTGAAATCTCCTTCTTCGGCAACGGTATTCTAGCAACAGTAACCACTACCCTTTTCTGTTTACTTATTGACAATTATTTTATTTCGTATTTTTCGAAACATTTTTTAAGTTATTCTAACAAATATTCAAATTTCTTTACCGCCAATTTCATTGTCAATGAACGAGTGATAAACCAGTACTTAAAACTTTATTAATCATTTTAGTACCACTGGAAATTAAAGTAGGAAGCTATAAAATAGAGATATGTTTGAGTGTTTTTGGCCTCTTAAATTACTATCGCAAACAGTTACCTCACCACATCGACTCTTTTACGTGATAGCCTAGGAAACAAGTATTATATGAAGAAACTAGAAAAATATTACTTTTACACCGACTTAAGGCCGGTGAATATATTTGTGCAAGGAGAATTTTCGTTGGTTTTCAGATGTATGTATGATTTACGTCTCTGAATAAACCTATAACCTAAATTTCTTTGAATACCTTATATGGAGTAATATTTATTTATTTTTTATTTATTTATTTATAAACGAAGAACTTCGACGACATCAGGGACGATAATACGATCCGTGGGCCCTCATAAGGAAACGAAACCTCGACTCGGATCGCGAAGAAAGAGGCTTTTAAAGAAGGTGTATGTGGAGGTGGTGGGATGGTGCTGATGCAACTATTTCAATCACTCCACCACACCAATCACCTCAAAGGCTTGCTGTTCATACAACAACAAAAGTCGCATTGTGGCTTCATCAATTATATATTTATACTGTTAATGCAGAAATATAAAGGCCAGGCTAATAAAGGTCTGTTGAAAAAGGTAACAAATGAGGAAGTTTGCTCTTTAAGCTAACGTGCATTTTCGAGTACCAATTGTGATTTCATCACGGGTTTTATGTTTTCAACTCGATTTACGTTACATGTATGAAACATGTTTACATGCAACTTTTTTCACCGACTCATGCCTATATTGTTGAAATAAATACCTCTGATTTTTTATGATATTTTTCTTTCCACTTGGTGTATTCATTCACGATGAATGGATCAATATAAAAATAAATAGAAGTAACAGCCTATATATCTATATATCGGAAATAGAATATAAACGGTACAATGCATATTACATGAAACGCTTATTTAATATGAATTCTCGACCTTCGCAAGAGGACGGACTATAACATCTGAATCGTATAACAAAGAACATAAAGTTATTAATGTTGATATGCTTATAAAAATTTAAAGAATAATTTATATGAATAATTAATCTAAGGTGATTAATAAAGTGGAAAATAAGTAAAATTCTATGAAAAATTCTTCAATTTCCATTTAAGTAAAAATAAGGAATTTGTGGGAACATATTACTTACGATATTGATAACTCTTTGATTTTTAATTATTGAGATTTTTCTTTTAATGTGGAAAAGAAAAAATAATATTATATACTTTAATACCTTGAATTTTGTAAAATCAATCAAGTGTGTGTATTAATTAATATGATTAAAATTAGTGTTTATGATTCATATAAATAAAAAAGATTAAATCAACAAAGCTTAATCTCTTGCTTTACGAAGAATCAGTTTATATACGATGTCATAAATATCTAATACAAACCTATGTTACTTAGATAACAACAATACTAAAGTTATAATACGCTTAGTGTGGTTTGAGACTTATTTGTTTCAAACTACATTAAAAGATTAAGCTCTTACAAATTTAAATTTGCGCAAGCATACTTATAAATAACAAAATATATTAAATAGATAGAAAAAAAGAAAATGGAAATAAATATGTCACATAATGTGACATTTTCAGTGAGAGAAGTTACAGTAGTTAAATTAAGGTTCTACTGTAATAAATTCTCAACGTAATAAATATAAGGTCGGGAAAAAGTTTTTTCGTATTTAATAAGTAAAAAGTTGTAGTAAAATCACATTGATTGTACTGTTTGTATCTGGCAGAAGACATTTAAAAAAGAAAAATAAAGTGTAAAAACGGTTTCTCTCCATTTTTCTATTATTTTTTTGTCTAAGAAATTCGATATATTTTGAAGTTTTATTACAAAAAAGATACTAATATAAAGAATTATATTAAGATGCAAACCGAGAAAAAAACTTGAACTTTTATGGACTTAACGCAGCGTCATTAAGAGTAGCACTGAATTGATTCAAACGTTTTCAGTTCGTGAATTTTGATAACAAAGTTGAAGCTCGCTCTGGTTGACCTGTTACAGAGTTTACGTACACACATTCCAACTTTATACTGCCCCTAATGTTAGACTAATTGACGTCCACAAAAAAAAACAACAAGATTTTTTTTATAATAATTACATGACTTTAAATTATATCAAAATTGTTATGGAGTGATGAAGATGTCCGTTTTGCCTTTTTGAACACGGCGATATGTTTTAGTTATTGATCACCTGCACAGAATACTTGAATAGTGTCATAAGCCTTGCGCAAAAACAGAGGCAATCGCTCGTTGTCCTCTTCCCTATTCCGGTGTAATGCGTGTGCAATAATATCAATGGAAGGTTCAGATGGTACATCAGGGCGACATACAAAGACTAGATAACCTAAAATACGTGATACACAAATATTGCTCCTCGGTTGGGAATTGAAGTCAGGACGTTTGACGTAGCAGTCAGGTATACTAAACACTATACCACGACCGTTAAGTAGTAGTACTATAGATATATCTCTACATATAGAGACAAATGCGACTGACTGATACATAATTGTAGAGCCTAAACTACTGAAGCTAGAAACAAGAAATTAAAGACAGTTTGTTACTTACGTGATGTAACTAAGATTTCTTTTCGACTATCATTGTGAATTAATAAGATTCGCAGTGATCTATAACATCATTATCATCGTCATAATATTTATTTCAATAAAGGGCTTAATTATTTTAATTTGTGAACTTTGCATGGGAGTTTTTTCTACATGCATTAAACATTTTATGCACGAAATGAAAGTAAGATACTTTGATTTCGTGTCTGGAATCTATGAATAGTTAAATGAACTCAGTTGTAAAGTTTTGATTAGTACAACTTGGTTTAATTCTTTTTTCTGCTTTTTTTTTAAAGGCACATGAACTCAAAAAAATAGTTTAAACCTTAATCCGATTAATACACTTTTTTAACACTCAACGAACTGAAAATTATTCACAGCTGAACCTAGGTCTCACCCAATAACTGCCATAGAGTACAACCCTGAGCCACCTACACCCATCTACTTCCAGCAGACTTGCATAGGTGGTCACTCCAACAAGTGTAGTGTCGTCGTTTTATTTTTTGAAGTTTGTGTTACGCTCTTGGTCTTTTGACCTCTACAGCTTTAACGACACAGAGTCGCGAGCGGAAAGGCCCGCTGAGTAGGGAAATATCGTCCTACAGCGGCGGTGACCAATAGGAGTTTGCCACTCGACAATCTGGAGAATCTCCTTTGGTAGTATTTTATAATTGGCCCGTTAATGTCCATAAGTCCTCACGCCTAGGCTTTTAAAAAATATCCTGATAATATTATATAGATACAAATTCAGAATTCAATATTTAATCCTCATCATCTCGTTGGGTTCCACCACGTTAGGCTTTTCTGCCACGCACAACCACTCTGTGCAATCAACTATCGGCGCGGTATTTCGGAACCGATACGAACCTTCAAAAAACAAGCCTACGCCTTCCTCAAAGCCTTGCAGTGTATCTGCGACTCCTCTAGGGTTTTTGGTAGTCATAGGCAGCGATCATTTAGTATCGTTTGCCACCTATTCTGTAAAAAAAATAGGTACAAACAGAGTAAACACGATAAATGGTCTCACACAGTTTAGTTTCTTCGACTCAATTGGGGAATGATAAGATCAAAATTCTAGCTCGAAATGGCATAGCACTGTCGTGTTTCGTACAGTCAAGGCTGCCAGCGCATATTCAACTCCTCTCGTGTTGCGAATGTCCATGTGCAGTGGTAATCACTTATCATTGTTGATACGATTATCATTGTTTAGTCTGTTTGTACCGATTTTACACAGAATATATGGCAAAGGTGCAAGCAGCTCAACTGATGTTAAGTGTCAAAATGTCATCCTCATCATTTCGTTGGTTGGCATCCCACCACTGTGTGCTGTGTGTCACGCGAATTTTCCTGCCACGCACAACTACTCTGTGAGATCAGATATCGCCAGCGGTGTTCCCGCACCGAAACGACTTAGGAACTCTGAAGAAAAGAGCCTACACCTTCCTTAAAGGCCGGCAACGTATTTGCTTCTCCTCTGGTGTTGCGGATATTCATGGGCGGCGGTGATCACTTACCATTGGGTGGGCTGCATTTTCATTTTGCCACATATTCTTTATATATATACAAGTCTGGCCAAAAATACTGTTAAATAAAAACTTTTCTTATTTTCAACTTATTAATTATTTTGAATTTGAAACACGTGTATATTATTTTAAAAACTTCATTCGATTTTGCACAATTTCACATATTTTTTCGTGTTCATTATCAAATTACAATATGGAATGGGATGTTAAAGAAAATAGGATTACAGTGATCGCCTTGCACAAAGTGGGTATGGAGCCGTCGGTCATATTCCAGACACTTTAAAAGCTTGGTATCAGCCGTATGTTCGTATATCGTACTATCAACAGATACAACAACACTTCCTCTGTCGAATACCAGAAAGGATCGGGGCGGCCGCGTGCTGTTAGAACTACAAAGGCTGTTAATGCTGTTAAAGCCAGAATTCGTCGAAACCCCATCAGGAAGCAAAATATCTTATCGCGAGAAATAAAGATTCCTGCTAGGACTCTGTCGCGTATTATAAAACGAGACCTGAAGCTCGGTGCTTATCGTCGATATACAGGACATGCCCTAAATCAAAATGCCTTCTGTCGCGATACAGAAATATCCTCTTTACCGATGAAAACAGTTTCACGATTGAAGAACACTACAATAAGCAAAATGATAAAGTGTACGCTCACAGTTCTAAAGAAGCTGCTCAAATGGTCGGAAAGGTACAACGTGGTCATCATCCTTGGATCATGTTGTGAAACCTCAGCAATACACTTTTTGAAAATATACCGTGGACTTTCCAGTAGGACTCTGCACCTGGTCACAAGGTACGAACTACCCAAGCCTGGCTTGAAACCAACGTTCCAGACTTTATACGAGCTGAAGACTGGTCCTCATCTAGCCCAGACCTCAGCCCTTTAGACTTCAAATTATGGTCAGTTTTAGAGGACATGGCCTACTTTAAACGACACGGCGACATTGAGTCTCTTATAAAATCTTAGGAGCAAGCAGTGGTGAAATTTCCCTTGGAAACAGTGCTTAAATCCATAGATTCGTGGGCAAACAGATTAAAGGCCTGTATAAAAGCCAAAGGGGCCATGCAATGGAATATTTTTTTTTTTGCTGAGACTAATAAATATGTAGGTATAAATTTTAATAATATTACATTACTTCATTAAAGATTTCACAGACCGCAGCCATCACTAACCGTCAGGTCAAATGTATGCTACGTTATCACCCCATATATTTAAAAAAATATCTCAACCCTCATCTTCATCATATCTTTAAAGAAGCTTCAAAGATATTTATTGTTAAAACTCTTGTTAACAGTGTTAACAAATGTAGGTTTAAAAAAATGAACGGATGACAATGAAAAGTGACTACATTTATTTAACACAGATCTTAAACAAAACTTCTTTTTACACTACAGTACAGCACGCGATATTTTTTGCAAACCTCAAAAGGGCCGTGGTTTATTCTCACGAAATGAACGAATGAATATCAATATCATTCAAAATAATTCTTATTATATATTTGATTTTTATTGTTGTTGAAATAAAAAAATACATACAAGTTCGCCTCGCTAAATGTAATTATGCAGATCTTAGACATGAGCTCGTTTGAATATTACATTGAATTAAAATTGCTAGACGTATCACGTTACCTTTGCAAGTGGGTCACGTATCTGCCATCTACGTGTCGTGTTTACTCGTCGACATTTTTAAATAATATTTGCAGTGACAAAACGAGCACACAGCTCACCTGATGTAACTACGACCCATGATATCTATGAACACCCTCAACAAAGATTCAAGATGTTCGTATGTCGTTACACCTTAGGAGTGAAATGGAATGGCTGTCATAAGGTGGTCGTACTTACACTCACCGTACGAAGCACAGCAGGGTTATACCGTTATTTTACACTGGTGTGAGTTAAGGGTGTGGTCCATCTCCGGTCGAACCGACCCATTCGAGTAACAGTCAGCTATTAGCTGCAGAGCGGCTCTATCAGTGTTAAAATAATTTAGTTAAAAATCATATAATACTTAGAAAGAGAATCTGCATTATCGTTTCAAAAACTTAACATGAATGGACTTAAGTTAAACAATGCTTGCTAATTATCTAATTTCCAAGTTGAAGATATAAAATACTGAGATGAGCAACTTGTAATTGAGTTGCAGGTCCTTATTTCGATTATCAAATAATATCAATCAGTCAATCAAAGATATTGATCGTCGATTTATTCACCGATCTCATTCTCAATATCACTTTTAATTTATTTCAATTTAACCCACTGTGACCCTCTTATTAATACGGAATACCAGGTCTGATGATCTCTTATTCGTGATTGGAGTATTAGTACTTAATAAAAAATAAATATAGTGTAATTTTTACGTAGCTACACACCGAGTTGTTTACTAAGGACATAAGGACACCCAGACACTCGGTATGACATTTTTGAAATATCAAAAAATAATATATATTTTTTCTTAACATTAAATTCATTTGGATTAAGGGAATAATGGACAAGTTAATTTCTATATAAAAAATCAAAGAGTCCACTATCGGAAATAAGCCTTCTCTAAAACAATTTTAAAAGGGCGATTCACGGAATTTATGAAAAGAAAACGACCCAAAAGATTAGATATTATAGGACGCTTAACTGATTTTAATCAATCAACCACCAATTTTTATGAACTTGGAATAATCTGGAAAAGATCGCAATTTTCTTGTATTGTTAAGTGCTGGTATGTCTAATTGAAATTATAAAAAGAAATCACCCAACTATTCGCTAACAACCAATATTTTTGACTCTTGGTTGGATCTTCTAATATTCATTCAAGCCATTATAGGTTGGCTCGACAGGAAATGGACCACAGCTTTACGGAACACCAAAAGAGAGATAGCAATATAACTCTGCTGTGATTCATATGGTGACAAACACATACGTACATACCATAAGTATTTATATTCTAAATGAGGCGATCGCAGTTGAAAGACTTTAAAGCTTGTCTTATAGGTGGTCTATACTAGTTTGTCACCACGATAATACAGCATAGGGAATCACTATTTTAAGAGGTCTAAATTTACTTCTTTATATTCATTTTCAATGAACGATATTGTGTGATCTTATTTTTTTAAGGCACCAATATGTTTATGTTGTTTATAAGTATGGAATAAATTTACCTAGATATTTATCTCTCTATTCTTATTTTTAGTGAAGTAGATTGATTGTAAAATAAAACAAATGTTTAATGCAAAATATCCAGGGTTAGAGGGATTTATTTAGTATTAATAAAATAGCCCGACCTTTCTTTTACCTGGAGTTTTCAGTTTATATAAGTTGTATTGATAATTGGATTACCCCTACCCACAAGCTATTGATTCATTTGATTTCCCCACAAATGTTGAAATGTATTAATAGCGTTTATGAAGGTTTCAACCTTCACAAATAAACAAAAGAGGTTTCACAAATATTAATATAGATTCAGAATCGGATATGGATAACGTAATTACTGGATGTGGTCTCTGAGCTTTGCCAAGATCTTATAAAAAGAAAACTTAAAAAAAATATTTTAGTTTAAAACTAGACTGAAAATATAATTGTCTCATAATATGTTCTTAACTCACAAAATACAGCTGTGTTCTGTTGTGTTCTGGTAAGTTAAGGGACGCTTATTATGGGTGACGCGGTTCCATCTAAGTTCTCAAGAGTAACGACGATTCTGCGATGATTTCTTATCGAGGATAAATGAGGTATCATAAGCCGCAAGAATCACTTACCATCAAGTGAACAGAAGAATCACTTACCAACAAGTAAAGGTTCGTAGGTTGGAATGGATCGTCAATAGCGACGAGCGGACGTAGGTTCAAATCCGCCATTCGATCATTGTCGTGCAAACACAAGCAATTTCAGCTTAGTTGGCGGTGTTTAACCGGAATATTAGTAATGTTAATAACATTGATTTTGTGTTATTAAAAAACATTTTTTATATATATAAAAAAATTGTGCTCGTTTATAAGCCCCAATTGAGAAATAATTCTTGCTTGAAAATTTTGTAGGATGATTAAATATGTATATATAAGGAAATATTAATAAGCATATGTTAGCTTGTCGTATATAATGTAAATAAATCATCAAAAATAGTGATTAAATATAGTTACTTATTTGCAACAGAATAATTAATATGAGATAAAGGATACGATAAATTATAATTTATCATATATTCAAAATTTGGTAAAACATGTGAAACAATAAATTTGCAGAATATGAGATAAAATCGTTCGGTTATTTTCCGTTCCGTCATCCGGTCGTTTCTGTGCGGTTTCCAACAAGCGAATAACAAAGAAAGTGGATGGGATCAAAAAATTAATTATGTCATGAGTGTTAAGAAGTAAAAATCATTGTAAAGTTGAAGTATTAACAATAGTCTTTCTTTTGAGAGTTATTAAACATATAATTAAAATTTTCATAGTATCCAAAAAACGTGGCTATCATAACGTTCCATTAAAAAGATATAATCTTTCTCATTGAAAATGTAACGTTTTCCTGGAATGAGCAATAGCAGCGACAACTTCGGCTCGTAATTCTTTATTTAGTGGCAACATTTTCGCAATTTCCTGTGGAGATATTGCGTTCGCATATACTCAGTAAATATTAATAAAGAAAAGCGTGTTTTATTCCTGAATCTTTTTACATTTACTGTTAAAAAGGCTTTAGGCTTGTTGAGGATGGATCTAAATGTCATGGGCTGCTCTCATCGCTTGCCATCAGATGAACTGTGTGCTCGTCTATCACATCTAATATTAAAATTTATTTATTATTCGGTCACAAGTTCTAACCTTCAAAGTTCAAGTTCAAAAATAACAGAAAAATAGCTGAATCTTCACAAAACCAGCGCAAAATACGAAAAATCCAGCAAGATACACATGCTGTATCATCACCGGGGAGTATTTTATTACCGGAAACGTGAGTTCCGAGCGTTCGCGTCGTAGACAATGGCGTTAAATCTACACTAATATTATAAAGCTGAAGAGTTTGTTTGGTTGAACGCACTAATCCCAGGAGCTACTGGTTCGAAGTGAAAAATATTTTTGTGTTAAGATATAAGTTGTGAAGGCTACATACGCTAGGTATAGACGTAAGCTATATACATACGCTATTGAGATATACCAAGCATCCTGAAGTTTACGCGAATTAATCGCGGGTACAGGGAGTATATTTACATATATATATATGAATACGTATAGGTATATCGTCTCGATAGATATCATTGTCTTTTGGAAGTTTCCCAAATCGCCTCGAGTACTTGAGACATATAGTATATGCTTAATCATTATTTATAAACACAGGATGGAGTCATTTTGATCCTAGGCGCAACATGAGATACAATATTACTAAAAACTAATACGATTTCAATATACCATTACGCACATGAATTCTTAGTGATTAGGGATTGTGTTCATATTTTGTTCATAGCATATGCCCGCGACTTAATCTGCGTGGACTCCTGAATTCGGTTCAGAGAAATGAAAGCTGTGTGACTATAATAGCTATATGTCGGTTCCTTAAGAGTATCAATTTCCCAACAAAAAAACTTTCACATTAATAATATTACTACGATAAACCAAATCTGCACTTAAAGTTTCGATTTGTTATGATTATGAATGCAAGCTGTCGCGTAAAATGAATATATTTATCTAAAACTCTTAAGTAAATCCTATTAAAGACCTAGAAAAAGTAATAAAAAATTGCATGTTGTTTATATTGTGTTGCCCTTAAATAGAACTAATATATAATAAACAATAGAAGTAAGAGTAAGACCTTTCTCATGAACTAAACATGAATTGCAAACTTTGTTTTGCTATTGTTTTGTAGTTTCAAAGGGAAATAGTTATTGCTCTTGAAAGCATTTACAAATAGATGAGGAAAGGGCATACAATTCTCTAGGAATTTGGGATTAATATATTTTTTTAAATATAAGTATATTTAGATTAAAACAGCCGTCATAAAAGTAATAATCATTCATAATTAAAAGTTTTTATGCCACTCAAAATAACAGCTTATATATCATCATCATTATCACAGCCTATGATCACCGCTGAACTTAATACTTCACCACAGATTGCCACAAAGCACCTCTCCTCAGCAATGATGAACCACCAGCAACCATCGCCGTCCCGCAAACTCGCATAGGTCGTCGATCCATCTAGTAGGTTGTCCTACACTGCGCAGTCCTAGTTATCCACATTAAGCGATGTAGGTTAATTAAAAACAATTCTCGTCCCAGATGCAACTAAATTGTCTCGTTACATGTTAATGAAGAATCCGAGAAAATTTTACAAAAAACAAAGTATCTTTTACTACTGTCATAAAAGGTTTATGTGGATGATACTGTATAGAGCACGCGATATTTATGTTAGCGTATTGTTGACTTGATATATTTTTAATGGATGTTGAATTTCCAAACTGATGTTTGTTACTAAGCTTAAACATCTGCGATTAAGCAAGCCACGTACTTAACTTATTTCTAAAATTATTCTTATACATCTAGAAAGTTGCCTTCAACCTTATACTTTTATTTTTACTATTTCATTGAGAGTAACAAAAGAGCACAAAGTCATCTGATGGTAAGTGATTCCTGTGGCCCATGACATTAACATTCATACTTAACAAGGAATTATAATGCAGATGCGCTTTCACCCTTGAGCACTTAGATCGAATGCCTAGTCACCAGTAATAAAGATCTCCGGATCAGTCTGCACACACTAGCAGAACACAGTAACATTATCCCGCTATTTTACGCCGCTGGTGTTCCCTGCGAGCGTAGTCCTACCCCGATCGAGCTGACCCATTCATTCTGCAGCTAGAAATAAACTGCAGTGTAGCTCTACCACTGTCAAAGTAGTAACTCTACTACTCAACTAAGTTCCTGTCTACGAGACCTGAGTATGAGGTATATTGTGCTTTAGGCTCTAGCTCCGCCAGTCGCAGTGTAGACACAGGTGTGGGTGTATTCAGATAAGGAGTGATGGCTGAAATAGCACAGCTGTATTTTAGGATTGTCGTTATTATAATAAGTTTTACTGTTTTACAGACAATTTTCAAGTTTTAAATAAGTCGTTATAATAAAAGTTATAAATTGAAAAACAACTCTAGGATAGTTATAAAAATATTTTGATTTTTATAACTATCCTAGATTATTGTACGAATATCCATTAGATTTTTTTAATAAGGGATAATAGAACGAAAACACTTTGAACTTTATAAATGTAATAAGATTTATAAATGTAGAAACATTGAAATTTGTCAGTTTTTGTCGATACAGTCGGAGTACTGTGTGCAGGGTTACTCTTACTGTTCGTAGGTAATTGAAGCAAAACCTTGTTACAAAGAAATTATAGTAATATTCATTTATTCCTTTTTGGCACACATAAACAGCTAAATCAGGTACTGTAAAAACAAATAAAACAAACAAGAAAAACTTTTACCTAATGAAAAAAGAAAAACAAAAAAAAAGATAAATAAATTAAAGACAAATGAAATCTGCTGTGCGCCAAATAAAGAAAAAGATCTTCACTCGGGTACTGTTGTGACTCTGGGTCACAACCCTGATCTTCCGTGAAGCCTACACAAGATAAGTGGTGGTACTCATTATAAAAACTATAAAAAAGTAATAAAAAATAACAAAAACAATAAATAATAAAAAATCATACAGTAAAAAGAAAATTAAAAATTATAATATAAAAGTTGAGAAGATAAAATGAATGTGTATTTAACAGGTTGCAAATAACAATCAGAGAAAAAATTAAAATTTTATATCGGGTGCCCACATGATTAATTCATTTGAGTTTGCTATGGTGGTTAGAGTATATGCTCCGAATAAGGTACGTATCATGATTATCCCTTTGTAATTCTATTAGATACCTATTTAATTTCGATATGAAATTAACCTTTATACAAATGATTTAATTTTTAATCTCCCTCAATCCTAGTCATTATAGCAGAAGGTATTCTGCTCTCTTTCTCTGGCAAGAGACACGGAAAATAATGCATAATCAGGCAATTTATTCGAAAGAGTAGGCACTAGAAAGAAAAGTAGTTTGCACTACTCCTATGTTTCCAGGTGGGGCATAAATGGATCGTCTCCACCAGGTAAGCATCACACTCTCGCAGAATACCAGCGTAAAATAGCATCATAACGCTACTGTGTTTCGTCTGGTGGGAGTAGGGATCCGGTGACGAGATCTTCTTAATCCACGATGAATGTGGTGTCATAAGCACCTGTATCATGAGAACTGTGTCTTCGTTTGTCGGCCTCAATACAATAATGAAAGCAGTAATCTTAGTTGTAAAAATGTATAAAGTACTATGAATATATTATATATTAAATATATAACAACAATACCTGACACTTTCTCGGCCATATACGTAAAAAGGGTCAAGTAGGGACAAAAAAGTTCATTGTATGACCGGTCATATGGAGCGTACACTGAACGTACCTATTGTGGTGTTTTTATATAATTTACGAATCGTATACGTGAATAGCTTAGTCAGCTGTCACCCGGATGTGGGATAATCGGTGCATCTCTAAGAATCAAGTACATTGAAGACAGGAAATTACCTAATGTCATTGTTGTCGCAAATCGAACGATTAACACCCTAATCAGCAGTCACACGGCAATGGAGTGATCTGTGCATTTCTAATAATCACCGTACAGAAAATAACCCAATACCTTTATTTCGCAAAACGAACTCTTAGTCGGATCGGGTAGGTTCAGACAATTTAGATTCATATTAAACTAGAAACCCGCTCCGGCTTCGCACGGGTTCTTTACAGAAAATATAAAATAGCCTATTGTACTCCGAGGAGATTGGTAAAATTGGTTGAGTAGTTATTGAGTTAAATCGTAACAAACAAAAAATCAATCTTTCCTCGTTATACATTATAATATTAATTTAGATTATTTTTTGAGTGGAAATTATTTATGAAGCAAACAAAACGGAAAACATTTAGATTAGATTCTAAGCATATTATTTTAAACATAAAAAAAACTTAAAATATTTCTTTGTGTACGACATTAATAACCTGAACACGTGTAAAAACGAACATATTTTGTTTGGAAGTAACGCGTGATGGGGCAACATACAATTGCCCGTGCGAAAAGCACTGTGTGCTTAAGTCTACTCTCGCAACTTTTAATGTTTGACCCTGTGCTTTATTAATTGTCATTAGAAAACGCTATTTTTACGGGAAATTGTAGCCATTTAAATTGGAAAGGCAATTCTGTGGGTATCATGGGAATTGTTGGTATAAAAACAGTTACACCAATATTTAGACCTATTATTATTTGTGTGGCGTGATTCCAGGAGGCGTCAACTAATTCAGAAATTCCGTTGGATAATGAACTGCCTCTTTATCCACAACTGTGTGAACTACAAGTAGTAGTATTGTGATGAAGCTTCGAACTTGGAAAGAATAAATTTATTTATTTTATCCACTTGCTTATTAATGGATGATAGTATATCCCTTTCTTATTATTCACAATAAGAAAAAAACAAACGAATTACTAAAACTACCTAAAGACATCAAAAACAAAACAAAAATGTGACCTTAAATTATCGAACGCAATTATACTTTCCCAGAATGAAAACACAGTATTAAAGTATCACGCGCGCGTTATCGTTCGGCTTATTAGTTAAACAGTAGGCAAGACGGTGCCAGGGAGGAGGGGGGGTCGGTGAGGCTCTTGAATATTATTTTTATATATTTTTGTAATTAGAATTACTTCTAAGATATTCATTTATTACATCAAGATTTTCCATCTATTACCTCGTCACTTTTCTGTCAATAACAAGGTCTAACTATAATAAAAGAAGTTATATAAACTCATCTAAGTCATATCTTGTTCAACAAAAAGAATATAAAACCGAATAAAACTAGCGAATACTATTCAGTTAAAATTAGCCAGCTACAAACTGGGAGATATGTAACTAGACTATTTTATCTTCGTCTTGAACTTGTAATCTACAAAACATAAAGTTTATACGCCAAGTTATACCGACGTATGAATTACCTTTAGATCTCCTCCACTAAAACCGACACTAACGTCACATACAAAAGAGTTCTTCCTTCATCGATCTTTCAAATCTCTGAACAAAATAAGCATATCACGTATGAATGACCGTGTTTTATATTTTCCGTATTATATTTATTTATATATTTTACTTTTATATTTATTTATTTATTTATTAAATGGATTACCAACGCAAGATACAGTATTTATATTTTATACTATACAAGAATAAGGTATTCTATGTAACTGTTCCTACAATTATAGGTAACTACAACATGCTTAAAATGAGTAAATGAATATAAACTTAAAAACAGGAATTCAAAACATAATTAACAAGACTCGAAAAAAAATTATGAAATTGTTAACATTAATAAAAATTAAGTTTAAACAAAAGTTAACTTGCTCTGGAATAGACAATATTAAATATGAAACAAAATAAAACTATTATCGATTATCAAACAAAATAAACACAAATATTCAATAACATTTCATTAAATAATAATAATAAAAATAAAAAGTTAAGAAAAAATATTTCAAAGTTGAATACAATTACTAGGAGAATTTAGGTTCATGTCTTTTCTTTTTTAAATTTACAAAAAAATGGAATTAGAGAATATAAAGGAGCATCGGGATTAGCATGTCACACGTACATATTAAAACAAACATATAAGAAAAAAGTAAGATCTACGTAAGATTTTTAATCTATCTCTTAAATTTTGTGAATATAAATATAAACTTTATTATTTTATTATATTTAAACTAATTAATATGAATATAAACATTCAGAACTGTAGCAACAAACATTTTTAGGGTATAAAATAAAAACTGTTTAAAAACGAAACGCAAAGTCATTTCATCATCAGTGAAATGATTGTATCGTCATCGATTAGTCAACCGGAAGTGGGTGAAAGTTGAATTCAAAAATTCCATTAAATTCATACATACATACATCTCAGAATATCAGCTTGTATATAGCGGTTGTGTTTCGTATGGTGAGTGCATGGTTCCAGGTACTCAACTACACTTCTAATTCGTCAGGGTTTTCGACATATGTCTAAAGTCGTTGATGATACAGACTACAGTCATGACGTACCATCAGGTGAACTGTGTCCTCGTATATCGCCTCCAGTACATAAAAAAAACATGTACATACATGTCTAGCTAATTATAGCGTGTTAATAAAAAATATTTTATGAGTATAATTCACGGAAAAAGCAACTCGGTTATCATGCAAATAGCACACAATGATAAACCCCAAACCCGTTTTATGCACAATAAAAATACTCTCAAAATGGGAACTCGCAAACGTACCTTTATTCGAAGAGCAAACTGCCCCTCGTATTTTCGTTTTATGTACACAATCTACAAATTTATCGGCACCACATATAGCGTCAGAAAAATACGGATCGATTCAATTCGTGAACGACCACAATATTACAGATTTTATTTTTAAAGAATACTCATTCATCAATGCCATTCCATTAGCATTCCGGTTAAACACTCTTTGTATTAGGAGATGTTTCACGAAAATCGTCGAATGACGGATCCGGAGTTATGACGTTAAGTTTCGTAGACCGTACCCTAAGCCAGCGGTTTTCAACCTTTTTTTGTCAACGGTGCATTATATATACTATTTACAAATTAGCGACACCCTTACATACTAACATGCAAAATTCCCCCAGGTTATCTTAGATGAAAATATCATATTTGTAAATCTCGAGACACACATGACAGGTGCTTGCGACACAGCAA
This sequence comes from Teinopalpus imperialis, assembly GCA_029286865.1. Lineage (NCBI taxonomy): Eukaryota > Metazoa > Arthropoda > Insecta > Lepidoptera > Papilionidae > Teinopalpus > Teinopalpus imperialis. Next base: position 17,489,198 of record JAGSMU010000003.1, read on the forward strand.
TGTGTCGCGACACGGTGGTTGAGAACCGCTGCCCTAAGCCTCTTTAAGACTAAGGGCTATTGACGCTTCATGAATGTCGATTAAGCTCATGTGGTCATTTTCCACGACTCTAAATTTAGCATAAAGACCCAGTCCACAGCCCTAGTTGCACGTGACTTAAGCAATATCTTATGACCTAGTAATTATATTCAAGTAAAATAAAATATATGGTAACAGTACAAAACAACAATTTAACCTAACAAAGATTATAGAACTTGTAACTTTGACTAGGAATCGAACATTCTTAATAATAATTTATTCCAAAAATCAAATCAAAATCAGGTACAAATTAATCAATACAATCGTAGAAAACAAAATAAATGAATAAATGGAAAACAAATGAGTCCTGTTATGCGCTGAACACAGAGAAAGATCTCCACTCAAGTACTTTATTGACTTAGCGCCACAACCTTGATCTTCCTTCATTGCCACACCGTAAATAACACATAAACAAAGAGGCATATATAAAAAAATACACAATAGGCGGTGTTATTCCTTTGGATAGACAGGATCTCAACAAAACTAATTATAATTTGTCAATATTGTTATAAATAAATAAACATATGTACGTGTATTTATTAATTACACAAACATAAATATGTAACATTCAAAACGTCTATTAATAACGGTAAAACCAATAAGTATGGCTAAGTATAAGCCAAAAATCATTCTTTAGAATATAATATTTTTACACATTTCATTAACGAGCTCAATCGAAGTTACAAAGCTCTTCACTATAATATATATAGTATTTAATTTCTTCAAAACCACGTTAGAAAGTAAATTCTCCATTGTGGGTATTGCGTAACGAAGCGTTAGTAACGTAATGAGTTCATAACAAAAAATCTTATATTTATAGAAAAAAACCCTTACTCGTAACGACCAATCAGGAGTCACAGATAATGAAGTCCGCGTCTAGTTGATCTTAATATATGTATTATATTGTATTTTATATATTTGTTTTATTATTTTTATAGTATTTTTATTTATTCTATTGACCAACCAGGCGGAAATAGAAAAAAAAGATATCCCCAAAATAATAATAATAAACTTTGTTTTCCTTTAAATGTACAATTTGCTTTAAACTTAGTACTAACTTACATTACATCACCCAAGATAGTAAGCGTCCATTGCCGAACTAGGTTAAAAAACCCATATTTCAGCATTCAGCACCGTTCCCCGTTCCAGAAAAATAACTTTGTTAATAATAAAATGGTACATATTAAATAAAGAAAATACTTAATAGTAAAGAATTTCAATGCAAACAATGAAACTGTTATAACCATGTTATTTATTTAATTTTTTTAATAATTAAATCCATATTCGAAACCCTTTGGATTGCAAATTTACGTGCACATGGCTGTCGTGGAGGAGTGCTTTTTATTGTTTGTCAGGATATATTCTGTTTCATTAATTCGTTTATTGATATGTGGATAAACTAACGCCACATATAGATTTTATAAATAAAACATAATTTATTATTGAAATTAATTTAGTTATTGCAATCTGGAGATCTTTCACACACTGACCAGATAGTTTGAAAATAGAAGTAGCTTTTTATGTCGCATATAGGAACGTAAACATAAAAAAGCTCTTTGGCTTGCAAGTGATTCTAATTAATCATCATCAGATTCCCTCCTCACCACCGGTTGACTAAAAGAGAATGCCTCCACGCTAAGTCCATGCTCTGTAAATTTTAATACACAATAAAGTTTTAATATATAAATATAAAAAGTTTTACTCACTATTGCCCTTTAAATTGTACTCTTACCGTGCCCATATACGGTTCACTTCAATAAAGAATTAAATTATATTTAAGTACTTTTTAATCTTTTAAATTTGCATATCACCGATAAAATATATGTAGCGTTGAGACCTTCCTCAAAACGTTCTGAAAGGTCGTAAGCTGTATTGATTGTTTATTCAGTTCAGTAAAATATAATTTTATAAGCGAATATTTTATTGTAATGTTTAGGTTTGGTAAAGCCCTTTGACCGTCGTCAAAAATTGTCTATCACATGCCTTGCATTCAATTTTCTTTTCTCTTTGTATTCTACAATGACATGTATCCTACTCTTATCTTATATGTCTCTCCATTGAAAATAATGTGTAAAGATTATTTTATACGTGACAAATCCACGAATCAGTTTTAAAATAGCTGAAGGACAAGTGGATCGGGATAGACTTAGTAGAGTAGAATAGAGTAAAATATAGTAGGGTGGAGTGGAGTACAAGAGTACAATAGAGTAGAGTAGAATAGAGTAGCATAGAGTACAATAATGTAGAATAGGATAGAACAGAGAAGAACAGGACAGAACAGAACACAACAGGACACAACAGGATACAATAGGCCACAACAGGATACAATAGGACAGAGCAGGACAGAATAAGACAGAACAGGACAGAAAAGGACAGAACAGAATCGGACAGGACCCAAAAGACACAAAGGGAGAAAAGCCGGATGAAAAGAGGCGATGGGACAGGCATTTTGCATTTTGAATTTTCCTTAGGCACCGCAGTGTAGGTGATAAATAAATGCTATAAAATTCAATTACTATTTTCATTGGAGCTACCAAGGCGTTTAAAAAAAAATTTCATCGTATTCTAGAGTGATCAGAGTACCTGGCTTCTATATCGTCATTCTTCAGCTCAATATTTGCTGAACACAAATACTAGCGTCAATAGCCTAATGGCCTAGAGTATGATCTGCGTAACTTAAGGTCGGAAGCCTTTAAAGTATTGAATTTGAAGTATTTAAGCTTATCAGTTGGAGTATGTAACTCGAATGGCAGTAATGTTAATGGCACTATTATCATTCTTTAATAAAATTCGAATCTGAATGATGTTTACCGTGTCAGTAACTTTTAATCCAAACTTACCTCCATCCATATCGCATCTACCATATTACTCGTAGATCACGATGATGACGTTTGCGTATTACTCTTAGATCACGATGAAGATATTTTCATAAATACTTACATCACTTTAATATAGCCTCCAGTCATCTCATCATCATAATTATTCCTCTGCTAAATAGACTATAATAGAGTATGATCCTAAGCCACCTACCAGTACCATCCCAAGCATTCATCGTAATCCCGCGATCTTGCATAGGTCGTCACCCAATCTAGTGGGGATCGTCCTGTGCTCCGAGAGAGTCATCAATCATCTATTATTAACAAAGATAATATATCCGTAGTCTCAATCGACCAAGTGGCATGACAAGTGGTATGGTGAAGAGTTTATGTTAGCGATTAAGGCTTTAAAATATTTAATGCACATAAACATTCAATCAAGGTAGAAACATGGTAGGCAACTTAATATTGGAAACCGATAATTTGTATTCAAATTTCATAGAAACTTCTCCCTTTGTTGATTGGAAAGCGTCGGCTTCGCACCGGCTTTTCTGAACGAAAAACTCAGCATTATACTATAATGAAGAAAACAGTTATGCAGAAGGTTAATTCTATACTAACATTTAGTAATTTAAAAATCATTTCATATTTTAAAACTGAATAAAGCTTTCAGGTGTATTGTTAGTATACTTTTCGCTTATAATTAATTTATTATTTATTTACTGTTCCGTCCACTTCACTGGGCATAAAATATAGTTTATCTTAAGCTTGTTAATTTCTTACCATTAAAGGGGGTGAGCGATAACAAAACTTGATGATACAATGTTATTTGTTCGGAACAGATATACTACGGACCCTATAAGTATTTCTACGTTTTTTTAGAAATATAAATTTTATAGAACAGGTGATAAACGAGCAAGCAGCTCACCTGATAGTAAGTTATTACTCATAGACATCCATAATAACAGAAGAGTCGCAGATGAGATGCCGGCCTTAAAACGTATATCACTTGCAGTTAACATTTTATATTATCCAGACGTCTGAAAGTAGATGAAAACTGGATAAAAATACATTATAATCATTTATACCTACGAATATACATTTAAACAGGTCAAATTCATGCAGGTCAATAATAACAAAGCATGCTTATATATTGTGATTTGTGTTCATTAAATATTATTCAAGAAACACTGTCAAACTGCGGACCAGAGACATCAGACAATTTATATTGCTTCTAAGACACGCCTGGTGATTGAAAGAAGCTGGAGACCCAATCACTGGTAAAGAGGTTTTACATGTTAATCATCAGTAGTGTCAATCACATTCGTCTTTACTCCACTCGCCATTGATGAGGGCCACTTGATATATTTTTTATATGCCTTACTTTTATGTTTCTACATTATAAGTTTAATTAATTTGTGTGGACCGCCAGCAATTTCATGCTATATCACTAACTTCCCAACACTGTAAAGTTCTGAGTCTGAACCACTGAGTCCGTTTTAAAATACTTCTGACTCAGACTGTTAATAAGTTCGAGGGGAAGGTGTATTTGAAACTTTAAGACTTGTTACGCTTATGTCCAGCGGCAGTTTGCCAAAATTTTGTAAAATGTTTTTCTTCTGATTCTTTGGCCGATCGCTTGTTTTGAATATATTTTCCTTTTATAATATTTAAATTTAAGCCCTTTTTGAAAAAAAATTATTGAAAGTTCAGTATTGTTGTAGAATAAAAATTAAAGAACTGGCAGCTTTCCATGGTAGTTATGAAGCCAGTTTCTTGCTATGAATGGGCACTATGAATGGTTCACCTCGACCGGGTGAAGGACGTGGTCCTCACAGAATATCAGCGTGAAGTAGCAGCGTGGCCTAGCCGGCTGCTATGTTTCGTTTGGTGAGTGTTGGTATCCGGGAACTAAATAACAGTAATGATTTTTCATCTCAGTCCTCAGAAGTGATGACGCATGTGCATCTTGAATCTTTATCTTGACTTAGATGTCCAATCCATGCAGTCATTAATTACCATTAGTTGAACTGTGTGCTAGTTTGTCGCCCCTAATATTATAGAATAATGTTAGAAAAACACATTCAATTGATGGTATTTTTGTGGTCCACAATATCCCCGGTCGTTCTTGAAGAGGAATCATAATACTGAGAATTCTATGAAAGCGTGGTAACTGCAAATCATTATTGAGTTTAAAATTAAGAAGACTGAAGGTGCTCCTAGTAATTAATTATATTTTATTACTGTTACGAATGTTCGAAATTCGTGGAAAAAACTTCTAAGTGAAATTACAAGTTTCCATCATATGACTGTCAACTATTGATAAAGGTTGACAATCCGAATAAGGGTGTACTAGTAGTAGATATATCAATTGAATAATACACATCTAGAGCGCGTAATCACATTTGCTAAACCCTTGCCAAAACGACCACAACACAAGACAAAGGGGGCACTTTACAAGATGTCAACTCGTACATCTTTTTTTAAATTAATACAAGCAATTGCTTGTCTTCAATTCCATCTGGTGTTAGTTTAAGTGATAATATAGATATTGATGGTATGGAATGTAATACCTGTGTATACAAGTTAAAACTAAATATTGCAATTCTTGGCATGGTTTTTCCCCGGTCAAGTCGACCCGTTCATGTTGCAGCCCAAAATTTGTTACAGTATGTCTCTTACCTTTGTATTCATGTACAGCAAAGTATTAAATCTGAATGAGAACAAAATAAATGGTAAGAAAAATATCAAGAGTCGTTAGAAAATATTTTTTTCTTCGATAAACAAGTATCAGATGAACGAACTCCTTGAACGATTTTTATACTTAAGTGGAACACGGTCGTAACTCTCTAAGTAAAATCGTAAACTTATAATACCTATCGAAAGTGAGAGGTATCGACTTTTTTATAATAAATTTTGTATGACAATCGAGGAAAATTACATGTGAGAAATTTTTCGGCGTTTGGTTTTAGGAAGTGCATCTTACAGAGATTTTGATAAGTTATTAGTTAGTGATCAAAAAAGCCATACTTTGGTATAGTGTTAAGAATTACTATGTGCCTTAAGCACAAGTTATCTCATCATCATCGGCCTGTAGCAATTCCCTGCTGGATATAGGTCTCGCCACTTTTCTCGCTCTTGGCTATACATCCAGTTTGCACTGCTAGCCACTTTGCACTATCGCTGGGTATAACGAGGCAACCGCAAACTTGGAACCGTGGTTTATTGGCGTTGCTCATGGGAAGTTATTGTCGTAATAACCATGCTGTGTAAGGTTGGCTTATATATCCTTAGAAGAAGAAGATACAGTGGTAGCACTGTATCTTCTGTAAATCAGGATCGACAGCAGCAAACAAATAGAAAACTAAACTCCACGCCGTTTTCACTGAATTTACTATGGGGATTGTTCTGAGGAGTTATTCGGATTCATTCCAGCCGTTGTGTTTAAACATCATAAATCAAGAAAAATTCATAATGTTATCTTCGTCGTCTGGATGGATGGTAATCCAGCACTGCGCGCTTTATGCGAAATTTTCTGGCACGCACAACTACCCTGCGGAATTAGCTGTCACCAGCGGTATTTCGGAACCGATACGACTTAGGGACCTTCAAGAAAAGAGCCTACAAGTTAAAGCCAAGCAGCGCACCTGCGACGTCCCTGTTTTTCTAGATGTTCATGGGTGGCGGTAATTGCTTACCATTAGATGAGCTGCTTGCTAGTTTAACCCATATTCAACATAAAAAAGAAGTAAAAAGAGAACAAAATCTACTACTATTATAAAACTTTCGAATTCATAATATAAAAATAATTTAGGATTGTCTCTCACGTATCGTGCCCAATGGACATCCCTTATGTCGTAGCAATCGTAATAGGGCTACAAGAGATCTTCGTTTTGAATAACAAAACCGTTTAATGGTCCTCAAGGATCGAGGGCAACGGGAAAAAAATTGGCAGAAGAGCTAGAATGGTTTCTTTTATTAAGCTTCATAGTTAAATTACCATAATTTACGATTTCGTTTAGGATCGAGTGCCAAACGCTTAAAAACTATTTGGCGCTGAATATATTATTGAATTTGAAGATATTTTATTATGTAAGAATTTGTGATCAGTCAACCAGTTATTCTGCAGCATATTTATAAATATAGCAACACAAAGCAGCTGTCTTTCGTTTAATGATTAGTTGGGTTGCCTAGATCTCCCAGACAACTCAACTACTGGTAACAAGGAATTTCATATGCATCTTGGTGAGGATAGATGTCTTTGTACTATTTTATGAATACCAATAAAAAGCAATAACAGACATCCATACGTTTTCATTAAATTTATACATTATTGACAAGATCAAAAAAATCTGAAAGAAAGTTCTTTTTAGTGTATAATATTTCGCATTTAAGATTCTTATTTCTTTAATAAAGTTGACCAACAATTAATATATATCCAGTCCCATACAGGTGAGCATCTGGTTTTTTTATTATCGTTCGACAGAAATTCAGGAGGCAGATTTTACTGAGAATCCACAAAAAATGTATAGAGGCCAGAAAAACAAACGTCCTTACAATGTGGCGTTTATGTGACTGTCAAATATTAAAAAGAGAGACATGATTGGGTCGGCTCGACCAGGGAAGGACCACGCTCTCACAGAATACCGGGGTAAAATGGTAGCATAATGCTATTGTATTTCGTATGGTACTTGTAGTACCGAAGCATTCGATGTCAGTTTTTAAGGGTGACAACGCATTTATATATAGAATTAAAGGTTATACATCACCATCAGGTGAACTGTGTGCTCGTTTGTCCTCTTCCAAACGAAACTTTCATTTCAGTAAAGAAAACAGGCATTATTTACTGCTTTGGAACACTCTGCGTTTTATGTTACTTCAGAACTTTTGCAATACCAACTCGAACGGTCGTAAGATAAAGCAATAAGTTTGTATCGACAATTGCCATATTGCGTCGTACACATGTTTTTTTTTCTTAGATTTTATTTGTACGTTATATCATAATTCATGGAGCACTTGTTACACTCTAGAAACAGGACAAATCCGCGATCAGTCAAACCCTCGCATACCCATTAACAGACATACACAAGTGTAATACTTCCAACACACCATGGTGGTTCTTCAAAACTTTAATACCGTAAACAAACTAAAATGTGTATCTGGTTATGGAAGAGTAAGTCATACTAACATAGGTATTTCTTATGCTTATAAGGAATGGAAGTAGGTGAGAAAAAAAGAAACCCTGATCACTTGCTAACATAAATGTATAGCTTAGGGACGATATTTGGTTTTGGATACAAGCCAGTACTTGTCTACAACCCCACCTGGTTTCGATGTAAACAACAATTCGTCTTGTTGTCTGATGATGAAAATTTTTTTACTGGTTCAGTCAAGATGCCTCTTCCATCACTTTTGTGATTGGTATGAGAAATGTATGTTAATTTCGTAATGCAATCATGACGATATTTTTCGATTACTGCTAGATGACATCACAACAAAGCAGTACATTTTATAGTGCCGTTGGCGCTAACAGTGTCATTTACTCGTACATCGTCCTTATCCCTAATCTGATGTATATTAATTGTAAAAGATTCGGAGAAAGATTGAGACGTAGTTTCAAGTACATGGCACATACATAGCGGTTCGAATCCGTTATTCGACTATTGCCTTGAACCATTTCCTAGCACAAGCATTTTCAGCTTGCCACTCCAAGCTGAAAATGCTTGTGCCAGGAATATTAGTAAATGTTATAGTTAAGTAATTATATATTTTTGGTTTTGTTCTAAAAATTATGTATCTGATACTAAATAATATGAAAACCGCAATTATATTTTGATATAGTGATTTCAAAAATGTTTGCTCAATTCCTATTTCAAATATTTTCGTTTCAATTTCAGCTATCTATTCGAAGATTCCGAACACAGCATAAAAACTGACAGCCGTGTACGATTTATTTAGGGCGTGGATAAATATCTACGCCATAAGATCCACACTGTGAAATTTTGTATTGCGGTCTTGCCCTCATTAATAAAATATAATTTCCATTTTCTGAGAGTTCGTTTATCAATGACACTTCTGAGAGCCAGCGTCATAATTCCACTTGATTTTCTGCGCAGAGTGCAGATTAAAATCAGCACAAATTTGTGAATTATTTTCGGCAACAAATAGATTACACGGCTCATTAAAGTATTTACCGGCCAATTTTATTTTTATCATAGCTTCACTGTAATGTAAGTATCAACGTTATTTTCAAGATGCATCCATGATTTTATTATAACAGATTTTTTATTACAACTTTACGTTTGTATTAAATAATAAGAAAACCTTATTTATGATTTGCTTTTATTTTTTTACTCTTTAAGAAAAGAAAAGGTAGACTTTAAAAAAGAGGTATAGAATAACAGTGTCGTAGCTAGATAACAAGACAAGATTGAATTTGCAATATTAAGTACGTCACTAGCTGACTCTGCCGTTCTCAGTTGTAGTATTTATTTTTATTAGCTAAACGATCAAATGGATGAAGTTGGTACTGGCGTGCCATTTCCAAAGTTGTTGTAGAGATGTGATTATGTAGAATCGCAAGCGGTGGATTGGCATGAACCCACTACTGTCCTGTCTGTCTACTCTACTGTACTGTACTGTCCCGCTCTACTGAGCACAGCAGTGGAGAGCAATTTGACCATCTCTCTTACCAAGTGATCAAGGGACTGAATATCAATCGATGTGAATATATATCCGAGACTAGCTGAGACAACAAAAGAATTGTTTCCAAAATGAAAAGATACGACAAAAGGTGCCTTTTTAGATGTGAACATGTGTCCTTAGTTTTGAATTTGACTAGATTTAGTCAGCCACGCTTCCAAACTTGTGTAACAAGATCACAATTTCAGACGCAAGTTTCTTCCGCCACCTCGTTGATGTGTTCCTAGTAATGTTGGCAGCATGGTATGTAAGGCATTACCGATGACAACATCTGATGCTTCATGACAATAGTCTTATAATTCTTTTGGACCATAAGTTCCTAAACTGTATCCTAAACCAATAGGCTATTAATGCTTATTTTCTTCTTACTAACGCAAAAATCGCCTTAACCGACGAGATATAGTAACATAACGCTGCTGATTTATTTGGTAAGTGTAGTGACACACTCAGTTATTGGTTACGAGGGATTCCATTTTAATCCCCATGGGTGTTAATTCGTTTGTGTACCGGTATGTCGTTTTTTTTTGTGTGTGAGTATTGCTGTTGGTGCAGAAACCTTTACAGCTTTATCTAATTAGAGTCGCGAGCGGGAGGTCCGCCGAGTACGGAGACAACGACGACAACAGAGGGGCGATAACACGATCCGAGGGCCCCCCATAAAGAGGTACGAACCCTCGACTTGGCTCGCTATCTAAAGGTAGTGTTTATCACTTATCACTAGGTGAACTGTGTGCTTATTTGTACCCCACAATAATATAAAAAATAAAACCAGCAAATAAAATTTTGTGAGTACGTACTTGTGAACATGAGTGGAAAAAAAAAACAAAATTAACTTTTAACAAATTATTAATTCTTCGAACTATACCAGGGATTCAGTAATTAATAAAATTTGTTTTATAATCGATTACTGCGTTGATTTTAGGATTTTTTTAATTTCGGCATGTTATATTTTGTCGGTATTAAGCATGAAGTCTTATGCAATGTGTTATATGTTATAAAAAGAATAATAGAAATAAAATAAATAAATTTATTTTTGTAAAAATTTTGAATTTTAAAAATCAAATTCGATTACATTTATTTGATTTACAAATATGTAGAATTATAAATTCAGAACGCTGCCTGTCATCGCCATCGGAATACTGCAAAGATGTTCGTAGGTAGTTAAAGCAAAACCTCGTTACTATTTCAACTCAATGATTTGAGATCTAAATCGATAACTTTTGGTCACCTTTGAATTACCTCTATCTGGATTCTGTCCCTTAGAGAAATGCCGAGCATAGCGCTTGTCCTCCAATGGGCAGAATTACTTCTATGCATAGATCATAGTGCAGGTATGTTTATTTATTTATATATTTGGGATAGCTAGCAAATAGTACACTTAACCATTTATATAAACCAATTCTTATTTATTTGTTTATAAATAAAGAGAGATACACAATCAACAATACAATTGTTGAATGTTTACTAAATATTAATGATTTGCCTTTACAGGTGTAAAGAAAATTAATGTTTTCAAATCTATATATCTAAGCGAGTATATATTTCTTAAACTTATATTTTAAACAAAAGAAAGAAAAAAATTAACAACTTAGAGAAAAGTGAATAAAAAAAAACTTAAACTGGACATGGGGATACAAATTTTTCCTTAAGCTTACTCTCTAAAAACGCTTTTTTTAATGTAGTATTTTTAATACAAAGAAACTATGCTTTGAAATACATTTAAATCTATATAATATAATTTATTTAATATTTAAATATATATAAGTGAGTGAAATGTCAACGAAAACTTAAAAAAGTAACAGCTTACGTATAAAGCATATATATGTACATAAACCCCACTGCTGGACAAAGGCCTCCTCTCTAGAGAGGGTGTTAGACTATAGTCGCGGCACCACTGTGGATTACTCTCACTCCTGACAGTTAATAAAGATCTCTCACCATCATCTGTGTGCTCGTTCGTCAACCCCCAATGCAGTACATAAAAGCGTGCATTTTATGGCTCTTCTAGAAAGCTTACAAGTTATATAGTATCGGAACTTCAGACTTCCGCTTACTTCGGAAGTTACTCAATAACAAGGTTATTGGTAACTTAAAAATATTGTTTTAGTCTTTTTTTAATAGATAATGTAACATTTCATACCGTCTAATATGTACTAAGGAATTATTTTTTATTTCTTTGCTACTGAAATTTTGAATTGTTAACAATCTACAGATGATATATATATATATAATATATATATATATATAATATATATATATATAATATATATATATAATATATATATATATAATATATATATATATAATATATATATATATATAATATATATATATATATATAATATAATTTATTTAATATTTAAATATATATAAGTGAGTGAAATGTCAACGAAAACTTAAAAAAGTAACAGCTTACGTATAAAGCATATATATGTACATAAACCCCACTGCTGGACAAAGGCCTCCTCTCTAGAGAGGGTGTTAGACTATAGTCGCGGCACCACTGTGGATTACTCTCACTCCTGACAGTTAATAAAGATCTCTCACCATCATCAGTGTGCTCGTTCGTCAACCCCCAATGCAGTAGATAAAAGCGTGCATTTTATGGCTCTTCTAGAAAGCTTACAAGTTATATAATATCGGAACTTCAGACTTCCGCTTACTTCGGAAGTTACTCAATAACATGGTTATTGGTAACTTAAAAATATTGTTTTAGTCTTTTTTTAATAGATAATGTAACATTTCATACCGTCTAATATGTACTAAGGAATTATTTTTTATTTCTTTGCTACTGAAATTTTTGAATTGTTAACAATCTACAGATGATATATATATATATATATATATATATATATATATATATATATATATATATATATATATATATATATATATATACCTGTATATTGCCATTTCTTATATAAATCAAGTTTAAAAGAACAAACTAGCCTCTGTTACACGAGAATTGGATTCGTTATTCAACTAACGAGCAAAAAGTCAACGCTAGTAACTAGTGGGCTCGATAATTGTTATTTGTCAGTGATATAGCAACGCAGCTAGTTTCTAGGTGCGCCATAAAGGAATGACGACCGGTATAGGCCATTGTATCTGCTTTGTTTCGTCTCGTCAGTGTAGGGATCGGATACTCTGATAACTGGTTTGGAGATATTCCTCGGTGATCACGCATCGGCATTAGGATTCCTTATCAGAAATCAAATTGAGTGTCATGGAGTACAAGAATCACTTACCATCAGATGAACTACATGCTCGTTTTTTATTCTTATTACAATAATAATTTGCTGGGAAAAAAAAACTGACTATATTGTGTACATAATATACAAATGAAAAAAATGTCGTTTATTACTGAAAGTTACAGCTTGAATTTCTGTTTGTTTATTAATTAAAATTAACAGAGTCACTCTTACACGAGAGGTGGATACGTAATTCAACTAACGAGCAAAAAGTGGAGCTAGCGTCGAAAGTTCCGGGAACAATAACTTTTTCGACTGCCAAGGTATTTATTAATGAAAATACGTGGGTAAAGAAATGAAGGTATTCTACGTTTAGGTAACAAAAATTATTTAAAAAGTTGTCCTTTAATAACCTTGTGGTGTGGAGTGAGGACTTGTCTAAGTTTACAAGGTGACGATGGATTCAGGTGGCATAATCGTGCTTAATGGCAATCAGTGGTGGATGCTGTTTTCCGAACTGGAATACGATTAATTCGTAATATAATAATTATGCTAACAAGAAGCCCTTTCGTGGTGTAGCGGTTATCGTACTTGACTGCTGCGTCACTGGTCTATTTCCAGCCACGGTACAATATTTGTTGCCACCACAAGTTGTTTATTTTCAACCCTGACGCAGCGTCCACACCTTTCTCCCATCCTGGAGGACAAATCATTAAACAAGCATATAGCGTACATTCGTAGTATATATATTCGACTTGATCATTGCAACTTGGGCAAATATTTTAAAGTAATTCCACAGATAGTAATTTAGAAATGACAATGGGCTGATCTCTTAACTCATAGAACCGATGATGGATGGAATAAAAGTTCTCAAGTCGCAAACTCGTATAAAGAAAGCGAGTATAGGACATTCCCCCAATAGGAGTCATATAATCGAAATTGAATAGGTTTGAACTCACTTGTTTAATTATAATGAAATATAAGCACTTACATAATATTTTTTATTATTTTGAGAGTAACAAAGGAGCACACAGTTCACCAGGGGTAAGTGATCCCTGCGGCCCATGACGTCCACATTCATTCTTGACAAGAAATCATAAAGCAGATGACATCCTTGAGCATTGAGATGGAATGCCTCGACACCTTTAAGAATTAGAAGAACAAGAATAAATAATAATCAGTGACGGTGGTAATCCAAGACTAGAATCAGACTAATCCAAGATTTAATTTACAGCTGGGACACAAACCTCGGATCGGTAAGCTTAGCATAAGTAAGCGGAACGTTTTACAATGTTATCAATTGCACTTCGGCCGAGTGCTCCATGAACGGAAAGCAATCAGTGAGAGTGCACGATCTAGTTGTACTAAGCCCGACAATGATATATTACATGCCCTTAAGCGAATGGAAGGAAATAAACGTCTTGAAAAAAAGGGTATATTTTAACCAATCACTTCCATGTATTTATAATATTCTTAGTTAAAAAGTATTATATAAATTAAAAGTGATAAAAACCAACACCGTCGTCATTTTAGTCGACACCTGAAACGCACGAATATTTGAAAAAAAATAATCTCATTAGTATCGATGCAGTGATAAGAAAAGTACTAATGCAAAGACAAGTGATGTGATGAGGATCATAAATTATTTTATTCAACTCTTCCTTTCGGCGTTAAAATAAAGTTGTATAGAGCTGCTGCAGTTTATTGCATTAATACGAGTATATTACCTGCTTAACAGAGATTTCAGAAAATTGTAACACTGATTACTTATTTCTTATTATTTTAAGAAAAATAAAAAAAAAATACCTATATATATATATAATATATCCGAAGAATAATAATTATGGAATATGAGTTCCGATGTGGCATCAACGGGGCACAAACGGCACATAACATCAACAACGTTTACGGAGAGGACTTAATTTGGTCAATAATAACGAATTAAAGGCGTTTGTGGAAGCCGATGATACTCAGTCTGCAGCCGAGCTAGCAGCAGCTTTTGATGTTAACATCAAAACAATATTGGTCCATTTGCCACAAATTAAACAAAGTAAAAAAGCTTGATAGATGGGTGCCCCACGAACTTAACGAGCGCCAGCGCAACGTACGCATGAGACCTGCTTCACGCTGCTTAACAGGCACAGAAATGAAAGAATTTTGAACCGAATTGTTACGAAATGATTGTGACTAAAAGTGGATTCTGTTCGACAATCGAAAGCACTCAGCAAGTTGGTTTGATCCTGGTTCAGCACCAAAGCAATGCCCTAAATGAAAGTTAATGGTCACCGTTTGGTGGTCTAGTGCCGGTGTGATTCATCACAGTGTTTTTTCCAAACGGCATGAGCATTACTGCAGATATGTACTGTGAAGAACTGAAGACAATGATGGTGAAGCTCACACATCTCCAACCAGCTTTGGTCAATCGGTCGTCCCCGCTGCTCCTACACGACAACGCGCGACCCAATACTACACAACAGACAGTCTCCAAGCTGCAAGAGTTTGGGTTGGAAGCCCTCCCTCATCCACCATACTCACCCCAGACCTTGCACCCACCAACTATTACTTTTTCCAAAATTTGGACAACTTTTTAGCGGCAAAACAATTCAATTCTCGAGAGGCAGTACAAAATGCCGTTGAAGAGTTCGTTGCCTCCCGTCCAGCTGATTTTTACAAGAAGGGCATCAATAAACTACCACTGCGTTGGCAAAATGCATCGATTACATGGGTTAATTACTTTGAATAACAGAAATAAAAAGTTTGAAAAAAAAATACTTTAACTTATTTCATACAAAACGGCAATTTCAAAGACCTATTATATACTCTGTGATGGGCCCTAAGAGTCCATAGTAAGAACATTAATGGTGATAAGACAATAGAAGTATTAGCGGTAGAGCTACACTGTAGTTTGTTTATAGATGCAGAATGAATAGATCAACGCGACCGGGATAGAACCATGACCTTTACTACTGGTGACGAGGCATGCCATCTTAATCCTCAAGGGTGACAACTGCATTATGATTCCTGGTCAAGGATGAATATAGATGTCATGGGCCGCAGGAATCACTTACCATCAGGTGAACTGTGTGCTTGTTTGTTACTCTCAATGCAATATTAAAAAAAGAAGAAAGTTGACAACACTACCATTTGTCTGCAACCATGTAGTATTCTCCGCGACGTTATTACTTGGGCCATACTTATAACATAGATTATTTTTCCTCCTTTGTGTTTTTTTTTTAGTTTGACGTAATAAAAGTATACTGTGTTGGGGTGATCCTCTAACAATAAAGCTTTAGCGTATTCCTGCGGAAAAGCCATGTAGTTCAACCCGAATAGTAAACAAGTCGATGTTATTTTCATCTGGAAGCTGCAAATTAGAAGAACAGTGATTAGTGTTTATCTTCAGATGTTAGACACCATCACATTATATTACATACTATAGTTGACTCAGTCAAATCCAGCTTAAGAAAGGTTTTTTTCTTTGACACCAGTACACCAGCTGAGTATAGAATTATATGAATATACACTAGATCTAAGCTATATATAAGCTGGCACATTGGATTGTCGACGTTATTCGGACCCTGGTTCATAAATGGGTCGGAATGATCAATGGGTTAACAAACAATTATATTTATAAATTTACTAACTAGCCTACTTTAAAGAATGAAAAAAGAAACGAGAAAATGGGTCCAATAATTTCGGAGAAAAGATACGCACCGAAACCAAATATCTTTTATTATTTGTAGTCTTTTAAAGTAAAGTTAGTGACAAATAAATACCAAACCATTGTGGATTACATGCGACAGTTTAAAAGTTTGCAAACAAAATTCCCCTTTTAACAAAAGGAAGTGTTTCCATAAATATACCGTCCAAACTTTCATTAGCCTTACCAGATGACCTCGGGTCAGTATTGCATGTCATCTTCTTCCAATCGTCTCTTTTTTCCAACAATTGCACATCTTGCTACATTCTTATCCACCATCAATCCATCCGTATTTTCATTCGCCCAACCGTTGTATAGACGAACAATAAAACAATGCTTTTTTTAAGTTATTTTGATTTGAAATTTCGTAGAATTACATATACAAATAATTAAAACGATATTTTTATAAAAAAATATATTTTAATAACAAACTTTAGAGGTAATATGAAAATGAAATTATAGCACCAAAAATTAGATAAAATTATACGATCATTGAATTTGCTATGTTAACTTCGATACTTTCTATTTACATACATACATTTTTAGGTGGCATAACTCCTCCTATCCTAAATTTAATAATAGAAATTTTATTCACCTGACAAAATCCATTACCTGCGCGCATGCATACAAATTGTTGTATACACATAGTTGTACACAAGAAGAGTGACCGCTCAATAGATTAGCGAACTGAAGTGGCAATGGACTGGCCATATAGCACGTAGAACCGATAAACGATGGGAAAGAAAGCTTCTTGAGTGGCAAAGTGTGTATCTAGCAATCATAAATTATCGTTTGTTTATAAATATATCTGTTGCTCATATTTTATTTAAACACCACACCGGTGTGATTTATGTTGTATATATTTCTATTAAAACAATTGTTGTTAGGAATAGTGTTTTGAAATTTAAATAATTGATGCGTTTTCGATCTTAATTTTTGAAGTTTCCCTTCGATCGCAACAATTGAAACCACTCTTCTTATCGATTTAGAACACCCGGGAGTTAATACAATTAACTGTACAAAAGCTAATAAATATACATATTATTGTATTATTAGTTATATTATTATTGTTTTAAGTTAGTTAACGATAAAGGGTAAAATTTTATACTTTCAACGACTTTTATTGCACTCTGAGTGCATGTTTTTTATTTTAATATTTATATCCCTAACAGCTATTCAATAAGACTTAGATATTTATTTATTTAAATTATATTATTCACACCTTACACAAAGGGGTACGAAAGGCGGACTTAATGTCTTAGGGCATTCTCTAACAATCAACTCGTGGCGTGGAGAGAGAGATATATGTATAATTAAACATATATGTATGTGGTTAGGTTCATTTTAAGTAGGTATTAAAACTTACCTAAAGCTTTATCGCACAAAGAAAATGTTACGTAATACTAGTAAAATGGAAAAAAAATAGTTTTTTTTTATTTACTTACATTTTTGTAACAATCAATGTCGCCGTGGATTTAATGCAGATTTTTTAAATTTGCTATTAACACTGCCCTAATTCCGGTAAACCACTTCAATTAAGCTTACAATGCATGCGCTAGGACTAGGAGATGTTTCACAATAACATTCTAATGGCGGATTGCTCATGTACTGTGAAATTAAAAGATAGCGGACACGAAGCGAGTTACAGCTAAAAGTCAAAGTCAATTACGATTCCGTTTCACGATGACGGGTTTAATTGCACCGAGTGCGGAGAGCATATTTCTTTATTGCATTGAGGCTGACAATTGAGCTCAAACTTCTCCAACTGCCAAGTGATCACTGCAGCCCGTGATTTCCGATAATGAATCATAACACAGATAGCGTACTCACTACTAAAGACCAAGATGTAAATAAACAATTAATGAGAGTCTTAAGATTCACAAGATGAAACCCACTAGTACATATTTTTTTGGTGTTCTGTGATGTCAAGGTCCTTCCCTAGTGGAACCTAAGGGCCACTACGATTCTTTTATGAAAGGAATTTCTTTCTTCTTAATATCCTAAAGACGAAATGGCCAGTTGATAGTACACGATTACAGTTGTAAGCCACTGGTGCTGGTTTCAATTTTCATTGTACCCTATAATTTGCTGTAAAACATCAGAGAGCGACTCGAATCGTCGACGACCGAGGTCTCACCAATCGGTTGAATTCTCTAGCCCTGCGGACATCAGTACCCTCTGCATTTTTTATCGTATATACCACGGGGAGTGCTCCGAAAAGCTGTTTGGAACGATTCCTGCTGCCGAGTTCCGTCATCGGACGACACGCCAGACCACCAGATTCTATCCTCACCGCATGGATGGCTGGCATTCCTCTACTGTGCGCTTCTCGCAGAATTTTCTGCCAGCTGCCTTGTGGAATGGTTTGTCCTCGGCGGTTTTTCCAAACAAGCTGACAACGCATCTGCAGTTCCTCTGGTGTTGCGATTGTCCATGGGCGTCGATAAGCATCTCGGTGTTCCCGCCGCTCGTTTGCTCCCGTTTTTATATATTTTATAAAAAATATATTTTAATAACAAACTTTAGAGGTAATATGAAAATGAAATTATAGCACCAAAAATTAGATAAAATTATACGATCATTGAATTTGATATGTTAACTTCGATACTTTCTATTTACATACATACATTTTTAGGTGGTATAACTCCTCCTATCCTAAATTTAATAATAGAAATTTTATTCACCAGTCAAAACCATTACCTGCGCGCATGCATACAAATTGTTGTATACACATAGTTGTACACAAGAAGAGTGACCGCTCAATAGATTAGCGAACTGAAGTGGCAATGGACTGGCCATATAGCACGTAGAACCGATAAACGATGGGAAAGAAAGCTTCTTGAGTGGCAAAGTGTGTATCTAGCAATCATAAATTATCGTTTGTTTATAAATATATCTGTTGCTCATATTTTATTTAAACACCACACCGGTGTGATTTATGTTGTATATATTTCTATTAAAACAATTGTTGTTAGAAATAGTGTTTTGAAATTTAAATAATTGATGCGTTTTCGATCTTAATTTTTGAAGTTTTCCTTCGATCGCAACAATTGAAACCACTCTTCTCATCGATTTAGAACACCCGGGAGTTAATACAATTAACTGTACAAAAGCTAATAAATATACATATTATTGTATTATTAGTTAATATTGTTTTAAGTTAGTTAACGATAAAGGGTAAAATTTTATACTTTCAACGACTTTTATTGCACTCTGAGTGCATGTTTTTTATTTTAATATTTATATCCCTAACAGCTATTCGATAAGACTTAGACATTTATGTATTTAAATTTTATTATTCACACCTTACACAAAGGGGTACGTAAGGCGGACTTAATGTCTTAGGGCATTCTCTAACAATCAACTCGTGGCGTGGAGAGAGAGATATGTGTATAATTAAACATATATGTATGTGGTTAGGTTCATTTTAATTAGGTATTAAAACTTACCTAAAGCTTTATCGCACAAAGAAAATGTTACTTAATACTAGTAAAATGGAAAAATAATAGTTTTTTTTATTTACTTACATTTTTGTAACTATCAATGTCGCCGTGGATTTAATGCAGATTTTTTTAAATTTAAATTTGCTATTAACACTACCCTAATTCCGGTAAACCACTTCAATTAAGCTTACAATACATGCGCTAGGACTAGGAGCTGTTTCACAATAACATTCTAATGGCGGATTGCTCATGTACTGTGAAATTAAAAGATAGCGGACACGAAGCGAGTTACAGCTAAAAGTCAAAGTCAATTACGATTCCGTTTCACGATGACGGGTTTAATTGCACCGAGTGCGGAGAGCATATTTCTTTATTGCATTGAGGCTGACAATTGAGCTCAAACTTCTCCAACTGCCAAGTGATCACTGCAGCCCGTGATTTCCGATAATGAATCATAACACAGATAGCGTACTAAAGACCAAGATGTAAATAAACAATTAATGAGAGTCTTAAGATTCACAAGATGAAACCCACTAGTACATATTTTTCTGGTGTTCTGTGATGGCAAGGTCCTTCCCTAGTCGAACCTAAGGGCCACTACGATTCTTTTATGAAAGGAATTTCTTTCTTCTTAATATCCTAAAGACGAAATGGCCAGTTGATAGTACACGATTACAGTTGTAAGCCACTGGTGATGGTTTCAATTTTCATTGTACCCTATAATTTGCTGTAA
This sequence comes from Teinopalpus imperialis, assembly GCA_029286865.1. Classification (NCBI taxonomy): domain Eukaryota; kingdom Metazoa; phylum Arthropoda; class Insecta; order Lepidoptera; family Papilionidae; genus Teinopalpus; species Teinopalpus imperialis. Next base: position 17,509,861 of record JAGSMU010000003.1, read on the forward strand.
AACAGCAGTGAGCGACTCGAATCGTCGACGACCGAGGTCTCACCAATCGGTTGAATTCTCTAGCCCTGCGGACATCAGTACCCTCTGCATTTTTTATCGTATATACCACGGGGAGTGCTCCGAAGAGCTGTTTGGAACGATTCCTGCTGCCGAGTTCCGTCATTGGACGACACGCCAGACCACCAGATTCTATCCTCACCGCATGGATGGCTGGCATTCCTCTACTGTGCGCTTCTCGCAGAATTTTCTGCCAGCTGCCTTGTGGAATGGTTTGTCCTCGGCGGTTTTTCCAAACAAGCTGACAACGCATCTGCAGTTCCTCTGGTGTTGCGATTGTCCATGGGCGTCGATAAGCATCTCGGTGTTCCCGCCGCTCGTTTGCTCCCGTTTTTATATATTTTATAAAAAAAAAATAACGAAAATTTTATTCACTTTTCAAGTTTGTAATGGGGCTTGTACTTTACTTATTTATAATACAATATATGGCAAACGATGATCAGAGTCAGAAGATGATCTACATCCATCCTGTTTGGGATTCAAGATGCACGTGCATTATCACACCTGGTACTTAACATCAACACAACAGCGACCACCTTCCCCAGTCAAGCCGGTCTATTGATATCACCGCCTGAAAGTAACTGAAATATGGCTCTCTCAATATTAAATATATCCATGCTACAAATACTAACATACTATATTTAGTTAAGTGTTAACTAAAGTAACTGTCATAGCTCAACGAATTAGCAAGCTGAAGTGGCAGTAGACAGGTCATATATGCCGCAGAAGGAGAGGCCACTGGGGCAGAAAGGTTCTTGAGTGGAGATCGCTAATCGGTAAACGTAGTGTAGGGCGCCCTGTAACTAGGCGGGGCGTTGATATTGACAGGACCGAGGTCAGCGTGCCATGGAAGAGACATATGTCCAGCAGTGGACTGATACAGGCTGATGATGAGTGTGTGTGTATGTGAGATACCACCGTAGTCGGAATAAACCAGGAGGATAACGATAAATATAATTTTGTTATTTCCATTTAAATAAATCTTTGAACATTTGGATTATGATCTTATTTTATTTGTCATGAAATTGAGTTTGTCTGAAGGACATCCACTCACTTTAGAAGTTATTCAATAACACGCTTATTGGTTTTGAAGTTTGATACCTCTTCGCTTTGCAATTGTTTATACCTGGTCGTCTTTTGTTTGGTACAATTCGGAAAGTATTGATAATACTGGCAATATTGTTTGTTATTAGCCGAGCTTTGGAATTGTGAGATATAGTCGTTTTATCATCTCTCAACAAACGTGGTAGAGCAACGCTGCAGCTAGTTTCTTGCTTTTATATGAATGGGTCAACCGGGAAAAGACCACGCTATCTAAGTACATCTACATGTACGATCAGCATAACGTTGTTGTCTTTGGTATAGTGAGTGTAGGGATCCGGGGTCTGATTAACATGTAATTGATGACCCTGAAATGACGAGGTATTCCATCTTAGTCCTCATTCATCTTAAAACTTTGAGGATGGATGCCATAGACCTACTTACCGTCAGGTGAACTGTGAGCAGATTTGTCACCCTAATGTTATATGAAAAAAGAACTCGATCAGATATTTTGAAAATAGCGTATGCTTATTTACAAATATTTTCAGAATTAGTAAACAACTTACTTAACTTTACATTACTTTTTAACTACCGCACTTGTAAGAATCGTAACAAGTCAACCTTTGTTCTGAGCCTTTCATTTGCTCCGAATTTATTCCCGTACAGTGTGGACAAAATTATTTCCTTATAAGTCACGTGGTCGATATACAACCAAGGCTGATATTTCTGCAACACGAATCTTTGTTATTCGTCTCTGGATGTGTTTGTACTCGTTCCTTACTCTCATTACGACAGCCGAACCTACCTCTGAAAGTGGCATAGAGCCGGAGCCAGCTGCATCCATCGTATTCCCGCAGATTGGTTTGATAATGACATATAATTGAGTAGTTTATAAAAGTTATAATTTTTTTGGGTTAGTATGTATCACTGTAGATAATAGTATAATGTGTATTACAAAATTTATACCAAGGAATCAGTTGAGGGGTATGAATGTTCTATATCAAAGATACTGCATCAGTGTGAGAGCTACACTGCAGTTTTTTTATAGCTGCAGAATGAATGGGTCAGCTCAACCGGGGGAGGACCAAGCCCTCACAGAATACCAGCATAATGCGTAAAAGAGCAGCATAATGTTGCTGTGGTTCGTCTGTTAAGTGTAGGGATCCGGAAATCTTTATTACTGGTGACGAGCCATTCCATCTCAGTCCTCGAGAGTGACAACGCATCTGAATTATAATTCCTTGTCAAGAATTAATGTACATGTCTTGGGCCGCAGGAATCACTTACCATCAAATGAACTATGTGTTACTCTTAATGTAAAAAAATATATACATACTATATACATAAATATATAAGATATTGGCAAATTTCTCATTTTATGTACATTTTGCTTCATACCCATTATGTCTAGTCTTAATTTTTTTAATTAATCTATTTCTACAAAAATATAATCTATTAAGTAAAATCTCGATGGCAAATGGTAAAAATTTATATCGAAAAGAAATATGTTTATATTATAAAGCTTCATTGCAATTATTTAAAAAAAAACTACAAAATTTTATAACATTTATATATCACCTATGTAGACATTATATGCCATAGCTGGAAACAAAAGATACATTTAAATTAAGAAAAGTTAGCAACGTTTAAGCTTTAAGTTTAAGTTCCGGCTAACCCCATCAACTAAGCTTAAAGTGCTTGTGCTAGGAGATGGTTCACAATAGTCAAACGACGGATTCAAACCTACAATCTTAAATTTCGCAGATCGTACAAAAGTACATATGAAGCGTCAACAGTCTAAATTATAAGGCTGTTGACGCTTCATCACCGTATTTCTATCCCATTGTTCATTGCTTCCATTTGACATATAACACGTATGGAAAATTATACACAGGAATTATATAATATCCCTCTAATGTTTCACCACTATGCGTCCTTAACTTTTACCAAACATTTGTTGGGGGTACTATACAGAGTGTTAAAGTGCAAGTCTGCGGGAAGTCGATGGACGCTGGTGGCTCAGGGTCGTTCTCTAATGCAGTCTGTGTGAGGCACATTGTCGACAGTGATTTAATAATGGGCTAAAATGACGATTGTATAAACACTTCTAATAGTGGTAGGGCTACACAGCAGTTTGTTTCTAGTTGCAGAATGAATAGGTCAGATCAACCGGGCTCACAAAGTACCAGCGTGATATAGCAGCATAAAGCTGCTATGTTTCGTCTGGTGTACATACATTTACAATTACATAGAATTAAAATTTAGGTTAAAAACCCAACTAATCAAAATATCCTCCAACTCTATGTCAAAATATTTGACTGACAAATAAGCTTTGAACTTTGGGTTCAATATTGGAAAAATCCCGGACGGACTGAATAACTTATTATTTAAAATTAAAAAATATATATAGATGCTGATATAAATATAGATGCTCTATATGTTTTTTTGCTATCTCTTCTCGCTAGCTGCCTTCTTCCAAAGCGGTGGTAGAGACTTGATAGTGATCTTGATTCAAAAGTGTTTTGTATAAACCTATTTGAATAAAGCTTTTTTTAATTTTGATTTTGATTAGTAGTACAAAGCTAATGTGATTCGTGTGGTAAGCAGGGGACTCTAAACAACGAGAAGACAATATTTTATAACGAGAAGGCAATAAAATCCTGAATAAATTACCTTGTATGATTATATCATGAACACAAGTAAAGAAACTGTTATAGGTAAATTTATTGTGCTTTCAATTGTAATTTCTTTTTGAAATTGATAAAGAACAATTATAAGTAATTATCTATGCAGGGAAAGTTTTTATTACAAACATATTGCTAAAACTACTCGTTATATTCCTTCATTACGTACATTCCGTTTAAAACTCCAACTAAGTTTTTAATGCTTGTGCTATAAAAAGGGTTCATGACAATAGACGAATGGTGAATTTGAACTTTAGCACTTTTAGCAGAACCACTATTTCACAACCATTTTTATGTCGCGAACTACGAAAACGGCAAAAATACGTACCTTTTTGCCCTGCAACCCCTTCTCTATAAAATTATAATTATATTTTAATAAATAGCCTATTTATACGTTTAACTTCGTATAAATTTATTAATGCTAATTATTAATCATTTCATACAAAGTTTGAGCATGAGCTTTTTTTTCATGTGGTAATAATTAATTTTATAAAACAACATTTTAAAATTTATTTATATTACTAAACGAATATTTTGTAGAGGTCTTATTTATTGATCAGGTTGCGATCCCCTTTAATAACAAATTTTATTTTTATTAATTTTATTTTATTTTAATGCGACCCCAATGTTGACAAACGATGCCCTAAGCCTTAGGTCCAATATATTTCATTCAATTATAACATTAAGCAAGAACACAATTTATTCGAAAAGATCTTAGCCAAGAAATGTAAAAAAAATGCCTTAAAGCCACACTGACTTCTTTTTCAAAGCTTTATTTTAAACGACCATTATTTACGACTTCGTTTAGCGTCGGGCGGCTAACGTTTAAATAATTTTTGGCGTTGTATAATCATATACATGAGTATCGTGATTTATTTTTTATAACTGGAACAGTTTGTCACGGGAATTCATGTTTGAGCGAACTTGTAAAAATAAATAAAGTAAAACGCTATACATAATAATCCCAGTTTTTCTTCAGCGTGGAGCATGTGGTAAATCAAAGCTTAAAATTGGTATTATCGTTTTCATTGCCGGCACCGGGGATCGAATCCGGTATGCTTGCGTAACTGAGCTATAACTTGTAAAAATATTATAAAATATTCGTGATATGAAAAATATCCTATATTATTTTGATAGATTGAATAGTTAGAAATTACTTAAATTGGCAAAAACAGCCACACTACACTGATCTTAGTTACCAATTATTAAATATTGGATAATTTTAACTTACATTTTAAATTTGTCCACCCCTAGAAGTTCAAGTGCAAGATATGGTGATATATGGTTTTAAAAGTGTATGGGTCTTTTGTAATAAAAACCATTTTTAAATAAAAGGATGAGAGGAGAGGAAAGTGGGTGACAAACGAGCACCTGGTTCATTAAATAATGTGTTCTGCACCACAGTCCATACGGCGTAGGCCGTAGAACTGAAGCTCTTCACTACCTATTCGGTGAATTTGGGAGTTTCATTATATGAGTTTCTTTTCGGTTTGGAGAGTTGAATGAGTGTATGATATACCTTCCCTGTACCCGAATTTCTGCATGAGAATTAGCAGATCAACCAATCTTTCTCCCCCTTTCCGTAATCTCGTTCTATACGACCTCTCGGTGTCACCCAGGCTTCACAAAGGGTCACCGAGAGGTCGACTCACATTACTGCGACAAAGTTGCAACGCAGTTCAGCCCTAGCTCTCATCCAAATATACTGTCCTCATTTCAATCATAATAGCGACACGCTGCCTCGGTTCACTGCTCTCTTTTGGCTATGGTACTTACCCATGCCATTCGTGTCTCGATAGCTTCTATTAGCAAAGGTCCGTGATGAGTGCTGCTGTTTCATCCAGTCATAAAGAAATTTACTTACACTATTCACCTGGTGGAACTGCCCCCCGTGATATCTATATCCATCCACGACAAAGATTTAAGACGCATATGCCTTGTCTTTAGGAGTGAGATGGACTTTATCTGTAATAAGATATCCGGATCCTTACACTCACCAAACGAAACACAGCTGTTATGCTGCTATTTCGCATTCTGTTTGGTATTCTTTTAGGGAATGGTCCTCCCCGATCGTGCCGACCGTTGATGTTGGATCTATAAACAGTTGCGGTGTTGCTTTACCAGAGTAAAGCTAATTTTAAATTAATTTAAAATGTCAAAATTAATATACTTAATAATTAATATACTATGTATGACAATATTTGGCACTGTCTGTCTCAATTTAGCTTCATTATCTCCATAATTCCTTTGTTTTCAACCCCGCTTTGCTTATTAGATATTCTTTGTTGGATCCTTTGTTTGTACGTTGTGGTGAAACGAAATTAATTATATTTCTGTATAAACTAAAGGTGTTTTAGATACGTAACAAAATATTCTCAGTCAAACACTCTACAACTAATATCTCAGCATACTATATTATATACATAACTATAGTTTATATGATACATTCATAAATGACTTGGTGCGACCAGCGAAGAAGGACGTCCTTGCACAATATAAGCATGGAGCCAGAGAACCAATAACGAAGAATTTCAACTCAGGTCTCAGGGGTGAGAACGTCAAGAGAATGTTAAGGATACATATAGGTAGGTGATTATGTGCTGCAACCTTCACTTACCATCAGATAAACTGTTCTCTCATTTATCACTCTTAGTTTTATAATGAACACATGCCAGAACTTACGATGGGTATAGCAGACTCACACGGTGATTGACTGATCAATTTCACATTTAATAAACATATTTTCTTAAAATCTTTGCAAAAATTAAAGAAAAGAAGGCGAGATGACTAGTCCACGATCAGTTGCAAATGACAAAAGTAAAGATTATATTTCAAAATAAAACATGATGGCCGTACTTTTTACTTGGCTTACAATAAACACTTCTCCCAATGGATGTCGTGTCATTTAGTAGTATGTAAAATTTTATGTAGATGATGCTGCTTTAACATCGCGCTATTGTTTGTCTCTTAGGCGATCTACGTATAGTCAGCCATACAAATATTAAATGACTTAGAACAAGTACTCATGGTGTATTAATTATATCCTTGTAGTACCCAAACAGATAAAGTAAGTCAAAGTAATAAATGGCCAAGATGAGATATATTAGTTCAAGACGTACTTGCTACCTAGGCTGCAAACGAGCATGCAGCCCACCTGATGGTACGCGATCAATGTCGCCCATGAACATCCGCAACACTAGAGGAGTCCCAAATGAGTTGTCTGCCCTCAAGGAAGGTGTAGGCTCTTTTCTTGAAGGTCCCTAAGTCGTATCGATTCGTAAACACCGCTGGCGACACCTGATTCCACAGAGTAGTTGTGCGTGGCAGGAAATTTCGCGTGAAGCGCACAGTGGTGGATTGAAAACCATCCAGATTATGGAAAAAAATACCAAAACATAAATTACCGAATGTTACGGCAGGTAGGGTCAAGGAATGGTACAATATTCAATTTAGATGAACAGGAAAAACATCATATTGACTTTTCAAAATGTCCCAGAAAAAAGAAACTTAATGATATGCCTATACTATACAAATATTGTGAGAGACATCGTGGTATCACTAGCTTACGACTTCAGCCGTATTCTATCAGTGATACAGAAGGAATTGTTGTGAAAAACTGTTTAAGTAGACGGATTCATGCTACAGTAAAAAACGTAACTCCAATGTCGCTTTACTACTGTTAAAAGTTTCTGCACAGAGCGTTAAACTACAACAAAAAGAGATTCATGATATCTTGAATTTAATATTATTATTATAAACAGCTCTAAGGACAAGCTTAAGTGGCAATGCGATAGTCACCTACAGCGTAGAATCGATAACGTAGCTTTGAGTGGCAAATAAAAAAATATTATGTTAGCTTTATGTTTACATTTTTATTTTATATTTATTATAACTTTTTTTATCTATTTGCTTTATTTCCTTTTTTTTTGTGAAAACATTTTTTTGCCGATAGTATGTCCAACACTAGGCCTGCTGAAGGAGATTTTTATTGTAAAATAAGCTGCGCCTTTATACATACCTTTACTGTATTACTTCCCTTATATAAATGCTATAAGTACATACAAGCTAAATAAATAGAATGACGACCTGTGCAATTTGTCTGGAAGTCGTCGTCGATTGTGCTTTGTACCAATCTGTGGCGGAGGCCTATTTTCAACAGTGGAAATATGGACAGGCTGTGACGATAATGATGATTATAAACATAATAAACAGACTTGTCAATTCATCAGCTCAGAAAAAAGATTAAAGATCAAAAACACTGGCCAGAATATGAAAATAATCCAAGTTGTCAGGGCCGTTGCGAAACTTTTACTGAAATATTATATTTGATACAGTGAAACTTTTTGATCAGAGCAAATGAAATGGTCGTTGCGAACATGTTACAAACAGAGCACGCTTTAAAGATAACTTTAAAATGTTTAAAGCATTGCAAGATTTGTTCTCAAACTTTAAACTAGAAATGAACAATGTACAATAGCATGAAAAGTTACAGTACGTAGGTACATCAATCATTATGTATAATTCTAATCTATTTTTTATTTTTTACTGAAGGTGATAAACTGGCACACAATTGATCGTGAGTGATGCATATTCATCCTCGATAAGAAGGCATAATGCACATGCATCTTCGACCTGAGGATTAACATGGAATACCTCTTCATAGATAATAAGGTTCTCCGGATGTTTACACTCATCAAACGAATCACATACTGCTATTTTATGTTGGTATGTTATGATGAGGTGGTCCATCCCAGGTCCCAAGCCGACTCATTCATGCCACATCTAAAAAAATCCTGTATCTTGAGTGAACTACGATGCAAATCACATTTATTTAACCTGAAGGTTTGTCTCAGAGGAGACAAAGAAATTTTAAAAATTTCTGATGACCACGTATATTGCAAAATAAATATATATTTTTTGAAAAAGGCATTTGCATTGTATATATTCAAGATAGTCTATAGAAACTCGTTAAAATGACTGCTAGTAAACGGTGAATAATAAAAGGAAAAACAGTGACACACTTTACGTTTGAACGGAGAATGTCATATCAGATTATTTTTCCAATTGACACTAAGCGTTTTCATAAAATATATAAAAAGACTTGGTGTATTTGATTTGTGTTTATACTCTTTAATTAATTTTAATGTATTAACGAAGACAAACAATCACACAGTTCTCACACTTGGATGGTAAGTAATTCCTGCAGCCCATGACACCGACATTCCTATTCGATTAATTGAGATATAATCCCGAATCCCTTGAAAACTCCTGAAACACTTGCCAAACGTAACACAGCAGCGTCGGTATTCAGTTAAGGCATGGTCAGGTCCCGGTCGTACTTCCGTAGCTAGAAATAAACTGCAGCGTAGCTCTACCATTATCAAAAAATAAACAAAACAAAGCGATCCTTAAATTGCGCATTCTAAACTCTAAATTAATCACTTAATTATTGCTAAATAATCTGACCATCTTTATAGAAGGTAGTTCACGACAATTATCGAATGGTACCTACATCCTTAAGTTTCGCAGACCGTACCCTAAACCATTATTCTTATAAAGTCCTTCCATAAACCACTTAATAGATTTTGAGAACCCAATTCTAGGTAACGTGATATTCCGAAGCTGGGGTGACAACGCATGCAAGACGCACATCTTGAATCCTTGTGGAAAATGACCTTCTCTTGTTGATGCTATCCATTAATTTTGAACCTAGAACAAAGTTGAATCGTGACATCATTGATAAAAAAAATTGTTAAATATCCATTATTTTTGGTTATTGAAGTTTTCAATAATTTTCGCATAGATATATAATTAATTCAAGCTTTGAAGTTCTTTTAAAACGCCAGTATAAAAACTATGAAAAGAGGTAATTATTTATTTACATTATATTCTGTTGTAAAGACCTTATTTAAGATATAAAGTGTTTATATTTTAGAAACGCTGGCTCAATGTGCCAGTAACAAAAGAATCTAAATATGGACAATATCTGTTATTATAGCTATATAATTATAATATAAACAATTAATATAAATAATATACATAATATATTACATACATAAATAGACTATATATTTTATAATTTCTCGAGAGATGCAGGTTTTCTGAAGATTCACTTCCGAGAACGTAGTTAGTCAGCATTTAAAATTATGATTATTAATGTCCATTGGTCCCGGCAATGGGGATCAAACTAGGCTTACTAGTGTACTGTGAATTACTATGTCTCTTTGACCTTTAATAAAAACAAGTGCATAAACTAAAATTGAATATTTTTTCGATATGAAAACATTTAATTAAATACGAGATTTTTAAGAACCGCCAGGTAACGTTTACTAGATGGAATATATAATTAATTCAAGCTTTGAAGTTCTTTTAAAACGCCAGTATAAAACTATGAAAAGAGGTAATTATTTATTTACATTATATTCTGTTGTAAAGACCTTATTTAAGATATAAAGTGTTTATATTTTAGAAACGCTGGCTCAATGTGCCAGTAACAAAAGAATCTAAATATGGACAATATCTGTTATTATAGCTATATAATTATAATATAAACAATTAATATAAATAATATACATAATATATTACATACATAAATAGACTATATATTTTATAATTTCTCGAGAGATGCAGGTTTTCTGAAGATTCACTTCCGAGAACGTAGTTAGTCAGCATTTAAAATTATGATTATTAATGTCCATTGGTCCCGGCAATGGGGATCAAACTAGGCTTACTAGTGTACTGTGAATTACTATGTCTCTTTGACCTTTAATAAAAACAAGTGCATAAACTAAAATTGAATATTTTTTCGATATGAAAACATTTAATTAAATACGAGATTTTTAAGAACCGCCAGGTAACGTTTACTAGATGGAATATATAATTAATTCAAGCTTTGAAGTTCTTTTAAATGACTGCTAGTAAACGGTGAATAATAAAAGGAAAAACAGTGACACACTTTACGTTTGAACGGAGAATGTCATATCAGATTATTCTTCCAATTGACACTAAGCGTTTTCATAAAATATATAAATAGACTTGGTGTATTTGATTTTGTGTTTATACTCTTTAATTAATTTTAATGTATTAACGAAGACAAACAATCACACAGCTCACACTTGGATGGTAAGTAATTCCTGCAGCCCATGACACCGACATTCCTATTCGATTAATTGAGATGTAATCCCGAATCCCTTGAAAACTCCTGAAACACTTGCCAAACGAAACACAGCAGCGTCGGTATTCAGTTAAGGCATGGTCAGGTCCCGGTCATACTTCCGTAGCTAGAAATAAACTGCAGCGTAGCTCTACCATTATCAAAAAATAAACAAAACAAAGCGATCCTTAAATTGCGCATTCTAAACTCTAAATTAATCACTTAATTATTGCTAAATAATCTGACCATCTTTATAGAAGGTAGTTCACGACAATTATCGAATGGTACCTACGTCCTTAAGTTTCGCAGACCGTACCCTAAACCATTATTCTTATAAAGTCCTTCCATAAACCACTTAATAGATTTTGAGAACCCAATTCTAGGTAACGTGATATTCCGAAGCTGGGGTGACAACGCATGCAAGACGCATATCTTGAATCCTTGTGGAAAATGACCTTCTCTTGTTGATGCTATCCATTAATTTTGAACCTAGAACAAAGTTGAATCGTGACACCATTGATAAAAAAAATTGTTAAATATCCATTATTTTTGGTTATTGAAGTTTTCAATAATTTTCGCATAGATATATAATTAATTGAAGCTTTGAAGTTCTTTTAAAACGCCAGTATAAAAACTATGAAAAGAGGTAATTATTTATTTACATTATATTCTGTTGTAAAGACCTTATTTAAGATATAAAGTGTTTATATTTTAGAAACACTGGCTCAATGTGCCAGTAACAAAAGAATCCTAAATATGGACAATATCTGTTATTATAGCTATATAATTATAATATAAACAATTAATATAAATAATATACATAATATATTACATACATAAATAGACTATATATTTTATAGAGCGGGCTCCGCTCGGTGTTTCTCTGCGTGCCGAATATACAAGGATGGCAATGAGCTGGCCATATATGCCTCGTCGAGTTGATAGCGAACGGAGAAGAGAAGAACATATCTTCTCCATTCGTCGGGTGTCTACCTCGGTCTGGTGGTCGCAGCATAGCCGGGCCTAGATAGCCAAAGTTAATCCAAAGTCAAAGTCATGTTGACTGTTTTCTTCGACTATAGCGGTGTTGTGCACTCTCAATTCTTGCCGGAAGGTCAAACGAATATTAATTTAGTGTTATGCGGCGTTCAAGACAGCAAATGAGACAAAAAAGGCCAGATTTGTGGAAAGAAAATTCTTGGATTTCTTGAATGCACCTTCGCGTAAGGCTTTCATTGGGTACGGATTTTTGATCAAAAACTTAACAAATACCATCGAGCACGTTATTCACCAGATATGTTCTCCAGCGGAATTCTTTCTTTTTCCTTAACTCAAATTACCACTACTTCGTGGCAACTGATTTCATTCGCTAGAAGACATAAAGGAGAATTAACGGCGAGAACTAAACTCAATTCCTGAAAAAGCGTTTAAAACTTGTTTTGATGATTGGATTATTGGTTGGCATAAGTGTATGTTTCTGAAGGAGCATACTTTGAAGGTGATTAAATAAATTTGGATGAATAACTAATATTTTGTGTATTATTGATCTTTTCCCGGTACGTTCTTGACAGAGTAGTATAACTCACTATAATCGCGTATATATATATGTATATGTATATAATAAGAAAATCGATTTATTGTTACTTATCGACTCGAGAATCGAAATTTTATTAAAAAATAAATAAAAGCGAGTTTTTCCTATAAAGAGGCTAGATGGCTGTATCAATGCCATTGGATAATGGCTGAAAAATAAAATAAAAAGAATAAAATGGTATGACCTGATAAGAAATCTTATATACCAAGCCATACTGTAGCTGGAGGACCATTCCTTGATTTCCTTTTTAAAGACGAGCTGTGCCCAATAGTGGAAGTCGATATTCTGTTTTTGTATAGGATTGTAATGGAACACGTTATTTTGTTGTTATTCTAGAGTTGTTTGTTGTTGCTATGAGTTTTTTAAGTGTTCTGAGAAGTTTGTGGTTTCTCTCCAAAGGGCAGTAATTATTTAACCTTGAAGTCTATATCCATTAGGACATTTCACATTAGCAAGCCTCTTGCTAAACGGTTTATCCCTTCTCTTATCTCCTCTTACTACTCATAATTTAATTATTTATTTTTTCTTCATTGTTATACAAAAAATATACTTTTATACTAAAAAAACAAAACGTAGCAAAACGTGGACTTAGTACCTAAAAGCATTCTTTACCAATTAAGTGTCAATGCCATTTCCTGTAGCAACCATGACTGTGATAAAATAGATACGGTACATCATTAAGCATTTCTCTACACCTCTATTAAATAATAATAAAATAATTTACTGATATATATATATATATATATATATAAAAGTCAACGATCTTAACATGAATACTAGTGCCAATAATTTCTTAAGAAACTCTATTGTTTCTTATCTAAAATAAAATGCTCTCTGCATTTACCCCGATTGAGACCAAAGACGTTCTCTATGGTAGAGCTAAGCTGCGGCTAATTATTAGCTAGAACATAAATGGTCGATTCGAACGGGAAGGGACCACACCCTTTCGGAATACTAGTGTTAAATAGCAGGATAACTCTGATGTGTTTCTTACCTTGTGAATGCAGCGATCAGGAGACTCGGACAGGTACCTTACAGAAACATTTTTGATACCAAATCTCGCAAGTAATTATCAAATGTTTTAGACTTATTAAAATAATAAGCTAAATAATGACTAAGATGTCATTTCTTATACTGGAATTAATATATTATATAATATTTATAATAAAATATATTTTTATAATTTCTCGAGAGATGCAGATTTCCTGAAGATTCACTTCCGAGCACGTAGTTAGTCAGCATTTAAAATTATGATTATTAATGTCCATTGGTCCCGGCAATGGGGATCAAACTAGGCTTACTAGTGTACTGTGAATTACTATGTTTCTTTGACCTTTAATAAAAACAAGTGCATAAACTAAAATTGAATATTTTTTTCGATATGAAAACATTTAATTAAATACGAGATTTTTTTAAGAACCGCCAGGTAACGTTTAGTAGATGGGATATATAATTAGAGGAAAGATTCTTAATGAATACTAGATAAACCCAATTACTGGTAATGAGACAATCTATCTTAATTCTGAGGGGTTTTGCATTGATAATCATTCCCTATTGAGAATGTACGTAGGTATCATGGGCTCGACGAATAACTTACCATGGTACCACGTGCTCTGTGTGCTCGTTTGTCACATCAATCACATATATGAACATCTATATCTATATATATGTGATTGATGTGTCAAACGAGTGTATATATATTTATATATATATATATATATAAGTATATATATATATATGTTTCAATCTGTATTACCTAAGGTTAGGAGAGCCCTTATTTATTTTAAGATACCTACTATAAGGAATAAATTAATAAATGTCTACATTTCCACTCACTTGTACTCTGTCTCGCTCACTTACATATAAACACGTACACGTCGCTTTCTCGCTCACGCATATGCCGATCAGCCAATGAGATGCGTTGCAGTGCCACACGTTTGTTTCACTGTTTATGAGTTATAATCATAACACCCAAAGTTCGAGGTGCAAACAAGGTTAACCTTCCAACCTTAACCTATGCTCAAAACTTATATTTTAAGATCCTTGTGATTTATAAATCAAAGTATTTAAGTAAAATAATAGCCTATGTATATTGATTTAAGCGTCAATAGTCTAATGATTTACTGCCTGCCAAACTTAGGGTCGTAGGTTCGAATCCGCCAAGACTGTCGTGAACCATCACCTAGCACAAGAATTTAAGCTTAGTTGGAGTTGTTAACCGGAATGTTAGTAATTATAAGTTATGTTATAAATATTTATAAAAAACAAATTGGGCACATAGGCCTCATCTAGAGAGGGAGTTAGAGAATATTCCACCACGCGGTTCAACTGAGGATTGGTGATCTTCGACATATTTTTTATTATTTCTAAGAAATCTAAGTTACCTCACCGACGTTTTCCGTCACTACCGTACATGCAGTAAATCAGAACTCAAAATTGTTATTACCAATTTTTTGATGTCGGCACCAAGGACTTAGACATTGATCGACCACGGGCCCTTTCAAAGTAGTTACAATATTATGGTGAAAGCTTGACGAAGTATAACAATGCTAAACTGCCGATAATAAAATCAATTTCTACTGAAACAATTAACACATGAACAGATACCGTCGCTCCGTATTACGGGCGCAGTCTTCAAAGTTTTCCATGCTAACGGTTCAAGAGACAATGTATCTTTATATAATGGGTGTTGTTTATAAGGCGTTAGATATTATTTTTATTCTATGTTTTTCTGTATTTGAATTGGTATCGTAATATAAACTGAGAAATAAGCATTAGAATGTATTTATATTAGGATTTATTTGTGAAACTTGTCACGTTACGAAGTAGGAGTATGTGTTTACCCAATCGACTCAAGGAGAAGGATGGAAAACTTTCGTTATAAATGGTACAAATGGTTTTGAGTGATAAATAAAGTATCTGTTTATTCGCTTGTAGGTCTTCCCAGTTTAACTCAATATTTATCGAAGACACGAATTGTCGATTTTGGTGTAATTATAATTTTCAATAACATAAGACCTGAGATGGAATGACTCGTTAACAACATGTTGTTAGGCGCAATGGAGTGCATAGCTCTTATTTATTGAGGCGAGATTTTTCTGTTTCGTTTGAAATATTTGAAGATATAAAGGGAAACAACTTTAGAGATACTGGGTATGTAAAAATTAATTTATATATGTACATGACTCAATCAGATTCACCAGAGCGTCAAACACTTCAGTTTTCCCGTGACCATGAATGCTGTAAAACACTGGAAACTTTCGAAAATTATTTTTATTCTATGTTTTTCTGTATTTGAATTGGTATCGTAATATACACTGAAATAAGCATTAGAATGTATTTATATTAGGATTTATTTGTGAAACTTGTCACGTTACGAAGTAGGAGTATGTGTTTTACCCAATCGACTCCAAGGAGAAGGATGGAAAAACTTTCGTTATAAATGGTACAAATGGTTTTGAGTGATAAAATAGATACGGTACATCATTAAGCATTTCTCTACACCTCTATTAAATAATAATAAAATAATTTACTGATATATATATATATATAAGTATATATATATATATGTATATATATATATAAGTATATATATATATAAGTATATATATATATGTATATATATATATATAAGTATATATATATATATATAAGTATATATATATATAAGTATATATATATATAAGTATATATATATATATATGTATATATATATATGTATATATATATATATATATGTATATATATATATGTATATATATATATATATATATATATAAGTATATATATATATATATATATATGTATATATATATATGTATATATATATATGTATATATATATATGTATATATATATATATGTATATATATATATATAAGTATATATATATATGTATATATATATATGTTTCAATCTGTATTACCTAAGGTTAGGAGAGCCCTTATTTATTTTAAGATACCTACTATAAGGAATAAATTAATAAATGTCTACATTTCCACTCACTTGTACTCTGTCTCGCTCACTTACATATAAACACGTACACGTCGCTTTCTCGCTCACGCATATGCCGATCAGCCAATGAGATGCGTTGCAGTGCCACACGTTTGTTTCACTGTTTATGAGTTATAATCATAACACCCAAAGTTCGAGGTGCTAACAAGGTTAACCTTCCAACCTTAACCTATGCTCAAAACTTATATTTTTAAGATCCTTGTGATTTATAAATCAAAGTATTTAAGTAAAATAATAGCCTATGTATATTGATTTAAGCGTCAATAGTCTAATGATTTACTGCCTGCCAAACTTAGGGTCGTAGGTTCGAATCCGCCAAGACTGTCGTGAACCATCACCTAGCACAAGAATTTAAGCTTAGTTGGAGTTATTAACCGGAATGTTAGTAATTATAAGTTATGTTATAAATATTTATAAAAAACAAATTGGGCACATAGGCCTCATCTAGAGAGGGAGTTAGAGAATATTCCACCACGCGGTTCAACTGAGGATTGGCGATCTTCGACATATTTTTTATTATTTCTAAGAAATGCAAGTTACCTCACCGACGTTTTCCGTCACTACCGTACATGCGGTAAATCAGAACTCAAAATTGTTATTACCAATTTTTTTGATGTCGGCACCAAGGACTTAGACATTGATCGACCACGGCCCCTTTCAAAGTAGTTACAATATTATGGTGAAAGCTTGGACGAAGTATAACAATGCTAAAACTGCCGATAATAAAATCAATTTCTACTGAAACAATTAACACATGGACAGATACCGTCGCTCCGTATTACGGGCGCAGTCTTCAAAGTTTTCCATGCTAACGGTTCAAGAGACAATGTATCTTTATATAATGGGTGTTGTTTATAAGGCGTTAGATATTATTTTTTATTCTATGTTTTTCTGTATTTGAATTGGTATCGTAATATACACTGAGAAATAAGCATTAGAATGTATTTATATTAGGATTTATTTGTGAAACTTGTCACGTTACGAAGTAGGAGTATGTGTTTTACCCAATCGACTCCAAGGAGAAGGATGGAAAAACTTTCGTTATAAATGGTACAAATGGTTTTTGAGTGATAAATAAAGTATCTGTTTATTCGCTTGTGGGTCTTCCCAGTTTAACTCAATATTTATCGAAGACACGAATTGTCGATTTTGGTGTAATTATAATTTTCAATAACATAAGACCTGAGATGGAATGACTCGTTAACAACATGTTGTTAGGCGCAATAGAGTGCATAGCTTATTTATTGAGGCGAGATTTTTCTGTTTCGTTTGAAATATTTGAAGATATAAAGGGAAACAACTTTAGACATACTGGGTATGTAAAAATTAATTTATATATGTACATGACTCAATCAGATTCACCAGAGCGTCAAACACCTCAGTTTTCCCGTGACCATGAATGCTGTAAAACACTGGAAACTTTCGAAAATTATTTTTATTCAACGTAATGTATTCATGAAAATATAAGTCTGTAGAGGATTTACGTAATACTGAATGATGTCTGATTTGGACTATGGTTATATCAGTTGCTCTGTAAGCATTTGCTCAAGCCAGAATCACTTACGAGTTTTATCTCAGGCGTAACGCAGGGGCAATGAGATCGGAGGAAGGTCCAGATTCACAGTTTAATACAATCGCCAGTTTATATAAATGCTCTTTAGAAGCTCAAAGTAAAGATCTTACTGGGTGACTCTACCAAATAAAAAACATAAAAGAGAAACAAAATGATTATGCTGTCCAAGCCAATTTTAATATAAACTCTTTTAAGTTATTACGAAACGAAATGAAATACACATGTCACACAAATGCCTAACAGATATATAAATGAACAACGAAACTCGGAGATAGTTCTAGAAAAAACAGCGCACAGTCAACATTTTTTTTTTAATTTTTACGACAGTCGTAGAAAATAGGCCATTGGTAGTTACTTTTTGAGCTGACAGGTCTAGAATTAGCACTATGCTAAGCTTTCGGCTTCCTGGGCACCGGTGTAAACAGTTTTCTAACAGATACACATCTCACCTGGCCTTTCAAACTTATTAAATACAATGAATTTTACGGACTTTATCCTGTTAATTTCAACTTTTTCTTTTTCCGATGTTGCGCTTTTCATCACTCCAGGTCAGGGAGTTCTGAAGTCTTTAACATCCTGATGTGGTGTCAAATCGGGTTACCGTCACCTTTTAGTCATTTCTTTTTCGATCTTCGATCAGAAGTAACTCACAATTTCTTAAGTTCTGGCATTGGTATATTTGGCTTGGCATTTAATTTTGTTTATTACAGGCTACCAAGTTTATGGTAGTACCCAGCCATATTCTCTTTTCAAATGAAGATTTTTTATTAATATCAACAGTTTTGTGCGAAACATTCTTGGTTGTGGTCGGTCAGCCTTTGCAAGGATTTGTGTGAAGAGTGTTTAAATCAATTTTGATCTAATGTTGAGGATACTTGGGGAATTTTGGATTTACTGGAGATGTAAAAAGAAGGTAACAGCCTATATACTGTAAAGATCCCACTGCTGGACATAGAAATATTTTAGTTTATTAGGCATGTTTTGCTTCGCTCCCGTACATGTAGTAAAAATTTGCCGTAGTAGTTCAGTGTTTAAACCCTTGCTTTTAATAATTTCACGGTACGTGAGTAAACAAAGTTTGATACACGGTGCCACGACAGCAATGAGATTGTTATTTGTAATTGTATGTACTATTTTACTGTTGAAGTAAACACGATTAAATAAACGCATTAAATCCGTAAATATAGTTTTATTCAATAAAGAATTACGCGTAAACATAAGAAATGCTTTATTACATTAATATCAAGCATTGGAAATATTGGAAAATTGCCAGGTCACATTTTTTCACGAAGATCACATCTTCTTTCATCGGTTCATAAAAGAGTGAGGCCACCGATTTTTCTTTTAATATTAACAAGAAATTTGATTTCCGCATTTAATTGCATTTGACGAAATACATTCGATTGTTGTTTTATATTAACAAAGAAACTACGCGGTATAGAAAATGGATATCTTGGCAACGAATACACAACAATTATTTGATCGCCTCGTTGTTGATGGCACATTTGAATAAAAAAAATACATAGTTCCTTTCATGTTTGACGTTAAAACATGTTGTCAAGAACAATAAACAAAACATAATCATCTATAATGGGAAGTGACTTAATACAAATCATACTTTTATAGGGAATCATTCTGTTCGTGTACCTTTTTGACGGCTGCGTGCCGTAATGGTTGGGGTATCTGGCCACTGTGTTATGGGTACTTCGTTTCGTCATCTACATATGTTGTCGTATATTAGGAAAAAATATTTTTTTAAAGAAAATAATCCTAAGTAAAATGAACACTATTTTACAAAGGCAGGAACTAAAATTTTTAACTATGTTAGGGATGGATGTCATAAAGATCATTTGTTTGTTACTTTATTATATTTTTTATCGTTATAATTTAGAAAAAACAAATATACTTATTTTTCCTCTAATTTGGTTACACAAGGTAAAATTACAATTACTTCGGGTATATCTTCCCTTTGTAGGAAATTTTCTTTTTATATTTTCTCAGAAATTGCCCTAATGATCTCATACAATTCCCAGATTTATTTCTTATTTCGTTTTTAATAATTTCTATATTTCTTCACTGGTTAATTTCATAAAAATTCTTCGTCATAAGAAATAAGCTATTTTAGTTTACCGTAATAAAGGATATATTTAAATATATAGTACACTGCAGTTCGAAAGTAATTTACGAGAGCATTTCGGAAATTACTTTCAATTCCAGGTTGAAGTCCTAGAGACAAGCTGCAGCATGGCTCTTATATAATTTGGTAAAAATATATTTATTTGCAAGACACGTCCAGGTAATGCCGGGCTATAACACGTAATTTTTTTAATTATATTCAGAGTAACGAACGAGCACACAGTACACCCGATGGCAAGTGATTCCTGCGGCCCATGACATCTACATTCATATTTGACTAGGAATAATAATGTAGATGCGTTGTCACCCTTGAGGACTGTGATGGAATGTCTCGTCACCTAAAGGTCCCTAAAGGATTCCTACACTCACCATACGAAACACAGCAGCGTTGTGGTGTATACTGTGAAGATGTAGTCCTTCCTCAGTCGGTGAGACCCATTCATATTGTAGCTAGAAACTAGAAAAAAAATATTACGTAATCATTGGCCTTTTTAATTTATTTATTATTTTGACGTTTGTTCGCTGCGAATTCACGGAACTACATAGCGCACATTACTCTATCAAAACAAATACAACAAGGAAAGTAGGTTTGTACGTTTATTACGAATTCCAATCAAATTTATTTGCCAGAACTTTATATTGTTTTCAATAAAGACATGAGTCACGAGTTAAAATATGTAATTATATTTGGAACACTTGTGAACTTGTGAACTAACTGTGTGTAGAAATTACAAAGAAATATTTACGTGATATCGTTTCGACGATTTTGACCTTAAAGATGTGATTATGATGGTGATGCTCTCCAGGACTTTAACTTTATGATGTTTATATGTTTACATATTATATTTACATATTGACACTACATAAATCACTTACAAAAACTATAAAGTACGTCAACACACTGATACTCAATAAATATGACCTAAATTCGCTGCACACACTTTTTGACGCATTTATTTAATTTACACGATTCAGATGTTTTATTTCACTTTGCATTACATTTTTTTTTCTTGTTACCATTCCACTAACTACAATAGTCGAAAGGTAGGATTCGAACGCACCACCAAAAAATCGGGGGCGAAACCCTAACCAACAGGCTATTGCCGCTTGTTATGCTATGCGAGTGCGCACCCGCTTACAGTCAATTGATAAAAATTAACAGTTATATTTAAACCGATAATTTTTAACAGCTCTCCTATACCATTCGACCCACATGTTAAGGAATTTAGGGATTTTTTTTTTGCATTTTTTTATTGACAATATAAGTAGGAATAACCAATTAGCTAGTGTTTGTCAGAAAGTCACTAATTTACCGATATAAAAATATTTTTCCAATAATCGACTTTAGTGACATGTGCTATTTTGACCTGAATGCAGATCACCTCAATAAGCTTGACCGACTTCTGAATAACTGCATACGATTTATTTTCAATCTCCGTAAATATGAGCACGTATCGCTATATCGATCACAACTTCAGTGGTTACCTATCCGTCGGCGTCGATCGCTAAGAGCTCTAACCACACTTTTTTCTCTTATGGATTCTTCTTCTACTCCTACTTATTTGTCTTCTCATTTTCAATATCTTAGTTCCGTCAACAATAAAAATCTTCGTTCGACGCATAACCGTCTTCTCCTTCTCATCGTACTGATTGCATTCACTCATCATTTTTTGTTCAATCTATTCTCCTGTGGAATGCGCTACCTTTCGAAATCAGAATGGCTAAAAGTCGCTTAGAAAAAAATTCGAAAGCATTTGTTGGAAG
This sequence comes from Teinopalpus imperialis, assembly GCA_029286865.1. Lineage (NCBI taxonomy): Eukaryota > Metazoa > Arthropoda > Insecta > Lepidoptera > Papilionidae > Teinopalpus > Teinopalpus imperialis. Next base: position 17,531,876 of record JAGSMU010000003.1, read on the forward strand.
TAACGTCAGCAGATTCACTACATCGATAATAATTATGAATATATTTATATATATATATTTACTTTTAGATATTATTTGTATTTATAATATGTATATATTTTTGTTTCATAGTTTATATAAATGTATATAAATATCTATTATTTTGTTTAGTATTATAAATTCCTAAGATAATATATAATGATATGTATATATAATTGTGTAAGTATTAAGATGTACTGTATGTTTCTTTTTTTCTTTATTATTATTCATCTGTCCCTACCTTGATTTCTCTGAACCCTCCCAAGGTTGACTGGTAGATAATGCCTTAGGCATTAAGTCCGCCTTTGTGCATATGTTAGTTGTACAAAAGTTTATAAATAAATAAATGCGTAACATTATGAAGAGAAACAGGGAGAAGAGGTTATAGGAGATTATATAAGAGGACTATTTCGACCACGATGATATATTCTGAACGCCCTCGAGTCAGTTGCGTTCATGCTGGGTAACCAGGTTCAGGAAGCTTAACCTTAAGCCTTTATGGTATAACCATAAAAGCTAAAGCGTAAGCTTCGTTAATTGTAACACGGTTTTCCGATGATTGACATAATTTTCTTGAAGGTAACAACATAGTTTTAATTTTTGTTAGGGATACACTTAGGGATTTATAGGCTACAGTCGTTACTAACGTCGGGTGAACTGCGTGCTTTTTTCTCGAAAACATCTCCAAATATATAAATTGCTTAACCATACCTAAATATTATTAAAATAAAATGTGAGTGTTAAAAGAAATCTAGACTTAATGAATTAAAATAATATTAAGAATTCCATTGAAAAGAGCTATATTTTATTTTGCTTTAGCCAAGGAATCAAGGATCAAATTCTACAAGATATGCCTTCAATTATTTCCTTAAATACGGGTGTGATATACATCAATATGTTTATTCTCCATTGCTCTAGAGAAAGGTAATATGTATGGACTTCTATGTTATTTTCGCTAGACGCTCTCTATGTAAAAGTGGTAGAGCCATGATGGATTTGGTCTCTGGCCACAGCATGAATGGTCGACGCATTCATGCTGCGGTCGGTTCGGGGAAGGAAGCCAACCCTCACAGAATAGGTGCACCTGTTTCGACTATTGAAAGGATCCGGAGACCATTATTAGTGGTGAGGCATTTCACCTTATATAAGGGGCAAAAACGCACCTGCATTATGATACGAGTTTATACCAACACTATAATTATAGTATATATCTTGTGTAGCTGATGTTGTTTAGTAATACCCTGAAGATATCACCGTAGTCGAAGTCAATCGAGAAAACATGATTATCATTGTAATGAATGAATTCTTTACAAGATTTACAAGCGATCATACAGTGATTGCCAGGCAGATTGTTTAAATGTCTGCTACGCCTGATTGTATGATGAGGAAATTTATACTGAATGTGGGTCTGTGTGTGCATTACCTAATAAGTATTAGTGATATTTTTGTGTGTTATACGGCTGCGTGTAAAATTTTTGTGTATAAAAACAATCCTCAAGCCCAAGGATTTTTTTAAATAGCGTAATATTTGTTACATATAAGTTTTTTTTATTTACATTGAGAGTAACAAACGATCACAGTTCACCTGATGAATGGTAATTGATTCTTGGTGCTTACTTTTCTACCAATTTTAGCCACCCTAATAATTTTCACTTGACGATGTGGATTCTTTAAAATCAACATTAAAATAAATGTTAAGACTTGCGTTAGCGCGGCAGAAATCGTCCATGTCAATACCAATTATCTTTTGAATAAAAGGTATAAAAGTGTCTGCAAACGTGGGACGCCTTTTTGGTCATATATCAACATTATTATTGCTGAGGTATTTCTTGTAGAGAATCGCTATCAGCGAAAATTGATTCATATAACATTTTATCGCTGTTTTATACGTTTTTATGATTACAATATTTTTCGAGTAATCAAAGTAACTGAGTGCAGAGTTGCGATTACCCGGTTCAATTTACAAAGATAATTCCCAATATTATGGGATTCGAAGCCAAAAGGTATTATGTATTAATAATAACGAAAATCTTTTCTCTCTTCAACACCTATCTCCTAGTGTCAATGCATTAAGAGAAATAATTGTGCAAAACTTCATAATTAAAAAGCTATGTTTACATTTAAGGTCAAATCTGAAGTCAGTGTTCATGTGTAAATTAAATTTACGAGTTAGGTATCGACTAGTTAGATTCTGAAAAATCATAAATCATAGGTAATTCGCGCGTGGCGAGCAATTTTTTAAATTCACTCAACAAATAGGGTTGACAAATATTTTTTATATTTTTATTCACATAGAAAATTTTCTAAAACAGTTGTCAGTGTTGCTTTTTATAAGTTTTTATAAGTTTTATAAGCGATAACCTACCCATTTTTCTTACGAAATTGTTTTTGTTCTTTTATGATGTTAGGAACACACTATGGTTCAGGTGATAGTAAGTGAATTTTTGCAGCTCATATCATGTCATTATCGTTGAACACTCGTATATATTTATTTATTTCTTATTAAGATAACCAACAGCATTTCTTTACATATGTAAAAGAAATAATATAATTTAAAAAGCAAAGCCAACACCAAGTTTTCCATAATTATCTAAGTGTGAGCGTGTTTGTTGAAATAAATATGCCCCAAGTTATTTTACTCGAAAAGTCAGTTGATGACCAGCTAAATAATTAAGATTCTAGATATGCAACTATTGTATTGATGGTTTCCTTTCTGAATTTGGATTCACTGCCTCTAAACAAGTCCACGTGATAAAAAGAAACTTTATAGGTACGAACGATACGTGTCATAACAAAATTCTTTGCAAAATTAGTGTGATGATAAGGTTTGTGCAATAAAGGTGTATGGTACGAGTGGACCATGAAACCTATATTTTGTAATAAATTTGGATAATCTTGTTGTTGATACGCACAATGTCAAATAGTAGGCATATATCCAAGAGTGTACGTCTTTGTTGTAAGTTTTACTCCTGATGCATTGCCAATACTATACTAATAGGATGGAATACCACGTCACTATTAATAAAGTTCAATCGGAAATATAGCAGCCTTAAAATTCAACACACGATGGTATGCTGGAAGTACCACCTTCCCCGACAATAGCCCTAAATTACAACATTCGATGGTATGCTGGAAGTACCCAGCAGAGCTTACGTATTTCAGATCTACTAGATGGTTTATATTTATACCGTGGCCATTACAAAACAAAGAGTTGATTTTCGACTCTTGTTTGGTTAATCTCATATTTATGATAGTTTGATACAAACATTAAAAATGGCGTAAAATAGGAATATAATGCTACTATGTTTCATCTAGTGAGTGAAGGAATCCTTATTACTGGTGACGAGGCATTCTATATCAGTCCGCAAGCGTGCCATCACATCTGCATTATGACTCCTTGTAAAGGATAAATGTAGATGTCATGGGCCTCAGGAATCACTTGAAATCCGCTCGAAATGAACTGTGTGTTCGTTTGTTACTGTCAATGAAATAAAAAAAACCCTTATTAATACGCTTAATTTTTTTTGCTGAAGCTGAGAGTTAGGGGTTTACCACAAAACATTTTTTACGCATTTCAAAAAGTCAGGACATACAAAAAAATATATTTGATATAAATATATATTGATATTTGAGTGCAACACGAGCTCACTGAAAGAAACCTAATGATTCGCATTCTCATATGCGATTCTCTATTAAAACGTAATGAAACCGAACCGTTTTTGAAAAGATTGATCACTTGTGATAAAAAGTGGATTAACTACGACAAGAACGTGCGAAAAAGATCATGGTCAAAAGGCATTCAAGCTCCACAGGCTATAGCGAAACCTGGATTAACTCGCAATAAGGTGATGCTGTGTGTATGGTGGGATTGGAAAGGAATAGTTTATTACGAGCTTTTACCGCCAGGCAAAACCATCAATTCGAATCTCTACTTACAACAGCTGATGTCACTCAAGCAAGAAACAGAACGAAAACCGAAATGGCCTGAATTTATCAACAGAAAGGGTGTGGTTTTTCATCGTGATAACGCCAGACCACATACCTCTTTAGTCACTCAGCAAATATAGAAAGAGCTTGCTTGGGAAGTGTCAATTCATCCACTATATATTCCTGATCTTACACTCAGATTTTCATTAACTTCAAGTGAGGACTGTCTAAACTACTTGTTGTAGTTTTTTGATCAGAAGTCCCTCTGTTTGTCCTTCTATTTTCTTTCTACAGCAATAGGATTATATATACCTACAAAATGATGAAAAAATATCGAACAAAATGGCATTAATTGTAAATAAATTATGATAAAAAAATCTTGAATTTGTACATAAAATAAGAAAAAGCTCCGCCTCGACCCATTATTTTTTTATTTTCATGGGAATTTTACGCATATACTATACGTTGCTGTTTCATCTGTTCAGAAAATAAAAATTAAACTACGAATATTGGGGACAACCTTTTATTTCTATTATCAATAGCTGTAAGTGATATAAACATACCAGATACCTTATATTGAAACACGTAGTTTCAAATATTACCTATAATATTTTTATTAAATACATTTATATATATATGTCTGGTACAATTTGAAAAATAAATAAATAATTTAATTTAAAATCAAACTTTTAAATAAGCTATATTTCATAAGTTCCTAAAAAGTAAATGATTAAAGTATATTTAAACTATAGTTTCTTTTATTATCAACATCTATCAGCTAGCTTATATATAAGTGGGAAAATTTGACGAAGGTATACATAAGACGTAAATATAGTTTTATTTTTTTTACACTTGCAGTACATTCAATTTTATATATACATCTACAATTTTAAATAAACAATAATGTTGATTACGTTATATTGTATCATTGTCAATTCGATGTTTTAAACACTTACGTATATATATATATATATATATATATTTAGTTAATAATACACATCCAACAACTATTTTCATTACATATTTCTCAGTAACTTTAACATATATTCCCTCTCACTTACTTCCATATTTGGGCTCATAAATATAGAAGTAAATGAGATACAAATAACATATATTTACAATTATTTCACTGTTAAAAACTTTAAGAAATACATTTTAATATACAATTTATAATATCTATCTCTATCCCACCAAATATGTTTCTATTACATAATTATATTAATTTATACAAAAATATATAATAGAATAAATTAAATTGTATTTACAACGGATTCATAATTACGCAATTGTAAGCCTTTGTCGAAATTTCTATGTACAATTACACAATTTCTGAATATGGCGCGGTATATTTTAGCGAATACAAAATTACGCATATGATTTTATATACTTTTTTCCTTCGTATTTACAACGTCTTATTTCTATTTATGGATATTATTCTAATCATCTTTTCACATTAATTATATTACATACTACAATACAAAATGATACAATGCTATTTTTTATTTGTATAACATGAATTAGAGTACAGTTTTGTTTATATAAATAAAAAGTATATTTATGTAACATATACGTGTAGATTACGTATTCGTTACGTTTAAGAAAAAATATTTTAATAGTTTAAAGGTCAGACACACGCGTCTCTTAAACAACCGTTGCCTGCTCGACATCGGAGCGTGCCCCACCCAGATGTGATTCTCAGACGATGTCGTGACAAGAATTTCCATTGCCCGTTCTTGTCGTCTTCGTTGGTTGGGGACGTCCAGAGCCGGTTTCAGTGTACGGCGGCGGGCAATACATAACCTGCAATTACATATAATTTTAAGCGTCCAGTCGATATCGACGACATAAAGCAAAAACGTAGTAATACACAAATTTGACAAAAATGGTTTAGTGTATTATTGGAATCAGAAAAAAAACAATGCGTCAAATGTTTTAAGTTTTGTAGCTGTACGATAGAAAATAAAGAACATAACATTTTTAAAAATGAACTTTTTATCTAAACTTAGTCAAATACATTGTACACGCAAGAAACCCAGATCCGTCATCCAAAATTTGTTATATATAAATATTGTTCGTCAGTTGAGAACGTAGCAAACGTGACCACGGCGATATCTTCTGTTTATTGCCAGAAGACAGCAACTGCGCAGAATATTATATAGTGCCGCATGCATTTGCGCAAACACAGAGGCACACACTCGTTGTCCCCTTCCCAATTCCGATGTAATAAAATTGGAGGAATATTCAGATGCAATGTCTGGGACTCGGGACATACATACAACAAGACAAGACCCAAAATTCAACAACTCTTGATATATAGCATCGTTCCTCATAAGTAAGTATATTTCTTATTTTTAAGTTTAATTAAAGTTATTATAATCCTCACCTTCCTGAATGCGACCCTGAAATTCTCTGACAGGAAAGCATATAGAACAGGGTTGACGCAACTGTTCATATATGCCAGCACGTGTGAAACTATCTGTGCGGTCACCGTGAAGTATGTGATGGTGTACTTGTCCAGTGCCTTCACGAGGAGTATTATCTAAAACAATGGAATAAACAATATTCATTATTATACACAATCTTTTACTAAACACTTATACAAAAGTTGTAAAGTTGAACAGTACGTATGTACAATATCCCACTTTTGGACTAAAGAGGGTGTTAGAGCATAGAACACCTACCATCTGATCACTCATCAGCCAAAATTTTGTGATTTTATGTCACCGTCAAATCAATTTAAAATTTAATTAGAAAATTTATGACGATTCCTCGTAAATTCGCCTATGGATTTTGTCGCAGTTTTGGTTCTTGTATGTGTTATGTACGCATGATATATTACAGTAAATATATTATATATTACAGAGTTGAATATATTCAAGCATAGATATAGTTATTTCTGCAGCCCTAGTTCTCATATGGTAGGTATGGTATTATTTTGATCATTTATTTCATATTCTTTTTAAATATATGCTAAAGAAAAAATAAATGAATTCACCTGAATAGGGCACCAGCAGACAGCAAAAACTACAACCACGACCACAACCATTCTAGTCACCTTCTTCCTTCCTCTCCTGCTTTCAGCAGATACTCTTCCTCCCGGAGCGCTTTTCCATAATCTTGTCAGCATACACATATATAGGACACTAATTAATGCCAATGGCACTACGTAGGATGAAAGGAAAAAGGACAATTGAAAGCCCCATTTGCTGTAGCCATGATCTTCCAAAAATACGCACGATGAATGGTTTCTATGGAAGTAAGAGTATTCTCTTTCACCATGGCATATACCAACAGGTATAGCAGTGGTTAAAATGACGACCCATATACAAGCTATTGCCAGTAAAGCATTTTTTTCGGTCCTTATCGACATAGATGCAATTGGATGTACTACTGCCATAAATCTGTCCAAGGACATCAAGACTAGTGTATAAACGGATGCATGAGCCGTAACAACTATGAAATACTGAACAACTTTGCACCACCAGTCACCAAAAGGCCACCTTGGCATCACATAATCAGTAGCTGTGAACGGCACACAAAATGTAACGAAGAGTAAATCAGCGACAGCTAGATTAATAATCAAAAGGTTCGTAGTTGACCTCATACCAGGGTTAGCAGCCACAACTAACACAACCAAAGCGTTTCCCACCAAACCCACAATCCCGATAAATCCAAAAAAAATCGGTACAACCCGTGATACAACTTTTTCCAAGAGTTCGCCATTTTCAAATTCAGCGCTATAGTTACATCCGCCAATGCTGTCAATTTCTTCACTGGTGAGATTCAAACATATACTGTAGAATTCGTCTTCACTTGAATCCATCTTTATTCTATGCTTTTATCATATTAGATAAAAATTTGCGTTATTTTCCCTCTATTTGATGTTTTACCTGTAACAAAAATATCGTGCATTCAGTTATTTTTTGTTATATAAGGGATGATAAACGGAGCAAACAGTTCATCTGAAGGTTTTTATATAAACGTTTCATAATACGTTTCATATCTAACAGATCCAATAAAGATTCAAAATAAACATCCCACTCCCATAGGATGGAATAACTTGCTACTTGTTATTGGGTCTTCGGATGATATGTAGCGTTATCATTTTTCACGCTGGTATTCTGTGTGAGACAACCCATTCAGTCGCAGAAACGAGCTGCAACGTGGCTCTATCACCGTTATAAACTTAGTTAAAGGGTATGAGGATAATGACGATCATATGTTCGTTGATATTTTTGTCTTTATGACTGGAAATTATGTGAAATTACCAATTGTGATAAATTAAACCACATATTTATTTACATTATTTTGTAATAAAGTATAAATTATCGAAAATTAAATATAATATGTAAATAAAAAAGAATATAACAATAGAACAAAGGTTGGTGTGGCTCCATTGTGGCCATTAAATTACTAACATACGAGTACGAGAGATTTTTATTTGTGTTCTTATTAGAACATGAATGATGTTGCGATTAATAAATTATAAAGGTACTAAACTAATCCTTACAACGGAAATATTATGTTGTCGGTTAGTCGAAAAGGTTATAATTACTTCGTTCGCTATTGACGGAAATTAGCAATGATCATTCTATTCGTGGACTATGTTCTATGACCAAGTAGAGTCATCAGCACTTGAATTTGGATACTTTGTAATAATAATAATAATCAGAATAGAAAATAACAAGATACCAAAGTCAACTATATATTAGCGTCCGTTGTATTTTCTCACTTTCCAAAAATACGCTTTTATTTAAGACAATGTCTAATAACAATGGTAGTAATTACAGTGGTCGAGCTACACTGCATTTTTTTTTAGCTGCAGAATGAATGGGTCACCTCGACTGGGGTGACGGCCTCACAGCGTAAAATAGCAGCTGTGTTTCGTCTGCTGTCTACAGGGATCCGGAGACCTTTATTACTGGAGACGAGGCATTCCATCTCAGTCCTCAAGGGTGACAACGCATCTGCATTATGATTCCTTGTCAAGGATGAATGTAGATGTCTAAGGCCGCAGGATTTACTTAACATCAGGTGAACTGTGTGCTCGTTTGTTACTCTCGATGAAATAAAAAAAAATAAAAGAATAACGCCTGACTGAACTCAGTTGGTACATTGTTTTATTTAATAAATTTTTCGTGATCGAATAAAAAACGTGGATATCTGCATAAGAACTAAGATGACCGACATAATTCAAAAGATCAATAATCAGAAGTGGCAATAGTCCGGCCATATAGCTCGTAGAACCGATAACCTATGAGGAAGAAAAGTTCTCGAGTGACAGCCTCGTATTAGTCATCGCAGCGTAGAACAACCCACTCTGATGATGAATGAATGAAGTCTGCGGGGCGTCGATGGATGCAGGTGGCTCGGATCGTACTCTATGATAGTTTGTTGGGGAGGCCTATAGTATTCAGGGGACTAGTGATGGGGTGAAATGATGAAACAATTTTGTATAAATTGTATGTTCCTATTTTAAAATAAGTGAAGTGTATACATAATTATGAACTACGAATCCGATATGAGGCTGGGGTTAATATACGTTAGCGATTATAATATTTTATAATCGCTAACGTCATTCTGATGTGAAGCTTATAAATTATGTATGCCAGTGTATGTATTGGAAATGACTTTAGAATCTGCTACGGAACATTAATAATTCAATACTCATGTATATAAGACTTGAGGATGATAGCTCAGTAGCAATCGCTTTTAGTTCAGTAATTTATGAAGTAATAAGTTTAGTAAAATATTGACACCGTTTATTTATACATGCAAGGAGAAGGACATTTTCCCACCATTCGTACTACTCCCATAACCTAGGTAGTGGAACACACAATTTCGCTGTTGATTAGTTTTCTTGTGTGTTCGATCAAATCTATCCAAGATCATGAGTTTCATATTGATAATGTTGTTTTTAAGTCCGAAGTTAATGTTTTACATGTTTCTCTTTCATAGGCAGTTTAACCCAGTTTATATTTTCCAAGCGCAAATGCCAAAATGGTAAGTAAAAATCCTTGCGATTCGCTTCACTATAAAATTATAATAATATTTTCATTAATAGATTAATAACACAAAGCAATCTACAAGTTTATTTTTTAATATTATTACAGTAAATATTGTTTAATTTTATAAAACTACATTAAAAATCATTCCACTAATGTACTAAGTATTCGTATGCAGATTTTATTTATTGAATAGATTGCGACCCCCTTTAATAACAAACGGGACTCCCCCAGGTTGAGAAACGATGCCGTAATATAATCACTTCAAACGGGTAGAGGATGAATGTAAGTGATACTTAGTGCTTAGTTACTCCATCTCTATCAGATTATCTCAAAAATGATGACATAGATACCCTTATTACTGGTGATAGCAATTCGACCTGAGTCCCCAGGGGTGGCAAAGCATCTGCATTATAATAGGTCTTTACCTATGAAATTGCCGTTTCGTATGCAATAAGTTAAAATATTTTTTTTTCAACCTTTTTATTTCTGTCTTTCAAAGTAATCACCCATGTAATCGATGCATCTTTGCCAACGCAGTGGTAGTTTATTGATGCCCTTCTTGTAAAAATCAACTGGACGGGAGGTAACGAACTCTTCAACGGCATTTTGTACTGCCTCTCGCGAATTGAATTGCTTTGCCGCTAAAAAGTTGTCCAAATTTTGGAAAAAGTAATAGTCGGTGGGAGCAAGGTCTGGTGAGTATGGTGGATGAGGGAGGGCTTCCAACGCAAACTCTTGCACCTTGGAGACTGTCAGTTGTGTAGTATTGGTTCGCGCGTTGTCGTGTAGAAGCAGCGGGAACGACCGATTAACCAAAGCTGGTTGCAGATGTGCGAGCTTCTCCATCATTGTCTTCAGTTCTTCACAGTACACATCTGCAGTAATGGTCATGCCGTTTGGTAAAAGAGCTATGATGAATCACACCGTTTTCGTTTAGGGCATTGCTTTGGTGCTGAACCAAGATCTAACCAACTTGTTGAGCGCTTTCGATTGTCGAACAGAATCCACTTTTCGCCGCACTTAGCAATTTGGTTCAAAATTCTTTCAATGCGTACGTTGCGTTGGCTATAGTTAAGTTCGTGGGGCACCCATCTATCAAGCTTTTTTGCCTTGCCAATTTGTCGCAAATGGATCAATATTGTTTTGGTGTTACATCAAAAGCTGCTGCTAGCTTAGCCGTAGATTGAGTATCATTAGCTTCCACAATCGCCTTTAATTCTTCATTCACCAAAGTGTCCGGACGAACACGAGGTTTTAAATCAAAATTTCCAGAACGGAACCGGGCAAACCAATAACGGGCTGTGCGTTCGTTTGTAAAGTTCTCTCCGTAAATTTTGTTGATGTTACGTCCCATTTGTGCCGCGTTGATGCCACGTCGGAACTCACATTCCATAATTACACGAATTTTTAAAGTATCCATTATGGCGAAAAATGCTCAAACTCCTCTTTTGCTTTTAATGATTAATTCAAGGAAATGTGCTGGTACTTTGTAAGTAATTAAAATAAGTAAAAGTGCAGGTAGCTACCTGATGGTAAGTGTTCAACGTCTCTCATGAACAACTGCAAGAGCATAGGAGTCGCTACTATGTTAACAGCCTTTAAGAGAGAAGTAGGATCTTTTCTTGAAGGTTCCTAAGTCCTATCATCTCGCTAATATCGCTGATGACAGAAATTCAACAAAGAAGTTGTGCTTGTTAAAAAGATACGTGCAAAGTGCATAGCGATTTGCATACTATCAAGATGACGATGATTTTTTTAAATGATATCACCATATAAAATGATTCTCAACGGCTGGAATTAATCGAAACAATTCCTCAGAACTCTCCCCATTGTAAATGCGATACTAGGTAGTTGGATATACAAGTAGATAAATAACAAAGCTTATTTTAGATGAATCATTACTTAGATGATAAAGAATTACATAAACAAGATGCTGTTTGAGAGTTTTTAAAGTGTTAGAAGTTGAGAATTATTTACTTCGACGCTGATTGATTGTATACGCATACGAACTAAAAATATCGTACGCAACTGGTACTACTCGGAGAGAATTAATCATTGTTCATAGCTGTCAGTACAAAAGTGGTGTTTTACTGTAAACAATTTTAAAAATAGCAAAGCAAAGGAACAACCAATGCTAGGAATAAGCCACCCTTTAAGCGGATGGATGAAGTTTATATGAAAAGATTTCTTTTACGTTCAATATAATTCAGGTTTCCTTACTATATTTTAAATCACCGCTGAGTATGTGGTGAATCAACAATTGTAATTAATAATCCATTAATTATTATATATATACCAAACCCATAATTTCATTGGTGGCTAGCCACTGGCACCGGGGATCCGACTCGGTTCGCTCGTGTACCGTGAAGCAAGATCGTAGACCGATCGAAGACACGTAGCCGCCACGGCTCTTGAGTAGCGATGGTTCTACGTAACAGTACGCCGTACCGTGTTCTATATTAATATAATTGTGTAATTATCTTTTCTTGTTAGTACTAACATAGAAACTCATACTAAATAACATGAAATATTGGTGGAATTATTTTAAGAGCAACCGTTACAGAAAAAAGAATGGCAGGATACACTGCCTTGTATCTTATGACAGTTAAATTTAATGTTTCCCTGTTAATCTAGGATGGAAGTGATTATTTATGGTATTTACCATCTGGTGAGCTATATTGATTTTAATTATAACAAGTAAAATTCGTGGGACACCGAATTTATCAAAGATTATTACTTGGGATGAGGCGCGGCATGTTAGTGCTCCGGTGCAAAGATGTGCTTGCGTTATTATTCTTTATCGATGATTTATTTAGGTGTCAGAAGCAGGATTACCATCAGGTGAACTACCTGTTTGTAACCCACAATAAAATAAAACAATTACAAGATAAGCGTTTTGTAATGATCACCGATAAACTGATACGCCAATCCAGATTACTATCACAAAATTCGTGTAAATATGTTTTTCCTCTCTCTCCTATATCGTCAATAAGCGGTGTTCTCTGATGTTGTTCGGGAAATATATAATTATAATAGGGGTAGAGGCACACTGAAGCTAGTATCTAGCTTCAACATGTACGGATCAGTTCGACTGAGGAAGGATCTCTCACAAAAAACCAGCGTGAATTGCGCTTTCGTACGAGTAGTGTCCGAAGACGAAATTACAGGTTACCTGTAGGGTATTCCATCTCATCAAGGATGACAGCACGTGCATCTTGAATCTTGGTTGAGGATAGATGCTTGCATGCTTGTTTGACACCCCTAATATTATAAAGAAAAAGATCATGGTGCTAATTTTAAAACTCCATAACTTGAATAAATCGTGTTTTGCTTCTGGCTCTACCGCAGTTTTGTATTTTGTTGTTTTATTTTGTAATTAACGTTTATTTACTAATATTATAATAAACGTTCCTTGTTTTTTTTTAATTGTGCATCTGATAATATTGAAAATTCTAGGATTTTTCTATTAATAATACACTGTCTAAAAAACCTTTACTTATTCTGCTCAATCTCGTTGCGGATAAAATGAATTTATTCCTTGTATGAAAACTATGAATCATGTTTCTCACTTCGAATATTATAAATACATATATAAAATACTGTATGTATTTTATATAAATATCCGAGGATAATAAGTTAAATTTTGCGAACATTTTTTAAAAGCTCTGACTGATAAATTGTGTAGCACATGACAAATGTAACTTGAGCTAAGAAAAGTCTATCATAAATATATTCCATTTTCAATGAACTATCAACGACAAGTAAACAAGGTGTCGTCAACACATCTTGTCTCTTATGTTTAAAGCGATGAAACTGCCGTCGGGGGATAATAGTTTGGGACAAAGCGGCCCGTGAGGAAATATGAGCAATTTAAAAGATTTATTGTCGCTCCGTGCTTTTATTTGGCAACAGCAGGACATCATGATAAACACTAAAAGCAATCCCATATTTAATAATAATAATTTACTCAGTTGACACTAAGTGTCTGTCACAGGATGGAAAAATATTTTGCTGTTTCTGAAATAGAGAAGTCAGATAGATATTATAACAAAAACTAAAAAAAACCTAAGAAACGTCTCATAGTGTGCATTTTGAGTGAAAAGGTTCTGACTAAACTGAATGCCTTTAATTTATAATAATATTTAAATTTTTGTGGTTAATTATTTTTATTTGTAAGTTCGTTGTTATTTATATCATATGAACGTTATTTTTTCGTTTTCAATCTTAGATTTGATTTGATTTCGATTTATTTGTGAGTTAATATTTTATCGAGTTGGGATTTCAACACAAAACCCGCCGCGATTACGGAAAATTTTGTGCATTGACCATTGCACCACGGTAATCGTGATAATTGTAGGAATTCTATTAGATATCTTGAAATATGCTGCATCTAGTTTTAGTTGACACGTTAATCAGGCAGATGAACCATGTCCTCGCGGAATAGCAGCATAGCGCTGCTGCGTTTCTTGTGGCGAATGTAAGCATCTGGAGGCATCAGCTTTCAGCGGTGACAATACATGTACATTTTGAATCTTTGTTTATGATTTCTTTGCGTGTGCTCGTATGTCCCTAATATTAAAAAAATAACGAATTAAATAAATTGAAAAAAAGGAGCGGACTTATGACAGGCTGCAGTGATGAATGAGCGAGCATATCAAGCGCGTTGCCAGTAGAGCTTGACGTCGTAATTAGCGTTCGTCAATCAACTGCTTATGTACAACGTGTTGGTTTGAAACAATTTATGAACGTATATACTACTATTGTATATGTTGTATATGTTATAACATATTTATATACTTTAACTGTGGTAGAATCATGGTGCTGTTAGATTTGGCTGCAGTATGACTGTGCTGATTCAAGCGGAAAGTACCACGACTTCCAAGAATACTGCTGCTGTGTATCTTATGGTTTAAGGAGCCGTTGACTAGTGTTCCATCCATGTGTTCCATGCCAATCGTCAGGAGTTTCAACGCATGTCTATCTTACGATATCTTCGTTGAGGAGTGATGAAGATGTATTAGCACATATTGATATTCCGTGAGGGTATTCCTACCCCGGTTGAGCTGA
This sequence comes from Teinopalpus imperialis, assembly GCA_029286865.1. Lineage (NCBI taxonomy): Eukaryota > Metazoa > Arthropoda > Insecta > Lepidoptera > Papilionidae > Teinopalpus > Teinopalpus imperialis. The sequence goes on from JAGSMU010000003.1 coordinate 17,546,896, forward strand.
CCATTCATCTGCAGCTAGAAACAAACTGCAACGTAGCCCTACCACTGTAATTACATAACAAACACCTTCGGCGACATACCAATCTACAATTGAATACATTATGTCTTAACAAAGTTACAGTAATTTTGTTATTACCCTCAGATAATACTTACCATCAGATGAACTGTGTGCTCGTTTAGCACCCTCAAACATTAAACACGAAACCTATTATCGTTTGGAGCTTCAAGCCCAAAAATTACTCGCCAAATTTTGTATGTTTTTTACATGGCTTGCGTTCTTTGGGGAGTTGTTTTTTTTATTTTGTTTAGAATTCATTATATGTTATTTAACGTCTGTCCATACCATTTATAGTCATAAAATTACGCGTACGATAGTAAAACTAAAATTTTAACAATGTTACGTATAAATCGATTGCACGGTGAATTTACATCTATTCAGTAGTCCAAAACCACAAATGAGCTTTCGGTTGCCCTTATAAATGTTTACACACTAAATATATTCGAGCTAAACAAGCTTTGATTGGTTCATCTGAGTTAGACTATACTATTTTGTACAGGTACCATTAAATAGAATATCAATATAATTCCCACTTTATATCGTTGCCACACGGTCAATTGAAAATTTATTAAAATGTTTTATGTCAATTAACATTGTTTAAAGATATAACTATATTTTCCATTGTTTTTTTGTAGAAAGATACACACACATGTATATATATTTGTATATATAATATGATCTTTGTCATTAGTCATCATATATTTCTAATTATTATTATTACACCTAACAAAATGCTCTATACGCCATCGGTGGACTCATAGAGCATGTCTTAAGGCCGGCGTATTTACTCCAGGTTTGAAGGAGGAGTGAGTAATAAAGTTTAGATATATATATATATCTACTTCCAACTTCCTTAGGTGATATATTGCATTGGAATTATGTTATTGCGTAGCATACGTTCATAATCATATTTTACATACGTAGATGTGATGTAAAAATTTTAGCCTTTTGTTTCCCATCCAGCGGTTCACCTGACGGTAAATCATCATCTCCACCCATAAAACCGTCACACTAGAGATGTTACAGGTACGTTACCGGCCTCTGAGAAAGGATTAGGCAATGTTTTGTTAAGAGTAGAGTTGTTAAAAGTAGATAGGGGTACCATAAACAATAAAATATTTACAGTCTAGTTTTGTTTATGGACAAGCCCCCTGAAAAAATAAGTGTGTTCTCTCTGCTGCTTATAATTATCATTTTCTTGAAGGTGCCCAAGTGGAATCGATTTAGAAATATCGCTAGCGATAGCGGACAGGAATTCATGCTTTCATGAAAACACAAATTCCATATACAATCTCGTACATATTTCCTTTCACTATAATAGTTAGGAAAGTCATCGAAGAATAACAAAACAGTTGTTTAGAATGGCGAGTGTAGAGATGTGAGTGAACAATTAACGGTCATGAGGCAATCCATCTCTGTCCTTAGGTTTGGCAGCACATGTGTATCTTGAATCTTCGCTGGATGGATGGAGATGTCATGAGCCACAAACATCACTTGCCATCAGGTAAACTGTATGCTCGTTTGTTAACCTTTATATTGTATAAGCGCTATAAATAATGAGAAGTTAAATAACCATACTCCTCAATGACATGCATACAATAAGATACTTTACTCGGCAATAGAACGGAATAACATAACAAAGAACTTTGGCGCGATACCAATTCCCAGTTGAATATATTATTTATAACATTTTTAACAAAGGTTTGCTATATAAGTTGTTAAATTTCTGTCATAAAATATGTAAGTATACACTAAACTTGTGTAGACCAACAGGTCTTTATTCGATCATCCAATTCAACTATATGATATTTTTGAAAGTGGTAGCAATATGCTTCTAACATTCCTGTTAACTTTGTTACTAAACTAAAATGCTTGGGTCACGAGATGGTTGACGATAACAGTGGCACGATGGATTTGAATCTACGCTGTTTAGTTATGCACACTGTACGATACGCCATTAGGATATTGGCGCTGAGAGACAATTAGCCACTTATATTTATTTTTTTTTGAATTCGGCATTATAAAATTATTTCGATTCGATTTCGTTCGATAATTTTTCCCGTATATTCAACAGCACAGGATCCTTTAATATAGTGCCGTAAGTATTTGTGCAAACGGATATCCACCCGTTAGCCGTTTCCATATAATAAGGAAGTTTGATATTTCAGACGCAGACACATTCAATTTCGAAAACTAACGAATTGTGATACACAAATATTTTTCATTGGATGGGAATCGAATCCAAGATCAGTAACTGTTTATTCAACAACTACGTCACGAAACTTTCAGACATGACATGTATTTTGAGACGTAAAATTGATTATTGTAATCGACAATTGCAATTTTCTCGATTAATTTCTTTCTGTACACAACTATGTATGTAATAAAAGCATACCACCAAACCACAAATATGAAAATAAAATTGTTCATCACAAAACGAAATTCAAACAAACAAATTTCAATTGCAACGTATTTTTACATTTCGTTTCACACGTTCAGTACTGTCTTTGGGCAATTTCAAAAATTAGCAGCACAGTGGTCTATTTACCACATTCCTCGGTCTGTTGCTTACATTACGTGTCACGCGGTGCATTACGCAGAAAAATAAACAACTCAACATCTAGGCGAGATATAGGCAATACACAGAGCATTTTTTTTTATAAATAGAATCAAAAGTAAACATTGTAGAATAGTGCGTTATACCTAATTCATTTCTGCTATCGTCAGGGTTACCAGCATTACGAATGGGTCAATCTTTAAAATAATATTCACATATTTCGTAGCGTTTATTTAATTGTTTTTAACATCGAAAAAGCCATGCTTCAGCTGGTTTCTTGATGTAGAATGAATGGGTGGAAATACGAAAGTGTAATGGCAGCACAAGACTGGTGTGTTTCGTCTGATGACTGTTGGGATCCGAAACCCATTATGCCCGTGATGTGGCATTTTATTTTAGTCCTAATCGAAGACGGATGCAGGTGTCACGGGCTGTAGGGATTCCTTACATGTGATCGGTGCTGGTGTTCTGTGAAGGTGTGGTACTACCCTGGTTGAGTCGACCCACACATGCCGCAACAAGGATAAAATTGCACCACTTTTATTTTTTATTACATTCTTACATAAATCCAGGTCAAGCTAAAAACTTTAAAAGAACGGCGTGCACAGCCGAAGACTGGGCCTCGCAGTGTTGGTCAGAAGGTGCAGAACTTAACAAATCTATAGCGATTTTTATCGTCAAATACAACTCGTCATGTCGTCGCGATGGTACCGCCGTATCGAGTCCCATTCGCTTGGTTACTATTGATTTTTTTACCACAGCGAGACGAGAAATGATATCCAGATAATAAACGTCGATAAGGCATCACGATGCGCCTGCTTTTTCACCTGATGACTAAGGTTATCAATTTTACAAATCCAAAAAACAACTCGCAAAGTCATGATATTATTGTATTGTCGTTAGTTCCTTATTGTATATCTGCAAAATTTATATCTATTGAGACATCCAGAAGTAGGTGAAAATTGAATTGAAAGATTCCATTACAAATGCACAAATATATTCAAACATACAGGTCGAGCTCATAAAAGCTAGTAAAAAGCTACAGCCAAATCAAACAGTTCACCTGATGGTAAGTGATTACCGTCGCCCATAAAGGTCCGCAACTCCAGAGGAATTGCAGATGCGCTGCCGGTCTTTAAGAAAGGTGTAGTTTTCTTGAAGGTCGTATCGGTTCGGAAATATCCAAGTGACAGCAGATTGCACAAAGCAATTGTGTGTGGCTGACCATTTTCCTGCTAAACCTGTTAGAGCCACGCTGAATGTTGTATTTTTCTGTGAATGAATGGGTTGGTTTGACTGGGGAAGAGGCATCTCCTCAAAGAATATCAGGGTGAAATAGTAGTTTGGTGAATGTTGGTGGGATTCGGAGACCCAATTACTGGTACCGTGGTATTCCGCCCTTGGTTTTATTTTGAGGAATAATGTAATTGTTTATGGGCCGTCGTATTAACATGGGTCGTAATCCTAACTATCAGGTGAATTAGTATCATAAGAAATATGAAATATAGCTTCTTTATTGTTTGATGCTGTTAACATTACTAAAATATAGCTTAACTAACCCAAGCTTAAAATGCTAGCGCTAGAAGGTCGTTCACGACATTAGTCAAATAACGGATGCGAGGCAACGATCTTAAGTTTCGCAAACCGTACCCTTAACCATTGACTGACTATTAAAGCTTCGATATATAGACCTCGATGTACTCCACTCGCAACTTCCTGTAGCAATATTCGCTTTTAATGTACAACATACTAGAAAACCCAGTGCGATCCCCAGTGCTCTTACCAATAATAATAATAACGTTTTTTTTATTCTCACACAAATTAAGATTAGTAAATATAGTACAGTACAGATTTCACAGTCACAGTCAGAACAGTATTTGTGAGATTTGTGAGACTGGTGTCTATACTAGGATGCCCTGTGCGACAGATCACCAGGTGAGGCCTTACGGACTAGTTTCTATGTGTACAAAAGATAATTTTAAGAAACATTTTTTTGTACTGTATGTATATTAATTAATAATTATATATGTGTACACATGTATAGATAAAACAATCAGTGCAACTAAATGAAAAGGAAATTGTAGAGTGGCTTTATACAAGCACTTGTGCTAAATGTGTGTGTGTATGTGGGCGTATGACTGTACGAGAGAGTGCGTCTGCGGAAGGATGAAGAGTGACAGTTTCTAATACCGGTGTCGTTTAAATTGTTCATAGTTCACAGTATAGTTTTCAGCAACTCTTCCGTGTTATCATAATATGATATATATATAACTAGTCTGGCCATAAATACTATTTTTTAACTTTTTAGTTATTTTGAATTTGGAACACGTATCTTATTTTAAAAGCTCCTTCGATTTTGCGCCATTTCACATATTTTTTCGTGTTCATTATTAAATTACAATATGGAATGGGGTGTTAAAGAAAATAGGATTGCAGTGGTCGCCTTGCACAAAGTGGGTATGGAGCCGTCGGTCATATTCCAGACACTTCACAACCTTGGTATCACCATATGTTCGTATATCGTACTATCAATAGATACACTTCCTCCCTCGAAGACCAGAAAAGATCGGGGCGGTCGTGTGCTGTTAGGACTACAAATGATGGACTTTCCAACAGGACTCAGCACCTGGTCATAAGGCAAAAACTACCCAAGCCTGGCTTGAAACCAACGTTCCGGACTTTATAAGAGCTGAAGACTGGCCCTCATCTAGCCCAGACCTCAACCCTTTAGACTTCAAATTATGGTCAGCCTGCTCTAAACGATACGGCGACATTGAATCTCTTAAAAAATCTTAGGAGCAAGCAGTGGACGAAATTCCCCTTGGAAACAGTGCGTAAATAGTGCATAGGCCAAACAGATTAAAAACCTGTATAAAAGCCAAAAAAAAAAAAAATATTCTATTCGAAAGGTGGCCCACATTTTGAATAGAATATTTTTTTACTTTTTGCTGAGACTAATAAATATGTAGGTATAAATTTTAATAATATTACATTACTTCAGTAAAAAAAAAAAACATTTGTAACAGAACTATTAAATACTCGATTATTTAAACCTTTTGATATATTACATTTTTAAATAATATATTTTTTTATTAAATTATAGTTACCTTTTTGATAATTATGTTTGTATCTAACAAATAATATTGAAATAACTATAAAGATTCTTGTACATACGTGTATCTGATATTTAATGTATTTTTGATGTAATGCATAATGCATATTAATTTGAATGCATGTAAGTGGTTATACAAGAGTGACCATTGCATAATTTAAAGTTTATACCATCCACCTTTTATAATGACAAATAAATTATTATTGTCATAGTATAATATAGGTTAATTATAATATAGAACATGTATTAATATATATATATATATATATATATATATATATATATATATATATATATATATATGTATATACCTTTCGAACTTCAGTTTATAACACAAAACGATTGAAACCCTCTGAATATAACATTACAGGTCCGACAGCGCTCTATTTCCGGTAACAAATGACTCCTATATTAATTTCGATTCGAATATCACTGCGGTCGGGAATATTGCCAAAGAGATATTGCATCTCTATGTATTATTTACCGAATTAATCATGAGGAGGTTTCTGAGCAATTTCATGCTTATCATCTTGTTGGCAGGCAATCCACCACTATACACTTTAAGCGAATTTTTCTGATAGTCACAACTACACTGTGGAATCAGGTGTCACCAGCGGCTGTTTCCGATGGGATACGCCATAATGAACCTTGAAGAACGGATCCTACACCTTTCTTAAAGGCCGGCAACGCATCTGTGAATTCTCCGGTGCTGCAAATGTTCACAGGTAAAGATGATCACGTAGTATTGATCGATTGCCACGTATTTTATATAAAAAAATATCACTGCTGTATTATTATTATTCTTTTTTTTTAACTACAATTGTAACTAAACACATTACGAAACTCCGGTTAACCTATCCAAGTAACATTAAAATACTTATAATACACTACAGTAGATGCTTTGCTACAATAGTCGCATAGAGAATTCGAAACTACGACTACAGATACATCGAAATTATGATAATATCGTCTTTATTAAATTCCAGAGGAAAGTCTCGTTGTTTGTTTCAAAGTTTAAAATAAAAGAAGATTTAATAAAAAGTAATATATATATATTAAAAATCTTTTTATTTTTTATAAGTTATAGGTATTTTATAAAATAAATTCTATCTTTTGTCATTTAAATTTTGTTTTTAAAATGACATTTTGGACGGGAACAAAACATAATATACGCAGAATTAAATTGTTCAAAACTCAATTAGTGTTCGTTGTAAATGTAGACGAGACATAATGGAAGTGGGGAAACTAAGTTGCTATTCTGAATTTGACTCACTTTGCGAAAATGACAGATACGACAAAACTATTTCTCCTACGCAAAGTATTCCTACAAACTTGACAACCGAACACATACATTATCTGATGTTAAGTGATGACGCCTACATCTATTTCCAGCAAAGATCGTCACGCGTTGTCACCTCTGAGGACTTAGATCCAATGCCTCGTTAACAATAAGTCCTACACACAAACCCAAAACACAGCGTTATGTTATAATTTCACACTCGTATTCGGGACTGTTAATCTCTACACTCACCATGCGAAACTCAGTAACATTATGCTGGTATTCTATGTCCCCACGGTTCTTCCACAGTGAAGTAAACCCATTCATTGTGTAGCTAGAAACTACCTGCTGCGTAGCTCTACCGTTGTCGAAATTCTGGTATCGCCAGGAGTATTATATCAATTTAAAGCGTCAATATTAATATAACCTAATGGTTTAGGGTATAACGGCAGAACTTAGGGTCGTAGGTTCGAATCCAGCATTTGATAATTGCCGTGAACCATATCCTAGTACAAGCATCTAAGATTAGTTGGAGTGGTCAACGGGAACGTTAGTTCATTAGTACCGCTAGCATTCCTTTAAAAACAAATGCGCAAACAAAAAGGCACGCACATGTGTGTCTCTTTAGTTAAACCATTATTTATTTCATCTTTTGTATTTATTTCGTGACATTTACCATTTTTGTAGGTATGGTAAAATTACTACTTACTATAATAAATTCCACTGTTGGGCGAGGGCCTCCTCTTTAGAGAGGGTGTAATACAAAACACTTGGTTTTCAGGTCTGAATGGTGGTCTGCATCTGATCCCTCTTCGTTATTGCGTATTCATTAGAATGGCTTAGACAGTACCAATTATTATATACTAGCAACTGCCCGCGACTTTTCCAACATGGACTTCAGAATGGAACGATGATGACTCCATTTTTATATATAGTAACGAGCAAGCAGCTTCACCGATGGCAAATGATCACCGCCACCCATGAACATACATAACCCCAGAGGAGTCGCAAATGCGTTACCGGCCTTTAGGAAAGGTGTAGGCTCTTTTCTTGAAGGTCCCTAAGTCGTATCGGTTCGTAAACACTGTAGGCGACAGCTGATTCCATAGATAATCAAGCCAATCGGAAAGTACCTGGTCATCAACGACTTCACGCTCTCCGTTGAATGCGGTTAAACGGAAGAAACTGTTACCGGGGTGCCCCGGCCCAGATATGAGAACAGTATTCCATGTGAGGCCGAACTTGCGCTTTGAAAAGTTGCCCGCAGTGGGCGGACATGTAATACTGTCTCGCGTTATTAAGATTTAAATTTAAACGCCCAGATTTAAAAGGCCAATTTGACCTTACCCTCCAAGTGACCGCGGAACTAAACGTCGCAAGGGGAGTGTTTTCAAAATAAGGAGACGCAGCTGACATATAGCTGACTATGTGAGAAGCAAAGGGTGCCCAAAACTTACACATATTGGCGGAAAATAATAAATCATACAATGTCCTCTCATACATTTTTCATTGATTTCCACGCAGACGAAGTCCCACGAAGTATGTAATAATTGGTAAAACGTCTGTCTGACCGACTCTAATGTACTATACGCAATATAAACGGAGGTAGGTTAAGATGCAGACCATTCAGACTCGAAAATCAAGACTTTTTGTATAACACAAATATAAAGCGCAACATGGAATGGAACCTAGGACCCGCTTTTCAATCTTACCTATTTCTCTTGCAACTAGGCCATGCTGCACTCAATGGATGTGGGTCACTGTGACTAAAGTGGCTTACCTGAGCTCGTTTGTGTTTTATTTTTCCTTGTCTCTATTCGCTGGTTTCCTCTTTATATATACCCAAGTCAAAAAAATACTTCCACTTTACAAGCTTACTAATATAATGGTTTTTATCGATAAATAGACTTAAGGTTTTAAGTAGTCTTGTAAAAAAAACTTGTGATGTACAATATTTTGGGGATAATTTGTTATTTTTCTCAGAAATTCGCATTAAATATTTATCTAGGTTTTCTTGTTTTCTATTATATAGATTTTCTTTTAGGATTTTAATGCATTAACCCTAAGCTGGGATATTTAATAAAAAAATTGGAAATTTTGGCACCGCACTATTTTTTTGATTGCGCCGAGAGTAATGCCCTAAAATTTCTTGCATCTCAACATTTCTAAGCTAGACATTTCTTAATGCTGAACGCCTTTCAAAGGTCCCTATGTTTTTTTTATCTTATATTCTCTTATCTCAATATTTTCACTGTTTGTATAATAAAATTAAAGAATATTGATATTCTGGCACTGAGCACCATTCATGAACTATGAAAAGGCTTCTCGATTGAACACCTACTAACATGTACAAAACAGTTTCTCTATTCTAGAGTTCTCACTTAATTTCATTTTTTATTACATTGAAAGTAACACCGGATGGTAAGTGATTCCTGCGGCCCATGACATCTAAATTCATCTTTGACAAGGAATCATAATGCATATTCATTGTCATCCTTGAGGACTGAGACTGACTGGAATGCCTCGTCAGCGGTTAGGTCTCCGGATCCGTGCACTCACCAGACGAAACACAGCAACATTATGCTTCTATTCATGCGGGTATTCTGTGAGGATGTGGTCCTACCCCGATTGAGCTGACATATTCTGCAACTAGAAACAACCTGCAGTGTAGCTCTACCTCTGTCACTTAAAATATACTCGCTAAGAACACTTAAAAAAATATTTTCAAGTGTTTTTTGGTTTTCACTAGTTTTTGAGTTTTGAGGATCATTTGTAACATTTTTTATATCACTGTAAATTCGATCTATATGTATAATACCCATATTTAAGACTATAGCAAACGATTTCGAATTTAATCAATTTAATTTGTCACAAATATTGATTCTTATTCTTTTTTTATTTATATTCTTATTAATATTCAGTATAGATTCAGTTAAGCAAAATGAGTGAAAATAGCATAAACGTAGTATTTGGGACTCTAATCAGGTTAGACGCTATCTGTGTCGTTAAGTGTTTTGGCGTCCTCCTGGCTAATTGCAACCAAGGCCAAGCGGATATTTTCTGGTTATTACCAGTTGAAATTAAGTGCGCAGTATATTGTATTGTGCCGTTACCGTTCGCGCAAACATAGAGGTACTCACTCGTTGTTCCCGCCCCTATTCAGCAGTTAGAATTGTAAATAACAATTTCATTGATACACGGGATTTAATTCGCTTTACTCGCGTACCGTATATTAAAAGCAAGCTGCCAAAAGCGTCTTTCTGACTTCAGTAATAGCAAAAAGTAATCTGTAGTACAATCATTGCAACCAGCAATAACACACACTCATAAAAAAAATACTACTTTAGTTTAATGTCCTGTGCAGTGGATTTTATAAAGCAATAAAACAATATATAAAAAACTGGATAGGTGAATAATAAACACAACAGACATTGAAAACCATCATGTGATCCGATAAAGCATTGTATTCTTTCATACGGAGACTTTCGATGATTATTTTTACTTCAGCTTCGAATTAATTTTAATACCGTGTGTACATATCGCTTAATGGCGGTTATAGAATACGCGATGAGATAGACATGCTTATCGAAAAAACAAATTTATATAAATATATATATATATATATTTAAGAGTAGTAGAGCCACCTGCAGTTTGTTTCTACTGTAGCATGACGGGGGAAGGACCAAGCCCTCACTGAGTACCAGCATAAAATAGAAGCTTAAAGCTGTTCTGTTTCTACTCGTGTGTCTGGGGATCCGAATACGATTATTTATAAGACATTCCACAGGAATCAGATGAACCATATACTTGTTTATTAGTATAGTTATTAGTACCCTCAATACAATAAAATTAAATAATATACCCGATGATCCTATGAGTTTTAAAAAGGTGCCCTGCATTTACCGATATTTGACGACTCACATCAGCGGTAAAAATATAATTATTATGTTAGTAAGCCATATATAAAGTATCAGTATAGTTTTTTCTATTTCCCAAATAAGAGCACTTGATTCATTAATCTGTTATTGGAAAACGTTTGATTGCCGTACCAAGCCGGATAATCATGTTGACTGTTTATTAAACAGCGTAATGCATTGCTTGACATCTAACGTAAGCTATATTTCGAGTGATTCGGTAAATAAAAACCACATCCAAGCGAAATCTGTGACTGTGCCAAGAAACAGATCTGCAAAAAAGTTATACACATCTAGTGATTTTTTCGACGAACATAGTTTTCGTTTTACGAAATTCCACAAACAACATTTATAAAATTATAAAACATTTGACTAACAATTGTTAAATCATTATCTAGAACATTTTAACATATTTTTTTGGAGTAAACCTAAATTGCTTTTAGGTATGAGTTATAAGAAGAAAAATCGTAGGCGTTCAGTTCGCTAAAAATGTATGAAGATATTATTTTTTATCATCTTTCTATCTTTGTTTTTGGTTTCGTCTTTATTTTATATTTTGTTATTATCATCTAGTATTTAGACTGACCTGACTGTCACGTTGCGGGCCCTCGGTTCAAGTCCCAAGGGAGCAATAATATTCGTGTATCACAAATTGTGGGATTTCGGTTTTAGGTGTGTAGACCAACCACATACGCGTTTGCTGATATTTACAGTTGTTTTTTGTGAGGGCTCGGTCCATCCCTGGTCGAACCATTCATTCATACTGTACCTAAAAACAAACTGTAGTATGGCTCCACCACTGCTAAAAATGATATTGTTACCATTTGTAAAATATATGATAAAACAATAAAGACATATTATGGTCGCTAATCCTTATTGGAACTGCGTAGTGGATTGAGATTCAATATCACCCTGGTGAACAGTGCCCAACAGTGAGTAAATGTTTAAGCTTTACTGTACAGATTAAATCCACATTTTTATCAAGTAACTTTAATAACTTGTTTTTATAACTTCGTCAATAAAAAAACACGGATCATTGTCAAAACTTAACAAAGTCAATTTGAATTACTTCAAACAATTAGCTTGATTGTAACGAATAAAATAGTAATTTAAAGTAGAAAGAAAATTAAGACTTTTGAAGTTTAAATGAATTGTTTTAGTTTCGGGTTCATTCAATTACATGGACGTACGCAAATAGTAAGAGGATTTATATATATTTATATATTTGTATATTTTATATATAAATTAAAAACAAAAAAGAAATTTACGAATAATCGTCTTGGTGTGGATCGACCAACACAATATATTAGCCGTATTTTTTACACTATTGTAAATTTTTCTAATAAAAACAACATTGAATAGCTAAAGTAATCATGAGATTTGAAATTCTATTAAGTAAGAAATTTAGAAAAAAAAAGAAATGATAAAAAATGACAGGTTCCTTTTATAGATGCTATTGAAACAAAGTATTAGGATCCCCTAATTCAGCCCGGTAGAAACAGCTGATCAATTTATTCTGCAGCTAGAAGCGAACTTCAGTGTAGCTCTACTACTGTTAAATCTTCACTAAAGTTAATGCGGGTAGGACGGCAACACGAAGTATTTAGCACTACGACAGATCCTGGGGTGTACTTAGATGGAACAATAACCAATAAGCTATGAGGAAGTGAGATTTTGGACCTCAGCTAGTTGGAGGGATGACCAATTCAAATTTGTGGTAAGTTGATTAGGATCGTACTTCATGGAAATCTATGGGGGAGATATTGAGTTAAGCAGTGGACTGTGATGAAAATGGTGACGATGGTGAAGCACTTGAAGCAATATTGGATCTACTAAGGATATAACAACTCAATATATAACATAAATAATATAAAATTATAACATCAAAACTTTCGGTTTAAATATGACATCAGAAAGATAAATCCCTCAAGGATCAGTCAGGATAAAAAAGTTCCCCTATAAAATCCGTGAAATTAGTTTCATTCTATAAAATAAAGTCGATAAAATCTACAATTTGTTTCTTAACCAATTCGAACAGCTTGGCTTTAAAGCAATTGCCACTGAAGTAGAAACATTCTATTCTAATGTTATTTATAAAGCTCAGGAAATAGACTTGTTGTAGAATGCACTTTTACTTTATTGCACTAGTTTCAAAGTCTAGCACTAATAAATATAACAAGCGCACAGTAGATGCGACTAAATCACGTGACCGCTGTTAAAATATATTCATAAAATATTTTACCAGTGCTACGTAAGGTTCAAGATTACAGCCAAAGCTAACTAAAAGGGAAACATGTTTTTTTATATAACTGATGTTATTCTTGTCAACAACTATAATTATGTTTATAAAGTTTACTACTATTAATAATTAACGCATAAACAAAAAGAAAAAAAGATTTTATCAAAAAGTTTTAATTGGTTATATCTTTTACTGCATTTTTATGTGTATCGAGAGTATATTTTTTATGTAAGAATTAAAATATTTTACAATATTGATAGAGTTACATTACAGCTTGTTTCTAGTTCTTGTAGGGTTTTAGAACACATAAATACAGGTAAGGAGCCATCCCATTTCAGTTCTCAGGGGTGACAACGCATGTTATATTGAATATTTTTATTGGGAGTAGTTTTTATGCGTCGCAGTTATGGCTTTTAAGGTAAACTGTGTACTCGTATGACACCCCTAACAATATAAAAAAATATAGGTAATATAATTTGTATAATCAATTGTCATTACTTAAAGTTACCTTACCTTCATTGGAATAATTTAGTTAGCGTAATATTACAAATCTTTCAACCGTTACATAATTGCTAATTAATAAAAAACATGGTTTTGGTCCCAGTAATAATATATATAAGTTACGAAATTATGACACTCTTAGAAGTTATTTATATTAGGTGATTAAGTCAACTAACGGTAATGTCTGTAAATTAAATATTGACTTTTCCACGACTTACACGGCGTGTCATATTCCAAGATTTGAAGTGATCGAAAGCTTATGCAAATTAATTATGTCTGAATAAGCAATAACTGTGATAAGTCCTAACCACTTCAAGATTGAGCCATAGTAGCTCAGTGTTTAAACGTTCAATTTTAATTCTTCACGACGTAAACAAACCGAGTACGATTCCCGGTGGCAGCTGCATTTAAGTGAAATTTTAAATGTTGATTTACCATGTGTTTAGCGATTTAGAAAAACATGGTGAAAAAAAAGAAAATCTAAATGTCTGAATAATTATTATAAATTAATATTTCGAAAGACGTGTGAAGTCCGCCAAACAGAGTGGGGACATGCTCCAACATTCCAAATAGGCCTATGCCCAGTGGTAGGTCTTATATATAATATATAGACTGTTCTTTTTACTTTGAGATTCCAGTTTTAAGCCAATAGTCTAATGGTTTATAATAAAGTCTGCGACACTTAAAGATGTAGATTCGAATCCACCATTCAAATATTATGTGAACCCTCAAAAACATTTAAGCTTAACTTGAGTGGTTATAGGGTTGTATGTTATTTTAGCAATTTCTTTAAAAAAAATCTTAATTATTCTCGGGCTTGCATGCCACTGTACTGGATTACATTTGTATTGATATGATCATCTATTTCTTCCTTGTAAGCTTGTTAAAAATTAGTGCTGTTTAAATCTGGTAATATCTTACATCCGTATTATATCCTATATCCTTGGTAGATCCTTCATCTGTCCCCGGTTGAGACGACCTGGACAATGCCCCTATACCATACTATAGGGGTATGGTATAGGGGCATTGTCCGTTGGTCTCCATTGCGGATTTGTGGACTACACTTTCAAACATTTTATTTTTTAATATATAGTATATAATAATAATATATAATATTTTTGATATAAATATATTATAGTAATATATATAAGACTCATGTTAGTCATTGACATTAGACCACTGTCAGTGTTTGAGCGCTCTTTTTCAAAGCCACGGTGCGCGAGTGAACCGAGTTTGATCCCTGGCGCTGGCACCAATGAAATTGTTAATAGAAATTTTAAATGCTCATGTGCTCAGTGGTGAAGAAAAACATCATTACTAAACTTGCATGTCAAAGACATAAAAATAAAATAAAGTTTTTTTTTTTTGAAGGCGTGTGAAATTCCTTCAAAAAAATTTTTCTTCAATCCGCAGCCACAATGCTCTAATTCTTTTTTTGTCACATACATTATTGTACTATTGTTTATTGTCCCAAATAAAAAAATATTATTATAAAACAAGAATTCCATTGCAATTCCCAACAACAGCCGTATTGCAATCAGGAAAATATATTACTTTTGTGACACCGCGTAATATGAACCAAAACAAATTTATGGCACAATAAAATTTCCTGCTTTTCACTAAGCCTGACACCAATAAGCCGAAATTGGAAAATAAATGAAATACGATTTTAAAATTGAAAATCCCAAGAGCCTGCGATAAAAAATAAAACATTCCCAATCCACAGTGATTACTTTTTTAATTTGAATTTAAGTAACAATAATTTGTCTTTACAAAATAATAAACTTTCGAGTTAATAGACAGTTTACGTCGAACATGTCCCATGGGAATGTCTTGTCAACGAGAATGATATAGACATACATCACACAAGAACTTACATAATTCACGCATAAACTCACTTGTCCTAAGCGGCGTACTGCATGTAAAATAAAAGGGAGGTTTCGTCTACAGTATTGTAGTCACGTGTGCGCTAACAATATATCTAGAGAGCTTATTACTGGTGATGAGGCAGTTCATCTTAGTCGTTAGGGCTGACATCGTATCTGTGGGTGTCATGGGAAGCAACAATCACTTGTCGACATATGAACTGTGTGCTCGCTTCTCTTAGTTTCAGTAATTAAGAAAAAATCTCCACTTGTAGCTGTTCCTCCTAAGTTATCTGGGGTGATGATGAGTTTTGTTATATCTTTAATAGTATATCAGTAACGTAGAAAAAACACTGTTTTAACTCTGTTACTCGTATCTAACCTTTCTAGTCTATATCGGTTGGTGAAATTTCGTAACATGTATCATGATATGATAACAAAATATCAAAATTATAGAGTCAGTTTTATTTAGCATTTCTTCTCAGTTCACTTAAATCTCATTTTGAGATCGTGGTCACCAACACTTATACGCTCTAGTTCTTTAAAAGAAATTTAAGATTCTCATGCCAAGAAATTAAGATATGTCATTTAATTGGAATAAAATTCCTCAGATTTTCTCGGAAAAAAATATGTAAAAACTTTAGCTACGCTAAAAAAGTTTGTGCAGACTTTTACGTCTTTAAAAAAAATATGCTGTGAACTCGTCAAGTTTGGACACGTTCCCTGTTCTTATGAACTTGGTTTCCATTATTTTCTTTCTAACTTTATGTGACTTATTGTATAGAATTTGTATTACGTTTATGTCCCTTTACTTAACTAGTTAAATAATATGAAACTTTTTAATTAAAAACTAACATGAGAAACAAAAAGAGGTCGGGAATAAGTCAAGGTAGTAATTTAGGATAATTTCACTTCCCTGTATTTATTTATAAATGACGTACAAAGAGTAATAAGGGACGCAAAATGTCGCAAAACGCTTTTGTTGACGGTGCTCTCAAACTGTCTCTCCCTGTGGAATATGGTGACCACTGGACGTGGTTTATAGCGTACGGTCTGCAAAACTTAAGGTCATAGGTTCGATTTCTTGTAAACTATCTCCTAGCACAAGCATTTATACTTAACCGTAGTAATTTTAATAGCACTGCTAGCATACTTTAAAAAAAAATGTGAGAGGACAGACGCAGACAGTACAGCGCTGTACTTTGCTAGCCCCCTGTACTTTTTGGTTTTTGTAGGTTAACACCCCTGGGTATTAACTTTTTATCAAACCTAACGTTTCGGACTTTTATTTGTAAATGCTTAACGTCGTTTGAAGTCAAGCCTCTTCGGAATTTTCAAGTAAAATATATACAATTAACTTTTAAGAAGCCAATTTGAATTCATAAGTCCGGGTGTCACAAAGCCAAGTATCGTGCTAAACGATAGAAAATGTGCAAAATTAATTTATTACGTATCTCTATCATTTTTTTTTGGTATAGAATAAGTGGCAAACGTGCAAGCACCTCACTTGATGGTAAGTGATCACCGCCGTCCATGGACATTCACATCACCAGAGGAGTCACATTTGAGAAAGGGCTCTTGAAGGTCCCTAAGCTGTATCGGTCCGGAAACACCGCTGGCGACAGCTGATGAGGCGACAGAGTAGTTGTGCGTGGCAAGAAATTTCGCGTAAAGCGCACAGTGGTGGATTGCCAACCATCGAGATGACGAGGATGAAATTTTGAATTCTATCTGACGTTGTACGCAGTCAACTTGTGTTACCAACAATATTTATACATGGTTTGACTAGCTGGCATATAGCTAACTTTAGATCTCTTTAAAGTTATACTGATTAATAAAAATGTATGTACTCGTTTGTAACAAGAGAAATATAAGTCCTAGTTTTTAATTCACGGTACGCGAGATCGATCCCCGATGCCAATGAAATTGCTGATTGTAATTTTGAATACTAATTAACTACTTTCTTGGAAGCGGAGCAATATTATGAGGAAATTTGCAAGTCCAAGAAATATAAATAGACAGATGTCCCCAAAGTGGCAGTGGAGCCGTGTAGTCGGCTAAGTCCCAGCACCTTCTCTAGGGAGCAGGCTCATGCTTAGAAGATTATTATAAAGGTATATAGGCTTTATTACTTGACTATTTTATACTTTACATAAATCGCTGTCTATGTGCAAAATTAAGAATTCCTTTTGCTTATTAGATTTTTCCATTCTTAATATTTTGTTTTATTATTACGTTGAGAGTAACAAGCGAGCACACAGTTCACCTGATGGCAAGTGATTCCTGCGGCCCACGACATCTACATTCATCCTTGACAAGGAATCATAATGCAGGTGCGTTGTCACCTTTGAGGACTGAGATGGAATGCCTCGTCACCAGTAATTAAGGTCTCCGGATCCCCACACACACCAGACGAAACACAGCAGCATCGTGCTGCTATTTTACGCTGGAATTATGTGAGGTCGTGGTCCTACCCCGGTCGAGGTCGAATGGGTCACATTCATTGTGGTAAGTTGTAAAGTCTGCCGATTATCTATTATGTTAGTTTATGACTGTAATAGTTACCTGACTAATAAATAAATATTTTCGATATATATAAATATGACAAACGTAAATATTGGCCAAGATTTGGAGAAGAATATTTATATATATATATAAATACTTAATCAATTTCTAACCTACGACATTACCTTAACAATTAAAGTAGAAGTTTACGAATGGCTTCAGGAATAAACAAAAGTTCCTCTATACATAGAAATCCGGTGGAAAGAAGTATATACATATATAAAATAATATTTTTTTGTCAGGTAGTTGACCCATTATCCTATCTTCCTGTAAAGTTTTCCGTGCTACTTATGCGACACATTGTATATAATATTGTGGCATAAAATATTAAACAATTATAAATTCGCTATACGACGATAGCGTAGAAAATGTACGATTAAATCTCGAGAGATAGCAGAATAGTTATTTCAAATATGGCGCAGCTGAAATGTTCAGATCAGTGACTGCGAGATGTTTAGTCTAATCCCCCAGTGAAGCGTGGTTTTATGGCGACATGGTGGAGCCTGGTTGCAGTTAAAGCTGGATGTACTAGGCGGCCTACTATTAGGCGACAGAGTCTAACAAAATACCAGCGTAAGCTGACGTATTTCATATGGTTGGTGATAGAAAACCAAAAAACTCATTAAAACGAGGATATACCGTTTTCGATTATGACATCTTATTCTGTTAGGACGATGATATATATAGGACCGCAGTTATCATTCAGTCTCAGGTAAATTGTGTGCTATTTTGGCACCATTCTATGCTAATCCTGATAGGATACTATAGTATATACTTATAGTATCCTACCTCGCTAGTTAAGCAGGACTTGAAAGTGGAGTAGAAATATGATTAAATTATTTTTTATATAAAGGGTTGTTAATATGGGTAATGATTTAATATTATTATTAACTACGTGATGCAGTCACAAAGCAGCTAGTTTCTTCTCTTCCAGAGAATCTAGATGAAGGGATAGATTTACACTATTGTTTCGTACGGTGAGTGTGTGGATCAGATGAACAAACTGCTAGTAACGAGACATTCTATTTTATACATCAGTGCGTTCAGGAATGCGCAAAGGATTTGTAGAAGGTTGACGTACGGACCGATACTAAAAGAGTACCGAGCCCTCACTAACATGATTAGAAATTAACGTCAGAGTTATGTCAGGACAAGCAAATATGAAAATCGGCAAACTTTAGCCACCGGACGAATGATGGAAATATTTACGTGATTTATGTATCCATTTGCATTTGCATGAGGGGAACATGGAAATCTAATGTATATATTTAATAACACAAAAGCTTTGAGACAAAATATTTGTAAGGTTGCACGCATTTTATGTCTGGAAGGAGAGCGGTGGTAGTTGAGTGTTTAAGCATTGTTTTTTAGTTCAGGTTACGCGGACGAACCGAATTCGATTCCCGGTGTCGGCACCTTTGAACTTTTACCACATGCTAGGCGATGAAGGAAAACGTCGTGCGGAAATCTGGATGTTTAAAAAATAATATAAAAAAAATATCCCGAAGACATGTGAAGTTGGTCGACACGCAATGGAACCGCTTGGAGGACTACACTATAACACTCTCTGGAGGCCTATGCCTATCATTGGGATATATAAAGGCAGTTACTTTACTTATTTTACGTCAACTCCTTAATATATTTAGAGAAAAACTGTTTCCAAATCAAAGATCGGTGAAGTAAAAGCCAAGCAAATATGGACGATGTCCACCTGGTCGATTCGTACCACGGCGATATCTTCTGATTATGACGACGTGAAATACGCAATATCTTGTATCGAAGTAAGCATTTACGCAAACACAAAGGCACTCTCTTGTCGTCATCTTTTCTATTCCAATATAATAAAATGGTTCAGGTACACGGAACATATGTACATACAAAACACCTAGATCTGTGATCACCAAAAAATATTCTGTGAGTCGTTACAAAGCTGAGAATCGAACACAAGACCCCTGACGCAGCAAACAGGTACTCTACCCACTACACCACACAGCCGTAACCCAAGTAAATTATACCAAAGGTTTAATAGCATTGTAGAGTACTATTTAAATTGTCATTCAATTCCCTAGTCCGCAATTTAGCTCTACATAATGAAAACGTAACGAAATTCAAATTCGTTGGTAGGGCTTAATTATTAAAATAAAGACGGTTTTCGATTTTGTTGAAGTTTTTATTATATTTTTGTATAATAAGGAGAATTATGGAATTGATTTATAATGAAAACAAACTACAACATGACATTAACATCAGTCATCACAATAGATATATATATATATAAGCTCTCGAAAATCTAACTATTACACACTACTCTACGTAGATGAAGAATCTACGCATATTTATTAAATTGTCTTATCAATTATTCATTCGATCTTTTCAGAACACTTAACGTATTTATATCAAAAACTGTTTTATTAGGATCAAAAGGTAGAAAATGTTTAGCGGGTTAAGAGCCAACAATTTAAAATTCGGTTAGGGATCAACTTTATTAGCTTTATCTCGTGTTAGTTCAAACGAAATTGCTTAATTTAGTTTTAATTACAAAATGCCACGGGATTAAAATAATTGCTGTCTTCACAATTAAGTTCTAAATCGACATTATAAATAGGGTTTAGCGCCGAGGTAGGTCAGTTTATAAGCGCTCGTTTTTAATTCTCTATTTTATCTAGTGCCCGGTATTGAAGGAAAACCCGTAAGGTAAATTGTATGTCTAAAAAATTATAAGAAAAGAAATGAAAAAAAAACACCATGTGAAGTCCGCTAATCCGCAGTTGAGCCGAATGGTGGACTATGACTTAATACCCTCTCTAGACAGGAGGCTTAAGCTAATCAATGGAATTTATACATATACAGAATGATACTATATTTTTTTTCAATAAGGATAAAGTACAAATTAAGTTATCAAAGTTTAATTGTATTTAGAGTTACTAATGAACACATATGTAATTATGGTAAGTGATTCCTGTGACTCATGACGCCATATTCATTCTCGATACGTATTCAAAGTTTAAAGGAATCAGAATCCCTTGAGGCTTAACATCGAATGTCTCATCAAAACAATCAATTACTCATCAATTGAAACACAGCAACGTATTTCTGATATCATTATACTGGTATTCTGTGTGGGCGTGGACCCTGTAGAGCTGATCCATTCACGCTGCTGCTTGACATATATCTGCAGCGTAACTCTATCGCCAATAGTAAAGTTGTTAATGTTAAGTTGCTGGCAATATAGGATCAACCCAAGAAGTTACTTTCTTGAATGGATCTGTCTTGACAATAATAATTTATCCACGTTTTCCTAGTCCTTCGTTATAAACTAACGAAGAGTTTGTTACTTTTAGTAGTATTTTATCGCAGTTTAATTCTATAGATTGGTAGGGTGTTTGGTCTTTTTTGTAAAACTGTTTTTTTTTAATATTAGGACTAACAATCGGGCGCACAATTCACCTGATTGTAAGTCATAACTGACATCAATCCACAAGAAAGTTTCAAGATGCTTATGCGCCCCTGAGAACTAAAATGGAATTTTTCTTCACCTATAATTGGATCCCCGGAAAATAGACATACAGACAGACATACTAAAAGTAAAATGACAGACTTTATATGTATTTAAATAATATTGCTGGGCGTAAGCTTCCTTCACCATTCGGCCATTGTCGTGAACCATCTCCAAGCATTTAAGCTTAGTTGGAGTTGTTGACTGGAATATTACTAATATTAATATCCCTGCTAGTATTATTTAAAAAATATTTTCACAGAATGAAAAACTTCATATTTTACTTATCAAACTAAGGTTGTTTGTTTTTAAACTCACATATAACCACAAAGAACACCTGATGGGTAATCTATCCATACTTCCGCCTTAGAAAGCCAAACGACATCTGTCCTGAGATAACAACAAAAAAAGTCACCATTTCTCTTCTCAACCAAAAATATAAATCATGTTCCTCACAATACACGGTTTTTATGTTTGGTTGTGAACAGAAATGGTGATTTTTTTATCATTCACCTAACATAAGTAGTATTATAAATAAAGGTGTGAACGAATGACTGTGCGAACTCTCCAATTGAAATAATTTTCATTATCAGCAATTCGGATGTGGGTGAAGAGAGTGTACGCCAAAAACAAGATACATGTTAAAACCGACAGTTTAGTAAACGCCATTAACGGCCCCAGCAAACATGGACTGTCTCCTACTTGTCATGTACAATTCAATCATAATCATTACCAATTATGATAAACGTTAAAATTTTTCTTTAATATTTCGAAGCCACTATCAACCAATTTCCAATTTATTACAAATCCATCAAACCAATCAAATTTGCAGAAAGCGAATTAAAAAGCAATTTAACACTGAAATACAATGTTATTAAAAGTTATACAATAACTTATTTTTTTTAATTTGCAGCATTGTTCAACTTAGCAATTTTAAAATTTCAGTAATTTTAGTTTTTGACAAATGTTTCAATTAATTACAAAACTTAAATGTACCTTAGTACACGTAAAGAGCCATTTCATCTCACACCTCAGGGTAATGCATGTGTACGAGTATCTTAAATAATTGTTGACGATATGTGTGGAAATGATCTCCTGCATTCACCGCTTACGATCGACTCTGTGCTCGCTATATTACCACCCTTAATATTACAAAACAAAGAGTTTATTATTAGAAATAAAGAATTCATGAAATACGAAGTTCATTGAATTTCATGAAATAAGAATGATACATTTTATAGTTAATTATCATTGTGTCCCATGACATTCACGTCCATCCTCCATATTAAGATTAATATGTGTCACCCCTTTTTGTATAGAATAGGTGGCAAACGAGCAAGCAGCTTATCCGATGGCAGGTGATCTGCGCCGCCCATGAACACCAGAAGAGTCGCAAATGACGGCCTTCAATGAAGACTAATATGCCAGCTACCAAAAATAGGACAGCAAAAAGAATATCAGCGTAAAACAGGAGGTTATGACTATTTCCTAAAGCCTAGTGAGCAATTACGTCATTAGCAATAGAATTATTAATTTACTAAATCCATTTTAGTAATGCAAGTTTATTTTTTAGCTTTTTATTCAATTTTCATTTTATCATCCACAACGAATTTCGATCTTGATTCTGTTATAAAGAATAAAGGTGTATAACTTCATTAAACCACCACGTAAAGCTATCACATCCACCAGGATCAATATAATTCTATATTCATACTTTAAGATATATTACATTAAATATGTTTATATCATATATCTATCAGCTTCAGGTATGCAACATTTTCGTTGGGCACATTAAGACGTGGTTAGTGTTCCTGAAAACACAGGCCTGATCCAACCTGGTAAGTAGTATGGTAGGTGAAATATACTAACTAATCTAAATTTATAAATGTATATATAAATATCACCTTACTAGTACAGCTAACTCAAAACTAAAAGTTTTATGGAGATCAGGATGATGATAAACTAAATTATAACCTACTCTTTTACCTTCAAATATAGCTTAATGCTTAAATTTCATAGGGTCCGATAGGTTTAGAGTGACCATAAAAGCTATAATTAATTTGATATTCTTTTTATCGACAGTCGGCGCATTAAGGGATAAACTGCAAAATGAATTTTAAATGGTTTCATTCAATAACGAACTTTAAATTTAATCATAGAAATTAACATTTCATATAAAATTTACTATAAAATAAAAATAAAAAATAACTATTTTGTTTGTAAAATTTGTTTTTAGTTTTAGTTATATAGTAAGTTGGGAACTAAGTTCATTCCTTGTTTTAATTTTTTTTAAAGTACATTTTTCAATTTAATAATTTTAACCGATTATGTATCCTCCCTTGTTGCTTACATCTATCTCCCATCGTTTAACGAGTTTTTCAATATCTCATTAGTAGAAATAATCGACTTCAAAAATTCATCCATCTAAGATGTCGTTTCTGCATCAATATTAAACAAATCTCCGCACATTTACAAGAGATCGAAAGACGTGGAAATTCACATAAATGAACTTGAACAAAAATACGAAACATAGATTCCGGTAGTAATATTAAAACATCCTCTTTCAAAGAAACTAAAACAAACCAAAACATTTAATGATATGCGAAAGATAAAACGGAATGAAGCTAGGTGCCAACCTAACAGTAAGTCTTGTTCATAGTTTAATTTGATATTTACGAAGATTTTATTTATAATATAATAAATAATTGTAAGTTTTGCACTCGGTGTTTAGTGATGACTACAATTCGAGTAAAGGGATTCCGGGATCTTATCATGGGTGATGAGGGATCCCAGACCTCGGGGCTACAACTCACGTTCATCTTTACAATGATGTTAATTACTTAAGTATGGCTGTAAATGTCATGAACCACTATAACCATTTACCACCTATGTCAAACACTGTGTCTGTTAACAAATATTATACAAAAAAAGTTTTAAAAGAAACGTACTGGTCAGTTTAAATGAAATGAAAATTATAGACATACTCGTATTTCGTATATTTGTTCTTATATACTCGTATGCAACAATTAAGTACACAGTATTTTTAGTATTTTTGTTTACGTTTACACCTATGAAATAGTAACTTAGTTGGTTTTAAATTTCCTAACAATGTTTCTAGTTTATTCCACATACTTATTAAAATATCACCTTATGATTTATCCAAGTGTGGGCCGACAAGTCGATATACGATAAGCACTAATCGATATGACAGATAAAAGTTGAACATATAATGAATTGCCATTTCTCAACATTATTTGGCGCATCATTATAAACGTTAATGGCCTAATGGTTTAGGGTACGGTCTGCGAAACTTAAGCGCGTAGGTTCGAGTCTGCCGTTCGTGTATTATTGTGAAACATCTCCTAGTACAGGCATTTAAGCCTAGTTGGTTAACGGGCTTAAAATGTTACTAATGTTAATAGTACAGCTAGTATCCTTTATTTAAAAAAATAAATAATTCTCCGATTGCACCACAACACCGACAATATGATCGAGTGACTCGTTTCGCCATAATTATTTTTAATTCTTACAATTGCAATAAAAATTAAGTTAAGAAAATATTTTAAAAGATACTAAGGTTACTATTTAGTTACTATTTTATGTACATAGATTGATTTATTTTACTTGTATTAAGGGTGAGAAACGAGCACACATTCTTGTTGAAAGTAAATTATTCCTGCGGCCTTTGACACCCTATTACATCGAGGAAATCATAATTAAAACACACATACACACAGAGGCACTCATTCGTCGTCCCCTTCACTGTTCTGATGTAATGTATGTCCAATATTATCGGAAGAAGGCTCAGATTTACTATAAACACAACTGAAAATCACTTATGTTTTTTTATTACAATAAGAGTAACAAACGAACACCCAGTTCACTAGACGGCATGTGATTCCTGCGGCCCATGACATTTACATTCATCTGTAACAAGGAATCATAATGCAGATTTCACCGTTGTCACCCTTGAGGACTGAGATGGAATACCTCGACACCTGTAATAAAGGTCTCCGGATGCCTACACTCACCAGACAATACACGGCAGCATTATGTTGCTATTTCACGCTGGTATTCTATGACGGCGTGGTCCTACCCTTGTCAAGCTAATCCATTCATTATGCAGCTAGAAACAAACTGCAGTCTAGCTCTACCACAGTTGCACAAATGTTGTTCCTCGGTTGGGAATTAAATCCAAGACCTGCGGTCTAGCAGCCGGGTACTTTAACTATTACAGCACGTGGCCGTCGATATGTTATTAGTGTTTATCATAGTGTATATAATATTGAAATTGAAAAATTGACAATATGATATTAAAATCTTGACTTGCAAAATACCCCAGGTTTATTTTGCAATCACGCCACTATAGAAGTATGTAAATCTTGCTTCACAACAAATAAAACAAATACAACAAATAAATCTTGTTGTACAAAAAATATAACTTAAAAATATAAAATTAATTTTTGAATCTATGTCGAGAGTATTACGAAAAATTTCGCCTCAGCATCGACAATGGAGAAATCACATAATAAATACAAAAAAATATATAACGTGACAAAAATAAAAATTAAGAAACGATACGATATCAACAATACGAGGTGACACTGAAAGTTTTTAGAACCGGTCAGTTAGAAACATTGGCAAACTTCTTTTAAATATCGATTATAGAACTCTTTAGTTACTTAATGTATAATTTGTCATTTTTTTTGTGAATTGATGGCAATCCCGAAAGACTTGTTACACCTCAAAATGCATGAATTTAACGCGAGAAAATTTTCGGTCCATGATTTATTACGACTTTCATTGTGCTCTTATCTAAAACAAAGCAATGATTGACTTCGATTGGCATTCAATTATGAAACCCCATGTCGCGCGCGCCACTGTTTACAATTAGTTTAATGAGTTCAAGCGTGGGTGTATCAATCTCAGTGATGATCTGCGTGAGGGATGTCCTTCAACAGCGACATCTGAAGATAACATCAGTGCTGTGCGACGCATGATAGAGGAGGATAAGAGGGTGACCTACCAGCAGATACGGGGAAGCTTACGCATTGGCATGATTCAAGTGCAAAAATTACACCCAAGATTTAGGCCTCAGGAATCTTTGCACCAGTCATCCCCCATACTTTGACCGGAGACCAGAAATGCCTTCGCATGGACTGGTGTTGAGAAATGTTAGAAAAGTGCAACGGAAGTAACTCGAACGCTATATTTGACATTGTCACAGGTGATGAAAGTTGAATATATTATATACTATGAACCCGAAACCAAAAGACAATCTGCTCAGTGGCTGTTTCCTTTTGAGGACCGGCCATCTAGGGTAAAAGATGTTTGCCTCCTTTGGTTGGAAAGGTTATTTCATGACAGTTAGTGTGCGAAAAGTGCTGAACTATAGAAGGACAGTTACTGCAGGCATGTTTGACAGCAGCGCCCTCGAAGCAGGATCCTCCTCCACCACGACAATGCTTCAGCTCACCCCGAAAAACGAATAATTGAATATGAATATATATGGCAGGTGTCAAGAGAATACGAAGATATACCTACTTCGAAAAACAATAAAAGTATCGGCAGCTTTTCTAAGGACTTTCAGCGTGACCTACCTAGGTATACGAAAAGTATTATTCAATGATTTAATTTTCGTAAACAATAGAGCCGTGTGTAAGCGGTTGCTTTTAATTCACGGTATGCGAGCAAACCAAGTTCAATCCCTGGTGCAATGAAATTGTTAATCGTAGTTTTATATGCTCATTTACCAAGTGCAAAAGAAAAACATTAGGAAACCGGCGTGTCTAAGAAATAATAATAACAAAATATTTTTAAATCCCGCCGCATGGTGGATGCTCTAACAATCTCTAGAGAAGAGGCCTATGCCTATGCCTATATATATACATATATATATATATATATATATATATTTGGTATATATTTGGTATAAGCTATAACTTTACTTATACCAAATATGTAAGTTCGGCGGCAACGAAGCTATTCGCCTACCTTGTCCAATGTGTGCAAATGCGACAAGAGTGCCAACGTCGGACTGTGAAGGGTTAATCCTCGACCTATTTAAAATGAGAGTAAATGAAGGCACGTCCTTTTACCAGTGTTTGAGTTTCCGGTGTGTCTCACTAGCCGTGGAAATATTGTGGGCATGTGTAATTATTTAAGCAATTTTACAAGAACATACCAGAAGACATGGTACGTAATAAAAGCTACAGTCAATTTAAGCAACCATTACAGTAACCGAACACCTAATGGTTTAGGGAACGGTCTGTGAGACTTAATGTTCTAGGTTCGAATCCGCCATTCGACTACTGCCGTCAACCATCTTCTAGCACAAACGTTTTAAAATTAGTTGGTGTGGTTAATTGGAATGTTAGTACTAGTAATGAACACGTCAAAAATAAATGTATATTACTATCAATGTAAGTGAATTGTTGTTTGATGTTTTTGAGAAAATAAATGTCTTTATACCTTTCCCCGTTCAAACGTACTCTAAAATGCAGCGACTATAAAATGTGAATCAGAATTTTGTGTTTCATTTATTGTTTTATAAATATATTTACTATGTTATATTATAATGTTTCTTGTATGCTGTGAAGTTTCCTAATAAATTAAATAAATAAACAAATAAATATATTTAATACTAAAAATACGTGATACACAAAAATTCAAATTATTAAATTCAGTCAATACTTTCGATCAGGGTTCAATTTTTTTATAATATTATAGAGCATACGGTCCTCCTTGTCATCTACATCTAACAAAGTGTCAGGATGCACATGCGTTGCCATCACTGAGGACTTAGCTGGGATGCCTCATCACGTGTAATTGGATCCCTGAATCCTCACCATATGGAGCACGGCAGTGTTATGCTGGTATTCTGTGAGAGCGTGATCCTGCTCCGGTCGAGCCAACCCATGTAGAGTTTAGACGCAACTCCTCTGTTATATTTAATTAATATAAATATTTTAAAAGTCGTTTAATGTTTTAGTTATTATGAATTTATTTATTTATCGTCAAATTTAAACATATATAAAATCAAAAGAAGCTTTATTCAAATAGGTTTATATAAAACACTTTTGAATAGTTGTCGCTGGCTTCGGGAGGAAGCAGAAGAAGCCGCAAGAAATTGGACGGAGTTTAAGAAACGTGTAGGCTCTTTTCTTGTAGGTCCCTAAGTCGGTTCTGAAATACCACTGGAGACAGCTGGTTTGAAAGAGTAGTTGCGTGTGGCATCAAATTTCGCGTAAGGTCCGTGCGCTTTACGCGACATTATCTGGTGGACGTCAACCACCGAGATAATGGAGGCGATATTTTGAATTTTACTCTTTAATTGATGTTACTGGATAAATTACTTTATATATATATAACCGTCGAGATCATGGAGACGATATTTTGAATTTTGTCTTTTAATTGATGTTACTGGATAAATTACTTAATTATAAGTAACTTATACATTATATATATATATATATATATATATATATATATATAACATCCGGAAATCATTTTCTCGAAATAAATTAAATAAATAGTATAAAAATGATTAAATACAAAATAAAAATATTATTATCACTTTTAAATAATTCTATTTAATAAACCTAATATTTATATACTTGAGCACACAGTTCACCGAATGTTCAGCGATGAGATGGAATGCTTTATCACATGTAATAAAGGTCTCC
This sequence comes from Teinopalpus imperialis, assembly GCA_029286865.1. Lineage (NCBI taxonomy): Eukaryota > Metazoa > Arthropoda > Insecta > Lepidoptera > Papilionidae > Teinopalpus > Teinopalpus imperialis. The sequence goes on from JAGSMU010000003.1 coordinate 17,576,166, forward strand.
GGATCCCTTCACTTATCACACGAAACACAGCAGTTATGCTGCTATTTCACGCCGATATTCTGTGAGGGCGTGGTACTACCCAGGTACGAGCTGATCTATTCATTCTGCAGTTAGAAACAAACTGCAGTGTAGCTCTACCACTGTTATATATATAGAATTATTATATATCACCTAATTAATATTCTTTTTTATATACTAGGCCTAAGATCAGCACTATTTTTCTGAAATATAACCTGGATCTTTTAATTGTTCATTATTCTGATCTATTCCCCACAATTAAAAAAAATATTAGATCCGCTACATGAAAAAAATAAAAAAGAGAAATTGCATATACTATTCCTTCTCTTTATTTTTATTTTAAGGTGAATTTATATGAACATATATATTTTATTTGAACAAATTTAAGCTTAAACGCACTAAATTATATTTACGCAACGTCATTAGCATAAGAATAAGTATTTTACTACTACTTCACTCATCAATCAAACTCCAAAATATTTAAATTATCATGGTTTTCCTTGAAGACAATCATGATAATCTTTGAAGGAACCTTTGGAAGAAATTTTGCTTTTACATTTTACATGACACTAGATGTTCCCACGATTTCATAATCGTCGCCGGTTTCTTCCAGGTGACGATTATGAAATCACGATCACAAAGAGCGATCGCATGATTCTTCTTAAAATCGATATATATATTTTATTTATCAACCCATTCAAATAAAACTAAATATCTTAGACCCTTATTACCGGTGACGAGATATTCTATCTTTTGGTCTATTCTAGTTTTGTGATTCCTTATCGAAGATGTATACGGGTGTCAATTACCGCAGGAATCACCATTGGATTAATTTTATGCGCGTTTTTAACCGTTAATACAATAACGCTAAAGCTCAAGTTTATCTCAATACATCTCTGTAAACTACGTCCTGATTGGTTGAGCTATTTTTGAAATTAGCGGGTTCAAACACAGGCAAAAAATCTGGTCACGATTTCATAAAACGTATAGATAAAACCCACAATATATAGTTTTTATAATTTGTTCAAGAGCAGAATAATGTTAAATCAATTTCGTATCAATTCGAAAATAAAACTATTTAAAAGTAAGAAATATGTAGACTGATATAATTTATACGCACGTAAATTTTGAATGAAAAAAAGATTTTAATTTAAAACACGTATTACGTGGACGTTTTATACAAGTTAAAAGATAACTTTTCCGAAAGCTCGAAAGTAACTTTAGATAAAGCTCATTGACCATGTGTTTGTGAAACCTGAAAAACAAATTTAAATGCACTTACATTACATGCTGCTCACGCCAAAACTTTGTCATAAACACATAAAAAATATCAGTTCAACTATTTAAAATTTAACAGTAACTTTGTTTAGTATTTCACTTTATTTATTTTATTGTTGAATTAAATAAATATATTCACTAATAAAAAATCTATAAATAAAAATAATCACCACGTTAAATTAAGAGAAAAATTACCGATGAATAGTATATTATATATATCCAACAACCCCTTAATAAAAATAAGGACTCGTTCGTTAATCGACACAAGTTAGGAATATCTCGGCGCAAGTAACCACGTCCGCACACTCCGGCATCCGAGCGAAGACTACCTTTCGCAGCTCTGCAATGTTCTATAGAGAAATGAGATCGAATATGTTTGTCAAATCACAGCCAGCGGCAAATACTCGTATCACAGAGGACGGTGCTAATGAAACCATGTTTGCTGGAAAAAATAATTATATCTTTGATGTTCACACATCGAGGAAAATGTTTTAGCGTTCATGGATAAATGAATTCAGGGCCATGCGAAAATTTCACTCTAAATTAGTTAACTGAAATATCATCTTTGTGTGGAGACTGCTGTGTATTATAGATAAGGGGTAGAACTAGTAAGTTTTAATAATATTTACCTCGGAATGTGTTCATATTATAAAATAGCCCTCAAAAAGCTTTTGCAACAGAGCCTCTCTTACCGTCAGTTATGTTGTTACAGAAGAGAGATTTATGACGGAAAGTCTTAGAAAAATAATAAAATTATTACATATGTGGACTCGTAAGTAGCACGACAAACTTAATGGGAACTCACCTACCTGACAAAATAAATACCTTAATAAAAGTGTCACCATTTTGCAGATATTGATGTTACTTGTCCTTTTCTCCATTTTAAATGATCCGTCATCACCTTCTTATCGTAAAAATATTATTTTACGATAAGAAAGAATTCCATTATCTCTCTTTATCTCATGATAGACTTCTTCGACCTTCGTTTAACAACAAGACCTGTATTCCAGCTCACTTTACCGGTTTTTTTGCAAACACTACTCTGGATTCTTTACTCAATGACATTGGAAAGGTCAGTAATTAAATGAAGACTTCTTACTTAAGTTACCTATAGTCAGATAAGTTCATCAACCACGTTATGTATATATATATATATATATATGTGTGTGTGTGTATATATGTATGTATTAATCCTTATTCTATATTAGTTATTTATAATATTTTCTTTTTATTAATTATTTTATTGCTGCACCTATCACAACACGTTTGGTTGGCACAGACATTTCAGAAAGTTGTAAATTAAAAAAAAATAATATTGGTATTTTAGAAAAAATAAATAATCTCAATATTTCGAAAATTTACTTTCAATAGTATAGTATGTGTCGTATGGTAAAAGAATAATAAAATGGAGTTTCGATCAAACCCGTCAACTGTTTAGTGAAAACATGAAATAATATTGAGAAATAAAAACCATATATTAAATGTAAAATAGGTAGGTAGGGTAGTAAGGTAGCATGACTGTATTGTATATCTCATTGAAACATTTATTTAATAAAAAATAATTAACACAGGAATACTTATTACTTACTTGATACTTTATTACAATACGTAATTAAGCTTTTAAATTAACATTTTTAGTGAATGTATTTAATAAATAACAATGTTTATTAAATCACGTTGTTGATTTGTAACATCTCAACTTACAAGTAAAAGTAACAAGCGAAACATAGAGCTGTTCGAGTCGCGACTTGTTTGTATATAATAAATTAAATTTTATTATAAACTTGAATACAATTATGTATTACGTCAAGTCTGCCAGATGTAAATATATAAGTTGCACGCTAAGGAAACCACTGACTGGAATGGTTATGCAAATAACATTTAAATAATGAGATTCGTGTGCAGGATGATAATGTATGTAGAAAGAAAGAAGCTTCTGACGTACATTTAGTTCGTTTTTTACTAACGCAAGTAAAAATATAATTATTTCCAGCATTGTTTAGTTAAGATGCTATATATGCTATTTAAATATAATAGATTTTATTCTAAAACTAGATTATATAATTTTATAGTCTTTATTTTGATATTTTAATCTCTAACGTTGAAACAAGGTTTTACTTTAATTACCTACGAACCTCGTTGCAGTATTCCAACGGCACTGACAGACGATGTCCTCTATAAAAATTTCTACATATTTAAATGTTATTCATTTTTTTTAAATGATATTCTACCGCAGCTTTTTTTTATAGAATAGGTGGCAAATGAGCATACAGCTCACCCCGATGGTTGGTGATCACCGCCTTCTATGAATATCCGCAACACCAGAGGAGTCGCAAATGCGGAATCGGCCTATAAGGAAGGTGTAGACTCTTTTCTTGAAGGTCCCTAAGTTGTATCGGTTCGGAAACACCGCTGGCGACAGCTGATTCCACAGAGTAGTTGTGCGTGGCAGGAAATTTCTTTGTGTGGTGAATTCTTTCGTGATGTATGATGTTTAAACTCAGCGACTGGAATTAATCCGAACGACTCCTCAGAAGACTCTCCATGGTAAATTCGGTAAAAATGCAAAGAGGTGAAAAATCTCTTACCTGGTCATCAACGATTCGAGCCGCTCTCCGTTAAATGCGGTCAAACGGAAGAAGCTGGTACTGGGGTGCCCCGGTCCAGAGATGAGGACAGTATTCCATGTGAGGCCGAATTTGCTTTGTGAAGTTGCCCGGCATCCAACCCCATCACCTCAAAATATTGATGGAATACCCTACGGTTGTCCGTGTGATTTATAGATATTACTTTTATATTGATACTAAAACGATCTTAAAGATGTCATTTATATTCTTTTTTTTAATTTAAATAATAGTTATATTTATAACTTGTTATTTGCTTTAAAATTTGTTATAATACGGTGTTCCGTAGATTCAGTTATTATTCTTTATCCGAGCATACTCATATTCACCAGCCCCATGTCTATACATTGACTGCCGAAGCTTGAGCTAGCTGATGGGTTACGACATACATACATACATCAACGTTTCTTTTAAAATATGTAATATTCACATGGATATAAGAAATAATTAATATCAGTTATGTTAAGTAAATTTTTTAGAACTTTTGATATTAAAGATATACCTTTGGCTCTTTAAAAAGAAATTGTATTTTTGATTGAAGAATAAGCGTATTTAACAGTTTTTAAATGATATAGGTGGCCTGCCCGTGTACTTGATATTATATACATTCATTTTTTTTTAATATTAAAAGGCATCCGAAGCAAGGTAAAAACCTAATACTACAATAAATCAGATATTGTTTTAAGCATCTTAAATTTAGCTATGATTTATTTATCTCTTTCCACTCTTTCACTCTTTTCACGACCATGGTGACAATATATCACACAATTCACCTAATAATGATTGCGGCCCATCTTCAACCTCCATCCACAACAAAGTTTCAGAAGACACATGTTGTGATGGAATGCCTCATTATATCCAATTGCGGTCCTTTTTATTGGATTTGATTAGAACTCTACATTCATCATACAAAAGGCAGTAACGTTAATATGCTATTTTAAACAGGTATTCTATGAGGGCGTGGTCCTTCCACAGTTGTTTCCACCTATTCATATTGCGGCTAGTGACTCTACCACAGATAAATGGTTATTTATTTATTTATTTCCAGTAAGTATACTATCAGTCTATGTACAATGCGTCGTCAGTCATAATATAAACTGTGGACAGACACCGACGCCTTCCCACAACAAATAGCTTCAAAAATAGTGCAGCTGTATGGAAAGTGTTGCTTGTATGATATTAAATTAAAATGTTATATATAATTGTACGTCTACTCTGTACAATCAGCTGTCGCCAGCTGTATTTACGGACCGATAGGGCTTAGGGAAATTCAGGAGCCGACACCTTTATTAAAGGCCGGCAGCGGATTTGTGACCCCTCTGGTTAATTTATTTATAAACTAACATATGTACAAAGGCGGACTTAATGCCAAAAGCATTATCTACAAGCCAACCTTGGGAGTGTTCAGAGAAATCTAGGTAGGGACAAATGAATAATAATAAAGAAAAAAGAAACCTACAGTACATATAAATACTTATATAATTATATATACATGTCATTATATGTTATATTTGGAATTTATAATACTAAATAAAATAAAAGATATTTATATACATTTACATAAACTATAAAACAAATATATATATATATATATATATATATACATATATATATAAATAAATACATAATTATTATCGATGTAGTGCATCTGCTGACGCTACTTCCAACAAATACTTTGGAATTTTGCTTTTAAACTCTAAGCGACTTTTAGCCATGCTGATTTCGAAAGGTAGCGCATTCCACAGGAGAATAGATTGAACAAAGAATGATTAGTGAATGCAATCAGTACGATGAGACGGACATAAGAGAAGACGGTTATGCGTCAAACGAAGATTTTTGTTGTTGACGGAACTAAGATAATGAAAATGAGAACACAAATAAGTAGGAGTAGAAGAAGAATCCATAAGAAAAAAAAGTGTGATTAGAGCTCTTAGCGATCGACGCCGACGGATAGGTAACCACTGAAGTTGTGATCGATACGTGGTCGTATTTACGGAGATTGAAAACAAATTGCATTCAGTTCAAAGTAGCACACGTCACCATAGTCGATTATTGGGACAATTAAGGTCTGCGCGAGCGTTATTTTAGTTTAAGCAGGATTTTTTTTATATCGGTAAAGGGACCTTAGGATATTAGTGACTTTCTGACAAACACTAGCTAATTGGTGATTCGAACTTAATGTTGTGTCAATAATCAAGCCTAAATTCTTAACATGTGTGGTGAATTATCGATGGAAGTTTGCATAAGTCCAACGTACTTATAATGCGGGAGCTCCCTAGGATAGTGGCCTGACACTTCGAAGGGGTATCTGTTAATCCAAACTTATCTGTTCACTTTCTGATGGCATCTAGATCTTTGTTTATAATATAAATAATTTCTAGTAATCTATCTTTGATTGCCTGAATTTACAATTGTAGATCATCAGCGTAAAGATGGTACAAACATCGAAGATCATGAGTGGTGAAATTTGTACAGACAGAAAATAATATAGGGGAGAGAATACCGCCTTGAGGGATGCCACACGCCAGATCAAGCCAACATGAAAAAGATTCATCGAACCGAACTGACTGCTGGCGCCCTCGAAGATACGAAGAGGACCATCCCAGTGCTTCATCAGAGAACATAAAGTGAGAGAGTATGGCTAACAGGATGTCGTGACTGACAACATTGAAGGCGTTTGAGAAATCAATTAAAACCAAAACTGTGACTTTGGTATTTTCCATGCCAGCTCGAATATCACCAGTCACTTTAAGGAGAGCAGTAGTGGTGCTGTAGCCCGGTCTAAATCCAGATTGAAGGGGACTGATCAAATTGTTACAAAGTATAAATTGGGAGACTGCTTTAGAACACAGGACTCAAGCAGGGTTTGGGCACTTAAGAAGTGGACAGACTAAAGCTTTACGCCACAAAGTAGGAAAATATCCAGTAGCTATAGAGAAATTGATAATATTGGTAATAGCAGGAAATAGGTAATCGAGGATGGGAAGTATCAAACGTCAGCCTATATTATCGCATCCGATAGCATTGGATTTGAGTGCAAGAATTGTTTTTTTGATCAGAAGAGACTGTAGATAAATGAAGCAAGTTAATATTAGGGTGCGTCAAACTCAAATTTAAATACGAAATAGTATCCAAAATCGTTAGATGATCCATTGAAGGAGAGGTAATGAAATATTGATTTTAATGATCTAAGGAGATTGAGTTAGGAAGGTTTGTTAAACGCGACTTACCAATACCAAGAGTGCCAAGGAACTTCCAGATATCAGCAGGTGATGAAAAAGAAATATTATTTATAATATGACGGCGTTTAGCGTTCCATACCATCTGATTACACCGACTCCTAGCTAATTTATAAAGAACCCAATTGTCCTCACAACGATTCCTTTTAAATTTCCGGAATGCATTGTCCCTGCGCCTCATAGCGATCTGTATTTGTTTGTTCAGCCAGGGTGTAAGAGAGCGTCTCACTTGACTTCTTTGATGGGGGCATGAATGTCGTTCAGTTTTGTGACCATTTCATTAAATATATCAATTTTCTTTTTTGTCATTAGTGTCCGCCTCCACCAAAGACTCCCAACTGACACTCTCCGCCCCAAGACGAAGTTACTCAATGTTTAACCTTGTAAAGGAACGTACGGGCAGGACCTTAGGTTTAGGTTTGGGAGGTTTAAGGGTATATATAGACAGGAAAATTAGTTCGTGACCGGAAAAACTCAGGACAGGATACTGACCATGTGAGGAAACCATGGAAGGATTGGAAGACAGAATTATGTCAAGCCAAGTCTTCACTGGAGAGGTTATGGTGGGTACCCTGAAGAGGTAAAATGTGAAAACAGCTTGACTTAACAATACTTGGAATTTGCAGGACCGAGGAAAATTAGGTGCAAGGAGGTTGGTGTTAAAATTACCCATGATTGCGTGATGTACATACTCTGAACCTAAAGATTCAAGAACCGATTCGAAATTAGTGAAGTAATCAACATTTGGGGACAGTACATTACAGCTAGAATTATCTTGGCACCTTTAATAGCAATCTCAAAACTAAGATATTCAGCAGAAGCTAAGTTGTGGGACGAGGAGGCCAGTACTTTATACGGAAAATCATTTCTCAAGTATATCGCAACGCCCGAAAATAATCATGACAGCAAAATTATAAACATGATATTAACTAAAAAGCATAGATATAACTAAGAATATAATAGGCAAAATAACTAAACCAAAAACAAAACATTATAGACAATTTTAGACAGCAAAGATAAAACAAAGATAAATTTTGTATGAATAAGATACTAACATAATATTGTATAACTAATTAAAATACTACGAAATAAACAAACTGCTAAACAAACCATTGTAGATTATTTTAAAACTAATAAAAGTTAAAATTGTTATGACGACCGAAAGTCCAAGCATTTTAAATTTAAAAAAAAACAAACAAAAAAAAAAAGTTAAGAATATTACATAACTAATGTAATAATAGGCAGTTATGGGGGTGTTCATGGCAGCAGTGTAGTTAATTATAAATTAAACAGAGCTATATTCATCGATTTCATAATACTATTTGTATATAGATAAGATACAATACTCTTTATCGCCCAACAATACAATAAAAGTTATATACTAACAGAAAATAAATTATATTAGAAGATTAGGGCTTATTGCTAAAAGCAATTTCTTCCAGAACATCTCAAGTAATTAATCTACCTTGGAGAACAATCAGTAATATTAATATACAGCATATTATATTTAATATAATATCTGTATATTATATAATATATATGTATAACATTTTTTACCTCATTTAATGTCGCACATAATCCAATGGTCTGCGAAACTTAACGTCATAGGTTCTAATTCGCCATTCGACATTTGTCGCGAACTATCGCCTACTATATTTAGTTAGTGGATGTGGTTTACGTGAAAAATTACTAACACTCCTGTTTGCTAGCATTCTTTTTTGAAAAAAGGAAAAAAAACATCTTGTATGACTGTATTTTTTATATTGTTTGTTTGGCGCAACAACTCACAAGATTTCCTTTCTTGAAAGAGGATGTCCATATATGACATATCATGGTCTATCACTCTCCACTGCAGACTAGCGAACTTCACATGTTTTCGAATTATTTTAATTTATTTCTTAAAAATGCGGATTTCCTCACGATGTATTCCTTCACCAACAAGCACGTGGTAATATTAGCATTTAAAGTTGCAATTAACAATTTCATTGGTGCCGCGTGAATTAAAAGCCATACAATGAACTGACACGACTCTAATGTAATTTGTTTTTATTAGTCTGCTTCTGTTCATATTTGAATCACATCACTGTTACTTTCGGTGATGGTGAAGAAGTGAAGTTCCTCTGTAATTATATTCTTACAGGAGGGTGTGAGTGGAGAAGATTGATGACTACATATATCGTTAATTAAAAGCTTTAATTTAGACACTGAACTAACTTACGTACTTACTTTAGCTAGATACTATTGCTGTAAACCATCTCGTAGCGTCTTCAGCTTAGTTGAAGCGGTTAACCGGGATATTAGTAATGTTAATAGCATTGATAAAATAATTTAAAAATAAATAAATACCAAAATACATAAATTATTAAGGTACTAGCAGATAGTTAAATATGATGTGAAAGAGTAAAAGCGATGCACTCATGCTATGGTCAGATATAGATACCTACTGTTACTTTAACAGTGATAGAGTAACGCTGCAGATTGTTTATGGCTTTATCAAAGGACGATGCCCTCACAGAATAGCAGCGTAGAATGGCAGCATACCGCTTTGTTTTCATCTAGTAGGGCAGTGAAAACCCTTATTACGGGTGACGATGCATTCCATCTTTGTCCTCAGGGACGACAACGAGACTGCATTATTTAATAAAGCATACATTTTATATAGGAAGAAATCAATAACCACAGATGAACTCAGAGATACAATTTAAATACAATTTAAAAAAGATAAGAAGATTTTCAACAGATCCTCGGAGATCACAGCATATTTTTATCAAGATCTAGTTGATGTGAATGAGATTATCTTGAAAAAAAAAACGAATATACGATATAACTTAATATCAAAGAGCACCACCTTCCTACTACCCAGGGATTAAGCAAACGCTTCAATATTACATAATGAACACATTCAAATACAAATGGATATCAGCAGTGCAAAATTGGCAAATTGCCCCATGTCTACATCGTCTTCTCAGTATACCATCGGTAATATTATGGGAATCATGTCCCCATACGCCACTCTATTCGCATACTTCGGCGTGAGTACATACATAACATTTTTATTACTTTTTAATCTTCTACTTTCATCGTTAAAATCTGTGAGGTCGTTTTTATTAGAAGAATCTATAAACCTTTCTTATATTTCTCTGTTTCACGCATGCGTATTTTTTTGAGTGATGTCATCATTTCGCGTTAGAATTTGTTTACAATGTCAACTTAAGTAGGTCGATAGCTGTTTGTGAAAAGGCTTTTGTGTTCTAACAAACGTTTGTATTTAAACTGCTGAGGAGTGTAGTGACTTTTATTTACGCTAGGATTACAAGTGAGACTGACAGTTTACTTGAAAACGAGTGATCCCTACACTTAAGGAATCAAGATGCAGATGTATCCCCATCCTTGACGAATAACAGACTATTTCGTTACCAGTAAAAAGTTCCTCAAAATCTTTCAACCTGAATACGAAACACAGTAGAGCTATTCTGATATTTAAAGCAGGTATTCAGTGCAAGCACCTTCGTCACTTCAGGCCAGGATATAACTAGACAACCGTCCGTATTTTTTTCACAGCTGAAGGAAAGGGTTGAGTAATATATATATATATATATATATATATATATTCTATATATATATATATATATATTTATAGAATATATATACCAAATTATAGATATCAATATCTCTAATATGGTTACATTTTAATAACGTATTTTTTTATCCAGTAACAGCTTCCCCTGTCTGTAATGCCACTTACGGGATACATTGTTATAACTCTCATTTTTTATATTATGAAATTATTAACGCCACGTATTGTTTACAGCTTCACTTTGTCTTCATGCTGGTATACTTCGTGATACTGCTGGATCTGCGTACTTGTACTTTATTGGATTTATAACAGGAAACGAGCTCGTGGAACATGTGAAATTCGAGAGGAGACGCCATCGAGACGATCACAGTATTGAAGATGTCTCGAATAAAATGTTTGCAACAACTTAAAACTTTACGTTTAAATATTTTTTCTAATTACGTGAAACACAAACAACAAGTCAATAATTATTGGTGGTTTATGAAGATAAAGTGCTTTAATTTCTGCTTATTTAGTTTAATATTCACCCCTATTCTATTGATGCGAGAAATTAATACGGGAGTGACTTTATGGCTTGTTTTGCATGACATTTAAGAGATAATGTAAATAACAGGTCAAATACTTTCCATTATTATATAACTCTGTCTGCAGTATAAATCAGTATAAATGTTTTGAGCATGTTTTAGAGTTTTCTTCACAAATTTTAGTATTAAAAAAATATTTATAATTTAATTGTCATTGTTTCTTACTAGATCTGCAAAAAGTTTGGTTAATCAAATGTCCGGTGTAAATGAGTAAAATTTAAATTGAATATATCTAATACATTCATATATATCATCATTATCAGAACTTGTCCATTCTCCACTACTGAACTTAGCCCTGGCACAGACCCACATTCATCGACTTGCAGCATACTTGCGTAAGTCGCTACATCTAGTGGGGGGTGGTCCTACACTATGACAGTCAATCCGAGGTTGCAAATCAAGAATCTTTATATATACATATATATAGGTCAAACTAATCGTGTTACACATCTAGCAAAGTTAATTTACTTCTACTATTCATTAATCTATATTTTATTTATATAGAGTTTAAGATGACATACTCAGTTCACCTGATGGTAAGTGATTCATACAGATGCGGTGTTACCATTGAGGACTGAGATGGAATGGATCGTCACCAGTAATAAAAGTCTCCAGATCGCTACACTCACCAGATGAAACACAAGAGCATTAAACTGGTATTCTGTGAGGGCGTGGTCCCACCCCGGTCGAGCTGACCCATTCATTCTGCAGCTAAAATCAAACTGTAGTGTAGCTCTACTACTGTCAAAAATGACCACAGCGTATAAACACTTTTATTTATTTATTTAATCTTCAATTGTAAACACCTTATTTTAAAAAAAGGGAACACACATATATACATTTAATATCTAATAAAAATAGATACTATTAATCAATTTATGATATAATTCCGCTTGGCAGTTTGTATCCCTGGTTGCGCCGACCCATCCACAGTTAAGGCACGGCTAGCAGCTATATCTTGATTTTACCACTGTTATTTATTGAAGGAGCTTTAATGTAAGCTTTGCATTTTTTAAATAAAATAATTTTATTTTGCTAGCTGTATTTGGATGCAAAAAATATAAAATAAAGACGTCTTATTGTTAATATCAACAATCCCAGCATCACTACGCTGGTCTCTGCGAGAGTTGTTTACTCTACGAGACTTTCGTAGTGTAGCCAGTTTTTAGCAACCGTCATATGGACCGCACATGACAATAAAAAAAAAACAAAAAAAGTCTAATGTTGACTGAGATTAGTAAATTGATTTTGACCATTTGTTATGAGACTTGCTCTTTGATATATTTGAAATTGCAAGCTCGCAGTAAAAGAGGAAAAATTCAAATGAACAGAATAATGCTAAAGCTTGTCTTCTGCTAAGTGGAACAGTGGCACGTTGAAAATAATATATTATTCAGAAAATATTACACAATGTATATCTCAGATATTATCATCATCATCATTTCAGCCCATCCACTAGCCCACTAGTCCACTATTCCACTCATCCACTTCTTACCTAAGGCGTCAGCCTCAAATCACCATAGTCTCACTCATGAGTCACCTGCATCTTACATAGGTCCTCACTCCATCTTATCGTCCTATGCAACGGTGCGTAAATCTCAGGTATGTCAAGTCGATATTTCATATTGAAATTCTCCAAATGATTCAAATAATATTTTTTTTAATACATATTAAAAGTAAACATTTAGAGAGATACATTTATATAGAACAGAGTCATAAAATATTTGCACATCTATACATGTAGATATATACGTCTTCTTTATTTATTTTTTTCACCGTTCGTACACACCACATTTGTAAAAAAAAGCTTACCCAACCCGTAGGTGGCCTAGAAGAGATTGCCCTATAGCGAGAAGGGTTAATTAAGTCCGCCTTTTTGTACAATGTATTTTTGACTTTTTCAAATTAAGAATAAATAAATAAAATAATTAATGGACATTCCTGCCAAAGGTCATTATTTAATACAATTAAAATAAAACTACTTATAATAGGTAAATAACAATAAATAAAAATAAAAAAAAATAGTTCTTATAAACTACAAAACGAATTAATTAAAAAAAAGATTGCTAGCAACAATTCCCGGTAACAATTTGTGCAGGATCACTAGACCACTAGTGTATAATAGCACTAGAAGATAGATTATATTTAACATACACTACATAATTATAGATGCAATTATATTATATAACGAAATCCCTAGTACCTAAATATAATAAGATCAAATGTAAATCGGATCGCCCTGTGACTTATAGCAACACTCGTACGCATACACAACGTCTTACACTCCGACATCTACACAGACACGCCATCCGCACCACACTAGTCTTACAAAATGTTATACACCAATCACAGGGCCTCCTTTAAAGTAGACGTTGCGATTCGCGGAACCCTCACAGCCGACTGACCGGCGGGACGGACACGGGGCATGCAGCCTCTCGACGACCCAAACACGTGTTTTCGTCCCGCTAGTTAAACACCCGAACCTCGGCGATAAATAGGGACGCGTTTCGCCGTATTGCCACTGACCGCCGGGACTCTACAAGAAGAACATCAACAAGAAGAACATCTGCAAGCAAGAACAAAGGAAGCAAGAACAAAAGAAGCAAGAACAATAGGAAGAAAGAACAAAGAGTCCCCGGCCTAGTGAATAGTTTTATTGCCAAAGTTTAACGTAGAGTCAGTTTTTATTTTGTAATTTAGAATCTTTTAAAATAGCATTAAATAGTGTTGACAAAAGAGTTTTTTCTTCGCAATCCAGCAATAGAAAATGGGCTTTGTTTCGGTCACCCAAACAGATAGAAGCATCGTCCACACAATTACAAGTAATGTTATATGTTTGTGATAGGAGATGATTCAAGACAATTGTCGAATAGCGAATTCTAGCCTAGGACAATAAATTTCGTAAAAAGTCGGTATTCATGTTTATGTAGTATTGAATTAATTAAATATTTAGTTTGCATAAAATATATATAGTACAAAACATAAATAGTACAAAAAACTTTAAAAGCACTTACACCGTTTCAAGAATGTCAAGAGCTATAATGCAGACGGTAATTTGCAAGATGAAAACAGAAAATGTCAAGAACGTCTGCACTAAGTTTGCATACATGATGAAGGAGCAACAATCGGTCGAGAATTCATAATCACATTGGTCTTACAATATATTTATTCACTGGACATTTTTTATCAATACGAAGATTGAAAAGAAAAGGTTTAACGCTCACTGCACTATATCTTGTACAGTTGATGTCATCTGGTTTTATCAACATAAACTGCATGCACTTTTTGTTAATATGAAACTTGGCTACTAGTTGTCCCTGAGTTAACTTTTGTTTACATATAAAAAAAACATTACACTTATACATATATATGTACATATTTAATTATAATGAAAAGTTTATATTAAAAAACATTACTAAAGCTTTATTTTTCTTGTAAATATGTAAACTTGTGTTTCTCTCTATGTATCTATTTTGTACTTTTTTTATAGCATAATTTATTTATTTACGGTTTACGAAATTTATCTTCGTAGGTTGGAATCCAGAAAATCCGGAAAAAAAATATTTTTTAAAATATTCCTTTCATACTGAACCAACAATTGATTTTTTTTTTAAATAATCAAATTTACATGCGACTTAAATATTTGCATAGCGTGTGAGTGATCTTGAATTATCTTCCACGTAAAGGAGCCGGGGGTACATTGAGTTCTAAACTTTTTAGTTACGAAATTTGCGTATTGAGAAGAATATATCTTATTAACTAAATATCAACGTCTGCAATGAGCATACATGATGCTTCCTCCTAACTTACTTAATCACGTTACAAAACGTCAAAAAAGTGTATTTAGCAAAATAAAACAATATATATTAGAATAAATCATATAGGAACTATTTGATAAAGTTACATCAGAATATAATAAAGAATTTAAGGTAAAAATAAAAAAAAAAGTAGATTCAAAACTGTGGCGCGAACAGGTCGGGCCTACTGTGCTACCAGAAGGTAAGTTAAATGTTTATATTTTTCCACTGAAGTATTATTTCGGTCGGCTAACAGCCCGTATATATAGTATCAGTGTTTCTCTGTTCTAGACAATGTAGAGATCAAGAGACATAGGATTAATTCTGGTTTTATTGGCCACAATAATCGCTTGCCATCAACTATGTACTGTTTGTCATTCTCAACAGAAAAAAAGTAAAGACATTATCAGTTATGATAACTTTCCATTTTAGTCTGCAGTGGTGATAAAGCAACTGCATTATATAACATGAACTTTAGCATCATAGGCCACATTTTATTCTATCGTTTAGATGAATGATTTAGGGTACGGTCTGCATAACTTAAAATCGTAGCTTCGATTCCGCTATTAGACTATTGTCGTAAACCATCTCCTAGCAAAGCATTTTCAGCTTAGTGGTAGTGGTTAACCGGAATATTAGTATTGTCAATAGCTTTGCTAAAACACTAAAAAAAACACAAAAAAGTCATAAAAAACATTACATTAATATTAAGCTTGAAAATCGACACGAAAGGCGGCCACGCGGCAAATTAAATTGCCTTTCATATGCCCTTACATCGAAATGCGCCGAAAGAACAGTGCAAAATAAATGAACCGCAATTCGAGAAACGGCGCAGAATATCCCTTGACAAATATTGCAAAACGACAATAATTCAACTCGCATGTGATTCGCGAAAACCAATTCTCATTATTGAGTCTACGTTTACTTAACGTACAAATTGAACTGTTTCACGACAGGCAAATTAGGGTACGGTTAGGGTGTTTTCAAATGCTTCAATTTAGAATGTATTTTTTATAATAATAAAAATGGAAAAGTAACAGCCCGTATATCTATCCCACTCTAACATATCTCCAATATCCTTTGTATTGGTGATGATGATGATGATGTCCTTCCGGTTGATCTCCACCACCTCGTTATTGCAATAGTCGACGCATTTTAAACTGACTCGTCGGGCAATAAATGATACTGACAGTAGGAATGTGAACGCTATGCAACCCGTTATCGATACTTAGCTACCTGCGCAAACGGTGTCGATGCGTCATCCCTAGAAAAGATAAAAACGGCCCTTTTCAGCGTTACATTACGATCTATACAGTTTCTCTATGATTACATCGAAACAAACATTTTATCTTACAAATTAAAAACTATTATTTTCAGATAGTGAAAAATTATTCCTATTAATTCTTAACATAATTTAGCATGTCGATCGTACCTATCCCGTTATCGATATGCACCTCTACAATTCTTACGCACATCACTACACCTCTCCATAAGACCTGTAAGTGCGAGCAAGACAGACAGATAAATATGATTTATGACCCGAAGCCTCAGTTCATAATGCATCTACTATAGATGATATCGACTGCGCAGAGTATTTTACAGTGCCGTAGCCATTTCCGCAAACACAGAGTACTTGCATCCATTGCTACCCGAAAACTTGCATAGATCGTCGGCCCAGAGAGGGGTCGTCTTCCACAGCGGCTGCAACTCTGAGGTTGCCATTCAAGTACCTTTCTTTCCCATCGCTTCTCGGTTCAAGAGATGCCATTTAGCTTGCTGGTTCTTTCAGCTATGTCGGTCTCACTCGTTCAACTGCAGATGTCTACGTTGCATATTCCTATATAATAATAATAAAAAGAAATATCCCCTATAATAATAGTAATGCCTCAGTATATGTTTATAGTGTTTTATTTATTTACCATTCAGGCGGAGATGGAAAAGATATCCGCATAATAATAATAATAATAATAATAAATTTATTAAATACAGAAAAGCGCATATTTATTAGTACAATTTCTTATAACCACTTAAGTTAAGGCACTCAGCCGAATCAGCCGATAAAGGGTATAAGGTTTCCCGAGAGCCTCGGCTTGCAGCGTCACTCTGCACGAGAACTGACTCAAGAGTTTCCGTGAGGGCCATACCTCGGCTCGGTTATTTACTTTATCGGAATAAAGATGAAAACACATATGCATCCTTGATCTTTGTTAAGGATAGATGTGGATAACTGCAGTCATCAAGTGAGTTGTGTGCTCTTTATTCACACATTGTAAAAAATAAAGATATTTTCTACAGTGTTTTTCTGCGTATAACTTTGTATAATACTAATGTTACGAAAATATACACATCAATGTCGACAAATATCGTCGATTCACCTAACGACACGCCATTGAGGCCGCCAGTGACTTGAACCGTGTCTCATTATCGCCTATGTTTGCATGACACTCCACTATCAAAAGGGATATGCAGCATTTGGGTCACTGCTATGTTCCAAAACATAGCGCTGATGTCTGACTGAAAAATCTACTTTACTAGTATCTTGTATATGGACTGAAGTAACTTTTACACATTTTATTACTCGTTCTTGTACGAGTTTGAACGCGTTGCATGTTTTTATTATATTACTTGATTAGTTTTGTTATAATAGCACCTATAGTAAGTAATAACAGCAGTCCTCATCTATATATATCCACCATAATGATACAAGATGCCGACGTATTATCACCCATGGGGGTTGAAATGGAATGTCTTATTACCCAAAATTGATTCCTCGTATACCTTCATTAAACGTATGAAATACGGCAGCGTTATGCTGTTATTTCACACTAGAATACCACCTAGGTTCATCTAATAAGGATATCATACATCTCATCATACATTTGTAACTGTTGTTGGCCCTATTTCAAAATTACCGTTTCGTTCGAAATAGCTGATTTACCTATTGCACATCGGTTACTTTGGCAGTATATAAGCGCAAGAAACTCTTTTTAATAATTGGTGACGATGTATTCCATTTAACAGTGGTAGAGCTACACTGCAGTTTTATTCCAGCTGTGGAATGAATGGGTCAACTTGAATGGGGTAGGACCACGCCCTCACAGAATAGCAGTGTAAAATAGCAGCATTAAGCTGCTGTGTTTCGTCTGGTTGTGTCCAGGGATCAGGAGACCTTTATTACTGGTGACGAGGCATTCCATCTCAGTCCTCAAGGATGACAACGCATCTGCATTATGATTCCTTGTCAAGGATGAATGTAGATGTCATGGGCCGCAGGAATCACTTGTCATCAGGTGAACAGTACGTGCTCATTTGTTACACTCAATGTAATAAAAAAAAATGTATACCTGCGGGCTATAACACCTACATTCATCATCAATAAGGAATAATAATATGGATGTGTGTAGTTTTGAGGAGTGAGATAAATTGCCATAAGTC
Source organism: Teinopalpus imperialis (assembly GCA_029286865.1). Classification (NCBI taxonomy): domain Eukaryota; kingdom Metazoa; phylum Arthropoda; class Insecta; order Lepidoptera; family Papilionidae; genus Teinopalpus; species Teinopalpus imperialis. The sequence goes on from JAGSMU010000003.1 coordinate 17,594,718, forward strand.
TGGTTTATTCCCCACACTAAACACAGCACAAGGCAATTTAGTGCAGGTTTTCTATGAAAGCAGCTTAGCTCTATCATGAGTTCTGAATACATATGTTCGTATAGAACAGAAAAAACTAGCGCTAAAATGTTATGATATTTCATACTATTGGCGTTCGCAGTTAACTTTAGCACAATAAAATGTAAAAAGCTCAAACAACTGAAAATTTAAGAGAAGCTTTCAAGATTGACGATAACATTTTTATGTTAATGGACTTCACTTTACGTTGTTGTCCAACATCGCGTTATAAAGTGAGAAAGGCATAAAACTAAAGTGAAAATCTTATGGTGATTTAATAAATATGTATGTTATCAAGAAATATAAGAGTCAAGCTAATATTATTTTTTATTTTAAAAAATAATAAGCAAAAATCACTCATAGCATAAGTACCATATGCATGCCAAAAGTTTAAGACCACTTTAATTAAAGTAGGAAAATAAAGTTAAACTCTAATAAAATATTAAATCTTTAATTAGCCTGTTTAATCTAATCTAATAGAACATTGGTTGACAAACAATATACGAGGGCACATTGAAAAGTTTTGAGCCCTACCTTAAAAAAAACGTTTTTTTTTCTAAATGATTTTTAGATTTAGTCTCCAGAATGATCTATACACTTTTGTCATCTTGTGTTTTAGATTGGGGAAAAGATGGTAATCAGACGGGGCCAAGTCCGGTGAATAGGGTGGATGCGGCAACAATCCAAAGCTACAATTGTGTATTTGTGCGATTGATTTCGCCGCAGTATGGACAGGAGCGTTACCTTGGTGGAACAAAACTTTCTTAGACAACATACCAGGCCTTTTTATTTTTATTTCTTTGCGCAAACGTTGTAAGAGTGTGCAATAATAGTCCGCATTTATGGTTTTACCTTTTTCAAGGTAGTCAACCATAATGACCCCTCTACAGTCCCAAAAAACTGAAGCCATTACCTTCTTGGTTTACAAAACGGCCCGAGCTTTTTTAGGGGGCGGTACCCCGCTCTTTTCCATTGCTTGGATTGTACTTTTGGACTCTGGTGTATTGTGGTGAACCCAAGTTTCGTCCATAGTTAAGAAACGGCTAAGAAAATCTTGAGGATCACTTTGGAACAGATCCAAACAATCCTGTGATACTGTTGGGTGGGTGCGTTTGTTTCGGGAGGAAATTAGTCTGGGTACCCATCTGGCAGAGACCTTAGAAAATCCAAGATCGTTGGAAATTATGTACTGTGCTCGTTCATAGGAATTGCCTATCGTAATATATAATAATCCTAATCCTAATTATTGACCGATACGTAACAAAAGCAAAGTAATAAGTAATGAGGACATTATAAAAATATTATTACAACTCTACCACCTGGCTCTAGTGCACCGTTTGTCGGTGTTTGAAAATGACTAGAATGACTTCTTTAAATATTCGATACTTACAATAGAATATTCAGATGTGCATTTCTTTTATTTATCCTATGGGATTTTATTACGATTGATGGATAATTATGTTGTTTATGTGCGGTCTTAAACTTTTGGCCGGCAGGGTATATGCTGTTTGTTATCAGTTTATATAACAGTTATTAAAAACACACTATTATATAAATATATTTACTTATAATTACTAAATATAACATACGCATATATACATAATTAAACATATAGCTGTAGCAAACTTGCAGAACCATATTGGTTAATAGCAGACGTCTTTAAATAGTGCCCCCGTACCAACCTTCTAAAATCTGTAGTGGAAGCCATTGATGGACTATGCTCTAAGCCTACTTGCGTTCAGACTATATAGTTAGGCTGTTACTTTACTTGTTTACTTTAAATTAATGTTTCCTAATACACTATTAGAAGGACTTTACAATATAAACACAATTATATGCTTAAAACTTAAAACTTATGAATTTTAAATATAAACAAATGTATTGTTTCAATTTAAAATATTGAATTTGAAATATAATCTTAAAATTCATTCCATTTACAAAGCTTTTAATAAGTTGTGAACTTAACCGTGAGTTAAATTATAGATAGAAGAATTAATGAGAAAACTTTTAGTAATAAAATGGCCAATGGGCATTGTCTTTATTGGACAATGACAATGGTGTAAGTTAAGCCATTACTAATTTTCATACCTTACTCAGAATATAAATGCTTATTCTGAGAAGTAAAACAATACGAAGCACAGTATCCCATTGATGAAAAGACGTATTTACAAATAGGTTAGTACTTTCCACATTTTATCTTGAGATTATTGTCTCCTAAAAATATGAAAATTTTAAATATAATAGAGCATCGTTGCAGCTAGTTTCTAGTAGCATAATGCTGCTATGTTTTGCATGGTGAGTAAAGTAAGGATCTGGGGGTACAATTGTAGGAGACGTAGAATGTCTCCTACAATCAGTTCTCAGAGGATAACAACTCATATAAATTTTTATTTCTTATGAATGTGAGTATCATGGGCCGCAGGAACCACTTACGTTTAAATGAATGCTGTTGTAACTCGCATACATTAAAAAACTGAGGTTGTAATCTAGCACTAGTTAAAATAAAAATAAAAGTACACTCTCCCACATTATCAAGGACGACGGTGGATCCATAAACCATTTAGACTCGAAACATCTTAATGGTTTATGGTTTAGGATCTTTATTATTTCTCTTAAAATAACAAATAACATGCGAGAAGTTACAATTTAGAAATAGAAGACAAGTGTTACGAGCATAAAGAAAAATGTAGGTAGGTAATAAAAAAATGTCATATTTGCATAATTAATAGACACCTTGCTACCATTAGGAAATAAAGGTGTCTACCAAACTATTTTCTTAGTCTTTTATTTGTAGCAATCTTTCAAAATATGACGTTTTAATATTTGTTTTGTATAAAGATAATGTTCTAAGTTATTTTATGTTTTGAGGTAAAGAATTATACAATTTTGCACCCTCGAACATTATATTTTTCTTCCCATATCCAGTTCTAGCTTTCCCAATATAAATATTATAGGCACGTTTTAAGTTGCAATTTTGAACGTTTGTGTTTTTTTAAATAATATCTGAGAATGTGATTATGAAGTATTTTAAGTATCTATACACAAGTGTTATATTGATATATTTGTATTAACAATTTAGTCTCTTGATATATAATATTAGATGGTACCAAGTAATTATAATGAAATAGTACTTTGGTTAATTTATTTTGTGGTATTTGTAAAGTACGCAGGTCTGTTTAATATGCTCTACCCCAAACGTCGATTAGATAGTCGATATGCGGCTTGGTAAGTGTGTTATACAAAGTATATCGGACATTCAATGCGACACATTTTACTATGTTTTCATACTTCCCAACAATATTGACAATTTTCTATCCACTACCTCAAGATGTGGTTTCCAAGATAATCTACTATCCAGTGTAAGTCCAAGATATTATTCTCCTTGTTTACTTTATTTATAACTGTATCTTTTATAGTGAGTGGTTGAAAATTGTGTATTTTCTTGTTTTTCGCAGTAAATATATAATAATTAGTTTTTGATACATGGATAGGTTGCATGAGAACACTCTACGAAACAGAAGGTAGTCTCCATAGGATATATTAATTTAAATGTAGCAGTCTCCTATGTAATAATCGTTGTTTTCAGCTACGCGCTCTCGTAGAACTAGTCTAAAGTTTGTATCACAAAACGTAACTACCGTATCATATTTACAATTTTGCAAAGAATCTTCAGTTATTACGTATAACTACACTCTATATAACGACAAGTTGTGAGCCGCATATTCCAATTAATATTTTCATAACTAAACAAATTGTTAACATCAAAGAGCTATCAGATAAAATCATTAGGTGAAAAGGCTTAGAAAATTGTAAAATGATATAAATATAAAATATCGTTAAGTACTAAAACAACCACTTATTACAAAAATAATTTAGAATTTTACCGTAATTTGTCAGAGCTATAGTTATATATGTATATATTTATTATATCACAATTAGGAATTTTATAAAACAGCGCAATAAGTATTTTACAATAACTTAGATAAACCGTTTTACATAAGGAGTGAAGGGATCCAGAGGCTCTTATTACCGGTGATGAGGCACTCCCCAGGGGCGGCTACGCATGTGTATTATGATTCCTTGTCCAGGACGAATGTGGGTGCCGTGGACTCCGTCATCACTTATCACCAGGTGAACTATGTATGTGCTGTTTGTCATCCTCAACTATTTACTAATAAAATTGTATAATAGAAAAATTACTGTCATCTATTACCAGGAATTTACGTGATGGATGTTCAGCTATATTATATATAATGTTCTGTTTATAGATTGCGTAATGATAGGTCATTACTATAAAAAAATCTAGTTCCCTAAGAAAAACATACCTTTATAATTTTTTTATGTGTGTAACTGTGACTTCAATTTTATATAAGAAAACATAATGTATGTTTACTATTATCTGCGCAAGAGAGTCTCACATTATAATTGATATAATATTTTAATCGTCAACCCCTTTAAATGAAACACGCTCCATGTTGAGTCCAAGCATATCACAATACGTCACCGAAACTAAACTTCACGTAAGATGACGCTAAAAGATGTGAAGGCGTAGTACTTCCGTAGCGCCGTAGCGAGGTAGTCAGTGCGGCTTAAGTCTACTTTGTAGAAAACATGGCAAACAAATACATCTATAAATATACGAACGCTAGATTTAATAGGGAATCTAGATCCACTGAGATGAAGCCCTAAAATGACAACAACATCTTGTATCTTTGCTGAGGATGTACATATTTAAACCAATCATCATCTTCCTACAGATGAAGAAAAATCAAGTTTCATAAATAAGATGTCTTGCAAGTCCTGAATTCAATTATTATGCGAAACCTTTATTTTTTCAAACCTTACCATACTTTTAATAGTCCTTGCTCCAATCATATCTTTTACGTTTTACATATAGTTGGACAAGGTTACGACTTAGTGCGTGTTTTCGCAAATACTTATAGCATCATAATATATCCGCACGCATTTGACATCAACAAAAACGTCGTCTCGTAACAACGAATAAACGACATCGTTAAGACATAGCTACGTACAACAAAGATTTTTTCGGTTGTACCTTAAAACAGACCGTTGGAAATCATGCGTATTTCCCAATAAAATGTTGAACCCTCCATTACAAATGCCTGCAAGAACCCATTAGTTGCGCGCGTGACACGAACCCATTATTATCCTTACAACGTCCCAGTTAACATAACGAATAAAGTAACAGCCTATATATATTAATCCCACAGCTGGGCATAGGCCTCTAAAAATAATCAAAGAACATAGACAACGCGGCTCCACTTTGGATCGGTTGACTTTACATGTCTTTATTTTTTTTTATTTATACCTTAAACGTCCAAGTTTCCCCACGACATCTTACTTCACGCATAGCTCATGATAATAGTCATGATTGCCAACCATCGCGACGATAAGGATGAGTTTTTGAATTTTGCTGCCATTATATACGATGTTTAAACTCGTGGTTTCATTTCACTTTAAAATGTAAATATATAAAGATTCAACCTCTGAAACGTGCAATATGTCGTTGGTGTATTAAATCAAATAAATGTTGTTTGTCGATAATGAAATTTGATATTGAGCTTGTAAGTGTACAATAAATTATTTCCGTATTGAAACGTAAGATAAGTCACAGTCCAAGTTAGATACACGATTAATGGATCAATCAGTTTTATATCTCACGTTACTAGTAGAATAAATAACTCTGAAATAACAAATGACAACGGATATGGAATAGCTAATATGATTATATGATTCCATTGAATTGCTTTGGGAAAACAGAGCGTTCTTTGAATTGAACAAAGTTTGGAGACAAATGAACAAGCAGCTGATGGCAATCATCTACAACGCTACAAGAGGTGCTTTGCCGGCCTTGAATAAAGAACCAGCCTCTTTCCTGAATGTCCATAAGTCGTATCGGAATAATCGCAGGCGACAGTCGATTCCAGAGAGTTTCAGATAGGCAGAAAATTTCATGTAGAGCTCACTGCAGCGTATTACTAACTATAAAGATGGTGATGAATTTGAATTCTGTCGTGTTTAAACTCATTTCGTCTTTGATATTTCATCCAAACTTTAAACTATTTCCGGAGTATCTATTTACACATATTTTTGCTCATTACAAAGAAGTAGAAGTACAATTATGATGTGAACAGTTTATTAACTATATTACCAACCTTGCCTGCCGTAAATAATTTCTGTTTTCTTCAAGTGGTTCATTTATATATATATATATAGCTATGATCTTCTAGTTTTAACATAAAATGCATAAGATCCATTATAAGGCTGGAAGCATTTTTGGAAACAGAGAACCAGTCATTGGTCGTCCGCTTCCCTGATCCCAGGTATGAAAGACGTGTACGTCTACAGCTAGTGCTGTATGTACAGAATTATTTTATTCCAGAATCGAAAACGAATAATAATTATTACGCGTGATTAAAGAATGAATATGAATAAATTAATTTATGATTTAAGCTTTTAGCTCTTGCACATTTTATAACTCATTATTTTTTTTAATAAAAAAGGAGTTTTTTGCCGTTTCTCGCTAGCAACTGCCTTCCGAAAAGGTCGTATTAGCTATCTTGACGATTCAAAAGTATTTTATATAAAACTACTTGAAAAAGAAATCTTCTTTTGATTGGATAGTCTAGTAAGTTATTAAATTCAATCAATTATGGTTTACTATTTGGTCATTAATATCAAATTTATCAAAGTGTATGTGATTGAACGTGCATATACGTACCTATATGTGTGGGCGTGTGTGTGAGTTTTAAATTTGTAACCAAAAAGAGACCCGTTCCGTGCCTAAGGCGGGCAAGGCGGAATCGAGTGAACTGTATACTCGAGCGTGGAGAAAATGGACCGTGCTATCAATAAAAAAGATGTCTGACAGTGCTACTGTTTATTCTGTGTGATGATCGTTTGGCACATTATAATGAAGTTTAGCGACCACATTCGCGCGCAGTTATATGACCTCAGAGTGCATGTGACTTTAGCGATAAAAACTCACTAACGCAAACTACAAAAGCGGTACTGAAATAAAAAAGCAAATAACTGTGCTAAAGTTTTCAAACTATTAGAAATCTATTTCTAAAAAAATTACGGAATTTAATTTGTGATACCGGAAATAGCGTCTTTTGAAGGAAAATTTATTATCAGTGTCATTTTTTTTATCTTTGTTGCGATAGTGTAAATAAAAACATAATTAATCACTCTTTCCATTGATGCTAATATATTTATATTAACATTGAGATAAAATAAAAAAAATGGATATTTGTCACGAGTTTAATACGCTTTTTTGTCATTCGCGCGATCGCGTGTCTACATAACTTTTATACATGGTTTTTAGAGGTCTTCCACTCACGTCCGCCTCTGTGTTTCTAGTAAACGATCTACAGCATAAAATAAAACATTACATTGTGAGATCGAACATGATCCTATTAAATGTTTTGGGCACAGAATTTATACAAGAAGTAGTATAAAAAGGAGTATTAGAAGTGATTGCTCAACTTCTCTCTACATTAAAGCGAGATATGGCATAAGTGACCGAATTGGGAATTTATCCAGAACGTTTGTCGGGTACGGGATATATTTATGACTTATATGAGTAGATATTAGTTTTCAGTAATACTAATATAATATAATTTAAGTTTTTTTCAAAAAATAACTTAAATTAAACTTTTCGTGGTGCAAAAAAAGTCTTTAATTGTATGCGAAATTAACAAAAAAATTTGAATTTCAAAATTTAAAATTTAGTCTCTTAATTGACGTATCTTATGGAGTTCTTCTGGCATAAGAGGATTATTGACATCCATCATAGAATCGTCTCGTGGTTGTTAACTGATAGGGAATACGATGTCAAATTATTATGCTTAGTGTAGTGGATGAATGCGTGATGCTGTATTTTATAACATCGACCGGGAAAACATCGTCAAGTCCCGACAGGTCAAATCAAGCACTTCTATACATAAATTAAAGTTAATACACCAAGTGCTGGCTCGGAAGTAATTTACGACGCACGACTCCTATCGTCGTTCCACGTCCGTCAGCAAACACGGGTGTGCCATACCAAATACATCCTAAATACGTGCCCGTATAATTCGATCTCAGAGCTATAAAGGCGAGGCCCAAGCTTGAAGTGTTCTACCAAGTTCGTAAAATATCTTTTGGCTTTCTTCCCAACCTCCCACATATGTTCAATAAAAGCAAAGATTTTCTATAACCGCAGATAACAAATTGATTATTTATTTTCCATAGTTTATTTTGAAAAGGACTTTGCATTCAGCATTTGTATAATTCTTTGACATGTTTAGTATAATATTGATCCTGGCTAGACACATAAAAATCCTTAGTGAAAGAACGGCGGACTATGCCTTGGCTATAAAATCACCTTCTATAGTGATTTAATGACTAAATATTTATTCTGGTGTTGTCGCACTCAAGATTATATAAAAAAAAGTTAATAAAGTACGTCGTTATTTTTATAGCATCAGGTTGATATATGAACGGTTCAAACACAGTTCATCTACTGGAATGTGACCCTGTAATTAAAGGATTATATACTAGGAGTAAGGAATCCTTGCCTTCAATTCTCTTTTATTCGCATGAAAGGTGACTTAAGTTCCAAAGGCGATTAGGGTGGGAGTTTTGATTGTCTACTAATCTGAACCTGGGGAGGAGTTTAGACTGGTGCAGCAGAGCATGGGCTCTTAAGAGATCTTATAACATTCATTATAATGTGCCAAACGATCTTCACACAGAATAAACAGAAGCACTGTCAGAAATCTTTCTTATTGATAGAACGGTCCATTTTCTCCACACTCGTGTATATGTGTGTAGTTCACTCGATTCCGCCTTGCCCGCCTTAGGCCTCTTTTTGGTTATAAATTTAAAACTCCCACACACGCCTTCACATATAGGTACGTATATGCACGTTCAATCACATATACTTTGATACATTTGATATTAATGACCAAATAGTTAACCATAATTGATTGAATTTTATAACTTCCTATACTATCAAATCAAAAGAAGCTTTCTTTTCAAGTAGGTTTATATAAAACACTTTTGAATCGTCAAGATAGCTAATACGACCTTTTCGGAAGGCAGTTGCTAGCAAGAAACGGCAAGAAACTCCTTTTTTATTAAAAAAATAATGAGTTATAAAATGTCCAAGAGTTGTTCAGTATTGAACCCACAGCTAAAAGCTTAAATCCAAGCATATATGTCAGACAAATATTCTAACAAAGAGTAGGAAGATTTTTGATTAATTAGTTTTTACCCAGAATTTTATATATAATGGCAAATCAATTATTATTTGCAGAATTTTAATAAATATGCGTATGTTATCTACGAAGGACTTCTGTACCTTTTTAAAACGAAAAATAGGTGTCAGAAATTTGTTTTGGTTTCTTTTATTTGAATATTCAGTCAATTCTTACGTATTCGCAACTATATTTTGAGATAGCCGTTAATATGCTTATTTCCTTAAATGTTTCCCTTATCAATACTCTTGATTTTAGATTATAAATAGTGGGAATTGCTAATATGAATAAATATTATTTCAACATAATTTGCATTAATTACCTCATAGCAAAATTCCTAATAACTAATATAAATGAATCTCGCAGTGTTAATATGTGTGAGTTGTCAATTTTTTTTAATTGCATTAATTGCACAACTATCTTCCTCCTAGGACAGATAAATGGGTTCTCCGCTGAAGCTAGGTGAGGGTTTTCCTAGGAAAGCAGTTGACTCAACAAACTCAATTCGTTCATTATTTAAAATAACCGCGGAAAAATCATATAATATTTTTTTAAAAATTAAGCCACTTACGTTCTTCTCTTCGTTTTTCATAAACTTGGCATTGTTCTTTATTATAATGAATATAGATTTACTAGCATAATGGTCGTGTGTTAAGATTTACAACATACTTTTACAACTTTCGAAAGTAAATTTCTCACAAACTGCTAAGAGCTACGGAAACCCATGTTACATAAAAATACTGCGTTTATATTTTTTTTTACCAAAATAGATAGGATAGCTAACGTTTTGATGGAACCGATACGTTAAATAACATGACGTCTTTTGTAATATTGACTGGCCGAATACGAGAGGTTTGGTGTGCTTTACCACCAACGTCTATCTTAGATAAATATATAAGGTTTTGATTCTTCCTTTGCAAATATTATTTGAGTCCAGACATGCCTTAGTCAAAAGCTTAAAAAAAAACGATCACACCCTTCCCCCAGATGGTAAGTGATGACTCCTATGCCGTCCATGACATCTAGTACATACATCCGTAACAAATTTTAAGAATGGACATGCGTTGTCAACCTTTGATCATGACTAATGCCCCATTACCAATTATAAGGGTTTCCGGGTCCTTGCTTTCACCAAGCGAAGCACAAAAGAGTCATGCTGCTTTCTTACACTAGTACTTCGAGGGCGCGGTCCTTTCCCGTTCGAACGGAATTTACCACATATACCTGATGCGCATCTCTATCATTGTCACAATGTAGTCTCACTTTTTTTTTACTTCTAAAAAAACTTAAGGCGACTTGATAAACTTGTGGCTGTAATTTAAATTAATTTATTGTATGAAAGAAGCACACCAGAAAAAAATGTAAAATATCGTACAATATTATCAATATATGATTAACGTAATATCGTTGACGTAATCACTGACCTACGCAAGTTAATTTAACGCAAAACAAAGAATCAATCGGGGTTGACGGGCTTCGATACATTACACATACATTCGTTTATGGTGTGTTTGAATGACATGACGTCATAATGAGACTGCAGCAAAATGAATGATAGACGAACGACTTTTATCATCCATGATGGTGTCCTCCTGGTCAATCTTGAGCACGGTGATATATTCTGATTATTGCCAGATGACATCAACTGTGCAATAGATTTTATTTATTTATTTATTTGCATAATAAAAAGAACTTTACAAAAAGGGGTACTTAATACCAAAAGGCATTCTCTACGAGCTCACTTTTGGGTTGAGCAGAGAAATATATATATATACCTAGTCCGACCATAAGTTAGTTTACTCTTACTACTTTTATTACTCTGTTGTTGTCAGGATGATGACCACGTTCTACATTTCCGACCACTTGAGCAGCTTCTTTAGAACTGTGAGCGTACACTTCATCATTTTGCTTATTGTAAAGTTTTCAGCGGTAAAGAGGATATTTCTGTGCCTTTCACCTGCGTATCGCGACAGAAGGCGTTTTGATTGATCGACTCTCTTTAATTGTAAAGATTGATGGACATGTCCTGTATATCGACGATAAGCACCGAGCTTCAGGTCTTGTTTTATAATACGCGACAGAGTCCAAGCGGGAATCTTCATTTCTCGCGATAAAATTTTTGCTTCCTAATGGGGTTTCGACGAGTTCTGGCTTTAACAGCATTAACAGCCTTTGTAGTTCTAACAGCACGTGGCCGCCCCGATCTTTTCTGGTCTTCGACAGAGAAAGTATTCTTGCATCTGTTGATAGTACGATATACGAACATACGGCTGATACCAAGTTTTTGAAGTGTCTGGAATATGACGGACGGCTCCATACCCACGCTATTAGAAAAGTATTTGTGATAAGAGATCTCGGTGTCTATACGGACTGCAAGCTCAACCATCATGTCCATGTGGATCATATAGTAGGTAAGGCCTTCAAGTTGTATGGTCTTGTAATGCGTACCTCTATTCCTTTGAAGCGACCATCTACATACCTTGTGCTCTATAAGTCGTTAATACGATCTCAATTGGAGTATGCCACGCCGGTCTAATCAAATTGAAGCTGTACTGCGCAGGTTGGTACAGTCCATGCATTATCGTTGTTTTCGTTCTAAGTCTTCATACAGTTCACTATTGCTAAAATATGATTTGCTCACACTTGACAGAAGACGCAATCTTCTGGATGTTATGTTGCTGCACAATATCGTACACCATAAATTTAACTGCATGGACCTTACTAGACAAATACAATTACATGTACCTGCCCGATCATGTCATATTCAAGGCACTCGCAAGAATGCTCTGTTTGCAATAAAACGATGTAAGACGCACGCAGGCGAGCGTGCCCCCTTGTGGAGGGTAATGAGGTTGTTAAATGATCATTTCACGGATATTGATTTGTTTGCGACGTCGCCTGCGTCGTTCAGGGGGAGTGTTGTGTGTGCTATGAAGATGTAAGTTAACTTATCATAATCTTATTAATTTTGGTTTGTTTAATTGTGTTAAAATTTTAAATTTGTATTTTATTCTGTTTTAACTCAACTTTAATACTTTTACTATCGTGTTTTCTTTAGTTTCTTATTACTTTTTACTTAAGTTGTGAATAACGATGTTGGCTACGTAATCACACTGTGTCTGCTATATTATATTATTGATGTAATACATATTATGTAGCTGTTGGTTATTCCAAATAAATAAATAAAAAAAAAACCTATTTTCTTTAACGCCCCATTCCATATTGTAATTTGATAATGAACACGAAAAAATATGTGAAATGGCGCAAAATCGAAAGAAGTCTTTAAAGTAATATACGTGTTCCAAATTCAAAATAATTAATAAGCTGAAAAAAAGAAAAGTTTTCATGTAACAGTATATATGGCCAGATTAGTTATATATATATATAATATTATATATATATATATATATATATATATATATATAATATTTATTTAATTGAGAGTAATAAATGAGCACACAGTTCACCTAATGGCAAGTGATTCCTGCGGCCCATGACATCTACATTCATCCTTGACTAGGAATCATAATGCAGATGCGTTGTCACCCTTGAGGACTGAAATGGAATCGTCACCAGTAACAAAGGTCTTCGGATCCCCGCACTTACCAAACGATACACAACCACATTATGCTGCTATTTTACGCTGGTGTTTCGTTAGGGCGTGGTCCTGCCCCGGTCGCGCTGATCCATACATTCTGCAGCTAGAAACAAACTGCAGCTCTACCACTGTTAGATTAATTATATTGCAGTTGTAGGAAAAGATGTTCGTTGTCCACTTTCCTAATAATGCATATGCAATAAGATCGGAAAAAGTTTAAGATGCTGTCAGTTAATCAATACGATGTTGGGGTAGCGGAAGAAGTAACGGGGCATTCCATTTTATTCATTTTTTGTATAGAATAAGTGTCAAACGTGGAAGCACCTCAGCTGTTGTGATTACCATCGCCCGTGTATATCTGAAACACCAAAGGAGTCGCACATACGCTCCCTGCCTTTAAGAGGGCGTAGGTTCATTTCATGATATTCCCTAAGTCGTATCGGTTCGGAAATACCACTGGCGATAGCCGATTCTACAGAGTAGTTGTGCGTGGTAGAAAATTTTGCATAAAGCAAAGCACAGTGTTGGACTGCCAACAAGATGATAAGGATGAAATTTGTACTTCTGTCGTGATGTACCTCTAAACTATGCGCTGGAAATAATCCGAACAACTCCTCAGATCGGTCCCCAGAAATAACTACGCATGCGCATCCTTGGTCTTTGTAACGGATGCATATAGATATAATTTTCCATGAAGAAAAAGAACAAACAACTTTTTGATTTTTATCCATAAACTTTTTACTATTTTAACCACGTAGTAATTTTTCCAGTAACGATTTAATCATATATTTTTTATAATTAATTTGACTGTTAGTAATATAATTCTCAAAATGTATTAGCACATATATGTACACATAAACGGTCGGCCAATGACAATAAAGCTAACGTATAACGTATAACCAATCACACCTTTTATCCCTATACATTTAGATAGAAACGCGGACAGAAATTAAGTGCTATCCATATTTCACCTTGAGCCCATTAAATCCCAAACGTGACGGCCTATCGCAGTAAATTTTACGTAACAAAGTTTTCGTCACTAAGAAATTGACTAATAACTGAGAAAATTGTGATACATGTAGACATGTATCACAATTTTCTCAGTTATTATACTAGAAGTATGAGACCGTTACCATCGTAATTATCATTCACAGACCAATTTTCTGCCACGCACCGTAAATCTCTGGAATTCGTTGCCATTAGCGGTCTTCCCCAACAACTGCGACATTGGGTTATTCAAGAAAAGAGCATATTCTTACCTGAAGGGTAGGCAACGCACTGGCGTCGCTGGTGACCGTGGGCGGCGGTGAATCACTTACCATCAGGTGACCCGTCTTGCTCGTTTGCCTCTTATCTGTTATAAAAAAAAAAAAAAAATTTGACTGCCACAGGGTAGCCACCTGCATCCATCGACTGCGATAATACGAGTTTACCAATATATATTCTTATGTTTTAACCTGTTAAATACACAATAACTTTATCTTATCAACTTTTATATAATCATTTTTTATTCTGTATGAATTTTTTATCTTAGTTTTTATTATATATTATTATTTTTTATTATAGTTTATAAAATGAGGACCGCCAATTCTCTTGCGTAGGCTTCACGAAAGATGAGGGTTGACCATAAGTCACAACAGTATCTGAGTGGAGATCCTTTTTCATTTCTGGCGCACATCAGGTATCACTTGTCTTTCATTAATTTATTATTGTTTGTTTTTCTTTTTTTGATTAGGTAAATGTCTTTTTCTTGTTTAATTTTTTCTTTGTTTGTTTTTAATTGTTTTCATTGTACCTAGTCATGGATTCGAACTCTCATAGAGTCGGGGAAGTGCGCGAATAACGAGGTTTGCCGACGATGCGTCTTGCGTGTGGCCTATGTCGACGCTGACATCAGCCTCAGACAGAGTCAACGTGAGGGATCATCCTAGGATAAGCCAGCAGTCTAAAAGTACATAAGCTTCTGTATGGCATAACCTAGTTTTATTTTAGATTTTAAAAACGCCTCCACCGCTCCCGCTAACTTGACTAGGAGGAATAAATTAATGTTATTGTTATTATTCTATAAAAAAAAATCGAATTTTGATCATGAACAATATTTATGGTTCATTATCAAATTTTGTTCAGTTCAGTTATTGGTACGATCAGATGGTGCGTGCCAATATCAAGGATTTTTCCGGACTCAAAACTGGAGAAAATAACGTAGATATTTTAACACCAGCTCATGGACCAATCAGTTCCGTGTGCGCTGTGTCCGATGAAGCTGTAAGAACCAAATAGGCTAACAGCGTCAACATCAACAGAATCTAGAGATATTCTAAAAATCAAGCAACTATAAAGATATATAGATATACTTGAGATAACCACTCGTCCGGTAAATGTGTCTAAATGTCTGTGGACCGAGGAAAGCAATCAACTCCCACGGCATTGTAACAAATCTTAGACAAGTCTGGTATTCAAAGGCAAGGCCATCTGCAGCGGAAGCAATGCAATATCGAGACGCTTTTGCACATCTCTTATTTAACAATAAACTATTGAATTAGGAATGATGGGATATAAAAGAGGTCTCACTTCATGAATTTTAATAAAAAATATATAGAATTAGTTCTTTCGTGACTGCAATATTGAAATAGGCAAAGTACAAGAGTGTCCTAGTAACTACAGATAATAATAAAATAAAAATAATAATAGTAGGCTAGTATTCTGGCTGTTTTTTGGAACACTACGCTTGCTTGTTGCCGAGTATACTTACCAAGGGCAAATAATCCGGTTAGGTAAGTCCAACTTCGACGCAGAGGTCAATCGACGAATTCAACTTGGCAACGTTGGGAAACTGCGATACATCTCCTCGTCCAACAGTCTATAACCAGAGCGTGTTGCCAGTGATGATATAGGTACAGGTATAAGGACACATGGTCCTTGACTGCTGGCTGTATGCGAAAGCTCAGAGTCACTCACCGAGCTATTAAGTGGTCTATGCTTGTTATGCACGAAACGTAGACATCCGTAGTAGAACGAAGGTGACTGACGTATCTTAAAAGGTTAATAAGCTGAAGTAGCAATGGACCGGCCATACAGCTCGTAGAACCGACAAACGATGGGATAGGTTCTCGAGTAGCCTCGCGACCTATGCAAGTTTGCGCGAAGTCGATGGATGCAGGTGGTACAGGATCTACTACTATGGATACGCTAACATGGTGACGATTAGTATTAGCTAAACTAATACAAAGTTAGTGATGTTCCACTAGATCAGAGCAATGAAAAGACAATTGACTCAAGATATTGTTACAGTTAAGTTGATACCGTAGTGCCTTTTTATAATATTAGGGGAGACATACGAGCAAACAGTTCACCAGATGGTATGCGATGACTATAGCCCAGCGACATGAACTTCAATTCTCGACAAAGATTCAAGATGCGAATACGTTGTCACCCATGAGGACTGAGAATTATATTGCACGCGAAAGGCTTTCTAAAATCTTTGAGTTTGGTTCACCTACAAGCAGTTCTTGCAAACATCTGTAACTTATCTTATTTACCATCAGGTGAATTGCGTACTCATCTGTAACTTCAATTTGATAAAAAAAAGCACTGAATGTTCTACCGGAGACTATAAGTTTATTTCAAGATATGAAGGGTTGATTAATAAAAACAATAATATATTACTTACAATGTTTAATTTTGAAATAAATAACAGTAATAAAAAAAAATATATAAATTCGAAATAAAAAAATATTACTAATGTGATATTAACAAAAATACCCACTTGAAAGTATAACAAAAAGTGGTATTTATAAGATGTTCTATTAAAAGGTTTTATTTGTCGTAGATTATGCAAGGTAATCTTTAATTTCTCAATAATGTAAAGAAAGAGTAAGCGGTCTGCATAAGCTGAAAAATAAATAACAACATAATAATTTTATATAATTACTAAAAATTACTTAAAAGTTAACTCAGCCTAGTTAATATATTTGCGGAAGTAAGATTTGTTTAGTAGTTGTAGAAAGTAAGTAATATTGTAGCGCTACGCAGTTTGTTTCTAACTGCAGAATGAATGGGCAGCTCGAACGGAGTTAGGACCACGCCCTCACAGAATACCAGCGTAAAATAACAGTATAATGCTGCTGTGTTTCGTCTGGTGAGTGTAGGGATCCGGAGACCATTATTACTCGTGACGAGGCATTCCATCTCAGTCCTCCAGGGTAACAACGCATCTTCATTATGATTCCTTGTCAAAGAAAAATGTAGATGTCATAGGCCGCAGGAATCACTTGCCATCAGGTGTGCTTGTTTGTTACTGTCAATGTAATAAAAGGTGGGCAAAGTAAAATTAGTTAGCTTATAACTGTAAAATGAAATATAACTTATCCATCTCAGCTAACGTATTATAATGACCATCATCATCATAATTACAGCCTATTTCCAGTCCAACGCTGAACTTGGGCCTCCCTCAAAGACTGCGATATAGTACGAGTCCAGCCACCTGAATCCAGCAACTTCCCGCTTGCTTAGGACATCACTCCATCTAGTGGGGGTTGTCCCTAAGCTGCGATGGTAAATATGAGGTTGCCTCTCGAGAACCTTTCTCCCTCATTGGCTATCGGTTCTCCAAACTATATGGCAGGCGATCAACACTTCAACTTACTGATAGTTTGAACTATGTCGGGAACCTTAGTTCTTCTGCGGATAACGACGTTATTTATTTGATCACGCAGAGTAACGTCGAGCTTAGACCACTCCATAGTTTACTGAGTGACCGAGCTTCCTCTCACCGCCAGCAGTGAAGGACCACATCTAGGCAACACGCACTGATAAAAGACTTTTGACTTAAAGCGTTGAGTTATATTCGACTATTACGTACACTCCAAATATTTTGATACACTCGAAATATTTTAAAAGCCGAATCTAGATCGTAGACAGTAGTGTTAAAAAATACTGAGCTTTTGTTAAACGAACCGAAACGAACATTTCCATATTAAAGGTAAGCATATTGAGAGCTTTGAAGTAAAGCGGAATCTGCGCCCTCGCCATCACGTTAATAATAGAACGGCGTATTCCAATATCCGATATGGTTTCCCAGGACGAGCAATACGCCGAATTAGCAATATCAGCAGCCTGCAACATAAATTACATCTTATACCCTTATTAATGGATATAAGGCATTCCATCTTAGTTTTCAAGAGTGAAGTATTTCTTTTATGATTCCTTATCGAGGATAAAAGTGAGTATTTTGGGCCACACGAATAACTCATGACAACTATGCTCAACAAATTAAAAAACAAAAAAAAGGTAACTTAAAACCTTTTTTTTTTTAAAAGATTTTTTTCAATATGAATTAATATTAAAAAATCACTTTCTAACTATAATAGATTTAGTATAATTCCGTTGTGTTTTAGAAGTCGTAATAATTACATATTTTTTTTAATACCGTGAAGAATCATGATTATTACAAAAAATTGTGTTCGTTCTGATCCCTTATTTTATACTACTTTGAAAGAAATGTACAACTCCGGACAAAATCTTATTAATTACTTAGTCTCGCCTATTATATAAACTGACCAATTATTATTAATTCGACTTATTTATTATATTTAATTCGATTGCCGTGAGTTGGCACGTTTGGCGAGCGGGTTGGCACCGCAGTTAAGACACACTGCTGCTAAAATTTTTGTTTTTTTTTAAAGAGTGTAAAAATGCTATTTTACATTACTTACATTACCGTTAATCACTCCAATTAAGCTAATTGCTTGTACTAGGAGATAATTCATGACAATAGTCGAACGACGGATTTGAACCTACGATGTTTGGCAGAGCGTAGCCTTAACCACCAGGTTATTGGCGCGTAATATGTAACTGTTACATAGGGACTATATGTATAGCTGACCCGAAACAAATAATATACACAATGTTTTAAGGAAATTATAAAATAAGTTATTTCTGTAACTACTTATTTTCTGATCCAACATAGAATCCCAATCGATTTAAATAAAATAAAACAAATAAAATAAAAAATAAAAACATCGGCTGAACTTGCCAAATTTACTTCTATCAATCCCGGTGGCGACACAATTGAAATTGTTGATTACAAATTTAAATGCTGATTTATCACGAATTGGTTGGTGATAGAAAACATCGCGGTGAAACGTGTACGCGTAAGAAATAAATCAAAACAGTATTTTGAAGACCGTCGAATAATAAATCCGTCAAACAGCAATGGATGCGAGCCACAGAGAGGAGGGATATGACTATCGATTCCAATATAATTAGAAGATAACTAGACAATGGTCCAAATGTTCGCATGTTAGAATTTTACATACATTGTAAATTTAATACTTACTTTAACAGTTATTTCCGATGTTAGATAACACGGTATATAAAGTTGAATAATTGTAACTACAGCAAATACATAATAGTTAGCACTGCTGTCCGTATCCTGAGATAAAAA
Source organism: Teinopalpus imperialis (assembly GCA_029286865.1). Lineage (NCBI taxonomy): Eukaryota > Metazoa > Arthropoda > Insecta > Lepidoptera > Papilionidae > Teinopalpus > Teinopalpus imperialis. Next base: position 17,614,081 of record JAGSMU010000003.1, read on the forward strand.
TTGTTTTATTAATATATTATTAATTATTTATTCATAATATTTCTACAGTTCTATTCCGTAAATCCAAACAATGAAAATTTTAACTATTCACACATACTTTGAACTATTTTAAACAATTGAGTATCCTTTTGAAATAAAACTAAATGAAATCTGATGTTATAATGATTTGATAAACAGACCTGATCAACCACAAATCATTGCAAATGTGATTCGCTATCCGCATTTCCAATGTGATACGTGAAGCTATCGAAATTAAAAAAAACATCCTGATTCCAATTGAGAAGATTGGCTTAATTAAATTAAATCCCACACAAACCACTGCAAGATCTCAGGACACTAGCATAGATGGAAAATATTAAAATTCATTCATTATACGTTAATATTCAAAAGCTGACGGTAGTTTAGATTAACAATAGCACCAGGACGTCAAATCAATTCAGTCAATTTAATCTTCATTATATGTCACTAGATTTGTTATTTAATATTCAGCTACCACCAACCTCTATAGTAGTGAGAACTAAAGTCAACACAATCTGTATCACGGAAATGAAAAAAATTGACGCCAGCCATATTCCAAAAACTTGTTGTATCTCTTCAATGAACCTGAAATAAATTATCGGATGTCTTAAGCTGTATTGCATTTAAATTAATTTGAAGTAAGAAATAAAAACAGTCTAATATGGCTATTTCATCTGCTACAATATATTATTTGATTTATTTTTAAAAATTAAAGGAAAAATTATATAAAAATATTGACACAGAACCCGTATATATTTATATATGTATTTATTTATGCATGTAGGTATATTTCCTCCTAAATGTGTTACGTTAGTAAATATTTATCATAAAAAATTATATACTCGTCATACTTTTTCCGCTTATCCGAAAGGTGTAAGCTCTTGTCATGAAAATCTCTGAGTCGTATCGATTCGGAAATATCGCTGGGAAGAGCAGATTTCACAGAGTGGTTGAAGTTTTTAGTAAAACGCACATCGCGAAACATCGAGATATTGAATATAAAATTTCGAATTTTATCATGATGTATAAACTCAGCGGCTTGATTGATCCTGAACGACTCCTCAGAAAACTACCCGTGGCAAATTCGGTAAAAACATGCGTGGAGATACAAATTCTCTTGATGACAAGTGAATCAAGCCGATCGGAAAGTACCTCATCAACGACGATTCGAGCTGCTCTTTGAGGGGCCTGGGACTGCACTGACCGGGCCTAAAGATGAGAGCAGTATTCCATGTAAGTCCAAACTTACACTTTGTAATGTTGCAAACAGTGAACTGATATGAAATATTGTCTCACTCTATAAACACACCAATTTGGCCTTGCCTTCCAAGTGGCGTTCGTGGCGGATACAGCCAATAGCCTACGGCTACGCCGCAGTTTGTGTTTAGCTGCACAATGAATGGGTCAACTCGACCGGGGTAGGACCACGCCCTTACAGAATACCAGCGAAAAAATAGGAGCATAATGCTGCTGTTTTTCGCCTGGTGACTTTAGAGATCCGGAGAACTTTATTACTGACAACATATCTGCGTTATGATTCCTTATCGAGGAACAATGTGAGTATCATGGGCCACCTTTATCACTTACCATTAGGAGAACTGTGTGTTTCCCTGAATAAAAGTTTCAAATGTAATTTCAAAGCTATGGGAGGTGTGTATACAATCTCCAAAATACCAGATTCGAGAATTTCTAACAATATAAAAATATTAAAATAACAATAATAAAATAAAAAAAAGTAACAAATTATTCGTTACTTGTATGTTTGACACTGTATCTGGACTATGGTCCGTAGTTTTCTTTTTATAGTTTGTATGTTGTCGACATCATCCAACAAATGGTGTAATCGGTAGCAGATGAATTCTAGCTTCAAAATCGCATGAAAAATACACACTGAAAATATCCCATCGTATCCTGTAACCAAAGATATCTAATTTAAATGAGGTCATTGAATTTTTATGTTAATAAAAATTAAACCCAATGCTTACCGCTGTAACCTTGAAATAACAATAAAATTATATACAGGCTGTAAAGGAAAAAGACTTCATAATACGGTGTTTCATATTTTAATTCTTCAAGACTTCCAGGTGCTATTACTTCGTGTAGCATATATGTTCTGGGATCTTCAGTAAATAGTTGTGAATATATGGTTAATATGACAGCTATTGCAGGAAATGCAAATGTTCCACACATAATCGTAACTATCCACACCTTCTCAAATATCTTGGCTTTCTCTATTATGTTTAGAGCTATCTCCTGATAAACTTCTGGCATATAATTGAACATCTCGTATTCAATGTCAATAGCATCTATTATTTCTCTCAATTCTTTACCTTTGTAAATAGTTAGTACTTGCTGAAATTAATAATGGTATGTTAGTAAACAATCATGTTATCTTCATAATTGTTTTTATAGTAGTGGATAGCATACAACCCATGTAATCACATCTGCTCATCATCTACAGCATCAGGGACTCTTCTAACATGTTGTTGGTCTTTAAGGTAAACATACTTTTACAGCTACTTTATTGGAGCCCCCACCATTGCAGTAGGAAGGAAATAACAATTTATTCAACACTGCTGCCATCAGTGGTAGGATAAAACGCACTACGACGGACCGCCGTGGTGCTGATGGAACTTGGTATTAAGGCGAGTCGTACGATAGTGTAATTTCGCATCTGGTATAATACTGAAAATCTTTGCCAAGCACTCCTCACTTATACTACACTAGCCGTCATGGCTCACCGGTTGGCACCAATGAAATTTGTAATTACGATTTTTAGTCATTTACGGTGGTGAAGGAATACATCGTAAAAAAACCTCAATGTGTAAAAAAATTAAAAATATTTCTAACTCGTGTGAAGTTCACCATTCTGTAATAGAACCGCATTCCTAAGAACGACCAACATCCTTTCTAGAGAGATGCCATGAAGTGGATTTTTATACTTTGCTATCTATTAACAACATAAAAAATACAACGGAAATAGTGCATGTGATTTAAGTTTTTATCTATGGTTACACTAAATAAATAGTATAAAAGTTATTCCTACTTATATCCGAGAGTTTACTCGAACAACTTCGACTGTTTAAAATGGTAGAATAAACGAAGCTACCAGAATGCTGATAAGGGCGAAAAACTAAGCAGTTCTTTCAAAAATAGATGAAGATTATTTTTGATCTACATAAATGTCATTATTCCAAATAAAAACTTGTTCCAATTCCAAGAATTTTTATCATTCATATAGATAGCCCTGTATAAAAGTATAATCTATTAACTTTCTTGTTTTATCTGATTTTTTTAGAGTTGTGGTAGCAAATACCAAAAAACATTAGAAGTCTACTATAAAGCTGATTACCTTATCTCAGGCAGAAATAACAGGCTTACTTTGTATATATTAAAAGTTGAAAGTTAGCAATAAACAATTAAAAAAAAAATCAGAAAAACAGATAGTATGAAGCCGATTTTGAATAGATTTAAATTCTAGTTAAAAACCATGTAATCAAAGAACCCTACTCTTTGTCAGAATATTTGTCTGACGGAGATCAGATTTAAATATTGGTCTCAATACTGAACAACTCCTTTTTGTAAACATTCAATATTTTAAATAAAGCAACTACGAGTAGACGAGAGTAGTTTCTAACCGTATCGTCTCACTAGCAGCTACTGTCCAAAGCGTGGTAGAGACCTATTAGCTATCTTAATTATTTCAAAGTGTTTTGTGTCTATCTAAATCTTTTGAACGATTTATTAGTGCAATCCTTGGTTGGATATGGAATTATCATCATCAACAATCTGTCAAACATACCAATCTCCTTTCATTACAACGTGCTTATGTTAATCAATGCAACTACACAATAACACAACAAGGTTATGAAAGAGACGGTGATAGATCTTTACATTCTTACCTTTAGAGTGAGAAAGACGACTGCTATAAAAACACTAACTTGTCTCACAAAATTTTCAAGATCAGATAATTGCACTCGCAGTCGCATATCGTAAATCATAAAACCCAAAAATGGTAAACATGATACGATGATGAAAACTGCAAAAAATAAGATTAAAAATGGTATACCAGTGCGTTCCGTAGGAGATACCGAAACCCTGTCCAGTGCAATGAAAGTGGCTACTGAGGGTTTTAGTGAGTCAAATCCCACATAACTGTCTGGTGAGTGTAGGGATCCGCAGTGGTGTGGACCTACTGGTGACGAGACACCCCAAACAAAGCTCGGTTCTCAAGGGTGACAACACATCTGCATTGTAATTCATTGTCAAGGATGAATGTAGATATCATGGGCCACAGGGATAATTTGCCATCAGGTGAACTTTGTGCCCGTTTGTTACACTCAACCGAAAACATGAAACGAAAACCAGACGAAACTCAGCACCATTATGCAGCGAGGACGAGGTCCTACCCCGGTCGAGTTGGCTCATTCATTCTGGAGCTAGAAATGAACTGCAGCGTTGCGGTGCCACTGTTAAATGCTATATTTAATTTGTATTGTATTTTTTTAATATTAAATTGTTAAATTTATTAAATTTTAAGAAGAGAACTACTTACTCAGGATTGTCTTTCTCTTTTTTTCATTATTTACATTTGGATACATACAACCCGCCGCCAGCAGGAACGAGTAAATTTTAAAAGTTTTTGAAAAACTTTCAAACTTTTTCGACTCGTCTGTAAAGAAAAATATATAAAATGACTCGAGAAATATATTTATATTGTAATGAAAACAAATACAGTAAAATATATTAAAGTATATACAAGTAGATCTAGATAGAAGAAGAAGATATAGATCTAGAAGAGATAGAAGGACTTATGGCACTGAGTGAAACCAAATGTTTATCTGAATCTACTGTAACTCGAGGAGGCAAGAGATGTTAGTTTATTATATCAAGAGGTTAGGGTGCTACGTCTTCTACGTTCATCATTTTCATAAATAGTATGATTTGTGGGCGAAATTTCGAGCTTCGGCGACACACAACGATGATTATTTTTAGTACTTCTATAGAGCACAGTAACTTTTGAATGATATAAGATTCCCGCCTTCCTTTTGTAATAAAAACTAAGAGAAGGTATGACATTTTTTTCGTTCACTTATATATAATATATTATAGATCATCACAATTCAATCATGTCAATTTTTTTTGTTTTTGATTATTATTATTTCAAATGCTGGCATCGCCTCATTTTGTGTAGGAGAACAATAAATTTTATAGTTACCATTTGCTCGTTTCCTTAGAACTTCAGGAAACATTTAATTTTAATTTTAAATACCTCTAATTTGAATTGTCGATGGAATAAATAGTCACCGCGTATAACACTGACTAGCTTATGGGAATTGTAAACTGAGAACAACTGGCAATTACGCAGTTAATTATCTATAACTATAGCAGCAAGGTTACGGAGTAAACATGTTTTTTTATTAATTTTATATAACTGTACTACACTATGAAACTCGCAAGCCTTCACTAGACATCTGTATGTAGCGATATTTTTTAAAACTTCAATATAATTTTGTTTAATTGTATTGATGATAACGATCACTGACTCAGTGCAAGAATAAGTTATTCCAGCAAACCTTGCTAGCTAAGGAATTGGTCTAACCAACGAAATGGAAAGTTCATCCACTACGAACAACGTACCGAAAGTGAGTTGGATATCGTGCTTATAAGTAAGATGTCGTCTTTCATATTCAAGAGGCCCCTTAAAAATTACATAGGTTTCACTATACAAAATTTCAACAAATTATACACTTACCAAATTTCGCGAGAAGAAGTGTGGACCCATCAATTGTCCATTAAGTAAATCCATCCAAACATTTACAGGAAACTTTTGTTAGAGAACTCTTTCTTTCTTCATCCATGGATTGTCTCCATTTGCTACCCAATAATGCAGATTGTGATAATTTCTAATTCCATCATGGTCAAACTTAAACTCGGCAGTCCACATAATTTTTTCTGGAAGACCCCGATTGTCTTCCATGTCTGCATTTATCATGAAAAGACATAACAACAATTAAACCACACTTACCACTGGATCAGCTTGCCGCAGCCTTTGTAGAGATTGTAAGATCTCTCCGAAACAAGTGTAGTATTTCGTTTTCTTAACGAGGATGAACAAAGATATATGCTACAGGCACTCTGAAATATTCTACGCAATTGATTTTTTTACCTATGAAATTGTATGAAATAAGTTAAAGTATTTTTTTTTCAAACTTTTTTATTTATATTGTAATCTCCCATGTAATCGATGCATCTTTGCTAACGCAGTGGTAGTTTATTGTAAGCCCCTCTTGTAAATCTTTGCTAGACGGCAGGCAACAAACTCTTCAAAGGCATTTTGAACTGTCTCTCGGGAATTAAATTTTTTTCCCGCTAAAAGGTCCAAATTTTGGAAAAAGTAATAGTTAGTGGGTGCAAGGTCTGGTGAGTACGGTGGATGAGAGAGAGCTACCGACCCCAACTCTTGCAGCTTGGAGACTGTCTGCGGTGCAGTATGGGGTCACGCGTTGTCGTGTAGGAGCAACGAGCAATCGATTGACCAAAGGTGGTAGCAGATGTGCGAGCTTCTCCATAATTGTCTTCAATTCTTCACAGTACAATCTGCAGTAATGCTCATGCCATTTGGTAAAAAAAACAATGATGAATCACACCGGCACTAGACCACCAAACACTGACCATCAACTTTCTAGAGATCATTTTTCGTTTAGGGCATTGCTTTGGTGCTGAACCAGGATCTAACCAACTTGCTGAGCGCATTCGATTGTCGAACAGAATTCACTTTTGGTCGCACGTAACAATTCGATTCAAAATTCGTTCATTTCTGTGAGTGTTGAGCAGCGCGAGGCACGTCTCAACGCGTATGTTGCGCTGGCGATCGTTAAGTTTCTGGGGCACCCATCTATCAAGTGTTTTTACCTCGCCAGTTTGTTGCAAATGGACCAATATTATTTTGATGTTAACATCAAAAGCTAGCTCGGCTGTAGATTGTGTATCATCAGCTTCTACAATTGCCTTTAATTCATCATTGTTGTTCAAAATTTCCAGAACGGAACCGGGCAAACCAATAACGGGTTGTGCGTTCGTTTGTAAAGTTCTCTCCATAAATGTTGTTGATGTTACGTGCCATTTGTGCCGCGTGAATGCTACGACGGAACTCATATTCCATAATTACACGAATTTTTAAAGTATCCATCATGACGAAAAATGTTCAAACGTAATGAAAAAACAAAGCTTATCAATAAACAAAAGACTGACTTTGTAAACAGAATGTCATGTTGTTAAAACAAAATTAATTTGAATTTAGAATTCACAGCCAATCAAAACTTTTTTTGGTTTGAAATGGCCGATACTGAAGAACGGCAATTTCATAGGTGAAGATCTAATATTATGATTATTTCAAAATATATAATTTATTATATATTTTGAAATATTCAGTTTTTTTTCTTTTCATTATCGTGCCAAATCGCCGCCTCGCTCTTAGACCGCCACTAAATCTACAACAACGATTAATTATATCAAATGGGTAAATTAAGGTGGATAGCTGATGTCATGTAGACCCCTGTCACGTGCGATGTTTAAACTCAACGGCTGGAATTTACCCAAACTATTCCTTATACCGAAATACTTCCTTTTGACAACTCCATCAAAATTTTCTGAAAATGTTTCATCTGCGCGTTTCCCGCCCCGCTGGTGAACCCAAATAACTATGGTTACAATAATAATAGATAAGTCATGCCAGAATTTGTGATGTTTTTCATGCTAAGGTCGTATATTCAGCATCTTGCCTAGTTTAAGTAGCTGGATAATAATAAATCTTTATTAGTTCTTAATTAAACAATCTTACCAATCTATACTTCAAAAACTCAGCATCAAGTAGCCTTTATCATCTTTAGTAGTCTCGTATCCTCACCTTTTTCGGTCACGTATGTCACCGTGGGGATGTGGCTATCGAGCGACTTGTGGTCCAGGAAAAAGTTGAGGGTAACAGGCCACGAGGAAGATCGCCTATGATGTGGACTGACCTGATACCAAAGCAGCAGTAAATGGCTCATCATCACTACACGAATGCACGAGGAAGGCGGCCATCAGAGAAGAGTGGCGGCATGTTGTGAAGCTTGCCACCAACACCTGAAGTGATGACCACCACCACTCTGTAAAAAGTGATACCAACAAAGAAGAAGAAATAGTCTTAAACTTTCTCTGAAATATCTAATCTAAGTAGAAGTAATAAAAAAGATAAGGTATCTCGTGTACCACGTGAGAGTCTAGTCAAAAGAATCTAAAAATCTAAAGATACCATATCATGAAATTTTACTAGTTTGCATTACCATTATAGATATATGAAAGTAAAATATTCTTAGTTTACTACACTAACTAAATCTTAACTATATCAATTAAATTTCTACCGATAGAAATTTATAACATTGTCTTAAATGTTTGGCTATTGAAATATAATCTTTTTGTAGTGCCTGATCTGTATAGATCATCATAGACCCCGAGAGACCCGCATTCCAAAAAGAGCTGTGTCAAACATTAATCTCTCCGTTGCTCTTAAATACCACCACAGAGGTAAGTGGAGGACCACACAATGCAGAATCACCAAGTATTCACTGAATACTTCGTAAAAAAGCAGCTAAGTAGTGCTGTGTTTCGTATGGTGAGTGACAAAACGTGTCAGTTAATTTTTTTCCTGTCAAAGCAAATGAATCACAGATCTTTACCATGATTAGAAGTCAGTATTAGACCGCAAGGATCACTTATGAATAATATAAAGAGAACCACTTACTCGGGGTTTCCTTTATGTTTTTTTACATTATTAATAATTGGATACATTAACCCGCTATCACTATTACTTTTTGACAAACGAACGAAACATTGTCACCTCTGAGGACACAGCACTTTTATGGAGCAATTTTACGCTGAGATTCTGTGAGAACGTAGTGCCTCCCTCATCTAGCCGTGCAGTTAGTGAGTTATCACTAACCATCAGGTGTACTTTTGTCAGCCCTAATATAATAAAAACAAAACCTTGCTGACAAGAGATATTTTATATCTCTTTGCTAGCAACGTTTTGTTCTCTTTCATCTTTAGTTTAATCTTTAAGATGGATAATTTGGATCATGTAATATAAAATGGCTAAATGCTATAAAATGGAATTAGCTAAATTTTATAGATAGAGCCTTCTTAGGCCTTTATCGAATAGAGACCCACTTGAGCTGTGAACGATAGAAGGAAATGTGATCATATTAACTTAAGATGAAAATAAATCTTAAGGATAATATGTAAATACAAAATTTAAAGCGTGATTTACAAAATTTTGCAGGTCGTGAATGCTGCTGAAGATAACTTTTTTCCTTTTTTTTCTCTTGCTTCGTGGCTTTCTGTGATGAAGGTGACAGTGGAGTAATGATGGGATGAGATGATGATATGATCTTATCACAGCATTTTGTTATAATGTACTCACGTGATAGAAATTGCAGGTATCTATTATTATTATTTTAAAACAATATTAGCAATACTATTAACATTACAAATATTCCGGTTAGCCACTCCAACTGAGCTGAAAATACTTGTGCTAGAAGATGGTTCACGACAATAATCTAATGATAGATTCGAACCTACAACCTCAAGTTTCGCATACCGTATCCTAAACCATTAGGCTATTGATGCTTCAAACTAAAAATGTAACTTGTTTTTTTTATAGACAACATTTTAAATTACAAGCTAGTGATGATATAAACCATTTATTCATGTATAATTATGTAATGTATAATTATACCTCTCATACGTAAGTATTATTATTAATATGTAAACGGTTATCGATTTGCACACAAGCTTTTGTATTAACTGATGCGTAAAGCTTATAACAGTAATAGTTTATGTAGATGTGTACTCTCAATTAAGCGAAGTAATTATGCGTAAGCTTACCGGTTGGCTTCATTTGAAGATTGATTGTCTGATTTTGAGCCTCTGTTAGTTACTATTGATAAAGTTGTAAATTTAAAACATAGTAATGCTCAGACTAAGTCTGATTATTTTTTTCCGGGCTGATGGCCATTGTTAGCCCAAAGGGCTTTTAAAATTTCGCCTGGTTGAGATGTGACGGAGGGCTTATGGCGCTCAGCCGATACTTTTATTAGTGGATAACAAGCACGACGGCCCTCGAGAGGGAGCCTTGGCTTAGACCGTTACCCTGTTGCGCGAGAGCATCTGACTCGAACGTGCCCGAAAGGACCGATCCTTGGATCGATCTATGGATTATCTAAATTAATATCTGTATTATTATTAACCATTTGACTATTCTCTGACTATTAACTTATAAACATTTAATAACAATAATTTATATATACTAACAATACCCAAAGGTAAACAAACACACTTTCACCAATAACTGTAGGAAGTACATTCCATATTCTAAAATACATAACATAATGAGTAAAATATTCTAAGAGTTGTTGTCACGCTTAGTCCTTTAAATAGAGAACTACTTACTAAATTTACTTGTAGAGAGCAATCTATCTCACTCCACAGGGCTGGCATATGAAATTTAACTAGTCTAGCTATAAATACTGTTACATAAAAACTTTTCTTTTGTTCAACATTTTAATTATTTTGAATTTGGATCACGTATATTATTTTAATAACTTCTTTCGACTAATGGAATGACAATATGGAATGGGGTGTTAAAGAAAACAGGATTGCAGTGATCGCAAAGTGGATATGGAGCCGTCAGTCATATTCCAGACACTTTAAAAGCTTGGTATCAGCCATATGTTTGTATATCGTACTATCAACAGATACAACAACACTTCCTCTGTCGAAGACCAGAAAAGATCGGAACGGCCTTGTGCTGTTAGAAATAGAAAGGCTGTTAATGCTGTTAAAGCCAGAATTCGTCGAAATCCCATTAGGAAGCAAAAAATCCTATCGCAAGAAATGAAGATTCCTGCTAGGACTCTGCGTATTATGAAACAATACCTGAAACTCGGTATTTATCGTCGATATACAGGACATGCATAAAATCAATCTTTACAATTAAAGAGAGTGGGTTGATCAAAACGCCTGCTGCCGCGATACGCAGGTGAAAGGCACAGAAATATCCTTTTTACCGATGAAAAAAAAATCACGATTGAAGAACACTACAATAAGCAAAATGATAAAGTTTAAGCTCACAGTTCTAAAGAAGTTGCTCAAGTGGTCGGAAAGGTACAATGTGGTCAACATCCTGCGTCAGTAATGGTTTGGTGGGGCGTGTCTTGTCAAGGAGTCACAAAACTACATTTTTCTAGAAAAGGAGTGAAAACTTCAGCCAAAGTGTATCAAGATACAGTCTTGGATCATCTTGTGAAACCTCTCAGTACACTTTTTGAAATTATATCGTGGACTTTCCAACAGGACTCTGCACCTGATTACTAACTACCCAAGCCTGGCTTGAAACCAACGTTCCGGACTTTATAAGAGCTGAAGACTGGCCCTCATCTAGCCCAGACATCAACTCTTTAGAATTTAAATTATGGTCAGAGGACATGGCCTGCTCTAAACGACACGGCGACTTTGAGTCTCTTAAAAAATCTTTCGAGCAAGCAGTGGCGAAATTTCCCTTGGAAACAGTGCGTAAATTCATAGATTCGTGGCCAAACAGATTAAAGGATTGTATAAAAGTCAAAGGTGGCTATTTTGAAAAAAAAAAAAATTTTTATTTTTTGCTGAGAATTAGTCTGAATAATAAAAATATGAAGGTATAAATTTAATATATTACTTCATTAAAAAAAATGCATTTTCATTTATAACAGAAGTTATGGCCGGTCTAGGTACATTTATTGAGGATGGATATGGCGTTTGGCTTGCCTTTGTTATGAGCTGGAATTTTCACTCAGCATAAAGTGAACGTTTATCACCCTTAAATTCATTAAAAAAATAACAATGCATATAGAACACCATAAGCCCAAGCACTCTTTTCTATTGACTAGCTAGTATATAGCTTTGGTAAGACATCTAACATAATTTCTTACAAAAAATTAAGTTTAATTTCTTAATTTATTAATGTAAAACTCACAAAACTTATCAATTTCAATGAAACGGTGTGTAATGGAAATCTGGGCAAGTGAATATTACAGGTATCCTGATAATTCATCGTTTCCTATGCAACTTGCAACGCCTCGAAATGCCTGTCTCGCCGCAAATCTATTTCAGCGCATTCCGCGTATTGATTGCTACCTTCGGTTTAATAGTCAGCAAGCTATTAGAGTGATTTATACATATGTCGGTGCATACTGTGACCGAGTAACGGTATGGTACCACTGAGTTAATAACACACATAATTTCTTGCATCCATGCTGATTATTTTTGCACTAAATTATAGGAAGAATGAGACGGTGTATGCGTAAACTTACCGGTAGTTTCATTTGAAGATTGATTGCCCGATTTTTTTGTTATAGAACCACCTAGGCATACGAGCAAGTAACTTACCTGATGGTATGTGATTACCGCGCCGTTAAATAAGGTGTAAGTATGTTTTGTGCTTCTGTTAGTTACTTTTGTTAGCGTTGTAAATTTAAAACGTGATAACGGTAAAATTACTGACTTAATACGTATCTAAAAAATAACAGTTAGCAAAGTAAATTAAAAGCAATACTGGAGAGCCATTACTGATAATGAAGTATGACATCGTAATGCTTTAGATGCACCGCAAGATAAGTTTAGATACTATAGTTGTAATAGTAAATTTTTGAAACGAACTGGTAATGGTGGTGGGCTAATTTGAAATGCAAAACATGCTCTAGGTAAATACAAATGGAAAATAGAAATGACGTGAAACTTTTTTATAATATTATTATGATATTTTCATCAATGTGCTTAATCCTGTCAACCCGATAATTTCGGTCTTTGACCGTGGACATCCACAATCGACTTAGATTCGAGATACAGCATACGTTGTCACTTCTGAGGAATGACATGAAGTGCCTGTAAATGAGATACGAAACTAAGAATCGTTATGATACAATTTCATTGTGATGTGGTTAGAGTACTTGGTTACTACATCATTCCCAGTCGAGGAACTATATTTTTGTATCACAAATTGTTGATTTCAGGGTCCGGGTGTATTGTGTGAATGTCCCGTGTCTCTGATACTGCATCTGAACCTTACTCTGTTCTTATCCGTACATGCATCACATCAGAACTGGAATGGGACGTCAAATGAATCCCATGTGTTTGCACAAATTGCATTATATTTTTATAAATTCTGAGTATTTGATGTCATATGACAATAATCATGTCATATCGCCGTGATCGAAATCCTGGTAGATTTCGACGACAAAGACATTATTATCATCACTTGATTGTGATATCGGATGGAAAAAATATGCCAAAATAAAAGATGTAACAAATATGTGTAGTGTGATTTGCTTATTCCTTTCGTTTAGGAAGAATCTTAAAATGAAATAATAGTAGAATACTTGATGATGTTACACAAATTCCATTTCAGTTCCTTACATCAAATTACGATAAGAAGGTACTATAAAACTCGTAAGGTTATCTATTTAAGGTTGATGTTTTGATGAACAAAATATCACTAAAGTACAACTTGGCTTCGACATTATACTCTATTATAAAATTGGAAATAATGGACATTTAATGTTTGTTCAAATATCAATTAAGCATTCTAAACGTCATGAAATTGCAATCACACACTCTCTAAGTTCCAAATGATGATTAATTAGTTGGTTTGTTTAATATTTATATAAGCGAAGTAATGGCTTTTCATTACACATGAACTTATACAATCAATCACAGGTTTTTAATTATTTTTATTAATATCAGGAGCGATAAACGACCACACAGTTCACATGACTTGACCTCATTTACAAGTTCGCCAGCCTCCAATGGAGTCTCATGGTAGACAATGCTCCAATGCCATCTCTACAGAAAAGACTGTTACCTAAACAAGAGAAGAATGAACAGGCATTTGAGCTAGTGCGCTCCGCCATACAACATTTTTCATCGCCACTTAGCATCTTCTGACTGACATGTAATATTTAAAAACAAAATAGTTTACAACACCTTGAAAAGTTTTGATCACTGAAAATATTTTACAGTAAAACCGCAAATTGAATAGTATCCTCGATTATATTCAGTAGTCAATTTATACTACATATAGTAATATAATATGTTCACCATATGGTATGTAATTATTGTTATTTGCTTTGTGTAATGCAAATTTATTGTTATCGACTCTGTTCACCTGATGATAAATGAAACAAAGAAGCAGGCATATGCGTTGTCACCCTTGAGTACTGAGGTGGAATGCCTAGTTACCAGTGATGCAACTGCTGTGGGGCTACGAGAACGATTTCACTCACTACCACTTAACCATCACCGCTGGAAGTCCATCGGTAGTTCCATCATGGGAAAGGAATTCCTTCTTCCGTCCACTCCAGGTGAGGCGCATTGGAATACAGGTACCCCGTGCCTTCCACGTTCCGTGTTCACCGTTTAACTACTACCCTATGGAATCAGCTGTCGCCGGCGGTATTCCCGAACCGATATGACTTAGGGACTTCAATACCTGCCTGCACCTTTCTTCAAGGCCGCTCATCTACGACACCTCTGGTGTTGCTGATGTTCATGGCCAGTGGTGATCACTTACCATCACGTGAGCTGCTTGCTCGTTTACCATCTAATCTATAGAAAAAAAACATTAGTATCTGTTAGAGACAGTTCTTTAATATGTTAAATGAATTTCAGTAAGCCTTTCAAACATAAGGATCTTACTTGGGACCAATACCAAATAGGACACAACAGGATAGCGAGGAACTTCGTCTCGGTCCTCGGTCTCGGTCTAGGATGACAATTCATTTACATGAACTTTTACTGAGGATGGATGTATTTATGGTCTGCAGCCATAACTTACCATGACATGAAATTTGTGCTCATTTTTCACCGTCAGTTACTTCAAACGATATCAGAGAATATCAAACCAACAGTTACCAGAAAGTATTACCTAAGCAACACTGCAATGTGACATGCATTGATTCGTAATCAAATCGGAGTCTAGTAGCGATTTGCAGTTTTGTGTTTGTGTTAAATGGGATTTTAACAACGTTTTAAACTGAGCATTTTAAACTGAGTCATCGGGCAATAAATGTCACTGACAGTAGGAATGTGCACGCAATGCAACTTGTTATCGATACTTAGCTACCTCCGCACGCGCGGTCGATGGGTCATCGTGACCTTCATTAGCACTTGGACTCCTGATTGGTCGTTTCGAGTAAGGGTTGTTGTTTTTCTATAAATATAAGATTTTTTGTTATGACACTCATTAAATTACGAGTACTTACGCCTCGTTACGCAATACGCATAATGGAGAATTTATTTTCTAAAGTGGTTTTGAAGAAATATTCTCAGATAGCGAAAAATTATTCCTATTAATACTTAACATAATTTAGCATATCGATCGTGCCTATCCCGTCATCGATATGCACCTCAACAATTCTTACGCAATTCATTACACCTCTCCATAAGACCTGTAAGTGCGAGCGAGACAGACAGATAAATATGATTTATGACCCGAAGCCACAGTTCATAATGCGTCGACTATAGTAGTTAACTCTCAAAGTCCTTTCACTAATAGAATACAATGATCACGATATTCTCTTAGTCGATTTCGACCGTGGCGATATCTTCTGGTTATTACCAGACGACATCAACTGCGCAGAATATTTTATAGTGCCAACCGTATTCCAATGTAATGCATGAATAATCGGAGGAAGATTCAGACGCAGTATCACGAATACGGGACATACAAAATTTATGATGTACAAATATTGTTCCTCAGCTGGAAATCGAACCCAGGACCCACGATGCAGTAACCAGGTCTAGGCTTGTTGAAAAAGTATCGATATATCGATATATATTTTAATTCCATTTCTCGATATTTTTAGCCGACATATTTTGATCCGATATATCGATATAAAATATCCGATATCGAAAATTGTATCAAAAACGATATACTTTTTTTTGAAGTCAACAACAGCAGCTTCAAAAATTTATTTAAAAAAAAGTATCAAATTAAATCTCATGTATTCTTCTGATTTATAAAAACAATTAAACACATTTATTAAAACAACAATTATGCGTCCAAATTTATAAATATGAGACGAAAAACGATATTATTTCAATATTTTTATGAGATTTTTTCCACTAAAATGCCTTAAAAACAAAAAAAAAGCTATGGAACTTTACAGATTTTTTAAAAAATATAACCGATTTCTTAGCTCTCCAAAAGTATACAACAACTAGGAAAAAAAATAATCACAAAGGAAAACTCAAAGAAACTGAAAAAAAAAATTATCACAAAGGAAGGAAATTTGTATTCGATCTAAACTTTAAGGTTAAAATTTAGGTACACATATGGGGTTAAAATTTTCACAAACAGTCACCCCTATCACCTCCTAGCGGGAATACGTCGAACTACCAATAAAGGGTTATTCTACATAATTTAAACCAGATGAATAGCAATTTAACATTATATATATCCTTTTATTTTTAATAGAAGTTACGGCGACGACCGTGCAAACGGCTCATCTGATTGTGATCTCTGCGGCCTTTGAAGTGGCATATTCCTTATCACCCAGAAATAATAAGTTTTGTCTCATGCCTCAGGAGGAGTAAGATGAGATTCCTTGTTAGTAATATGATCACCGCATTAATTGATCCAATAGTGTTGTATGTTGTTAAAATCTCTGATTAATTCTCTGGTGTTGCGGATGTTCATGGGCGGCGGTAATCACTTACATGGGGTGAGTTTTTTGCTTGTTTGCCACCTATTCTATAAGAAAAAAAAATCTTTTAATTTTTCGTTATTTACATTTATATACATAAATGGCTCAATCGTCTAGCAGCACCTGTATGGTGCTTATTTACAAGTATAAGTGCTAATCCTAATATGTTAGACGAATGGGTCACCCCACTCACTACCTATTCGGATAAAAATCCGACAAATCTACAAATGATATTACAATTTACGGGATTAATTTATCACAGTATTGAAATAAAATTCTAAACAAGAAAATAAAGCTGAACACCTGCTTCTTCAATTAACTTTATCTAGGATCCAGAGAGAATAGTTTTGTCTCGCGCACCTGCGCTGCCTTGTAGAGGTTTTACGTTAGCGTAATCCATCCATTAAGTTTACGACAGAATAACATTTTTCATAATATTCTTTCGAAATATGAAACGATTTCTTATATTAACACGAATATTGCACATTGAATAAAACTAATTTAGCGGATTTTATGGCACTTTCTTTATCCCGACTAAACATATTGCTAATAAGGTTGGGCTAAGACATTGCTTTATACCGTATTATGGGCTTTATCATCTGATGGTAAGTGATTTCTGCGGTCCATATCATCTGCATTCATCGTTGATAAGTAATTATATTACAGATGCGTGTTTTCTCAATGCAGATAGAATGCCTCGTCACAAGTTACAAAGGTCTCCGGATCTCTACACTCACCAGACGAAATGCAGCAACATTATGCAGCTATTTTATACTAGTATTTTGTGAGTGGGTGTCGTACGCCGGTCGAGCTAACCCATTCATTCTGCAGCTAAGAACAATAGTTATATTTGATATAGTAGATATATGATCTGAATATATAGGAAGTGCATCAAGTGTCCTCATTTCTCCTTCCAAATGATTACATTTAATTTATTCGTGTAGTTTGTTTGTAACTTAAACTCCAACCGTACCTTGTTCTGATCTTAACACGACGTTACATGGAACAGGCCAAGTGAAAACCGGTAAGGGTTTCGGTTAAAGGTTTGGGTTAGGGCTTGGGTGAGGGGTTTCTTTATAATATTAGGGGAGACAAACGAGAATATAATTCATCTGATGGTAAGTGACGACTGCGGCGCACGACTTCTACATACATCTGATGGTAAGTGACGACTGCGGCGCACGACTTCTACATACATCCTTGACAATAATTAAATATGCACGTGCATTGTCACTTGTCACCCTTGAGGATCTGAAAAAATAACTTGGAAAACCTGGATCCTGACACTCATCATACTAAACATAGCAGCGGAACTAAAAATGTGGTTATATTTGTCGTGTTTAGTAGAGTCTTTCTTGAATTCCTCGTCGGAAAATAAAAGGGCATGCCTACCCCTTTTTAATATCTACGTATTTTTATTCATTTCACGTCATTATAGCGGTTTTAAGAAGATTCTTTTGTTTTTATGTAAATTACATAGAAAACATTAGGATATGTAATACACAAAAAGAAATTGCGCTTTTACATTGAGCAAATTTAAATTCTAACGGAATTTATTTTGGTAGTTTCAGCTTGAATTATGCAAAACCGTGTGTTACGTTTTTACGATTCGTTTGGGTGAAATAAAATTCGAAATGGAAAATATTTTATGCGACATTTGCAATATTAACTGCGGTAAGTTATAATATATAGAAAATATATATTTTTTAATTTACGCTGCCTTTACGACGACCATTATTTCAATTGCTCCGTATTTTAAGTCGTACATGTGATGTCAATAAGAATATGGTCAATTATATTCTGTTCAATTTGATGATGATGAAGATGTTGATGTTGATACTCCTTGGTGTACCATCAGGTGTCCACCGAGTCCTCGTATGTCAACCAAAACAACAAAAAATAGTATAAAAAAACAATAAGAAAAAACTGTACTGGAGGGTCCCGCTCCATAATAACTAAAAGCTAAAATAGCTCAGGATCGTGCTTTATGGCAATCTACGGGGAAAGCTGTTCAGCAGCGAACTATTAGTTGGCTATATAGTATAGCTGAATGATGAGTTTTTTAATTATATTCTTGAAATCATTTCATATTATATTTAAACTACTATATTGTATTGAACATTAAACTGCTCTTTGAATTAAACATAAATCTATTTGTAAGAATAAATACTACGACATCTCAACGGATAACGGAATAGCCGGACGTCTCTTTGACCTACCTGATCATTTCCGCCCTCTACCCACTCTCAATTCATCAGCTGGCTTTCAACGCTTGAATATTTCAAGTTTCAAATTTAATCTTTGCATCAATCCATCCTTACTTATTTTATTTTATATATGCCACTGTTTTGTACTAAATATTTTATAAATCGTACTAATATTAAACACAAATTATAGGGCGATATATTCTCGTAGTGGCAAGATCACAAGAATAAAGTAGAGAAAATTATAGTGCCGTAATCTTACGCGACTATAGAGGCACTTGCTATTAATTTCTCTTCGTTTCCTCAAATCAAATCAAATCAAAATCACTCCTTAGGATTCTTACAACCACAATGAGAGCATTATATAAATAAGGACAACGTGAACTGGTGGGGAATGTCTTTGGCATTAAATCTGCCCTTTGTAAGCTTTCAATTTTGTTAAGCTTCATGAAATGAAGTCTATACAAATAAATAAATAAAAATTAAACGTCAAATTCCAAAAGGAATTCGAGTTTATTTTGTTCTTAATTTAATATTTTTTGAACGACAAAGCTTTTTGTTAAATTACGTTAAATTTGATATTTTAGCAATATTTAGAATGCGAAAGGACAACATAATTAACGTTAAGTAATAAATGAGGTCTTTAAAGACGATTTGTGATCTAAGATGAAATGCTTCATTGCTAGTTATTAGTTTCCTCAATATTCTTCCTCAATAATAATTCAAGATCGAAATGTATTCATTATGTATTATTTATTTTTTATATTTATTTATTATTAATTATTATATGTATTGTAATTCTTGTAGGACTTTATTGTTATCCATAATTTATATTGGAGACAAACCAAATTGCTTTCTTAAATTACAATAAGAGGAATGCTTATTGATTATATACTCGTATCGTATCTAACAATATTCTCCTTTATTACCAGTAAAGTAGACCGGATTAATTGGCATCCCAGATATCGATAATATTGTATGTCTTTTTTCAGCTTTATCAGGTAATTATATTAACAAAAACGAAGTTGTTGCATCTAATATCATTACTAACCGTCAGGTGAACTGCTCGTTTGCCATCTCATTTAGTAAAAAGCAAATGCATGTCCTGAATAATATTTCCAGGAACTTCCTTCATAACCGTCCAGGTCCAAGAAACAATACGAATCATCGTAGAAGAATAGGAAAATTAGAATTACTTCATGGCAATGTCTGTAAGTCTTACCATACTCGAAGAGAATGTTATAGTATATTAAAGGATACGGCAATTTGGCAATAATAATAATACGGTAGGTGTTTTTATGAAAGTATATTCTGACTTCTTGCAAAATATTTCTAATCTCTTCTTTCTTTTATTGTATTGAAGATAACCTATGAGCACACAATTCCCTGATGATAAGTGATTACTGCGTCAGAAGTAACTGACTGAGCCGAGATTCGGCCCTCTCGGGAGCCCTCGAGTCAGCTGCTTTCGCAACCAAGATAGCGGTCTAAGCCGAGGCTCCCTTTGAGAACCCTTGTGCTAGTTGCCCATTTATAAAGGTCTCAGCTGAGCCCTAAGCGCTCGGCCATCTTTCAATCTGGTGAAGCTGTAAAAGCTCTCGGGCTAACAGTGACCATCGACATAATAAAAAATGAGTCATAAAGTCGATGCGTAGTCATCCCTGGGGATTAGGATGGAATGTCGGAACAAGTAATAAAGCTTTCCGCATCCCTACCCGGACCGCACTATACACAGCAATGTTATGCTGCCTGTAATCAATGTTGTCTAAAACTAAGTATAGCTTGATACTTAACTTCCACACCTCAGCTTAGATAGTAGCCAAATAGGCGTCAATAGCCTAATGGTTTAGGGTGCGATCTGCCAAACTTCGGGTTCGTATCCGCCACTCTACTATTGTCATCAACCATCTCCTAGCACAAGCATTTAAGGGATTGTTAGTAATTATAGCACTGCTAGCATTCTTTAAATACATATATATATATATATATATATATATATATATATATATACATATACATATATATATATATATATATATATATATATATATATATATATATATATATATATATATATATATATATATATACTCTACCATTCTACTCTTAAGTTTGGCGTTAATTACCTTTGAATTACTACCTACTCATCGAGCAGAGGGTCGAGAGTCTGTTTCGATAGAGCTGTTGAGAACACTTGACTAACAGCACTTACATACAGCCAAGCACATAAAAAAAAAGCTTTATCCTACAAATATCTTGTATATAATGTTCATAACTATTCATAAATATATGACGATGATGATATCCTCCTGGTTGGAATGGAGAACTGCGGCGACATCTTCTAGTGCCGTAAGCAATTGCGCAAACACAGAGGCACTCTCATGCCGTCCCCTTAGATTTAAGGATTAGATGCAGTGTCGAAGACACAAGATATAAATACATCAGAGGCCCTAGCACGAATAACTTGCGAAAATGTATTCGTATCGTTATCGAATTATATTTGTATGAGATTTGTACAGCGCCCCTATCGTACGTAAAAGGAACTAATTTTTCTAGCAGGAACAAATTTCGTATCGCAATCGTATGGTCACGTAAACGATACTTGAAACTTATAAGCAATCAAACGCTATAATTGCGAGCACGAACACTGTTTTGACGTACGGTAATGTAAATATCGAAGGCTGGGTATCTCTGGGTATAAGTTTTGTTGAAACTTTATTCACTTAAAATTTGTTGGTGAGAAAGGCTTCGTAACGCGTTTAAATATCATTTTATCCGTGTTTTTATTTTTTAAGTTAATTTTTATAAATAATAGTATTTTCTTATCACTTTAGTTAGTTCTTATATACAATTTACTGTAATAAATTGCTCAAAATGCAAAGACCACCGTTCTACGAGCGTAGTCCTTTATATTATTTTCTTGCTGCAAGTTTACTTGAAAATGGAGAATATTCATCAAGGGAAGTTAGGTACCTACCTCAGTCAATCGTGTTATATTGTTATATTTTTTAAACATAAATTGAGAATCAATTGGTTTTATTACTTATAGAGAAATTACACGCAGAGCTTGCTCTGAGGAAGAAAAATAATCCTGTGGACATAAATGACGCGGAATTCAAAAAGAGATACCGGATGAATAAAGAATCATTCAAGTTTCTTTGTAATCAACCTTAGCAAAAAACATCTATAAAAGCAAGTTCCAGGATAAGTTTGGAACTTAAGGTAAGTTTGTTTTTATTATCTCAGTAGATAGACGAGCATACGGCCCACATGATGGTAAGTGGTGACTCACTCTCTCACTCGCTCATGTATGTTAGCAATGTTCAGGGCAGTGCCAAGTCTCTATTGTGAGAAAAGATTAAATGTAACATAAAATTCAAACATTTCAGGTTCTTTGTGCGCTATCTTTTATGCCACTGGATCCTACCAACGCTTAGTGGGAATGGCTAAATATTTAGGCCAAACGACTGTAAGCAAACGTGTGAAGGAAGTAATAGATAGTCTTGTAACTCCTGCTATTTTAAATACTTTCATAAAATTTCCTAATGCCAGAGCTGATAGATTTAAGATGCTGTTGAGGGAACTCCAGCTTATAAATATACAGCAGTTCATGGAAGGACCAGGGTAGTTATTGAAAATACTTTTGGGCGACTAAAAAACCGATGGCGTTGTTTGTGTAAGGATCGCACATTACACTATGCTCCAGTAAAATGTGCAAAAATCATAACAGCATGCTGTGTATTGCACAACTTAGTCATTGAGTTCAACGTACCGGAACCAGAACCAGCAAAGATTGAAAACCCAAATATGGCTATAACAATCTCTGAACATATTTTCCAAGAGAATACTACAGATGGGTAAATTAGGGGTAAGAAGTATTTTAGTGGATAAAATTAATTGCCTTCATACATAATTTTACTTTTGTTTATTAATTTTGTAAAAAATATAGTAATTAAATATTAAGCTTAATTTAAGACTTTCTCTCCAAAAACCTCACAAAAGCATCCATTGCCTCTTTCATAATATTCCGGCCATTGACCCGTAGCTCTTCATCTCTCTGTCTTACTCTTTCTTGTACCTCAAATTCTCTAGCTCCCAACCGATCTCTCTCTAATCCCTCATATACCCTATCACGCTCTGAAACATACTCCCTTGCCTTTCTGTCTATGTCTAAAAACATTTGTGTTTTTTCTTTTTTTCTGTGGCGGAGGGTTCCACTCCTCTTCCTCGCTAATGACTGGAGGGGGAGTCTCAGTTGGTGGCGGTGGAGCCACTGTTGGTTGGCTGCTTGTGCTCGGAGTATTCCAATCTATAAATTATTCCAATATGTAATAAGCCAGTTTATACAATTAGTCTCATTTAGGTTATTATAGATATCATAGCTGTGATATCCTTCTTATTTTATGGGTTATGTATAAAGATACAGTATTAAGAAACAATGAACTTCAATAAATCTAACATTAAAAGTGCTACACACCTATTTCTGGTTCCTTTAAAATAACTTTGGCATTTGGCCTCTTTTCATCTTTAACTAGAGAAGTTTCTGAAATTTCTTCCTGAAATAAAAAAAATTACTTACTACATTCAATATTTATTGCACAATTGAAATGTAAAGTATAGCTATCATGTGGAAACCCAGCTTCTTTTATCCCCATACCAGTAGCTGCCTGCACTACAATTATCTGCATGACCCTTTGTTTGCCACCAGTGCCACTAGCAGCTCTGTTAATTTTAGCGCACTTTTTCATGCAATTATTCCTATAATCACTCCACACCTTAATTAACAAACAAACATTAAATTAGAATTTCTAAGCAAGAAAGATTAATAACAAAGTTAGTAGATTCAGTCATGTGCTTCAGCAGTAAAAAATAGCGTCCCTTGAGTTAACACTTGACATACCTTACGCCATTTGTCCTCACTCTTAGGATCTCCTGAAGGATCGCTATTTAATATACCCGTTAACTCTTTCCACTTCATCTGTATAAAATTGTGACCCAGTCCGCCTGATGGTTTTGATAAATCTCCATTTCTGGAATATAAATTATATGGCACATTACATAAATATTGACTGAAACACTTGAGATAATAAAACTTTTCTAATAAATTAGAACTTTATAAGTACTTACGCTTCCATAATTTCCACCATTGTTAAATACTGTAAGTGGCTAGTTCTCATATTTAAATAAATCTAATAAGTACTCAATTAAAACAATGTAACACACTCGCTCTTCACAAGAACTAAAGTAAACATAAACAAACTTAGCCTTGGCCGATATCAAGTGGATTCGTTCGGAAACCTAATTTTTTTGTTTTGATATCCAAGACACTATTTTATTCCTTCGATTTTAATGTCATATCATGTTCCTAAATATCTTTCTTCATATGTACTTCACTTTACATGCACTAGTTAATTACTTTTTAAATAAATAAACTTTAAATTCAAAAATTTAAAATAAAATTACAACTTGGTTAAGTTTCCGAACGAATCATTTATTCCATATGTTGTTCATTTAATTCCACAAGCACCTTCCCTACTTACGTTAGGATGACGTCACTAACGTATTCGAATCGAGCTTACGATAGTTGGCAAAATGTTGTTCGTGCTGTGGAGTATCGTCGTCGTATCGAGGGCTCGATACGTTAACGTTACGAATTCGTTAAATTTTGTTGAAAATCCGCTTGGGCTACAGACCCAGACTCGAAGACTAACAATTTGTGATACACAAATATCGTCTTGGCTATAAATCGAACCCAGTACACAAATATAAATCTAAAACATAGTTAAACGTAGTTGATCTCGATCAGTTCATAATAAATACGATTAATAAGATATTTCACAGACATTTTATTGTATACCGAGATCATAAATCAACTCTTTGATATTAAGAATTTAATATCCGGCGTGGATTGCAAGAAATCCAATAAACAAGCTACGAACTACGTGGGATTCTGTATACTAAATTTTAACTTTCAGAGTAAGCGTGGTCGAACAATTGCTTATCTTTAAAATATTTCTAAATCTGGTAATGAAATAAATTATAAATTAGAATATTTTAATAGATAACGATAACATAACTATATTTGTGAAAGTGGTCTACCTGCCCTAGCTATTCATGATAATGATGTATATTTATGAACGTGGTCTACCTGCTCTAGCTGTTCATGATAATGATGTATATTTATGAACGTGGTCTACCTGCCCTAGCTGTTCATGATAATGATGTATATTTATGAACGTGGTCTACCTGCCCTAGCTGTTCATGATAATGATGTATATTTATGAAAGTGGTCTACCTTCCCTAGCTGTTCATGATAATGATGTATATTTATGAACGTGGTCTACCTGCCCCAACTGTTCATGATAATGATGTATATTTAAGAACATGGTCTAACTGTCCTAGCTGTTCATGATAATGATGTATATTTATGAAAGTGGTCTACCTTCCCTAGCTGTTCATGATAATGATGTATATTTATGAACGTGGTCTACCTGCCCCAACTGTTCATGATAATGATGTATATTTAAGAACGTGGTCTAACTGTCCTAGCTGTTCATGATAATGATGTATATTGTAGTTCTTGTCATCGACGATATCTCGACGATAACTTTTTGTTATTTGTCAGATGACATTAACTGTCAATATTCTATAGTGCCGTAAGCATATTTGCATCTACGTGCCCCACCCTTCCTTTTCTAGGAAGATTCAGATGCATTGTCAAAGACACACGACATACGGACATACATAAACTGTTGGTATTCACATGTTAATGTAAACAGTCGCTAGTGAATATAAGCTATCCATAAGTTCATAGTAGAGATGTTACTGGGTGACTCTACTAAATTAAAAAAAAAGATAAATGAGAGATATTCCTTTCAATTTCAATGTGATGTATATACCCAGATGCGAAAAACAAAAATTTATGACGCTCAAATATTCATCGAAATTGAATAGAACCAAGGCCTCGCAACGCAGTACGCCAGGTTCTCTAAACACTACACACGGTAGTATAAAATAGTGCCATAGATATTTGTGCAATAGAAAGGCTTCTGCAAAAGAGACTTGATAATATTAATACCGTGTCCCACAGACTAGTTGTTCTTTAGCGTTATATTGAAGTTATTAGTGTGTAAGATTCGGTTATATTTGTGGAAGAGTGTTAGGGTCCTAGCTAAGGACGTAAATTAATTAGTGGACTTTATTTTGAAGGGCTGGTGTGTTTGCTGTTCCATATGGAAATAACATGAAATTAATAAAATAGTGGAGTCATCCGACGCTTGTGCATTCCGAAAAGCGAGAGAGCGCTCCACTGCCAGTCTCGTTGTCCTTTTAACGGCGCCGATGCAGCCGTAGGCTGTCCTCGAGCCTATGTCACTTCCGTCCCGACATAGAGAAATATGTGTTTTATTTATTATTTATTTATTTATTACAGCGATAGAACTTTCACAGTTCTAGCTACAACATGAATGGGACGATTTGACCGGAGAAGGACCACGCCCTCACAGACAAGACAATCGTGAAATAGCAGGATAATGGTGCTCTGTTTCGTATGGTGATTGTAGAGATCAGGAGACCCACTTGCATGCTCGAGGAATTCATCTCAAAGGAGTCTGAACTTGGACTGCTACCATGCACCTGAAAGTAACCGAATCCAAAGAGACTTGAATCTTGACTACACCCTCGTTCCTAGAGTAACTATTTTCAACTCGTCCAAGAATTTCTTGTATCCTACACCACATTTAAGACATTGCAGAAGAATAAATCGTAATCCTCACCTTCTTTGGTCACGTATGCCGCCGTGGGAGGTGGCTATTGAGCGACTTGTGACCAGGGAAAGGTTGAGAATACCAGGCCACGAGGATGATCGTCTATGAGGTGGACTGACCAGATAAAAGCAGCAGTAAATGGCTCGTCACCACTACATGAACGCACGAGGAAGAGTTCCATCAGAGAAGAGTGACGGCGTGTTGTGAAGCTTGCCACCAACACCTGAAGTGATGACCACGACCACTCTGTCAAGAGTGACACCAACAAAGAAGAAGAAGAATATATAAGATAAGACATAAAGAGACATAAATAGAAATAAATAACATAGACAACATAATCAAAACTTTAGTTTACATAGTTATTAATGGCAAGTGTTAAATTATTATTTTTTATTTTACTATGAGATATACTTACATTTACTTTACAGTTAGCGTCTAAGCAACAAAAGCAAGATAAGTAAGATGAGGACATTTCTATAAATTTATTGACTAACTAGTTGGAAACTAAGACCTAATATTGTCTTGTAAGAGAACTTATTTATTTTAGTTCTATTACCAAGTTTAGTTATAGTTTAGAAAAAAGAAACGCTGTGGCTAATAACTGATTATTTTATTGTATAATATTGTGTCAAAATAGCACACACAAAGGTTATTGATGCGGCCAATTACATCCACATTTATAAGTGAAGAACTAAGATGCACTGTCTCTACATGTCATGACATCATCAGCGATCATTTGGAATTTATCCACCTAGGGGTCCTTGCCTGTCTGCTAATCACAACGCAAAATGTTCAGAGAGACTTGACAACACCAATTTGAATTAAAATATAAATTATAAAATAAAAATTAAAAAATGAAATTTATATCACTGTCTTACCTAATCTTACATTAAAATTACATATCTACAAGTTTAATTATTTTTAAAAATATGACATATTGGGACACGGTCACCATAGTACGTTTTTATAATATAAAGCCAAATAAATTTTTGCCAATTTTGCCACCTACTTTTCGTTTAAAAACGGTACAGAATTCGTTCTTGAGTAATAGCATATGCATATTAAATAAAATTCTGCAAAGAATAATCGACTTGCCATGCAATAGATTTAATATTTTTACACTTTAACTTTAACAACTAATAAAAACATCTTACTACTTTTCGTTAGAATATTTGTCTGACAAATATGCTTGGATTCAAGTATTATGCTTTATATTGGACAACTCTTGGAGATTTTGTAACTTATAATTTAAAAAAAAAGAGCAACTAGTCTAGTTTCTTGCCGTTTCTTCTCGCTAGCATCTGCCTTCCGAAGCGATTGTCGTATTAGCTATCTTGACTATTCAAAAGTGTTTTGTATAAACCTACTTGAATAAAGCATCTTTAAACTTGATTCTTGAAAATCAATTCATTTATCAATTTTAATCGATTGTTTTGATGAGTGATATCGCTTCGGCCCATGACACTCGCATTACTTCTCGATAAAGAATAATAATGCAGATATGTTGTCACTTCTGAGGACTAAGATGGAATGCCTCGTCACCATTAATAAGGGTCTCCGGAACCCTACACTCTTCAAACGAAATGCAACAGCGTTATACTTCTAAAAGGTACGGTTTATATTAAGTTGGAAATTAAGTTCTTTACTTGTTTTTGGCATAATGCTCATGATTCTTTGAAAGGTGAAATTTTGTTGTACCAGAATGTATGTTTTGTTAGAGATATCCATCTCTCAACCGGGTGATTTCTATCAATGAGGTATTGAAGATCTTGTTAAATGAAGGGAGAAAGTTTGATACAATAATGGGAATAAATTATCGATTAAAAAATTTATAGTTTTTTTTTTTTACATTCTTCCATAACTATTACCATTAAACATACATATACACCATTTTTAAAACGATTTGTTTAAAATGAATGATTTCTACTCGAACGGGGTAGGACCTCACCCCCACAGAATACCAGCATAAAATAGCAGCATAATGCTGCTGTGTTTCTTCTGGTGAGTTTTGGGATCCGGAGACCTAATAACCTAATAACAATGCATCTGCATTATGATTCCTTGTCAAGGATGAATGTAGATGTCATGGGCCGCAGGAATTACTTGCCATTAAGTGAACAGTGAGCAAAAGCCACCACCTGATAGTAAGCGGCCCGTGAACATCTGCAATTCCAGTTGGGCTGGAAGTGCGTTACGCTCGATAGATTGTATGATTGACGATACAATTGATTGAGTATATTGTTATATTAATAAAGAAAAACTATATTTTACTTGAAATCCAAGTATTTAATTTATCACATGCTCGGCGGTGAAGGAAATTTACATATTTAAAATACAAATGACAAAAATACATATGTAATGTGACATGTAACTAAGACATGTCAAGTCCGCTCAATTCGTGGTGGCACCGTGGCGCTAATAATCGGAATGGACACGATTACAAACTAAGCTGTAATAAATTATATGATTAAAAAATATACTATGAAAAACCAAAAAAACAAACATTCAACCTATCCATGTATTCGATTTAAAAATTGTTTATACGAAATACGTATTTATTTCTTTCAACAAATGGAATTGATGATTACATTTCGAAAATACTTCAAACTCAATCATGTAAACGGAAATTGAATCCAAACCAAGTTAACTGTCTCTCTCTGTGGCAAGAGAAATATTTTTAACTTTCGTCGAACTTATGCTGAGTTAGGTTTTTTCCCTTTTATCATTTCTTACTAACGTTTTTTACACTCACCATACGAAATAGCAGTGTTAGACTGATATCATCTTGAATCTTTGTTGAGAATGGATGTAGATGCCATTGACCGATGTTATCACTTACCACAAGATGAAATGTGTGATGGTGGATCACAGTGTGTATATAAATCACGTAATTACACAATTATTAAATAATATATATTAAGTAGGACATAATTTTACCCTTCACTAGTTTTTAATGGTAATTGAGTAAAAATTTATGCATGCATGTGTCACGAGCGATCTCTAATAAGGAATTCTTAACGGGAACTGATGTGTGAAACTATTCGAAGCTCCCCTTTATTAAAGCTCTTCTATAATAGAGTTATGTATAACTAATATTGCGTAGCGTAGTCATAAGGATTGCGCCGCGTTTCCTGGGCTCGATATTCCCAAACGGCAACGAATATTTGCACAACAAAACTATTGGTTTTCAAGCGTGAATGTGTTGTGTGAGGTCACTTACCATCAAGTGAACTGTGAGATATCTGACATCTCAAATGCTATGAAAAAATTTAAACTGAACGAATCCTATGCTCGTTCACCAAATGAGTGACGCTCTTTAAAGCGGTAGTATCGGTCAACATGTTTCATACCTTACTAACTAAAGCTACTATAAAATGGCCAATGATTTTGGCAAATATTAGCTCCAAGTAAAAATTGTAAATACGAAGCATTAATTTAATAGTACGTTCACTGGCTTTCAATCTCTCTCTCTTTCACTTTTATCGATTAATATAAAAAACAACTAAATTAATAAAAAACTACTAAGTTTTTTATAATTTAGTAGTAATATAACTTTGACAGGAATCTAAGATCATCCTACACTGGGATGCTTACTATAAGGTTTACCTGAACTACCTTCAGCTTTAACTGTTTACTTTTGGTCCCACTTACGCAGAAAGAGCTTGCAGTGTCTTACGGTGTCTCGCATTGGTATGTCTGGTTTGGGGTTTTTATTTTATTAATCACCGAATCAGAAGCCGATGGCAGCACCCAGGCATCCCAAACATCCTTGGATCCGATTCATGAATCGATGTTCCTTTGCGAGGATTCGTGACTAACCTATGGTGTGATCGCTGTAAGGTATGGTCACAGCTCTTTTAATCCAGTCTTAAATAATCTAAAACAAATTAAAAAAAAATGATTTATTTAATGCAGTATTCGCGTAATTATAACAACAATTTCAACAAAATCATCAAACTTGTTGTTTAAATAAACAATGTCTACTAAATTAAAAATAAACAGAGAACTAAGAGAGAGAGCTAAGATAACGAACTATTTATCTTATCACAAAATGTTTTTGATGCCTAATGGAATAAGGCTGTTATCTATTTATTTCTCTTTGTGCAACTTAACCACTAAAGTTTCCGTTTGACGTAAATATCCAATGTTTTAAAATTTACAGTATAAATAACGCCTTGCTTTTTTAAATAAGTATGGTAATAATGTCCTCTTCTGTCCTGATATCCTGGTCTACTTCGACCACAGCGATACATTCTGGTTATTTCCAGATACTTGTCGTCCCTATTCCGATGTAAAAACATCAGAGGAAGGTTCAGATGCAGTAACAGGGACACAGGAAATACATACAACATACAGAAAACCATCCAACAATTTGTGATGCAAAAAAAAATGTTCTTCGCCTGTGAAAAGTACCCAGCACCCGAGATGCAGCAGTCAGTCGTACGTACGTCCATCCTTAAAAGGAATCATAATTTACATGCTATGTCACCCTTGAATACTAAGATGAGCTGGTTATGTGGCATGCTTCGTTACCCATATTGGGAATATTCGGTTACCTAATCTCACATTACAGCAGCGTTATACTTCTATGATGGTATTATCTGAAAGCGTGACTCATTCCTAGTCGAGCCCACCCATTTTAGTGTAGTTAGGACCTATCTGGAGAGTGGCTCAATCAATGAGGGTGACAAAAAAGCACACGTAGGAATCACTTATCATCACTTAAAATGTCACGCGAACTATGTCACTCGATGATGAATCATGACATAGGTTTCGCACCAGTAATTAGAGTATTTAAATCATTTCAAATCTACTATCGATAAGAAATAGTCATAAGGATGTATTGTCACCTTTGAGGACTAAGGTAGATTGCTCCAATACTAGTCATTTTGTGTCACGATTCCGTTGGTCACTTAAAGAAACACGAGTGAATCTGTAAGTTTTTATGATATAAATGGTGACATTGAAATATTTATGTTGGAGAGGAATTCCAGCTTCCTTGATAACACACTAATCAGACGACGAAACACAGAGCCGGTGTGCTGTGTGTTCCTGCCAGGATCAAGTCTACCCATTTCTGCCACAACTAGAAACAAACCGTAGCGTGATTCTACCATTCTGAAAAGTTAGAACGAATAGAACTCCAGTCGACTATAGCTTTAGAGATTTATTCTTTAATAAAGTCTGTCGCTTTTGTCATCCATTCCTTGATTATTCTTGTTCAAAAGTTTCTCAGAACTTCCGTACAAAATTTATTCTTGTACCGAATCAGTAAGGCGATTTCAAAGCTACAAATGCGGGGTGTATATAACAGTATATTTTGTAGAGAATGCCAATACGCATCAATTCCGCGCTTTTGTATATCTTTGTTTGTTAAAAGTAAATTAAATAAAGTATGAATAAATAGTTATAAGGCGCCAATATTCCATTTCCGCATGGATATATCGTAATGAATAGGTGCCAAACCTGAATAGATAAAGCTTTTTACACACACATACATAAATATATGTATATCCGTATAAACAATACATATATATTATAAGTCTGATGTAGGATTCACTGACCTACATAAACTAATTTGCCGCGAAACAAAGAATCAATTGTAGTTGGTTTTGATACGGGTTCAACGCGAACGTACGTTCTTGTTAGTTTTGTGATTGGATGAAATGAGATCATTGTTAGATCAAATGAAATTTTTGTTTTAAACGGAATTATCTACGACCAGTCTTTTTTTGTCTAAAATTAGGTGTACTTAACTTCTGACTTCCCGTAAACTTCTAAAAATCGTAGCTTTATCTTTTGGTGTGTCTTTCCACACTGCTACGGCCATTCCGAGTTTTCATTTCAAAACTTTTCCCATTGTTCATTATTCCTGATCCTTTGAGCTATTTTGGTCACTATCGTTCTACTGAGGATGTGAAGGAGAGACACGCAATTTTCATCATCTTCTTTAACAGTATGGAATTAATACCTTTCCCTGTCAGTGCCGCGGTAAGGGATGCCGCTCTGGTATCGGCTTATACAGCCATCAAAAAAGATGTCTTCGTGATACTATAAATCATCTGGAATAGATGTGTTAAAGCCAATCAATCAATCACTCATGTATCATCATCATTAGTGATTGATTGATTGGCTTTAACACATGAACTGAACATGGGCCTTAACCATAGACTACCACAAAGCACGAGCCTGTGCCACCTGCATCCATCGACTTCCAGCAAACTTGCATAGGGCATTGCTTAAACTAGTGGAGGGTTTGTCGGATTAAAGTCCAGAACAACCCATTAAATTACCATTAATTAAAATTACAGCCGCTGGATTTAAACATCGTACATCAAGACAGAATTCAAAATATCATGCTTATCATCTCGATGATTGGCAATCTATCACTGTGCGTTTTATACAAAATTTTCTGCCCTACGCAAAACTACTCTGTGGAGTCAACTGTCGCCAGTGGTATTTCCAAACCGAAACGACGCAGGGATCTTCAAGAAAAGAAGCTTCCTTTCTTAAAGGCCGGTCTACGACTTGTCTGGTGTTGCGGATGTCCATGGACGGCGGTAATCACTTACCATTAGGTGAGCTGCTTTCTCGATTGCCTTTTACTATTAAAATAAAATACTTCGCTACACTTATATTATTATAAGATAAAGTTTTAGTTGTAATGACAATGCAACTTGCAAAATTTCGGGTCGGAAATAGTAGTGGATGAAAATCATATTTCAAGATTTGTTCCTAACGTTAGATTATATACATAAGTTAAGGAAAATTAATGTAGACTATGTTAGTACGTAAATTAATTGTTTCAAACTTAGGCTTAGAACAGAAGTGTGTCCTTCATATAACAAAAGCTAAGTTTGAACGATGCGACGTCTGTCGGCGTCGCATTCAGCTTACATTTGTAATGGTGTAACTGTTTCATAATGTACGGGTTATATTATATTCTTTATATATTTGAAACTACTTTTAACCAAGTTTATACGTGGATAGGGTCTCATTATTACGATTTTATTTTTAAATTAACAGACTATTTGTTTCATATTTGAAAGAGTTGATTTGTTATTTCCATACACATTTGGCAAAATTACGATTAAAAACATTGAGATTCAACTGAAGCTTGTTAGGCTCAGCAGCAAATCCCATGCGATTGGAGCAATCAAATTGTGTTTGCATTATTGAATCTTTGTTTCTTCAATCAAATAAGTCACTCATTGGTAAAAATCTAAATTATAATTGTATACGTTTAATGTCATTTCATCTTTATTCATGGTATCAACAGAAGTTCTGTCTCTAGAGGTAAGTATGTGTGAGTTTTCTAAACTCATAGTGAAGCTCAAGCACTCTGGCTGATGTATGAGGTGGTGGTTTCAAGTCTCATATTTAACTGGGCCCAACCAACCAAGGCGAGGCCTGACCCTAATTATAAGTAAACAAAATTATTTAGTAAAGTTAATTCGCTTCCGCTTTTTCTGTATATTGAAATCCACTACAGGATTAGCGTTCCCATTACAGCATAGCATTTTGGAAGGTCTGGTAATATTTCTCAGGCTTGAACGGTATATTGGTGATACTGATTATTAGATTAGATATTGATTGACTTTCGGTTGAACTTTCTGCCTTCAGCTGGTTACCAAAGGCTGCTATGGGTGCTGATAAGGTTGTCAATTAATATATTTCTCCAACGTTATAGTAAAAGTGGCCACATAGGAAATGTAATTAAAAGTCTACTTTTACTTACATTACTGAGTCGAGCCGATTCAATGCCTAGGTAAGGAATATTATGCGTGACAATATTTTCAATTAGGGGTCAGTGTTACACTGCCCTAACCTTCTGTTTCACGCTGGTACTGGTTTACAAATTTTTATTTATAATAATAAACTTTACTTTACTTACATTTTTCCGTAAGATTACCACGTCCGTAATAACATTCCAAACATCAAACAAAGGCTCGGACGTGACACAAACCAATAACCATTACCGTGTCTGGGTTTACTCAACGCTCAATTTTCTACATATAGACGGGGCATTTTCTAAACTAGTAGAATAGATTATTTGTTTAAGTGCGTAGATTAGATAAATAAAAAGGTTTGTTAAGAAAACTCTTTAGTAGATCCACGTTGCAAATTTTTTATAGCTGCAGCGGGAATGGTTCCACTGGGGAAAAACCACAGTAGAAGCCGGAAGCCACTGTAAAATAGATACATGATGCCATTGTGTTTCATTTGGTAAGTGAAGGGATCCGGAGAGCCTTATTACTGGTGACGAGGCATTTCACCTTAGTCCTCAGAGGTGACAGGTAGTTATCGAGGATGAATGTAGCTGTCATGGGCTGCAGGGATCGTTTACCATCAGGTGTACTGTGCTCGTTTGACATCCTAAAGATAATATAACTATGAATAGTAATAATAAAACAATCTGTAACTATGGATGGTAGAGCCAAGCTACTGTTTGAGTGGTTCTGCTGGATCAGGGAAGGAATACGCCCTGAGAGGATACCATCGTAAAATACCAACATGACGCCTGTGTTTCGTCTGGTTAGTGTAGACCGAATTGAATTCAAAGACCCGTATTACTAGTGGCATGAGGCATACCTACCCAGTTTTCAGGAGTGACAAGAGTGTATGTATATGGATGTCGTAGGCTGCAGGAATCACTCAACATTGAACTGTGTGCTCGTTTGACACACTAAATACATTAAAACATTATATTAAAAAAAATTACAAGCACTATTAACGTGACACGAAGATATAGGAGTTAATCTGTTGGATCGTAGATGTTTGTTTCACAAACATGCAAAGAATTCTAATAAAACCAGAAATAGATCTGATGGATAGTTACTTTTACACTCCTCTATTTTTCTAGCTTATTTGCACAGTAGAGGGAAAGTGAGTGTAATATTTTCAGTTCAATCTGCTACATATACAGGATGTTTAAATATATTCTGCGTATATCTGGTCATACAGTGTTCATGCTGCTGCCAGTTTCTCGCTGCGCCTGGAATGGCCCGGTTCGACCATGGAAGGACAACAACCTAACTAGCTTGAAATAGCAGCTTTATGCTGCTATGTTTTCTTGTGGTGAGTGTAGAGATCTGAGCACCCAATTCCGGATAACGAGACATTCCATATTCGCCCTCAGAATGACGACGCATGTTGAACCTTTGTTGATTATTTATATTGATGTCATGGGCCGTAATAATAGCTTACCATCAGGTGAATTATGTCCTCGATTAAACTTCTAATATATAACAAATATAATTGAAGATTCAGCTTGCACCTCATACGACAAATTATATACAAAA
Source organism: Teinopalpus imperialis (assembly GCA_029286865.1). Taxonomy (NCBI): domain Eukaryota; kingdom Metazoa; phylum Arthropoda; class Insecta; order Lepidoptera; family Papilionidae; genus Teinopalpus; species Teinopalpus imperialis. Next base: position 17,650,152 of record JAGSMU010000003.1, read on the forward strand.
TGCATATTTTCAGTGCAATTAAATTACAATTTTGGATCTCACTTGGAATCATAATGTAAATCGCTGTTACCCATTAGCATTAAGATGGAACGCTTAGACATCAATAATAAGGATATTTAAAAATTAACCAACGCTAACTGAACTTTAAGTTAATCATAGAAGTTTTACATTTTACAATATTTGTATAATACTCCAAAGTTTGTGTACTAGTTATTGGTACTGCAGGATAACGCTCTGCTCGTGTTGTGCTGGTTACCAGGATTATGGCTGGTCAACGAGGATGGTGGTTTGGACCTCACGTGTCCCACCATTAAGACCTTAAGCTAGCCAACATTTGTCCCGACCATCATTTCAAATAAAGGGAGAACAAACTGTCTCTGTGAAAACACTGTACGTTAAGTCGTACCCATAATAAGAATAAGCCGTTTATGTAAATAGGTGTAATTTGTTTGCATTTACCAGTATAATGTTTTTGCGTGAACGCTACATAAAAATGAGTTTTATTTTATGTGTGTAGGAAGGAAGTGTTCCTTGTGTACGTTTTTTAAAGCATATACTATATACAGCATATTTTTTTTATCCCCTCGATCGGAGAAGGCTATTCCCTAACACGCCCTAGCAGCACATATAGCAGTGTGAAATAGCAGCATAAATCCATTGTGCTTCATAAGATGAGTGTAAGAATCCGGATACCCAAATGCAGGTGACGCATTTGCATAAGGATGCAGAGTTGACTGTATCGACTCTTATTATCAGGTGATTTATATGCTCGTTTGGCACCTCTAATATATTATTCAATGGAAGAGCAGTACAGATACCTTTTGGCATTAACGCCGCCTTTTATTTACCATACAATGATTTTCTTATCTACATCTTCTTGTGTGCCGCTTCAAACAAATCAAAACTTGAACACATGTAGCACTCTCCAAATGTTCAACCTGTGATGTTCTCATCTGCCTGCTCCTCCTGCTTCACCTGCTTGGTTTTCTTTTCTAATCATCACTACTACATATATAATAATATCTTCTCTACACTTCTGTCTGTTTATACGCACATACGTAAGGTGATTACACTAGTGAAAATATATAAAAATACACAGGTTAAATATTTACAGAGGTCTTTAAAAAATAAAACTTTACCATTTAATTCATTTCGTTACCAGGTTAGTTCTTAACTTTTTTTTTCTATTTCAATAGCTTGAAAATACGACATAATAGCTTGTTCATACATATAAAAGAGATTTAATCTAACCTTTGCGTGCTTAAGAAATAAATCTACGGTTCTTGTTTCGCTTTTTCGCCCTTAATTGTTGTGTATTTCAGTAAAATGATTGATGTTTAGGATTTCGTGGTATAATATATAGTATACATGATTAACAGCGACTCATGTGACCTTGAAATGATTCTGTCTGAGTGACCAATAGTCGCTACATTGACCACGCATAACCAACACGAGGGACAAAAGGTAAGGTTAAAAGTATGAATTAACATGAAAAAAAAGTAAAGTAGCAGCCTTAATACATAAATCCCACAACTGGGCAGAGGCCTCCTATCTAAAGAGGGTGTTAGGGCACAGTGGATCCACCACGTGGATTGGCGGACTTCCCATGTCTTTAAAATATATATTTTTTTTATTATTTTTAGACATGGGTAGGTTTATTATTATTTCGTCACGATATTTTCCTTCGCCGCTGAGAACGTGGTATATCAGTAGTTAAAATTGCCGATTAACAATTTGTCAGCACCGGGGATCGAACTCAGTTTGTTCGCGTACCGTGACATTGGGCTGCCACGGTTCTCTGCATTGATTTAAACATTTTTCTCGGAGTATTATACTTTTACATATTGTAGAAACTCCAAGCTAGCAGCAAACGAAGTGAAATTCAAATGAACGGAATAATGCAAACGTTTGTCATTTGGCAGGAGATGGGACGGTGAAAATAATCCATTATTCATATATTTTTGACTGCCTTAAGTGCTTGGTCGATTTTCTCGTAGTTTGACTTTTGTTCAACTTACAGATTTTTATTTTAAAGTAAATATATGAAATCTAATTTGACTTTAATGCACAATATTATAGATGTAATGTGTCTGTATATACCACGGGAGGTTGATTATATACATAAAATATAATATACATATATATGGTCGTATAATTAGAAACACTACCAACGGTCCTTGACATTATGTAAGATACTTCACCGCAATCGTTTTATTTTGAGACTAAACAATAAATAGGACAACAATATGTTCAACGATTTATCATTTATTAGTAAAACAATATAAATCCCATTACACAGTTTCAATATTACATTACGGACAAACATTTAAATCAGTTTTAAGGTATGAACAATAATGGCCAATTAATTAGAAACAACAACAAAAAAGTATAAAAAACCATATTTTTTTAAGTATTAGTAATTAGTATTGTTATTTACGAAATAGCTACTATCCACAGCCTACCAATAGTTATAATTAATATTTAGTGGCGTATCCCTTATTTTCAATAACAGCATTGCAACGACGTGGCATTGAATCAATTAATTTCATAAACTTTTCTAGGGGGATTGAATTCCATGCTTCAACAAACGCTTCATTTAGTTCCTTTTGACTGGTGTTACCTTTGTTCGAGACATTCTTTGCAAACTATTGTTAAAAATAATGTCTAGAAAAAAAAAAAAAAAAAAAAAAAAAAAAAAAAAAAAAAAAAAAAAAAAAAGAGATTTTCTATCGGATTTAAATCCGGACTATTTGCTGGCCAGTCTAAAACGGATATACGCTGTTCGCTAAGAACACATTTGACGCTATTGGCCGTGTGGAGGGTATTATTGTATGCTCTAAGATATTTTTGTATTGCCATTCCAAAAAAAATGCCAAAAACACCCCCAAACTTTAATGTTACCGCCACCGTACTTGACTATACTCCTCGTGTATTTATAATTAAAAGCATTGCTTACAGGACGTCTAACATAGCGCTTTCCATAGGAATTTATCATATTTACTTTTGTTTCATCTGAAAATAGCACTTTTCTCCATTCTCGTACCGTCCAATTAATATATTTTTTATTATGTTTTAGACATGGGTAGGTTTCGCCACGATATTTTCCTTCGCCGCTGAGAACGTGGTATATCAGTAGTTAAAATTGCCGATTAACAATTTGTCAGCACCGGGGATCGAACTCAGTTTGTTCGCGTACCGTGACATTGGGCTGCCACGGTTCTCTGCATTGATTTAAACATTTTTCTCGGAGTATTATACTTTTACATATTGTAGAAACTTCAAGCTAGCAGGAAACGAAGTGAAGTTCAAATGAACGGAATAATGCAAACGTTTGTCATTTGGCAGGAGATGGGACGGTGAAAATAATCCATTATTCATATATTTTTGACTGCCTTAAGTGCTTGGTCGATTTTGCCGTAGTTTGACTTTTGTTCAACTTATAGGTTATTATTTTAAAGTAAATATATGAAATCTAATTTGACTTTAATGCACAATATTATAGATGTAATGTCTCTGTATATACCACGGGAGGTTGATTATATATATAAAATATAATATGTCATATATATGGTCGTCACTACCAACGGTCCTTGACATTATGTAAGATACTTCACCGCAATCGTTTTTATTTTGAAATTAAACAATAAATAGGACAACAATATGTTCAACGATTTATCATTTATTAGTAAAACAATATAAATCCCATTACACAAGTGCAGTTTCAATATTACATTACGGACAAACATTTAAATCAGTTTTAAGGTATGAACAATAATGGCCAATTTATTAGAAACAACAACAAAAAAGTATAAAAACAGTATTTTTTTAAGTATTAGTAATTAGTATTGTTATTTACGAAATAGCTACTATCCACAGCCTACCAATAGTTATAATTAATATTTAGTGGCGTATCCCTTATTTTCAATAACAGCATTGCAACGACGTGGCATTGAATCAATCAATTTCATAAACTTTTCTAGGGGGATTGAATTCCATGCTTCAACAAACGCTTCATTTAGTTCGTTTTGATTGGTGTTACCTTTGTTCGAGACATTCTTTTCAAACTATTGTTAAAAATAATGTGTAGAAAAAAAAAAAAAAGAGATTTTCTATCGGGTTTAAATCCGGACTATTTGCTGGCCAGTCTATACGGATATACGCTTTTCGCTAAGGACACGTTTGCGCTATTGGCCGTGTGGAGGGTATCATTGTGTGCTCTAAGATATTTTTGTATTGCCATTCCAAAAACAATGCCAAAAACACCCCCAAACTTTAATGTTACCGCCACCGTACTTGACTATACTCCTCGTGTATTTATAATTAAAAGCATTGCTTATAGGACGTCTAACATAGCGCTTTCCATCGGAATTTATCATATTTACTTTTGTTTCATCTGAAAATAACACTTTTCTCCATTCTCGTACCGTCCAATTAACATATTTTTTTGGCGAATAATAATCGCTTCTCTCGGTGTTGCAGAAGCGGTACCTTTCGAGAGGTTCTTCCAACAATTTAGCTTCCACTAATCTTCGTATCAGTCTTAACGAGATGTTTCTCGGGTCATCAGGCGAAAAAACTTCATTATTAATCTTGTCGGAGCCTTTACTTGGGTCTTTTTAGCAACACGAACGTTTAGCGTATCTTCCCTAGGAGAGGTTTTTCTTGACCGAGCCTTTCTAAGAACATTTTCAACAGTTCCATGTGTTTTATAATGACCAATTGCATTAAAAATTTTCTTAACAGAACTATTTAAATGCTCAGCTATTCTTATGTACGCCCCCACTTATGATCTATATGTGAATTAACAATTATTTGCCTAATTGACGCGTCACAACTTTTATTTTTGCCCATTTTGAACAAAATACAGTTCAGATTAAATTTTGAATTGCCTAATTGCAAAATAAAATAATAGAAAAAGCCAAGAAAGAAATGTTATTCTCCAATTTCAAAAAAAGAACGAGCTATGGATGCTTTTTTAAAATGTTTCTAATTAGGCGTCCAAGCGGCCAGCAACAGAAAATAAACTCCTACATGTGTAAGACTCATTTTGTAATTAAAAGTAAGATATGTTTTATATTTTATGCATTTAATGAGTTTTTTATTTACAAACATTTTTACGTTGAAGTCATACTTTCTTTATTCATAAGAAGTGTTTCTAATTATATCACCACCACTGTGTATACCGGAACTGAAAATTATATCAAAACGATATATCTAATAGTTCTAACTAAAATATTATAAAGATGTAAACTTTAGTTCAGTTAACATATATAGCTACAGTTTAAAATATATATGCTCTAGATATACAAAAAGATCTTTTTCTTCCAGAAACCGGTTTCTGCAAGCCATGGCACCTAAGCGATGTATCCTCGATGGAAAATCAAGATGCAAATTTGTTGTGAGAATTAAGATAAAATACCTTATTACCAGCAATACATATATATTTAAGTTATATTTATTGTTTTGTTTTCCTCAAACTATTGTGAATACACCGCCGTTTTAATTTATTTTTATAATTAGTCCATCCAAATGTTACATAGGATAAGATCGCTTTCAGTGATAAGGTACTTTATTGTACCATTGTACTAATAATACAAATAATACATTTATATAATTTATACATACTAACGGCCTAGTGGTGCATTGATTAGAGTACTCGGCGGCTGGCGTCCCGGGTACAGGGTTCGATACCCAGCCGAGAAAAATATTTGTGTGTCACAAATTTTCATATCTGGGTGTGTAGTATGTCCCGTATCCCTAACACTGCTTATGAACCTTACTCTGATGTAATGCACATGCGTTACATCGAAGTAGGAAATGAGTCGAAGTAGTTATTTTATCTATTTATTTACTCTTTATTGCATTAACCTTAAAAAAGTTAAAAGTCCACAAAGGGCGGACTTAATGCCAAAGGCATTCTCTACCAGTGAACACAAGGTGTGGTGAGATATGTGTATTATAGGTGTAGCAATAAACTAATAAATAAAAAAATAACTAATACAAGCAAATATTAAATACATAATACATGAATAATTACACAATATATATATACACAACATACACATATACATATATATATATATATATATATATATATATATATATATATATATAGGTACATAATGGTATATAATACAATAGCGGTAGCTACCAATAAACTTCATATGTGGATGATAAATTTATCTGACTTCAGATAACTTAAGTAAGTGATCACGAACCAAACTTTTAAAACTATTTCATTGTAGTTGCGTGTTTGCGCAAATGTTTACGTCACTATAACATATTCTGCGCAGTTGATGTCATCAGACAATAAGCAGAAGACATCGCCGTGGTCGACCAATAGGACATCATTATCATTCTGCTGTACACGATGTTACACTGTTACAAGGACCGAATCCCTCACAGTGGTAGAGCTACACAGCATGTTTCTATCTGTAGAACGAAATCAGCTCGACCTGTGTACGACCATGCCCTCACAGGATACCAGCATAAAATAGCAGCATAATTCTGCTGTGTTCTAGGGATCAATAGACCTTTATTACTGGTGACGAGGCATTCCATCACAGTCCTCAAGGGTCGCGCACGCATCTGCATTATGATGACTTGTCAAGGATCAATGTAGGCATGGGACGCAGGAATCACTTAGCACCAGGTGAACCGAGTGCTTGTTTGTTACTCTCAAATTACTAAAAAAAATTAAATCATTAGAATAACTACCATAATTAGATAAAAATGTTTATTAAATAAAATGATACGCTATTTGTACAATGTTACTTTCAATTTGAAACAAGAATTAATCAAAGACAACACAAGGTAAGTTGGCGGTGTCGTATGCAAACTCATTTACAACTTTAATAGAACGTCGTGTACGTTAAGTGTTATATTGTTAAGGTTATGTGTTTGCTTGAGTCAAAGTTAGAATTGTATACTGCTAAATATTGACACGTGTTAGTTGTATAACTGTACACATGTATTTCGTCATCTTTTTGGACGGATTTTGACAGTGGTGGCAACGTGAACCGATCGACCGGCGAAGACCATGTCCTCATAGAAAATCAGCGTAAGATAACGACTAAACCACTGCTGTGTTTCGTTTGTTGAGCAGGGTATAGCAGCATTTCTGTCCAAATAATGAGGGTGTCTTCAAGAGAGAAGTGAACAGGCATTTGTTGAGCTAATGCTGCTCTACCATCATTGTCCACGTCACCACTTAATAGCAGGTGGGTTTGTAGAAAAGCACTGGCTTGTATACAATTAAAATAAAGAAAGGATCTGGAGATTTTCAGGAGTGACAAAGCATCTGCATTGTGATTCCTTATCGAGGATGAATATCGTTGTCCAAAGGCCGCAGCAATCACTAACCATCACTTGAACTAACCATTACCCATCTCTTATATTACAAAAAACTGCGGCGTAGTTTTACATTGTACGGCGTCGTAATATGCGTGAAACAAAGTCGTAACGTAACATTGTATTACTTTAATAAAATCCCTTGATACGATGTAGAGAATACCCTAAAGTTAAGATTTATGGAAAACATACGTAAGAAATAAAATAATTTCTTGTTACATTTCATTCCAACGAATCCATTACGTATTTGCTGTGATAACATTTACTGTTTATAAATGAAATCCATTATGTACTGATATTTTTTTTAAGAGTTGCTTTTTGTGGCAGCTGATGGAGCCCTGGGAGCATGATCGATGTTACCGGCACCAATGTTATTGTTAATTTTAATTTCCGATTTCGTCACAACGTGCTTGGCAGTGAAGGAACGCACAGTGAGCTTGGTTTGAGAATTAATAAAACAAAATATTCAGAAGACATTTGAAATCCTTCAGTACTGTGGAACTGCGTAGTGGACTATGAATCAATACCCTTCAACACCAGAGAAGCTCATGCCCAGCTTATTGTTTTTAACTTCGGTGTTTGGTTTAATTTTAGTTTCGGTATTTGATTGCACTTGCATTTTTTTTTTGATAAGACGGAGTGACTCTTTTTTGTTGAATAGGTGGCAGACGAGCAAGCAGCTGTAGATGGTAAGTGATCACCGTTACCCATGAACATTCGCAATACCAGAGGTGATGCGCTGCTGGCCTTTAATAAATGTATAAGCTGTTTTCTTGTAGGTCCCTAAGTTATATGGGTTCGGGAATACCATTGACGACAGCTGATTCCAAAGATTAGTTGTGCGTGGCAGAAAATTTCGTGTAAAGCGCACAGTGGTGAATTGCCAACCATTGATGATGAGGAGCTCGAAGACGAGGATTTAAAATGCAAATAAAAACTAGAAGAACAAAAAAAAATACATAATATGCAAAATTATTATAAAGAATAATTTAATGATATAAAGCTTAAAAAGCTCACGATATCAATTAAGGATCGCATTTAAAGAGCACTTTACTAACAGATTGCGAAGAAATATAGCATATCTACGGATATTTTAACGAATTTACCATGGGGAATGTTTTGAGGTGTTGTTCGGATTAATTCCAGTCGCCGAGTTTAAAAATACGTATACGTACAGAATACAAAATTTAATCTCGATGGGGAAATCCACCACTGTGCTCTATACGCGAAATTTACTACAAACCACAACTACTATGCGGAATCTGATGTCATCATCGATGTTTCCGAATCGATAGCGATCCACTCAGGGACCTTCAAGAAACGAGTATACACCTTTCTTGAAGGCCGTCAGCGCGTCTGCGACTCTGGTGTTGCGGATATTCATGGACAGCGGTGATCACTAAAATGATTGTTCGTTTTCCATCTATTCTATATAAAAAAAACATTTCGAAAATGTATTTATAGGATATTGTTTGCTAAATTCTTTGAAAATTGCTAATTTCAATTTAACTGTGGTCGCGATGTTTTGGTGACTTGCAAACGCGCTTATGAATTCGCCCTAATTAGCCTCTTATAGAAAAAGCCTTAATGTACCGGCGCTGCACTCACCAACACTGAACAAGCCACTTTCGTGCTCTATAATAAAATGGCAAAATCATAAAACGCTGTAGGAGAAATAAAGCGAAAATATTAAAGCAGCATTAAAAATACATCTCTAAAATATATTGAAAACACTCGAAAATATGGATTGGAGTTTGAGGATCCTCTCTAGATAGAATTGAGCCCAGTGAAGCGTACTTCTACGAGATAAATAACGTTATTATAAATATCTCAAAAACTTTGTTTTATATAGAACAGGTGGAAAACGAGCAAATAACTCACCTGGTGATAAGTGGTTACCGCCGACCATGAATGTTCGCAACACCGGAAGAGTCATAGATGCACTGTACGGCCTTAAGAGAGGTGTAGGCTCTTTTCTTGAATTCCGTAAGTAGTATGGGTTCAGAAATAACGCTGGCGACGGCTGATTCCACAGAGTAGTTGTGTGTGGTAGGAAATTTCTCGTATAGAGCACAATCATGGATTGCCAACTTACGAGATGATGATAATGACATTTTGTATTTTGTCGTGATTAAACTCAGCAGTTGCAATTAATTGGAACAACCCCTCAGACCACTCCCCATGGTAAATTCGGTAGAGAATGCATAGAGATGCAACATCTTTTTGACCATCCATGAATCGAGCCGCTCTTCATGGAATGCGGTCAGATGGAAGTAGCTGGTCTGAGTCCAGAGATGAGAACAATATTCCATGTGAGGCTGAACTTGCACTTTGTAAAGTAGCACACAGAGGGCCGACATGAAATACTGTCTTGCTTTTATTACGCGCGCCCAGGGATTATTTTCAAAATTAGGAGATGTGATAAAGGGATTCTATTAAATTTAAAGTCTTCGAAGGGTTTAAATTAAACTAGATTATATCGGGCCCAATCTGAGACTTCGTTTAACAAAATCCCGACATCTAAATTAATATCTAACTTACATTCTCCATAGTAGTTTTTTATATCCATATCTTAACTTTTTTTATTATATTGAGGGTGACAAATGAGCACACACACAGTTCACCTGATCATACCTATCACAGACATTCATTCCCGATAAGTAATATAAATAATTTAGATGCTTTGTCACTCCTGAGGGCTAAGAGCGAAGGCTGTAGCGCCAGTATAAGGAACTCTAGATACTAGATACTCACCAATTATAAACAATAACACATTTCACATACATATATTGATAAATAGGTTAATAAGTAATAGCTTACTTTTACTTTTATGTCATTTACTAACCTATCACACTGGACATAGCTGACGTGAAACCTGCCTCTAACTGGAAACTAATGGCTCGTTTAATATTAAATTATTCCGTAAAAGGGACAGCAAAAGAACTGTCCCGAAACTTTGGATGATTTGTCTTTTGATGAATAATGGATTGTTTTAATCGGGGTAGTGTCTTCTTTACTGAAACAAAAACAAACACTACTACTTTGTCTGTTTATAACAATATTACATACCTCTTTTTATTGTATTTATTAATTATTTGTAATACAACTGTCATGTTAGCCCTATAGCCCAAGATTATATAATACGGCTAAGATATCTTTCGTCTGTCATATAAGGCTACTAAACAGAGCTTCCGGGTTCACGGGAGATCAGAACATCCCGATCATTCCGTGACCTTTGCCAACTGTCCCACAATAAAAAAAAGCCTATTATTAGGAGAAATATGTGGTCATTTGTCACTTTTAGTTTCATAAGGAAAATTTATATCTACGTGAAAAAATAAAATGTTAAAGAAATGAGACGTTAAGCTTTATTGAAGCGTTACAAATAATCTTCGATGATTCAATTTTCCTTATTACGTTCATGTAATAAAAAAAGATCTGTATTGTTATAAAGTAAAATTTTACCAAATTTTTCCTGACGGAGGAATACGAATTTTCGTACTTATATCAATCAAACATTTTGCAGCCCTTGAGCAACTAAAAGTTATTAATTCGTCGTCACCTAAGATGAACGAGGCTCCGTTACGAGATCAAAATAAAGTTAAGATGCTGTATCAGAAAAACTATATTACTGACTAGTGTGTTTTTTATAATACCAAGAGTGACCGTTATCACTCTTTCACACAGTTAACTTTATGGTGATTGCTGGCTGCAGCATATACAACCAAGATACAAGATGGACGTGAATTATCAGCCCTAAGAACTGAGATGCGATGTCTCGTTATCTGCAATATTTTATTTAAGTAACAATGAAATTTATAAAAAAAAATATATTTTAATATGGTTTGTGGATTTTTTTTTCTAATTCTTCTTTTCTTTCTTCTTCGTATGAGAGCATTTTTGAGCATTGCAAGTTTAAGCAAAGCAAGAGGTATTTGTTCAAATACTAAACTATACATATATGGTTTTAAAAATTTAAATGCTCATTTGTTTGAAGTCGATGTATGCAGGCGGCTTAGGGTCATAGGAATGTATGGGGGCCTATGTTCACGAGTTGACTATGGATTGGCTGTGATGATTATGAAGAAATATTTCAACATGCAGTGGACATCGAAATCTAATTTAACATATATAAATGAAAATTAAATAAAAAAAAAAATCTAAATAAATATAAAATGTATGTGAGTGTAACGCAAGACTTTATTTCCACTTACGTTAATGTTAGTTGAGACTCTGGCAACTATTAAAGTTGCCAGAGCCTCATTGACTGGAACAATACAGAACATACATTTATTTATTTATTGTATTAAGGGTGACGAATAATCACACAGTTCACCTGATGGTAAATGATTTCTGTGTCCATGATACCGCAAATATCTTCGATCGTAATGCGGTGTCACCGGACCCCTATAGTCACCAGACTAAACACATCAGTGTAATGCGTTATGATTGATAAGGAAATCGTTTGTTTGTTGCCAAAAAGCGTTAATAGATAAGAATAATGCGAATTGATTTTGATGTTCTCCTAGTAGATATCGGCCACGGTACCAAGGTCGAGGGAAGGTTCAAATGCATTGTCAATCGCACGGAACACACATACAACTTACCAAGACCCGAAAACCAACAATTTATAATATACAAATTCCATGATTGGGAATCGAACCAAGGTCACGCAAATAACCCGCCATGTACCTACTGCTAGGTGGCTGTAAAAATATAGGTATGTAATATATTTTAACTATATATAGTAAATTCTTCCTATATTTAGACTCTTTCCTATATTTACTTGCTTACATGAAATAATCAAAGCAAATAAAGTTAAAACACAGAGCTGCCTACAAAATACTAAAAAGTTAGTTACTGCAATGCGACGGAGATGTGCAGCGAATTGAAGTAAAATCTCCAACCGACTATTTTGTAAAGGGCAAAGAGCTTTCGGCTGACCTAATGGCAAATGAAAGACTTGCAGGTTTTTTTATTATTGTATTTTGTGGTGAGCACCGAAAACACAGTTCATCTGATAGTAAAGGAATCCTGCGGCTAATGACATCCAAATTCATCCTCGATTAGGAATCTAATAAACAGAGATACGATAATCGAAAAGAGAAGAGAAGAGAGATATCCCTGAGGACCATGATTGAATACCCTGTGACCAGTAAAAAGGGTCTCCGGATCCCTATACTCACCAAACGAAACACAGTCGTTTTATGCTGCTATTTTACGGGGATATGTTGTGAGGCGTGTTAATTCCCCAGTAGAGTCGTCACATTCTACGCATTAAAAGGCAGATCTTGTAACATCCCGATGTTTTTCCTTTTATTATTCTGTCAGATATGGGACAGAGTCGATCAGTGTCTGGGTGAAATTTTTATTTAAAAATGTTTTTCCAGTGGTAAAATTACACTGCAGTTTGTTTCTTACTGTAGAATAAATGGGTCAGCTCAACTGGAGTAGGACCATGCCCTCACAGAATACCAGCGTAAAATAGTAGCATTATACTGCTGTGTTTCGTCTGGTGATTGAAGGGATCCGGAGACCTTTATTACTGGTGGCGTGGCGTTCTGTCTCAGTCCTCAAAGGTGACAACGCATCTGCATTATGATTCCTTGTCCAGGATGAATGTAGATGTCATGAGCAGCAGGAATCACTTACCACCAGGTGAACTGTGTGCTCGGTTTGTTAATCTCCATGCAAGAATAAATTATGATAATTTACGAGCGCATGCAATGCGAATCCTTCAAGTTGAATGTAAAAATATAAAGTAAAAGTGAGTATACATTACTGCCTGACATGGCCTTCTAATATTTATAACGTATTCTTTTGTCTTATTTCTGATCTTATTACTGATCTTTTGAGCTAATTGTATCACCCCACTCTCCTTCTTCGACGAATACGCAAAGTGGATGTTGCGTATTCTGTCACGCACATATTACATGTACATCCAGTCAACACCGGGCATAGCCCGCTTCATAGCACGCTGAGTTACTCTGAGCTTCCTCATACATCCACTAGTGTATATTAAAGTACTTCATTGTGCTACAAATTTCGCTGAGATTTAATGTTCCATCATTTAATTTGATTGGGCACAGTTTAATCAAGTGCGTCTGACAGATTAGAAATTAATCTTTGTCTTGCATTAATTAGTTACAAAGTCATTAACTGCGTTAGTGTTGATATAGCATTAAGTCCGTCCATAGTACCTTTTTAAAAATAAAGTTATATTGAAGATTAAATGAATTAATATATAAGTCCCAATATAAGCATATAAGCATATTAATTATAAGCATATGCCCTCTCCGCATAGAGCGTGTTATAGCATATTCCAGCACGCGGTTCCACTGTGTATTGGAATATTTCACATGTCTTCAAAATATTATTATTGCAATATAACAAACTGGATGGGTGACTATCAGTGTCTACGGCATTATTTACGTGAAAAACGACTCTTCGCTCTTGATGAGGAATCGTATTGCAGATATTTTGTGTCCCCTGAAAACTAAGATGAAATATCACTACGTCATTAGAATTAAGATCTATTTCTTCTATTTTTAACCAAACAAAACACAGTACCGCTAAACTACCGTATAACGCTGAATTTTTTTTAGTGTGTTCCTAACCCGGTTAAAGCGAGCTATTCTTGCTACAGCTAGTTAATAGCCACTTTGTGATTCCACGAGGAGTTTTTGCGGTCTACAATACACAAGCGTTTTCAGGACTTAAGGTGCTTTAGAAATTTCGTATGATTTTTTCGCTTATTTCTTGACACAGGTAGGGTTTTGTGACGACTACAGTGTCCCTGTGTCTACACTAAATCGTGATAATATCTTCTATGCAACTCTGGTGATGAAATAATTAGTAATGACCAGAATAATGAAAATTTCATCATGTATATAATCCACATCATCGATAGTTCTATAACAGTGGGATGGATCTATATACATATCGTTACGAATTGTACGGTTCGTTGGGTATAAAATAGCCTCTAACGTAATAATAAGTTTATTAAACAAAGAGGAATCACTTTTAACACAATTCACTTTAAAAATCCTCCAGAAATCCACTCATTAGCCGCTTCTTACTCTCTCCGATGTGTATCGCGTCGTCTCTCAATCTAAATTCCGTAGCCGCGACTCGATCGTTTATATACGCGCGGTAAATCACTCTATAAGGTAAGGTACGGGAATATTCGAGTTGAATATGGTTGTTTTCCTCCCGCACACGTACAGCCCTTTTACGCATAAACTAAATTTCCGAATCGTTATCGAACATGATGCATCTCTTTCTATTACACGTGTCTATGTATCTTGCTCACACATTTCTGGATTATTCCGGAGCCATGTTTGATACAACAACGACACATCTCTCTCTCAAGCACATATAGCCATTCTACATACACCTCTTCTGGAATGCTCCAGAGACATGATCGAATATTCTCGTCTCTCTATTTTCTTGCGTATATCCTATCTGGAAGGTTCTAGAGACGTGAACGAGTATAGTCGAACCTCCCTCTCTTCCACGCGTATAGGCTGTCCTTCATACGCACCTTCCGAAACGTTCTAGATACAGGTGGGATATAGAAAACGGTGGGTGCCAAGTAATTATTAGAGTCCTGCAGTGGTCTAAAAACTGAATGTTTCGTCATGATGAAAACGATATTAACATGGAGTAATTTTCGATTTATTTGTATGTATTAGGCCTTCTTCAAGAAAACATGTTTCAATGTGCTGAAAACGCCGGACGCAGGAAAATAAAAATAAAATATGTAACTTTTCCTTTAACCCATCACCGTTTTGTAATTGAACTACCATTATTCATTAAGAGAATATCAGTCATCTCTATTGTCCGGTCCTATGAATTTTATATACAACACGTCTCAATCCCATAATCAACAAGTGAATCAAACTTAGGACTTGCAACGCGTCCACTACGTTAGACTCTCGTAGAAACCGTTGAATAAATAAAAACAAAAAACGACAAAATCAAACGTCAAAATAACGTCATGATAAGAAAATATTCTTAAATGTAATATTTTATCTTTAAAAAGTATATAAAGAAACTCCCATGAGGAACGTTCTAAAGAAATAAATGTTAGAAAGTTGGTTTTATTTTTCTATGTAAAACAACTTAAACGTCTTTCTAGAGAATTGTATATTATTTATAAAACTCCTCTTGACGATTTATTTTGTGACAAACGTCTGCCCGCGATTACGTTTGCGCGGAATTCACAATTGAGTGCAAAGAGAAATGAAAAATGTGTGAGAAATAAAAAAAATTGGACAAAAAATTTCACCCGTCATATTTATTTTTTATTTGATGTATATATTTTAAGTTGATATATAATACATAAGTAGACATCGCACGATTTATTCTCTTTCTATTACACGTGTCTATGTATCTTGCTCACACATTTCTAGATTATTCCGGAGCCATGTTCGATACAAAAACGACACATCTCTCTCTCAAGCACATATAGCCATTCTACATACACCTCTTCTGGAATGCTCCAGGGACATGTTAACACTAAAACTACAAACAATATTCTCGTCTCTCTATTTTAAGCATACACTTGCGTATATCCTACGACTAAGGTTCTAGAGACGTGAACGAGTATAGTCGAACCTCCCTCTCTTCCACGCGTATAGGCTGTCCTTCATACGCACCTTCCGAAATGTTCTAGATACAGGTGGGATATAGCAAACGGGTTTTCAGGAAATAGTGCCAAGTAATTACTAGATTCCTGCAGTTGTCTAAAAACTGAATGTTTCGTCATGATGAAAACGATATTAACATGGAGTAATTTTCGATTTATTTGTATGTATTAGGCCTTCTTCAAGAACGCCCTGAAAACATGTTTCAATGTACTGAAAACGCCGGACGCAGGAAAATAAAAATAAAATATGTAACTTTTCTTTTAACCCATCACCGTTTTGTAATTGAACTAACATTATTCATTTAGAGAATATCAGTCATCTCTATTGTCCGGTCCTATGAATTTTTATATACATCACGTCTTAATCCCATAATCAACAAGTGAATCAAACTTAGGCCTTGCAACGCGTCCACTACGTTAGACTCTCGTAGAAACCGTTGAATAAATAAAAACAAAAAACGACAAAATCAAACGTCAAAATAACGTCATGATAAGAAAATATTCTTAAATGTAATATTTTATCTTTAAAAAGTATATAAAGAAACTCCCATGAGGAACGTTCTAAAGAAATAAATGTTAGAAAGTTGGTTTTATTTTTCTATGTAAAACAACTTAAACGTCTAGAGAATTGTATATTATTTATAAAACTCCTCTTGACGATTTATTTTGTGACAAACGTCTGCCCGCGATTACGTTTGCGCGGAATTCACAATTGAGTGCAAAGAGAAATGAACAATGTGTGAGAAATAAAAAAAATTGGGCAAAAAATTTCACCCGTCATATTTTTTTTTTATTTGATGTATATATTTTAAGTTGATATATAATACATAAGTAGACATCGCACGATTTATTCTCTTTCCCTATTATGTGTAATGGGCGCTTATTACTCTTGAGCAACCGACATATAGCTGACCGTGTGAGAAGCACGAAGCGCGGACTAAACTAGCAATGCATGGGTAACATTCGCGTTCACGCGTTCACGCGTTCACGCGTTTTTATGTATATTTTGTTATTATTTAACGTCATCTATCTCTCATCCCCACGGTTCCACTTAAAATCGGCAATTATGTAGACCATTTTGGTACATTTAATTGTAGAAAAACAAAACATGGTATCAATACAAATTGGTATCGAATAGAAAAAAAAACCGGTTTTTAAATAACAGTAAATATATTTTTCACAATCGCGTATTGTTTCTTTTATTTATTTATTGCAACAAAGTTCACGGCATGTTAGATTAATATTACATAAGCCAACTCACTCCATCTATTTGGGAGTCGACCTACACTGCGAATAACCCGAAGTTGTCACTTCTTTGTCCTTTCCTCCCCATGGGTTATCGGTTCTGCGAGCTGTATGGCAAGTCTATTCCCACTTCAGCTTGCCGATCTTTTGAGCTGGGTGAACCCAGGGAGACCAACATAGCTCAAAATATCAAAATACTCCCTCGATATATATGTATATACAGATATATATATATTATATACCTAACTTACCTTACTCTAATACTATTCTATATTATCATTGTTTTTTTTTTCCAATACTAAGCAGACATCGTACTTAGCATTGAAAATGAGCAATAAATTGTCTGCCCTCGAATTGTTAATAGCATTCTCGCGTTCTATGAAAAACATAAAAAACGTCTTGCTTCAATGTCAGCTAGCAAGGACTATTTTATTCAAATAAACTTACTAACAATTTAAGATAATTTTTAAAATATACTTGGATTTAATTTTTAATTATTGAAGTATGATTACCTAACTTATAAAGAATCTTATCCTTAATAAATTTTTCATGTATTTTTATTTATTTATATAGGATCACGGTGCACGCTGCGCGTTGAATAGATAGACCTAACCAAGAGAGGACCGCGCCCTTGAAAAGAATGCCGGCGTGAAATAGCATCACCATGTTGCTGTGTTTCGATTGGTGAGGGATCCTGTGAAATTAAAACTATGAGTGGTGTATCCAAATAACATAGCTCTATGGCATTTATTATAGATTGTATCCGAACGTAGTATGTCACTTTGACAGATTGTATGTATTGTGTATATACATTGCCTTGGACGAATTATTAAAGAGTTTTACCGCAAACTCTGCTTCGGCGCCCTAAAGAAACACCATGGTGCACAGATTCGGATCCACATTTCAGTCCTCAGGGTGAAAATATATCTGCATCTTGAATCTCAGAGGATGGTGTAGATGTGAAGGGCAGCAGTCCTCACTAACCATTAGATTAACTGTGTGCTCGTTGCAGAGAGGCTTTCAAGTATCACCATGATTACTACTTCTTTTTTATTTTACATTGTATCATACTGCTGGCTGAAGTTTTTATTATTCCCCATCTCTTGTACCTTCTATACTGCCCATCTAAGTAATTCTCCATCAGAAAATTCTCTCCTATTAATTCTCCTTCACGAGATTCACTCCTGACCCGCGCCGCTTCTAAATCAAACTGTCCTCCTTTTCGGTAACGATCTGAGCCGAGGTCTCGTACCTCCTTAGGAGGGGCCCTCGGATCGATAATCGTCTTCCTCTTTAGGCGTTGTCGTTCTTCGTCCACAGGTGTTGGAGGTGCAGCCGTCATCATGCCAGGGGTTTCGTCGTACTCCTTACTCGTGGCCCCCTGCTCTTTATTAGTCTGTTCAGTGAAGCTGTAGAGGCCTTTAGGTCCAACAGCAATTCATATACACAAAAAAAATATCAATCTCTGCCATACTCTATTGGTGCTAGTTCTTTGTTTATATCCGGCTATTGTGCTCATAGACCTTGTTAAACCCAGACGTTGTGCCAATGAAAACTGACGCATCTTCGAAAATTTGCTAATCAAGTCGGTACTCTTGCTCCCTTAAATAGTCATTGTGCTATTTCTCAAATTCATTACAGTGTTTTTCGCCAGCGATTGATCCGTAGTGTATCCACTATGTTTTCTATCATCATTGACATCCTTCACTTTTAGTTATGAGTTGTTTACGTTGATATGATTATCAATCACAATACACCATTTGGATATATAATATATAATATTTTGTTCGCCTTTATATATTTTAGTATATAGAATACTTTCACTTTATTAGTTATTTTTGACTGCAGCACCTATCTCAGCATTATCTCGCCCCACCTTGGTTAGACTGTTGGAGAATGCCAATAGGCATTATAGTGGTACATAACTTTAATTTAAGGGGACAAAAAGAATAAATAAATATTTGTGTATGACTTGAAGGAATCTCATTTAAATAAAATACATAATTTGTGATCATTAATTGATTTATTGTAAAACATTTCCTTTGTCATAGAAATCAACGGTTAAATTGGTTTTGATTCAACTCCAGTTTTACTTAATTGAGTTTCAAGTACAATGATGTATACAATTTCATTTTTTAATTTAAAAGCGAGTGTATTTCATATAAATTCTTGAAAATGTTTTATACCGTTAAATGTATGTTGATTTCTTCTTTTTGTCTCGCTGATTGGGGACTAATAACTTTATTTTTTTATTTTTGATTGACAGGTAAAAAATAAAACTGGGCATTACCCATAATTTACAAACGCGAAAAGGAACAAAAATAATAAATAAATTGATGTATTTGAATTGAAGGAATCACAATTAAGTAAATTACATACTTTGTGACCATTTGCTTTTTATATATAAATAGAATTAGCTATATAAATAGAAAATCAAAAGTACAATCAGCTCACCCAATGCTGCCTGCCCGCTTCCCATGAACATCCGCGTGCCTTTTTATATTTAGATTCATTTAAGTTTTCGATTAGACGATAGGCAATACCTTTAATAATTTTTATAATATCTTAAAAGTTTCAGTACTTTTGTCTTCTTTTGCTTCACGCATTAAGATTTGTGTAATTACAAGCGATAAAGATATATATTTCTGAATCTTAAAAAAAATCTGTAGTTACAAATAAAGTAATTTAGTTTAGCTTATCTTATTTCTCCCAAATATATGAGGCTATATCCCTGATTCACAACGTCTAGCCTGCCAATTAATTCGTTCGATTTGAGATTAAAGGAGAAATATTATTTCGTTGCTAAACCTTGTGCAGCTAATTAGTAAATCTTCCTTTTTCTCCAACAGAATAGAGCAATTTTCATTCCAGTAATTTATCAAGAATTTATAAAATTATTGTCACGGTTGTTAATACTTTCAAGAGTCAAATATATACTCGTATGATCGGTTTTTTTTATTACGTTTTGTTACAAACGAGCACACAGTTCACCTGATGCTTAATAATTCCTGCCATCTATATTCATCCTTAACATGGAATCATAACGTAGATACGACGTCAACCTTGAGGACTGGGATGGAATACCTCGTCACCAGTACATAACGGTCTCCGGATCCCTTCACTCACCGGACGAAACACAGCAGCGTTATGCTGCTATTTCTTGCCGATATTCTGGGAGGGCGTGGTCCGGTCCCCAGTCGAGCTGACTCATTCAATCAGCAGTTAGAAACAAACTGCAGTGTAGCTCTAGCACTGTAAATATACAAGTCTGTGGGAGGTCAATGGATGCAGGGGGCAGGATATTTTAACAAACCACCAGTTAAGCTGATGGTTAGTGATTCCTGCAGCCCATGACGTCTATATTCATACTTGACAAGGAATTATAATGTAGATGCGTTGTCACCCTTGAGGACTGAGATGGAGTGCCTTGTCACCAGTTATAAAGGTTTCCTTACACTCACCAAACGAAACACAGCAGCATTATGCTGTTTTACGCTGATGTTATGTGAGGGCCCAGTCCTACCCCGGTCTAGCTTACCCAATTATTCTGCAGCTAGAAACAAACTGCAAGGTAGCGTTACCATCGTACTCCCAACAAAGTAGATTTATGTTAGTCAGTGGACAGTCCGTCCGTGCTGTACCTTTACATGTATATTGAGTCATAAAACACGTAAAAGGGGCCCGTAACATTGTATTACTTTAATAAAATCTCTTGGCAAGATGTTGGGGATACGCACAGTTAAGAGTTATAAATAACTTACCTATCTTATTTCGTGGCACATTTTATTACATCGCCTTTATTACGTTGTAACTAAAGAAAATTAAACCCAACTACCGAGTAAATACAGCAAGCTTTTGTAAAGTAGGTTAGATGGAAGTGGGTTAAGATTGTTCTCCGAGTCAATATACGGGGCCTAGCAGTGTCCCACTATTATTCTGTAGTTTACTAATGAATAACCAACATCCGAAATGAATCTCGAATAAAAACCAAACTTTCGTAAAGTTGATAAATGAAGTTCAAAGGTTTACCATTATTCAGAAAAGTACAAACGAAGACTAATATTTGTTCTATTAAAATATATAAGTTATAGTTAAATACACCTTGGTATATTACATATAGGTATACCTAATGACAAGTACGCAATAAAATTTAATCCTTGACCGTACATTGTGCTTTGCTTCAAAAGCTATCGAGACTAACTGATGAAATTGTTTTAATTTTTGTGACCTTAATGTACGATTGTTTTATGTGACATTTATCGAGAGAGTTTTTTTTTAAAAAGTAACAAAGCACAAGTAATGTAAACTTTTAATAATTCAAAAATTTTCATTTAACACTGTACGAGTTCAGATTTTTGTCATAACATTAGAGGAGGAACAAACGAGCGCACAATTTACCTCCACGTCGTTTATATCATTATTACCTATAGAGCATAAATGTATGTGTAGGTGTCATGTGCCCTATAAATCATTTACTATCAGAACCATGTAATCGATTGTAAGTTTTAAAATTAAAAAAAAAATGCATCGTAGTTCTTTCGTTGTTGTTCTTTGGATGGAATTAAACTGCTAATTAAGAAAATTTAGAAACAGGAAGGTACATGATTTATTGATCTTACATTAATTATAACAGAGATTATTTTATCAGAGAGAGAGACGGGTATTTTCTTTTTTAGTGAAACTAGAGAGAGTAAACTCAGATAATAACCCTTTGTGTGGCATGGCAAGCGTGTATTTAGTTTTTGGCTATTTAGGGAATTGAAACCAGAACCCGTAATATAGCAGTGTACTTGGCTTGCCAGCATGCCAACCGGACAACGAACACGTGAATATAATATTTCACTAAAATTCATGACTTAAGGCTTTAAATCCGTATTCCTCATATTAAAATATAAGATAAACAAACAAGCGTAACATATAAAGTTTTTTTTTCTGAAAAATCTTTTTACAAGAGTCAGCTATTTCCGTAGATAAGGGAACAGCCGGATGTTTTTTCAAACCTGCCTGCTCATTTCCGCTCCACGCCGGCCCTCAAACATCACGGACCTTCAATACACAAATATTCTCCGAATATATATTTATTTTTGGATTATATTCTCTGACTTTTTTTTAATTCTTACTGCTCTATGTTAATATAGTATATATGTATGTTTAATGTAATAAATATAACAAAAATTGTGGTTTCCAAATTATTTTTTTTTAAGCATAATATATAGCTTTTTTTAGATAGGGTTGAACAATTTTATATCACTATATAGTATAGGATTGAACAGTTTAATTAGGATACTAAAAAATATAAGAAATCATCAAAAATAATTTTATATATATATATATATTCATTTAAGAAGAAGTATACACTACAAACAACAATAAACTTTACCACCTATAGACTTTGACATTATAACTATACAATATAAATAAATTTGACTGCAAACTGGCCTTCGAATGGCTACAAACTTATTTAGGTAATGTAGTGCACCTTAATTTTAAACCTAGATATAAATAGTATTGTTGAACCTTATAAATCTAGAATAGAAGGACGGTAACTTTATTAACAAGATGGCCAGACCGAACGCTATTTAAAAAAAAACATATAATATTATCTAGAAAGCGATTAAAATGCAGTTATTTACACAATAATCGGATATTTTTCTACATAATCTAATGTAAATCGATACCGATCTTTAACAGTATATAAGTTTTATCATCATCATCATCTCATCTCATCACTAACCCACAGCTGAACACAGCCCTCCCCACAAACTGTCATAGAATAAGATCCTAAGCCAGATGAATCCATCGACTTCACGCGAACTTGCATAGGTCATAGACATCTAGTGGGGGGTCTTCCTACGCTGTGATGACCAATATGAGGCTGTCTCTCTGCCAACGGTTCTTTACAGTTGTAGAGGTGCACTGCAGTTTGTTTCTAGCTGCAGAATGAGTAGGTCTGCTCGACCGGGGTAGGACCACGCCCTCGTAGAATACCAGTGTAAAATAGCAGCATAATGCGATTCTGCTATTTTACACTGGTATTCTACGAGATCTCCGTCTACCTGCCTTGCAGACGTGATGTACAAGTAATACGAAGCGACTTCGTGGCACTCCTTTCCCTTGGAAACTCAGTCATTTTGGCAGGAGATTTCAATAGCAAGCACACTCGGTGGAATGCAACTAAAATCAACCCCCGGGGGTTGGCTTTAGACTCGCTAAGCGACGCACTCGACTTCGACGTCGTAGCGCCTACTACGCCTACCCATTTTCCATATATATTGGGTCACGCACCGGATGTGCTTGATATTGCCATCTGTAAGAACATCAACCTCGCCTTCCAAGGGATAGACGTAATCCACGAGCTCACTTCCGATCATCGCCCCGTTCTTCTTCGGTTAGGGCCCTCCGCCCCAACCTCACCCTCCACCAAAACTATTGTAGACTGGCACCGACTCAGGAACGACCTGAAGGAAGCCACACCTAGATGCTATTCCTAGGAACATATCTTCAGTCCACGACACGAACCTCGCAGTTCATGCCCTCACTAGGCACATCCAGACAGTCGTCGAGGATTGCTCGAGGCGGGTTCCCTCGGTGGAAGACCACCGATGGACCCTGCCAAGCGACATAAAGGACCTAATGAGGCGACTCGTGCCCACGACTTATATCCCATAGCGTGAAGTCCGGTCACGCATAGCCCAGTACAGGAACGATCGGTGGGATAATCACCTCTCCAATATCGAACCTTCCCATCTCGCCTTCTGGCGACTTCCCAAATCCCTAAAAGGGGGCACCGCCCAAACAATGCCTCCCTTAGCGCGTCCTAATAAACCACCAGCCTTCTTAGACGAAGAGAAAGCCGAATGTCTGGCTGACAATCTGGAGCTCCAATGCTCACCGAGCACCCTACCGATCGACGCCGCTCACCTTGCAATGGTTGACAGTGAGGTCGACCGGAGGAGTAAGGAACCACCTCGCGATTCCGTTACCCAAGTCACATGCACCGAAGTTGAGTAAGGTATATTTAACGTGAAGATATGCCGTAGTTTTACGAACGCTGTCCATCCGAGTTGAATCTATCTTGACTTTAACTTTCCTAACCGTACTATTTACCCTAGGTAACACAGCACATGAGTTTAGCGCCCTATAATTCACGTTTCGACATTCATACTATATGTATTCACTATATTAGTTCTTTAAAATATTTACTGAGCTTGCGCAATCGGACAAAGATTACTTCAACACACCTGCCACGATAAGATCCCGATCAATAGTAGACAATAATATTTGTTTAATAACAAATATTCAAGATGTACATAGGTACATGCGTGGTCATCTCCGGGCACTGAGATCGAATGCCTCGTTACCTGCAAGTAGGTCTACACTAATCATACTAAACACTGCAGTGGTTATTTTAATAGCGGTAAGTTTTGGTTATTGATGAGGATAAAGATTAAATGTTATACATTAAAATAAGGGATAACCAATCAGTATACAGTTCACTTGACAATAAGTGATGATTGTAGAGCGTAGATCTACATCTATCCTTATCCCAATATTCAAGATGCAAATGCGTTTTCAACTTTAAGATCTCGTTGCCTGTTAATGAATGAATTGGTTTGTTTGAAAATGAGGGGTCACGAATGAGCACAAAGTTCAACCATGACATTTTTCTGATGCCCCTGAGTAATGTCTGTTGTGAATACCTGTCATTGGGTGTCCGGGTCCCAAAACTTACCATATGCGCGCAGAGACTGCGGTCGTTCCTCGATCAAGCGAACCTATTTATAATGCTGTATATAGCAGCGTTAAACTGTTATTTCACGTTGGAATTCCGTGAGCGCGTGGTCTTTCCCCGGTCGAATCGACCAATACATGCTATAGCAAAAGACTAAGTCAACCTGACTCTACGACTGTAAAAACCTGATGGGTAGGAACTAGCTAAAACTTTACGTTGCTAAAGACTTGAACAGATGAAGCTATATTGAATTGCATTGTACAACCAATCTACCTAACTAACCTACGTCAAATTCTCGAATTCTCATTATATTTCTTTTACTATATGTTTTATTTTATGTTATATCCGAGAAGTGAAGCAGCTGGAATATAAATTGTATTTTTTTTAATACGTAAAATTTATTTATGAAAAAATAAATTATATAGGTATTAAATATCCAAATATAATTTGTACGACATTCTCTTATGTATCGTGATAAAACTCATAAACGATATTTTCGAGAAATTTAAGCACAATTTAAATTCAAAACTATTGTTTGTAAAATATTGTCTAATAAATATTAAAATAAAGGTACGTATTAACGACCCCTTCGCTACAGATTAGGCGGTTTTTAAGTGCCGCCAATCTATAATACCAAAATAAATATCGAAGTATTTACATTAAATTTATTTAGGCGATGTTTAGGATTTTGTTTTTCTATCGAAACTGTTAATGTTCTGGACTTTAAAGTTTTATAACAACATACAATTTTGTATGATAATATAAATATATGATACCCCTAAGCGGATTGCGATGGATATGCTCTCGCAATTAAATATTTGTACCTTTGTTCAATGAACAATTCCAATATTCGAAAACTATTTTACAATCATTCCGTATCGTTCCGTTTCCCATTGCATGTATTACTAA
Source organism: Teinopalpus imperialis (assembly GCA_029286865.1). Lineage (NCBI taxonomy): Eukaryota > Metazoa > Arthropoda > Insecta > Lepidoptera > Papilionidae > Teinopalpus > Teinopalpus imperialis. The sequence goes on from JAGSMU010000003.1 coordinate 17,676,038, forward strand.
AAAAAAGCTTATAAAATAATATGAATGGGTTTCATCTTTATTTTCTTTAAATATTTTATGGTATCGTTCTAATATTATAAATGTAAAAATTTGGTATGTTTCGATATTTGTTACTCAATCACGCAAAAACGTCTGAACGAATTAAAACAAAATATAATACAGATAATTAGATAACCTGTAATAAGACATAGGATACTGTTTGTCTCAGTAAATAAGATGACTCAACGATTAAAATTAATTTATGTGAAAAGTAGCACCTGTCCGCAACTTCATCGGCGTGGATTTAACAATTGGGTCCAAAGAGAAACAAAAATTTGTAAAACGACCACATATAATGATCACTTAAAAATAAATAGGTAACTAAAAACAAACCTAACATAAACCTAACCTAAAACTGACATAAACCTAACCTAAACCTATCCTAAACCTATCCTAAACCTAAAACCTAACCTAAACCTAACCTAACCTAACCTAAACCTGACCTAAACCTAAGCCTAACCTAACCTAAACTCTAACCTAAACTCTAACCTAAACTCTAACCTAAACCTAACCTAACCTAAACCTAACTCTAAACCTAACCTAAACCTAACCTAAACCTAACCTAAACCTAACCTAACCTAAACCTAACCTAACCTAAACACAACCTAAACCTAACCTAACCTAAAACCTATCCTAAACCTAACCTAACCTAACCTAAACTCCAACCTAAACACAACCTAAACCTAACTCTAAACCTAACCTAAAACCTATCCTAAACCTAACCTAAACTCTAACCTAACCTAACCTAAACCTAACCTAAACCTAACCTAACCTAAACCTAACCTAAACCTAACCTAAACCTAACCTAACCTAAACTCCAACCTAAACACAACCTAAACCTAACCTAACCTAAACCTAACCTAAGCCTAACCTAAACCTAACCTAAACCTAACCTAAACACAACCTAAACCTAACCTAAACCTAACCTAAACCTAACCTAAGCCTAACCTAAACCTAACCCAAACCTTACGTCATTAAAAGAGTTAAGGGATGGCATAAAATTACTTAATATATTTAGGTAAATCATCCCCCAGAGTCGTACATAGACACGGCAAAATAAAAAATAAATAAAGATGAAAATTACAAAAGGAGTTGCCAGTTGAAAAAGATCACGAGACAGATTTATATGAAGGAAATGATATCACGTCTTTAAAATTGAAGTACACTTAGTGAATATGCATTTGAAATATTAAAAAGTCATTTTATACGAAAATGTTGGCAAAGTTTCAGTCCTTCGCATTTTTGTATTTATTTCATGGAGCACGTGCAGAATGAAATATGAAAACAGCACATAGATACCTATTAAAAATGAATTACCAATTTTTCAGCCTAGGTTTAGCTGGCAGGGTCGAAGCACTCGCTTTTAAAACATGTTAAGCGACTAAACCGTATTCGATCCTCGGTGGTACCCCAATGAAAATATTAATTGCAAATTTTAGTCCTGATTTACTACCTGCGCGGTGAAGAAAAACGTCGTGAAGATACCTACATGTCCAAGGAATAAATCGCTTTAAAATATTTTGAAGGCTTGTGAAGCCGCATGGATCGATCGTGCTCTAACATATTCAATAGATAGGAGGCCACAGTAGGATTTATATTATCTTTTATTTTTTTAATTTGTTAAGTTGAGTTGTATTATAATTATTAATAAATAAATCGGAAAAACAATAATAAATTTTATATCAAAATTATTTACAATAAAGATACTTTTATATACAAGGTATATAGATATCTAGATGGATTTGCGTTATCTAAGGATTCTGGTCCTTTTATATTTACCTCGAATACATAGGTATTTTAGGTGTACTAGTCGATTTTAAATGTTGTCATTTTCGGCTTTTGTAAAGCACACCAGCAAAACGTTCCTTTTTTATTCCGATATTTTCGTAGACCAAAACTTATATTGGCTTCTACCATAAATGCAAGTTATTACATGTACTACTGTATCTAATATACTCTATCGTTATTACTCTTCTACGGATAGATATAAGGCTTTTTATTAGTAAAGGGGTCTTTCGTTTCTCGAACTCTACAACTCCTGTGACAACTGCACTATATCTACTACACTATCCCGGTATACTGTGGTTTCCTCGTCACTCTGATTAACTAGTCTATTCTAGTCTTTATTTATCACTGCTCAACCTTGATTATTAAAATATGAATCAAATTGGAAATAATGAGGTACTAATCAAATAACTTTGAATGTCATGATTGCGGAAATATTGGTCAGTGGAATAAATGGTCTCTTACGTTTTCTTATACGAGAAATATTCTTTTTTTTATTCCACAGAGTAACAAATGACCACACTGTTTATTTGATAGCAAGTGATTCCTGCAGCCCATGACATCTACATTCATCCTTGACAAGGACTCATAATGCAAATGCATTATGACCCTTGTGAACTGAGATGGAATGCCTCGTTTTTACTAATTAAGGTCTCCGGATCCCTTCACTCGCCAGATGAAACAGAGCAGCATTATGCTGCTTTTTTACGCTAGTATTCTATGAGGGCGTGGTCCTACCCCGTTCAATTTGACTAATTTATTCTGCTGCTAGATTTTTCCCAATAGCAATATTTTTCTTCAACTGTTTGTGCTAGTTTCAAAATGCACTCTTGACGCCAAATTTGTTGAGTTAAAACAACACAAATATCGTAAAAACCTCCCCGAGCTTTTAGTTTAATACTATCCCATTAACAAAGTTTGGAAAAATATATACATGTTTCAGATTACATTTTCTTAACACATTTGTAAAAAAGGATAAATCTTTACTATCCTTGGGCAGAAATACCATTTGGCAAAAGTACATCGCTCTACACATCAATTTGGAAGTAGTAAAGTAATTAAATATAAAACAAAAGAAAAGCAAAGGCAATAAGAGAGAGAGAAAGAGGAAAACTCTTTTATTCTCTTTGTAATCTACCAAATACCTACTTCCAGTTCATTTTCAAGCTTTCCACAAGCTTCTGCGTAGCAATGTCTAAACTAACGTCTTTAATTTCATAACATCAATCCTTTAGCTACACTAACACAACATGCACACATATGAAATTATTTCATTTTTATTTATTTCCTGAATACTTCTTCAAAATTTCAGATAATTCAGACATCTGTCTAGTAGTGGGTGAAGATCAAATTATTCATACATGATCGTGATGATGTCCACCTGGTCGATTGCGACCACCGTGATATCTTCTGGTTATTTCTAAATGACATCAACTGGGCAAATATTTTACAGTACTGTAAGCATTTGCACAACACATAGGCACTCACTCGTTGTTCCCTTCCCTATTCCGATGTAACGCATGCGCAATAAAATCGGAGGAAGGTTCAGATGCAGTATCAGGGACACGGAACATACTACGTATACCACATCCAGACCCAAATACTGATGCAAAAATGTTGGTCCTCGGCTGAGTATCGAATCCAGGAGCCGCGACTCAGCAGCCGGTACTCTAAACACTATACCACGCGGCCGTCATAATCAGACACACACACATACATACATATAGGTATGTTTTGTTTTTCTTTTCGAAAAATATAACAAGAAACTTAATTCAAGTTTACCGTGGTATTTATATTGCCGACGAACTTGTGTCACATATATTGTAGGATAGAGAAGTTAGGATCATTATACTCGTAAGCTTAAAGCTTAGTGTAATGACTTTTGAAAACAAACTAATTAATCTTCATTGAGAGCTTAGAGCATGTTTGATTACTGTTTTATTGCGTTTAGTATAGATGGTCTTTAGATAACAATAAATACTTACGTGCTTTGTGCAATATATTGTCGTGGTCGGGGATCATGAGTTGATTTATAATACTATAGGCTGGAATGTTTGTTGAAAACGTTCATTTATTTTCTAAGGGTGACAAACTAACATACAGTTCACCTTACGGCTTCATGACTACGGCCAATAAACATCTTCATCATTTTAACAAAAGTCTAGATGGGTGAGTATTGACTGACGGCAGTCTCAATAATCTAAATCTCTACTTAATGAGCCTCATAATTTTTGAATTAGCCACACAAAACAATTGGTTCCGTTTCACGTTTATTTACCGAAAGAGCACTATAATATATGACGGTATTTTTTAATAATCAGAAGAATACTGCCGTGGCTGAAATCGACTCCTTGATATCGGTGAAATAATAAATCCTTTTATTTCCTTAAAAGTTTACACTGTACATTTTGGCTAGCCATAAAGCAATTTGAGTCTAAAACCAATACGTGCCAATCAAAGTGACACTAAGCCATTCGTTTTACATTGTGAAACTGCCCTGGCCGAATTCCATGAGATTTATTTGCACAATATCAATTCGTGGAGAACAACAAACTGAAGTATTTTAGAAGTATTAGAAAGTCTACGAAGATGTTAGGATCTGTTATATAAACCGCGGTAGGGCCGCGATGCAGATAGTTTTTCACTGAAATATGGATAGACTACGACCTTGCATAATACCTCCTAGAAACAGCAGGGTGATGCTTCTGTGTTTCTTGTGATAATTATAGGGGATCCAAGTAATGGTAACTTTGTATTCGAATTCAATCTTCGAGGTTTATCTTTGTTGAGTATAGATGTATCGAATTAATCCTTGGTTCGTCCCTTAATATTATTACTTTTAAGAATTTTTCATGATAATATATTAAATGTATTTTGCAAATATTTTAACAGTTTTTTTCTAGCTGTAGAATCAATGGGTCAGCACGACCGGGGAAGGACCACGCCCACAAATAATACCAGCGTGAAATACGAGCATAACGCTGCTGTGTTTCGTCTGGTGAGTGTAGGGATCTGGAGACTTTAATTCTTGGTGACGAAGCATTCCATCATTTCAGTCCTTAAGAGTGACGATGCATCTAAATTAAGATTCCTTGTCTAGAATGAATGTAGATATTATGGGCCGCAGGAGTCACTTGCCATCAAGTGGACTGTGTGTTCGTTTGTAATTCTCAATGTAATAAAAAAGCTCGGTCAATAAATGTTTTATTTTAGTGCTAATTTGTATCAAAATATGGCAGGCAGCATATATACGGTAATTACCTCCTATAGCAAATTAGTTTTGTTGTAATTTGTATAGCAGGAAATGAAAATACCATATTTTGTAATTCTGCACTAAAAAGATCTCATAAAATAGAATCAAACTAAGCTAGTTAATAAATTACAAAAATGTTTAAAATACATTTGATAGCAGATTGCAGCGTCAGTGCAAAAGCTGAATGTCTACAATAGGGGAGCTCTGGATTCGTGCAGTTTTTTTTACTAAATGAAATAGCTACGAGCACATTTTAAAATACTGAGCAACTGGCAAAATCCAGTGCAATATAAAAATTCCTGACATTGCTTGATAGAGGAAATTCAAATGTCCCACGGAGACCAGACTTAGAAAAAATACAAATGACGTTAAAATGAAAAGAGACCAGGTTTCATTTGTGCCTCACTATTCTAAAACTGATCACACCGGATAAATTCTTCCCATAAAAATAAGGCCCACGCGCGATCAACTGATAGCTCACAAATAACTTATGGTTACTTTTTTCATTCAAGATATATATAAGTATATATTAATTATGTCTTACACAAATTTACAGTGGGAATTCCAATTTGCAAAGGTTCTTGTGAGCACTTCAATCGGCACGTGAATATGAGAGGGTATAATTTGTCCATTTTTGATTGCGTTAAAACGTTGGAATACTTAAACTAGTTAAATGTAATCCGTGAGAAGGGCTCTGGTATGGCACAAAATATTTATATTTAATTTTTTTTTTATTATGGGACTCTCTAATTACCTACTTATATTATATATTAATACTACTATGCTACTGCACCGCTTGTACAAAGGTGTTCTAATAACATTGTTACCAGCACATTCTACCTCTAGTTCTCAGTCAATACATATCAATAGCATTTATTGATTAAAATTTAAATATCAATTTATTAAGTAATATCAATCTTTTATCTTTGTGATAACAAGGTAATTTATTATATATTTTTATTGACATATCAGATATATTCTTATTAGCAACATTTAATTAGTACGCTGGTACGTTTAACCTATATTTGTATGCGTTTACATGAATACACATCAATGTTACGTTTAAGCAAATGTAGGTGCTTATGTACAAAGAGATAGATTCCATTTTCAAATGAAGGCAGAGGGGAAATTGTGTTGCCAGCTTTCTTATGTTAAATGAAAAACATTGATTGGTATTTTATTTGCCACTTTTAATTAAAAGATCCTAATTCTTTTTACTATTGGAAATCTAGGCATGTGAACTGTGCAGGCATCTTGATATTACATTGCTTCTTGTACGTTTCCTACGTCTTGGAATGCTACGCTCGCAGCAAATATATTTTAGTGCATCCAACGTATTGATTATTGGCTTTGTTTCACATTCCACTTATAAATTAATAAATAATAAAGCGTTAGATTTATTGAATTATCATTTTTAAAATACCAACCAGTATAGGCACTATCTACTTTTATTACATTCTAAATATATCTTAGAGCGAAGGGGACCGCTTACATACTAACGTATCACTAGATTAATTCTTTACTAATTCTTTGAAAATTAAATGGTGGAATTGTAGCTCACATTGCACCTCATTATGATGCAAAATATTGTTAAGGGTGGATGTCGCCAATAATCACTTATTATTGAGGGAATTATGTTGTCGTTATTTAAGATAATTAAATTGCTTAAAGAATCCTTACCGAGCTGCTAGTTGATTATAAAACAATGTCGCTGTACTTTCCACAATATAATTAGAAAAGAATAATAACGTTGTTGAAAGAGTATAGGAATAAGGTTTTGATAGATCCCCTTTGAATACCCCGCTCCATACAAAACGTTCGTTGCAGACTTTCAAGTAACCGTCGCGAATATAATAGATCGAAATTTATCGCAGATGGACAGCGTCAAAGATGTTCATAAGATGGAATGTAAATGAAAAATTAAGGTAACATTTTATAGTATACAAAACCCATGACTTACTATGAATGGGCTGGCTTTATCTCGCCTTCTCGGAATACTTACTTAAAATCTTAGTGATGCTGTGCTTCGTTAAGTTGAAAAAAAAACGTCGACTAGTTACGGGAAAAAAAGCAATGCCATTTGCACACTGCGCATGACTTGATGAGGCTTACATCTTGACGTCTTATCTAAGATGGAGGAAGGTGTCATGATCCTCCAGAGTTTATAAGCTAAACTAGGTGCTCAATTATTGTTTTAATCAACTATCAGCTTTAAAAAAACTTTTATTTTCGAAAGGATGTCACTTTTGGTTTTGCTTTATCACAAGTTACCTCGATGCTATGTATAACATAAACTATAAAGTGTCTAGTTTATATTACATATACAGACATTTTGTAAAATTTCGTTTAGTATATCTTATAATTTTAGCATCAGAAGTCTAACGGCCTAGGTTGCTTCTGCGAACCTTTAAGTCATTGGTTCGAGTCCACCATTCGTATTGTTATGAATCGTCTAGATTTCTTCTCCTTTTTTTTTGAGTTAGAAATTTCTTAGAATGACGTATAATATATAGCATATATGTTTTCGTACAGATATACAAATAAGCAGACTACTATTTAAGTAAAGTTTTAGCTTGCATATATCTATTCCAATGATGGAAATAGGTTTTTCTTCACCGCTGGGCACGTGGTAAATCAGTACTTAAAAGAATTTTAACAACTCTAATCGGTGCCAACGCCGGGGATCGAACTCGGTTTGCTCGAATACCGTGACATTAAATATAGTAAATTTAAGCTTGTGTATTTGTGGTTTAAATTTAGTGATTCATTTTTTTATGCGACATGTGTTTTTTCTTTGACATCCTTCTGTTAACAAAATGGAAAACTTGACGTAGCGCATTATTTACGAATGTGAGTTCCACCGTGGCACCAGGTCTGCAGAAACAGCTCGAAGAATACGTTTTGGTTCCAACGTTATCGTTCTGGAGATTTTGAGCCCCAAAACAAACTTCGGGGACGGCCGGAGACCCAAGTTGACAATGAGGAATTAAAGGTGATCGAGGAAGCAGATACATCGCAAACCACGTCAGAGTTGGCGGTAGGCTTCGGTGTGAGTGACTAAATAATTTAAATTATTTGAAACAAATTTGTTAAGCAAAAAGTTCCATAAATGTGTACCGCATGACAATCGAAAAATCGAAAACGATCATCACAGTGTTTGAACACAGAAGAACGGGCAAAATACTATTCCAAGTGAAAGTTGACATAGAAAAAGGTACTGGTGAGTATTCGGACGAACAGTGTCGCTGTCATACACTACAGCATCCTAAGATCTGGCCAAAAGATTACGGCCAATTTGTATTGTCAACAATTGCAAATCATGATGGAAAAGCTAACCGTTAAACAACCGAGACTGGTCAATTGCTCTAGCCCACTGCTGCTTCATGACAACGCCACACTTCACGACAGTCGGTCGCTAAATTAGAGGAGCTGCGATTGAAATGTCTCCGACACTCACCATACTCTTCGGGTCTTGCTATGATTACCACTTTTTTCGGAATTAACCAATTTTCTGCAAATTAATTCCGATGAGCAGCCGTTTTCAACGAATTTATTGATTCTCGCTTCCAAATTTTTTTAACAATGGAATCAATGAACTACTTATTAAATGGCGAAGGTACACAGATAATAATGCTATATACCTAGTTCGATGGTTCAAATATATAATTTCATCAAAACGGTTTTTACTGTTTCCATATAATAGGCTAATTTCATATGTAAAGACCTAATAATATAACAGTGAAATAGTTTTTTTATTATTCATTATTATTTATGATATATTAATATTAAACTTTAATTTCAATATTATATTTAAGAAAGGTCAATTGCCTAATGACTTTTGGCATGGTTAACGAAACTTACTGTCGTACGTTCAAATCCGCCATTCGACCATTGTCATGAACCGTTTCCTAGCACAAGCATTTCCAGCTTAGTTGGAGTGGTTAACCGGAATATTAGCATTGTTAATAGCACTGCTAGAATTCCTTTTTTTTAATATTAAATAATCCTCCACTTTCAATCTCTAAACAACAAAATTGATTCCATTATAATGAGAAGAAAACTTTACAAGCACTCGGAGCGTGTCAGGAAGCATTCTCGGGAGATAATTTTTTAATCGAATTCTAAAGTTGTTACTTACGCTATAAGCGCTCAAGCTAAGAAAGGAATTGTACAGTGGTAGGTAAACGTTAAAGTTTGCTCGTCGACCGGGGAAAGACCACGCTCTCATAGAATGCTGTTTGTGTTTCGCTTGGTAAGGTCTATAGACCCTTATTACAAATTACTAGGCGTTCAACCTTAGTCCTCATGGGCGAAAACGCATCTGCCATTATGATTCCTTATCGAGAATGAAAGTGCATGTCGAGGGCCGCGTGAATATCTTACCGTCAAGTAAATTGACACACATATATATATATTTTATAAATAAATATTAATTATAGAAAGACCAACAATTTTTATAATATTTTTTGAATTAATATATACATTATCAGTCATATATGATAGACAGATATGAGGACATATGCAAGTCTGCGGGAAGTCGATGGCGGCACTTGAATTGCGATGGGCTGAAATGATATTGATAAATGTCATCAACAGTATAAAGTTTCATATATATAATGTATGTTATGTCACCGGGAACAGATCAAGGTCAATCAATGTCTCTAAGCCCTTCACTATATCCATTATCACAAACCCTAAGTTAATACATACGAGACCATTACATGAATTTTTGAACAATTCCTCGTCTTACACGCCCTTTCAGAATTCCAGCGTAAAGTAGCAGCATAATGCTGCTGTGTTTCGACAGATAAGTGTAGACCTTTATCATTAGTGACAACGCATTCCATCTCAGTCCTCGAAGGTCTATAGGTCAAGGAATAACAACGCATCTGGATTATGATTCCTTGTCAAGGATGAATGTAGATGTCTTGGCCCGCAGGAGTCACTTACCATCAGGTGAACTGTGTGCTCGTTTGTTACTCTCAATGTAATAAAAAAAAGATACACAAAGGCCAAACTTGCAATGCCACAAGCATTCTCTACCAATCAACCCAAGGTGTGATGAGATATTGTGATAGGTGTAGCAATAAACTAATTAATAAAAATAAAATAATGAAAATAACTAATATACAAATAAAGAATAATACATACATATATAGATATGAAATATATAATATAGGTATAAATATATAATACATATATAAATACAATAAACATACAAAATATTTATGTAATATAAATAATGATAGGTATATTTATATTTATATTTTTAGAAATATATCTATTCTTAGGAATTCACGCAGCCATACAGTTCTCTTAGTAAATAAATTGTAACGTTAATAAAATTTGTTCAACGAAATTAGTAAGGCGACCGACGTTGGGTTCCCATCAATTTCCTATAATTATTGGACGGGGAATAGCTAATTAAGTTTACTTGCAACCCCGCAAGTCGTGACAATCTCATTTGCGCTTCGAATTCCCAGAGAAGCGGACGTGTAGGCATTTTTAGTTTTGTAAAATTATTATTCATATAAGAGTATTACAATTTTTAATGCTAAGGTTGTCCTTTATTTTCAATCTTATAAACTTGTACAGTAGAGGCTCAGCAGTGAGCTTAGAGCTTAAAGCTATCCTCAATAATATTTTAATTATTATATTATAATTAATGTTTTGTTACGGCAGTTGATACAATTTTCCACATCAACGAAATATATGGCATATGTATATGACAAGCTCAAAAAACAAAACAATTGCTACTCATTAATATTTATTTACAATACTTTATCCTTTCTTTTCTTTTTTTATTGTAATAAGTGTAACAATGAGAACATTTTTAAAATTAAGATAAGTTATTGCCCTCTCGGCCGCCCTCGAGTCAGGCCTTCGCGTGATTCTACCTCGGCTTGGACCGTTACCCTTCAGCCTCTCAGGAACCCTTATGCTGTTTACCCCACAATGTAGGTTTGGCTGAGTGCCGTAAGCGCTCAGCCACCTTTCAACCCAGTGAAGCTGTAATAGCCCTCGCGCTAACAATGGCCATCAGCCATAAAAAGGTAATTCCTGGCCTTTAACACGTTTATGGATAAAGAATGATAATTCAGATACTTTGTCACCCCTGAGTACAAAGATGGAATACCCCGTTGCTAGTAAGAAAGGTCTAAATAATCGAACACATGTTTTGTTTCTTAAATATTATCAGTGGAAGTTTATGGACGCAAAAAAGAAATTGCATCTAAAAGTGGACACCCCTACGCTAAAGTTAATCAACCCCACTACTCTGTTCACCGCTAGTGTGACTTTTTATAGAAGGGTTGCAAACGAGTAAGTATCATCATCCAAGAAAGTAACATCCGCTACACCAGAGTAGTTGCAAGTGCGATATCAGCCTTAAAGAAAAGTGAAGCCTCATTTCTTAAAGATTCATAAGTAAAAATAATGTAATAAAATAAGTGACATGCCAGCAAGCAGCTCTCCCGGTAGTAAGTAATGACCGCCACCCATGGACATACGCAGATGTGCTGCCGGCATTAGATTAAGCTTGTTAAGTCGTAACTGTTTGGAATTACCGCAGCTGATAGCCGATTCCAGAGACAAGTTGTATAGCAGAAAAGGTAGTGTAAGGCATACGTTCGCTGAGTGCCCACCGTCAAGATGGTCGCGATGAAATGCCGCCCTCTAAATATTATGTCTAATATATATTTTTTTTTAAATATAAATATTAACTATAAAGAGAAGCTATTTAAAAAATAAAAATATATTATACCGCCAACCACTAAGCGAGGCACGTGGTAAAATGACTATTAATAATTTCATATTTTTTTTATTAGTTCATTTAATTATGTAACCATTACAAATGTTCCCGTTCTTTCAACATTCTTGCTAAGCTAAAAAGAACTCTGTATATATAAATATATATATATATATATATATATATATATATATATTTATATATATAGGTATATTCGTATATCGCAGTTTAGGAGAACCCCCACTAGATGGAGCGATAATCTATGCAAGTTTGCAGGCTTTCGACGGACGTAGGAGCCTCTGGTTCGTGCTTTGTGGCAATCCATAGAGGAGGCCTAAGTTTAGCAGGCGATAAATAAATAAATAGCAGTTTATTCGTATTAAAACCAACAAAACATTATTACATCCATTTTTGAGAAATCCTTTTATGTAATTTTTACTTGTGCCAGAATAGCCATTGTTGTTTTGTAAATAAACATAATTATACTATACGCTATATTATGAGATACACAATTAATATTAAATTAAATACACAATTAAAATTAATAGACAATTAATATTAAAACTTTTATTAAAGGTTTAGGTAATTATTAGAATTATTACGAACAAGAAATTTACGTATGTAGTATGTATTTATAACAGTGACTCGACCATACTTGTGTTTAGTAAGCCATTCAGTTAAAATAATAATCTTACGTGACAGTGATAGTCGACAAATATTTAACTTTTTATTTAATTTATTGTATAAGTAACCAGACTGTTGTTAAATTGATGCTAAGCAAAATTTATTCTAACAACCCCGATGTCATTAACTGGCCTCCTCGGATTACTACTAGAGTTCGATGACACACTCTTATGTTTTTCTAGTATTACCTGCAATATAAATAATTTTCTAACACTCATAAACTTATCAATAGAATACAATCCTTTTGTAGCAAACCTATAAGGCTTATTATATAGTACTTTTATTATTAATCTTTGAATCCTTTCTAATTCTAGGAATTTAATTTTAAACACCCCAACAAGCTGGAATACAATATGTTAAAATAGATTTAGCGTAAGTATTGTAAACCTGTTTTAAAATTTTAGTTGTTGCCACATCTCTAAGTGCCATAAAAATCCAATTAAATTTTCTCAATCTACTGATAGTTACTTCAATATGTGAATGCCACGAGAGCCTTTCATCAATTATGATTCCTAAGTAGTGCAAGATACCCTCTCAATTCTAAGACATGAGCATATATCTTGTATATCGCAATTATATATTTTAAGGTTGAACGGTGTGGTTGAACGTTTATTTATTTAAAAGCATATGTAGTTTGTTTTTGTGGTATTAAGTAGTAAGTGTAAGTGGATTTAATTTCAGTCAAGAAGCAACTTTAGCCAAACTCGTTTCTGCGGTGTTGCGTACTTCTTCCCACGATTTCCTCGGAAACACAACGGCGATGATCCGCATACGAATATATGTTTCTTTTATCTGTTTTGTTGTTACATAGATCATTGATATATATATAAAGAATAAAGTAGATGATGATATATATACATTTAAATATGTATTACATTTCGCCTCATTACTTTGTAAAGACGTGAGAGCTCTATTAAAATTTTATGTATATTTTGCTTCAATAACGACACATACAGTATATATAGAAGACTGCAGCGGTTTCACATTATCATAACAATGAACTCACTCATAAAATTCTTGTAAGGACTTGCTATGATGTTAGTGATGTCTGGCAACGCCTCATTAGGGTTGACTGCAAACGAGAGCAGAGTTCAGTATGATTAAATTTGTTAAATGGACAAATTTTAGTACAGGTATTTATAAGACATAATAATTCCATTAATTCAGCACAGTCGTGCACTCTAGAGAGTACTGGTGCAATAAAATAAATAGTTTCTTTGAAAAGGAAGAAAACAAACTAGTATCTAAGAAACCGGCCGCAAGCTTTATTCGAATAGACTTTTATATACTAAGTACGTATAATAAAATCAATTTTTTTTTTGTTTGTTTGTGCATTGGTTTTTTTTATACTTGAGCTTGAGAAAGGTGTAGGCTCTTTTACTGAAGGTCCCTATGTCGTATCGGTGCGGAAACATCCTTGGCGACAGCTGACCCCACAAAGTAGCTGTACGGGGTAAAAAACGTTTGTAACAGCAATAAAAATTTCATTGGTGCCGCGGATCGAATTTGATCGCACCATAAAATTAAATGACAACGTCCATACACAAAGCTACCATGGTTAATATAAAATATAAAAGAAGATTAAGAAAATAGAGAGAAACTAAAATGTTAGTAAGGGACGGATTAAAGATTTAAATAACAAAACCGAGTTTGAAGAATTAATACAAGTTAATTACATTCCATCAAAATATTCCTTAATTTATATGAGATGAAAATACCCTTGCGACTATAAAAATCCTTATATTTTAATGGACTAAATTCCTTAATAAGTAATTAAAAATCCCAGAAGAAGGATAATTATATAAAAAATATAAAAAGTAATGAGGCAATTTTATAAACCAATTATTACAATTTTACACGACAATTTAAGTGCATACCGGACAACGCATGTGCATTATGATTCCTTGTCAAAGATGAACGTAGACGTTATGGGCGCAGGAATCACTTACAATTAGGTGAACTGTGTGCTTGTTCGTTACTCTCAATATAATAAAAAAGAAACTATACATTGCATCCTGATAGCTCGCCCGGTGCCAACACTAATGAAATTGTTAAGTGCAATTTTAAACAAATAACACGTGCTCTACGTTAAAGGAAAACAACGTGTGCATACCTATGTATACATATGAAATAATTTTTCAAAGTCTTTGAAGTCCGCCAATCCGCAGTGAAGTCGCATTACGGACTATGATCTAATACTTTACTTGAGTCTTTATTTTAACATATGTCCTGATATGGTTTTTCCTGTAAGCTATTCTTGAAGTTCTTGAGTGGCAACCTAGCAATATATGGCGACAGCCAGTGTCGCAATATATGGAGCGGTCTATGCTTGGTGTTTCGTGACTGACGTATCTTTGAATACTATTTAGCTTAAGTAGCAATGGAATGGCCATATAGCTCGTAGAACCGATAACCGATGGGGAAGAAAGGTTCTCGAGTAGCAACCTCGTATCGGCCATCGCAGCGTAGGACCACCCTCGACTAGATGGAGCGACATATGCAAGTTTGCGGGAAGTGGCTCAGTATCGTGCTATGTGGCACTCTATGGTGTATGTGTATGTTCAAGAACAGACTATGGATAGGCTGTGATGATGATGATAATGTATTCTTAACGAGTTCAATAAATATAGAGATACAAATTGTATACAGTTACTTCAAAGTGGCTACACGCGAAATTTCCTGCCACCCACAACTACTCTATGGAATCAGCTATCACCGGCGCTGTTGTCCGAACCAATACGACTTAGGGACCTTGAAGTAAAGAGCCTACAACTTTGTTAAAGGCTGGCAACACATTTGCGTTTTCTCTGCGGTTGCTGGTGTTCATAGGTGACGGTGATCACTTACCAATGGGTGGGCTGCTTGTCCGTTCAATTCCAAGAGTGTAAACAGACTTTAGGAACAATCTGTCTTTTAAACTCGAAGTTCCAAACAAAAGTACTAAGTATCAAGTACTAATGACATTACTACGGCAGTGGTAAGCAACACGAAAGCTTGACTCCCTTCCGTTAACTTACACAGGAAATCAGAAAAGTTACTTTCCGGTCTCACTAAGTTGATAACAACTAAGTAAATGAATTACGAATAAGTTTTTTTTGTTTTTTATAACGAGCACATAGTACACCCTCAAAAAATGATCAAAGGATTTACATGCTATGTTTCTGAGGACTAAGGTGGAATGCCTCGTTATCTAATTAGTTCTTAAACTCACCATACGAAACACAGTAGCGTTATTCATGAATGTCACGCTGGCGCCCAAATGAGTTGGGCGCCAATCACATAATATTAGCGAAAAAAAATTGTAACTTAGTGTTCATACACATCTGTATATTAATCCAGCTACAAAGATACAAATTAGTGTTTATAAGCAAAGCAACCTTAAGGTTTAGTTTCAACTTACGTAAGCACGATTATTTCATTTCCTTCTATCGTCCACAACTCAAGTGGGTCTCTATTCGACGAAAGCGTAGCTATAGAATTTCGCTTGTTCTCTATTCTATATTACATGGTCCAAATTATCCATCTCATCTTAAAGATGACTTCCAATTTCTACATTCTTGAATGAGAATTAGTGTCCCATATACAGGCTATACTCCTTTGGAAGTCCCTAGACGGATGATGTCAAAAATGCATCCGGTATAGTTTCTTTCAAAGCTCTAATTCGACAACATTATTGGAAGGCAAATAACATCTTATAAATATATATTATATTTTCTCATAGTATTTGGGTGTAGGCATATATATATATATATATGTAAATGACGTCACAATCAATAATAATACAATATAGAGATTAAACAATTTAATAGTGATTAAAGTCTAAACGAAAGACAACTACACAATATAATAAAATTAAAATTAAACTTTTAAAAATTCAGGTTAAAATGAACAATAAAAGAAGTAAAATTTATAAACAGCAGCCACTAAGCTGTCGCTTGGAATTCTTTCAGCACCTTATGCTTAAAATTACCGATTGAATCGTTTAATTATATATGCATACCAATATTTTCCCTCATTCTCCCAGGGTTGACTAGCAGAGAATGCAACTAGGTATTAAGTCCACACTTGAAACTTCAAAAAGAATAAATAAATAAACATACACTTCTTTAGTAGAATTTTGGTCACGTCAAAAATTAAACCTGTGTAAATATTCGTAGAGATAGTTCAATCTAATTTATTTCAGTATTTGTTTAAACGTTACGTCCGTGACGGTAAATATGTCATGAAATCGGACCGATCCCTTGCTTGTATAGGATGGAAAAGTCTAGCAATTTACGACAAAGCATTTGTAATAAGAAAATATCATCTGATCTCTGAGAACCAACAAATCCCCTTATAAGCTGGCGCGAGGTCATATCAAAGCCTTCACTTGGCATCTACAAAATCAGACATCTCCTGTGTGCCTTGATGTTAGAGACATTGGCTTGACCATTAAGTTCTTTCCGTTTTCATAATGTTTTTTAAAGTTTATTTCTTAACAACTTTATCCCATCGTTCAATAAGATTTCACTCATCTCATCAATCAGACTCATCGGTAAGAATAATTCGGTTTTGACTCGAAAAATGAATGATCTCATTACTGCGTCAGTATTAATGGAATATATACGTATGCGTGATTTGCAAAACATTTTAAATTGATCAAAAAATGAAAATCCACATACATTAACTCGTACAAAAACAAGACTTAGCATCAGATAGAAGAAAGCATCCCATTTACAATCTTAAATATTTAAACAATTAAAGGACATACTGAACATAAAATTAAAAAAAAAACACGATAAGAACTTAGATAAATAAGTCACTACATACAATAAACAATTGCAGTAAGATTGATAAAACAGTACGGGAAAAGTACAGGAACAGCCTATGCAGGCCTTATTGGCAATTCGACGTATTCCCGTAAGGAGGTGATAGGGTGATAGGTGATTTGTGATAATTTAGTAAAAACAAAAATGGTTCACTTTTGCATAATTTATATGGGGGTTCCATATGTATAATGCAAAAGTGAACCATTTTTGAGTTATCATGTGTTTTAGCTTTTTTTCAAAATAAGTCAAAAATTCAACATCAAAAATTTATTAAAACAAAAGTATCACCACCATGTATATACTATCACCCTGTATATAAATTCTCTAACACTCTCTTTAGATTGAGCACCACCAGCTCCATTACGGACTTCACATGTCTTCGAAATATATTTTTTATTTTCTCTTTCTCCAATTTCCCTTCAACAAGTACAACAATAAATCTGTCGACTTTTAGCCAGTATATATGCATATTTAAATGTTATTAAAATATTCAATAACGCATGAGAAAAAATCCTATTAATATATTTGCATATATGCTCATATATTAATAGGACATTATAACAATGTCGAGAACAAATAATGTCCACAAAATATTAACTTTTAACTTTTGTCTTAGTTTAAGCCACAGTTACTCTACTTGCAAATGGCAGGGATCTTTTGTTTCTGTTCATCCAATACAGGAGAGGAGCATAGCATGATAAACAATACGTCCAGAACGTAACAGATACGCAATACTCCCATTTTCAGTTTTTTTTTTCTATGCGCCGTAAGAACGTACTATCCACACACGTTGAAAGCATTTTTCGATATTCCTCTTACATAAAAACACAGATCAGAACCCAACAGAGGTAGAGACACATTGCAGCAAATTTCTACATGAACGGGTTAGCTTGTAGAGAAGTACCACGCACAGAAAACTGTAGGAATTCGGAAACTCGCTCTGGCGATGAAATGGTGAGAACTGTATATTGAAAAATATATGACTTTTACAGATAATAAAGGCATACTCTTAAGTAAGTCTAAGATGTTCTTTGATGATCCATCATATTATCATCATCCATCCGAATTTCATCTCGCGATTAACATCTCATTATGTACACGTTATAATTCTAATGCCAAGCGTCAATAGTGTAATGGTGTAGGATACGGATTGCGAAACTTAAGGTGGGAGATTCCAATCCGTTATCCAACTATCGTCGTCAACCATCTCCTAGCACAATATCTCAGCGTATATAGCAGGAGTGTTAACGGGAATGTTAGTCATGTTAATAGCATAGACAGCATTTTTTTTTCGTAAAAGTACAAGATTTACTGTGTACTCCTCCATTACTTCGATTTCTCACATTAAACGAACACGTCATTACTTTTTCTAGTGGAAGAGCTTTTACATATTTCTAGCTACGGCATGAATAGGTCGGCTAGACCGAGGAAGTATCATCTTGCAGAATACAATAGCAACCTAACGCTGCTGTGTTTGGACTAGTGAGTGTAAGGATCCGGAGACCTTTATTGCTGTCTACCGTGACAATACATCTGCAAGGAATCCTAATTCCTTAACGAGGATGAATGTAGATGTCATGGGCCGCAAGAGTCACACGCCATCAGGAGAACTGTATGCTTATTTGTCACACTCAATATAATAAAATATAGTCATATCTTATATATAATGAAAATGTAACATGATTTTAAATTAAATGCTTTTGTTAAAATTATTTCGTTCTTTATTGTATCCTCAATTGCGAACGTCATTCTTGACTTCATTTCCGGTACCACCGTAGCGGGTAGTTGTGACTGACCGGAATTCAGCATCGCTCAAAGCGAAGTGACAACATTGTTGACGTTTCTGTAAGAATTTTGAACGCCTATGTCTACGTATATTATTATCATAATAATAATATATTTTTTTTAAGTTCCATTGTTTCATAGTGAAACATAAATCTTTGTTTCTTATTTATTTTACGTTATGTTTTCTTTTATCATTTTTATGTTAAATAAATTTTCAGACAGTGCTCTAATAAATGGATAGTCAAATATATATTTCAATTGTTGAAATGTTTAATATTAACGAAATTTTAGGTATAAAAGTAATGAATGAAAGTAACGAAAATATTCGAACAAAATTTTCGTTAATTTTTTTTTTTTTTAATTTTAGAATCGACATTTGTAAATTTATTCATTTTTATTAAAATATACTCGTATGAGAGATATTTTATTTGAACATTTTCTTCATATAAAATTAAATAAATTAGTTACCACTTAAATCTTTTAATTTTATGTTTGCGTTGTGGCTGTGGCAGTCGCGGTTTCAATCCCAACCAAGCCTAAGTAAAGTATAGTAGCAACCTACCTAAATAAATCCCGCTGTTGGGCATAAGCCGTCTCTCTAGTGGTGTGACCATCTCGGCCCCACTGCGGATTGACAGTCTTCACATATTATTGTTTTTTTTTCTCAGACATGTAAGATTCCTCACGATGTTTTCCTTCACCGCCGAGCACGTGGTAAATCAAACTTCGATTGCCAATTTCATTGATGTTGGCACCCGGTTTCGAACTCGGGGTATGCTCACGTATCGTTTTAGTGCAATAATGCAGGGATATGAAACATTAACGCATTATTAAAGTTCAATTGGACGCAAAAGGTGACCAATGATAAAAAATCCTCGTGGTCAATCATCAACCAAATGACACCATCTGCGCGGGACATATTATAGTGCCGTACGTCTTTACGCGAACACAAGGGCACCCCCTCGCCATTGTCTTCCCCTGATCCAATATGAGCAACAAGATCGGAGGATGCTTCAGATGTAGTTTTAAAGACATAGGATATTCAACACACCTAGACACGAAAACCAACAATCAGTGATACACAAATATTGTGCCTCGGATGGGAGTCGAACATAGGGCCTACGACTAAATAGCCAGATGCTTTAACTACTACACCACGCGGCCTACAAATGAATAAGTTTTCGCGAGAAGCCAGGCAAAAACAAAAAACTACTGTCTATTAATATGGATAGATAGCAATTTTTCTAGATTATTATAGAACTAGATTCAAGTTGCAGCGTAATGAGACCTTCTAGACCGGGGGAAAACCGTCCCCTCACAGAATATCAACGTAAAATAACTATTTTTTGAAACGTATTTTATACCTCTTGGTTTAAGATTCTACACTGCTGTTCTACGAGGACGGTGCTTCGGGACCTCAGCTTACATGGAACTGGACCAGGTAAGACCACTTACAATGACATATAACGTTTATAACTTTTGTGCACATTGTAGTGTTTTGTCAAGACAATAATATTGCAACCAAAAATATCTACAATAAACAAACGAGCAAAGAATAGTAATACATTTCTACTTTCATTTAGCAATAACTCCTGAGATCATGAGTGCGACAGCCGTCTTGTACAATATAACGTCTCCATCAACTTGACTAGACCTTGAGAGTGAATAGATGATGAATCGATTGTAATTACTCGTCATACAAGGCCATTCTCGAGGACAGCATTTGTACAATACAATTAGATTTCTTTGAGGGCTTCTTATAATTTATTATTTTTATAATATTTGGTTTACAAATGAGCTAACCGTTCTGGATGATTGTAGCCCAACTCACATAATCTCAATCAAACATCTTCATGAATCCAACTTAGATTCAATATGCACAGTGATCATCCCTGGAAACTGAATGTCTCGTAACTTGTAATTGGATCCCCGAATCCCCACAGCCACTACATAACTCAGCAGTGTTATTGCTAAAATTGGTATTCTATGGGCAGGACATACCCGATGAAACAGACCCATTCATATTTTTATCAGAAACAGTGTGGCTCTGCCACCGTTAAAAAAATTAAGACATCGAAATTGAAAGTAATAAAAGGGTTACAATAATATAAATGAAAAAACAAAAATCATTCTTAATGCTTTCAAAAGTGGAACATCTTGAAGTCTTAGTCTCCAATATAGCCCACCCTGTATTTTTTTTGTTACATTGAGAGTAATAAAAGTCATCCAGAAACTTTGCACTCACCATACGAAACAGCGACATTATGCTGCTGTTTAACGCTGGTATTCTGTGAGGGCGTGATCTTACCCCGGTCGAGCTGACCCATTCCTTCTGCAGCTAGAAAAAAACTGCAGCTCTACCGCTGTCGAACACTGTTACCCTGGAGGGCAAGGCAATATACAACTTGTTAGAGAATCTGATACTCAAAAGATATGAAATCGTAGCCTATATATATATATATATATATATATATATATAATAATATAAATTCGATAGCCGCGTAGTGTAGTGGCTACATTATCTGGCTGCTGGGTCGAAGATCCTCAACCGAGGTATAACATTTGTACATCACAAATTGTTCTATTTCGTTTGGGGTTCTGGTATACTTTTACCTCTGTTGTCGCAAATGCTAAAGACACTTTGCAAATATTTTGTGTAATTAATGTAAGTTGGTCATCATTATTCATTATATTAATTACTATAGTTTATTTTTAATGATAATCGAGTACTCAATTGTAAACCTTGTTAGCATCGATTAATTTGTTAAGTTAAGCTAGTCTTAACTGATCTGACTTAAAGTTCAGATTCTCGTAATTCTGTAGAAGAAAAGGGAAAGTTGACAATTGAGTGCCTTTCTTTGGGTGCACATTTTAAATGGCTTGTAGCGTCTTAATGCTATAAGCTGTTGCAATAATCGCAGATTCACCTGTTAAGCATATAGATTTTACTTAAAACTTCCCAAACATATCCTTCGTACCATCTGAAATAAAGGATTAAAGGATATCAACAAAAGTATGTAATTAACCTCGTAAATCTAATTTACGCACAAGCTAGGTTAAAACCTAGATTAAATAAAAGTTTTCCTTTTGCAATTAATTTACATTAAGAATATATCGAATTAAATAGGTAATTCCTTTCCTTGCATAAAAAGTAAAACCTTTTTTTGTTTAGCCCAAAGAGAAATAAATTTGAAGTTTATTCTCAGCAAAATCCAGACAAATTACATTTATATTTACATAACCATGGCATTAGTATCATTACAACCGTTACAATTTTACTGAGAAGAAAAGAAAGATATATTCCCCTCGATGCGGAATGGTTTTAATTTTAACTTAAATTAAGGTAAAAAAGTTAAGCTTATTTATTATTACTGAACTCCTATGTCTCTCGCTCTCTCCAGGAGAGGAGCCACACTGCAGTTGTTTCTAGCGGTGTGAATGGATCGACTACACCGGGAAAGGATCACGATCTCACAATCAGCGTGTAGGTAACCGGAGACCTTTATTACTGGTGACGAGGTGATATTAGTCCTTAAATAGTTTCCTTGTGCTTCAGGAATTCCTCATCATCAGATGAACTGTATGCTCTTTAGTAATTTCGATACAATAGAAATAATCCTTTGTCTATACAAAAAATATATTCCTTTAAAAGTTAGCTTGTATGTGATAAATAAAAAACTAACTTATTAATGTTTTGAAGGATTAATAGGATCATGTGCCATTGGAATTGCTCACCATCAGGTGAACTGTGCTAGTTTGTCACCCTCAATACAATACAAAAAATACAATGTCATCATCAAAAAATTGTGCAAAATGAGTAAAATAAAATTATTTATGTTCGTTCTTCATAATATACACAGATTTGAATTGAGCGCGAGTTGTTTGACATAATCTGACTTGCAACTTAAAATTTGTACATTAATCTTTGAAAACGGCAAAGTTATTGACGCGGTGACGGTATCTTCATTTATTACTCTCCGCTATGCCAGAAATTCGTAGATATTTGCTTTTTCTGTTCTCGAGTCATCGCCCTTGAACATTCGCAACATCAGAACAGTTGCAAACGCGATGCCTTCCTTTAAGAAAGGTACTTTTCTTGAAGGTTTCTAAGTAGTAAGGGTTCGGTAATAATACCGGCAATGTAAAGCTGATAAAGTGCATAAGATGTATTGATAATTAATGAGGATTACATTTTAAACTGAACTGAAAGTCGTGATGTACGATGTATAGACTAAATCTGCTGCAATCAATCCGAACAACTTCTCAGAACACTCCCCATGGTAAATTCGGTATAATTAATTCTAGTTTCTTTTGTAAACATATCTTTCTTTCCGTATAAATACATTTTTGTATTTCTGAACTTTATACGATTTAGAAATATTTAGTTTATTTCAGTACAGTTTGCTTTTATTTGTCACAGGAATGAGTCAACTTAACCAGAAAAGGACCACGCCCTGACAGAGTACCGAAAATTTTCCACATAACACTGCTGTGTTTCGTCTGGTGATTGTAGGAATCTATAAACCCTGAACACTGGTGACGAGGAGTTCCATTTTGATCCTCGTAGGTGGCAGCACATCTGCATTATAAATCCTTATCAAGGATAAATATGGGTGTGCTCATTTATCACGCCCAATGATATAAATAAAACTCTTTTACGTAATCTCCTTTAGTTATATCTATACATATTTTATTCCACTACAGGAAATAGGAAGGTTATCATTTTAGCAGTCTATATATGTACATTAACATGTTGATCTTTCTCCGTCGAAACTAGTCGAAACTAGCTTCTTATCGTATTTTGATAAAGAATGTGTTGTTACCTTCTTCTCAGACGTATGTATGTATATATACTTGTCGAAATATATACACGCATCTTTTGACATTTCTTGTAAGGTTAGTCGTTAAGAATCTATTTATCTTTTACAAATAATTTTAATCGAAAATTTCTTGGTAGTAAAAATTTCACCTTTCACAAGATACGACAACTTCAAAACAAGCTTTCAGAAAAATAAACTGCATACTACGTTCGAAAATTAGAACTGTTTGTGTCTGGGAAAATCGCCGGCGGAGGAAAGTTGTTATCGAAGGGAGAATAGAGTCCTCTGTTTGAATAAAAATTGCGAGCTATAGTCAACAAAAGGTATTTTTAACAGAATTCAAAAGGACAGAGGAATAAATTTAACCTTTATATATTCAAAATGCGTAATATTTATACATGTTACTCATGCTTTTCAATCAGCTAAGGACCGCAGCACTTACATGGATAGAAGTCACTTACCATGAGATGAATATAAGATTTTTTCAAATATTATATTTAAAAAAAATCTTATATTAACGACCTGAATCAATAGGAGTCATAAATAAATTTGTAAAGTGAGTCATACTAAGACCCGTTAATAGTATAAATGGAAATAGAGGGAAAATTTAGGCATGTATATGTCTGGAGCGAAAACTGAAGGAAAGTTATTCGCGCACTTTCTTTATAAACTGGGCGTCCACATTTCGGTGCCTTAGTTATTAGAGATTTGAAGGATAACATATATTTACCATATATGTTATCCTTCAAATCTCCGTAAGAGGACGTGCCATATATTCTGGGGCCTACCACATAGAGAGTACCAGCGTAAAATATCAGCATAATGCTGCTGTGTTTCGTCTTGTGAGTGTAGGGATCCGGAGACCTTTATTAATGGTGAGGAGGTTTTCCATCTTAACAACGCATCTGCATCATATTTTCTTGTCAAGGATGAATGTAGATGTCATTGTTACCGCGAAACCGCAAACATCGACAACTTCTAAATTTTTGTAACAAAAAAAACCAGTTTACATCTCAACATCATTTAATCCCATTACTAGTCCACTGCTGAACATAGGCTTCGGGGACTAAGATAGACGACAATCCTGACCCACTTGCATCCATCAACCTCCCGTAGATCTTCACAAGTGATCACTCGTGCCGTCTTAGTCTTAGGGGGTCGTATATTCTGACGGCCAATTCGAGGTTACCACTCGAAAACTTTTCACTCTCCTCGGTTATCGATTCTACGAGCTATATGGCCGGTCCATTGCTACACTGTTTACACATATCCCCGTAAATATTTTCCGTGATGTTTAGCTGCCAGGCTTCATACCTTATTTAGTGAGGTGTATTCGTAGCTATAGAAATAAGAAGCATTGAACAGTTCAAAGTCTATTTATGCTTTACAATAAGTTCATTACAAACAATAAGAACAAGCAAGGAAGTAATATATAAATAGATGGATGGACAGTAGAGAAAGTTCAATACGAATGATACGGAGAAAGTACAAGTTTGGGATAAATATATGTAGGCGCACGCGCGATCTACTGGCAACTTACATCTCACCTGTCGCAACATTTTTACAGGCTTAGATATTATTTTAACGTTTAAACAAAGCTAGGGTGGGAATGGCACAAAAAGGTTCTCACACTCTTGTGAGCACTTCAATCAACACGTGAATATTTCAGGTTATAAGTTTTAAAGTGCGGTATAATATAAAGTTACTCAGCCAGGATGTACCTGGGTGAGTAACACGCGATGACTTTGACATCTTTTGTATTTGTTTGTTTCTTGCTTTGCAATTGAAAGAAGTCGTAAAACTTCTCCTACACTTTCTCCTCTTCAGTAGAGAATTCAAAGGAAGCTTTATGATGTATTTTTATAATTAAATCTTGAGCGAGCCCAGGATGTTTAGGATTCTTTGTCCCTCGTCGTTGGATATATACAGAAACATGCAATAAAAATAAATTTTATATAAAAAAATGGTAGAGTTTTAATTTAAAACATTTCATATTATCTAACTTTGCTTTTTCTTTGACATATTTCGTGAGAATAATAAAACAAAAAAAAATCGATATACCATTGTTCACTGTTATTGTATGCCGATAAAACTCTTATTTGAAATTGGATAACGCCTTGTCATAAGAAAAATTAATAATAATAATAATTCTTTATTGCATATCACATTAACAATCATGGATCGAAAATACTGATGACAAGGTATACATGTAACACCCTACAAGGGCAGAGCAATATTAGAGGGCTAGTAATTATTTAACATTTTACAATATTTGCAAAAAACAAACATTGTAACTTTACAATTAATTTACTGACATTTCAAAACATTCATTTAAACTATAAAAACATTTGTTGATTATAAACAATTTCAACTGTTTGTTAAACAATCGTGTGTTGACCAGATTTTTTATAGAATTATGAAGATGATTGTAAATTTTTTAATGAAGATTGAAAATTAAAATCTACATCGTAATTCTACGTTTTAACCTTCAGAGAATTACTGTAAATATAGTTATGATCGTAACGTAACAAGCTTTATCATTACTAAAACAAACGAATTTATATTAGAATTTGTTATTTTTCAACTGTTGCAATTGAAAATTATGTTTTTTACTTTGTTAAAATCGAAAAAGAAATTAGGACAGCTGTTCGTCACGTTCAACACGCAATCGTTCAATTCAAAACGAGCACAGACATAATATTAGATTTTGAATGTTGCAATTGTTTAAAATATTCTAGTTATTAATTATAAACAGTTTTTCATACAATTGTAATAGTTAAAATTAAAACAAAAAGGTTTAATGTTAGTACTTTACAATAGTAATTGTGATGTTTTTTTTTCATTGCATAGCTAGAGTCTAATAAATTGAAATAATGTAAGTAAGTCATGTAGGAAATTCATTCATCTAGGGTGAGCAACCTTTTTTAGCAACGAGCCTATCTAAATTTAGAAATTTAGAAATTTTTCGTGGGCCAAAATCACACTTAATAGTATTTAAAATTGTATTCATTAGAATAAATTTTGTGAAACCCGAAAAAATTTATAAATATAAGATTTGTAAAAATCCTCCATGTTTACTGATGAAACTACATTTTTCATATCATTATTACCCCGCATGTCAATCAATTCAATCATTTGAAAATCTTCGGGGACTGTGTCCACATCTATATTAATTGGCAACATATATAACATATACAAGGTCTTCTCATCTTTAAACATTTTGAATCGTGATTGAAATTGAAAATAAAGTTTTCTATTTGATGTGCATATTTTTGAAAAGTGGACACGTTTTCTTTTTCTAAATTTGGGAAATGCAACACATTATTTTTCAAAAGATGCCGTTTCCACAATTTTAATTTGCGTTCAAAACCCATAAATTTATCATGTAAATTGTGAATAAACTGTCCTTTGCCTTGAAGTTCCACATTAAGATCGTTGAGATGCTGAGTAATATCGATAAGAAAGTCAAAATCAATCACCCATTCTTTATTATCAAAATAAGGAAAAATATATCCATTCATATCCAAGAATAATTTTATTTCGTTTTTTAAGTTGTATACTCTTTTTAGCATTGCACCTCTACTAAGCAAGCGTACCTTAGTATTGAAAATCACGTCTCCGTATTCAGTTTTCATAACATTCCGAAATTCCTTTAAATTCATGGTGATTTAATGCGTGCGACTTCATTAAATTAATTAGTCAGTGACATTTTGCAATCTCAAACTTTTCGGACATAAATTTTCCTGATGAATTATGCAGGGATTAATAAATATTTTCATACCCGCAACTTTCACAACATCATTCAATTGCCTTCCCGATATATGTACATACGTTCATGCTTGACATTGATCGTTATATCAATAATCTTTTCCAATGGAATTGATAAATTTTCCAACGCAGACTTTAATTCACCGCACAAGTCTTCACCAGTCGTAGTCCCTTTCCATGGAATCAGGGAACATAAGTCTTGAATAATATTAAAATTGGTGTCAATTCCGCATACAAATATGGCCAATTGTACTGTATCGCTAATATCACAATTCTCATCAAGTCCAAGCGTTTCTGTAATGTTGACTTCAATCCTCCTTGCAATGGTGAATCTTGACAAACTAATTTTTAAAATAATATCCACTTTTCTTGGAAATTTCTGTGTTCATTTACCATCAATTATCCGTTTTTTTTTTGTTTCTTTTACCGACATTCTATTAGGAATAAACATTTTAAAAGTTGAAAATATTTATGGAAAATGTTAATACAAATTTGACACTCCTTTTTGATAGAACTATTGGTCTCCCGCCTTTTTAAAAACAAAAACACAAATAATACTAAAAGTAACAGTTTTTAAGTCGGACTGATTGTGGGAGAGAACGAAACAAACATTGAAATAAAAAATACGAAAATCGTCCAATTTCCCTTTCTACTACCTCGTGCAACGTGCAAGCATGGACACTTCGCAATCATATTGCATGTTGGAACAAGTCGCATTAATTGGGTAGAACTTAATATATTAGCGTAAGAATATCTGCCGCGTATAATTACTGGCCGCGGGTTGCTCACCCCTGATCTAGGGTATGTCTGGCAGCCAAATACCTCGGCAAATGTTTACGCTGTAATCGTTGGTTCGACAATTCCATAGGAAACGTCAACGGGAAAATAAACGCGTGGACTGGGTTGATTCCCGATGACAGTGCGTGCCGTGAATTAAAAGCATACTCAGGGACTCTGAACTACCACGACTCTTAATCAGGTACTAAAATTCAGATACCAAAGGGACTTAGTATGACCCATTTTACAAATTTCCTATTCCTCCATTGACTCCAGGTCATTAATGTAAGCATTTTTTTTAATATAATAATAAGAGTGACAACGATCGTATTGTTCATCAGATGGTAAGTGAGGTGTTCGATTCATGTTACTGCTATTTTTATTTTCCGGTCTATCAGAGTGACTCGCGTGACCTTAGACTA
Organism: Teinopalpus imperialis; assembly: GCA_029286865.1. NCBI lineage: Eukaryota > Metazoa > Arthropoda > Insecta > Lepidoptera > Papilionidae > Teinopalpus > Teinopalpus imperialis. Next base: position 17,704,927 of record JAGSMU010000003.1, read on the forward strand.
ATATGTATGTATAAATATTAAAAAAATAAACATTTTAAAAGTTGAAAATATTTATAGAAAATGTTAATTCAAATTTGAGACTCCTTTTTGATAGAACTATTGGTCTCCCGCCTTTTTTAAAACAAAAACACAAATAATACTAAAAGTAACAGTTTTTAAGTCGGACTGATTGGAGAGAACGAAACAAACATTGAAACAAAAAATACGCAAATCGTCCAATTTCCCTTTCTACTACCTCGTGCAACGTGCAAGCATGGACACTTCGCAATCATATTGCATGTTGGAACAAGTCGCATTAATTGGGTAGAACTTAATATATTAGCGTAAGAAAATCTGCCGCGTATAATTACTGGCCGCGGGTTGCTCACCCCTGATCTAGGGTATGTCTGGCAGCCAAATACCTCGGCAAATGTTTACGCTGTAATCGTTGGTTCGACAATTCCATAGGAAACGTCAACGGGAATTAACGCGTGGACTGGGTTGATTCCCGATGACAGTACGTGCCGTGAATTAAAAGCATACTCAGGGACTCTGAACTACCACGACTCTAAATCAGGCACTAAAATTCAGATACCAAAGGGACTTAGTATGACCCATTTTACAAATTTCCTATTCCTCCATTGACTCCAGGTCATTAGTGTAAGCATTTTTTTTAATATAATAATAAGAGTGACAACGATCGTATTGTTCATCAGATGGTAAGTGAGGTGTTCGATTCATGTAACTGCTATTTTTATTTTCCGGTCTATCAGAGTGACTCGCGTGACCTTAGACTAATATGTATGTATAAATATTAAAAAAATAAACATTTTAAATTCTGTAGAAAATACCTTTTGCGTACGACATTTTCCCTTCGATATGAACCGTCCGCCGGCGATTTTCAGACACAAACAGTTCTAATTTTCGAATAAAGCAGGCGGTTCATCTTTCTGGAAGCTTGTTTTAGAATCGTTGTCTTGTGAATAGTGTAATATTCAACTAATTGATTTTATCTTGAAATTATTAATTTGTAAATAATATAAGTTTTACTTCCATAGAATGATAGGTTATTCATGCGGCCCACGACACTCACATTCCCGATTCTCGATAATTAATCATAATACAGATGCTTTCTCACTGCGGAGGACTACGATCGAATGCCTTGTCACCATATAAGGTTCTCCGGACACTCACCAAACGAAAAAAGCAGCGTTAAGCTGCTAAGTTTTTCACTTCTTGTCAATGCTTAATATTTATCTCAAATGCAATTTGTAATTTAAGTAAACAAGTGTGTTAACCAATTTTCTTAACTAATTGCAATTTGCATTGTAAAATAAGACACAGTTAAATCATATAAACAATTTCCTTTTATTGAATAGTCGGCGAACAATATCAACTGATGGTAAGTGATCACCGCTGCCCATGAACATTCACATCGCCAGAGGAGTTGCAGATTCGATGCTGAAAAAACTCCCCATTTTAAATTCACGTGGGATGGTCTCTGATACAAGGCCCCTGTCGATACAATCAGTTTCAAGAGATTGTTTTTTTCTTATCAAAGCTTAATCTATCATTATCTGAAAAGCACTATATTATCTTATTTTGATTTCTAGTCATGCACTCATGCATGACCCGTAATTATGAACCATCCTAAATAAACATTTCTCGTCCCGGCCCGAATGTTAAATTCGTATGCGTTATTTATGCAGCGAAAACAATTGTCCTAGCAAACGCACGTATTATCTGATTATGACAATATTTATACAACTATCGGTATAATATAATATAAACATATAATATGATAGTTTAATAATATGTATATTGTCCATTTAGTTCTCCATCGCATATATGTATAAACATATACTATACTAGCTGTTTCCCGCAGCTTTGCATGCGTAGATATTCTATGTTTATTGAAATAAGGCTCGTAGTTTGAGTACTATAACCGATGAAAGTCGCGTATCGAAGCCATAGCGCGATTCCGAAACAGTACACAACACCATCTATCAAGCTTAGATGTAAACTTATTTATAATATTTTTTCCTATACTTTATATAAGAAGCTATCATATTGTAATTCGTGCTTCTCCCTTCAAAAGTGATGAACTTCTCATATAAACATTTAACCTCTAATTCACCCTCTTAAGTGTAAAATTTTGAAAAACGCCGATAAACGTATACATTTATTTCTAGGCAGAAGCAGGTACATGAAATTTCGTTTTGTTATTTTGAATTCTTACGTTCATCCCCTATCTCCAAAGGGGTGAAATTTTCAAAAATTCTTCTTTAGTGGATGTTTACAACATAAAAGGCATCAACTGCCAATATTTCAAGTTAGGTAGACCTAGCAGCTGAGCTCTGCTTAGCTGAATCAGTCAGTCAGGACATGTTATTTGTATTACATTATATATGTGTGTATACTTTATATTGTATAGTACATTATATGTATATGTAAAGATTTCCTACTATGTAAATCTGTTAGCGATCATCAGCGATATTTCCGAATCGATACGACTTAGTGGTTTTCAAGGATAGCGTTATTGTTCGTTCGCCGCTCACAGGGTAGAATGAGAGTGAGAACGATGCTCAAGAAAGTTATGGGGGTGAGATGCATACTGGTACGAATGACTCATTTGGTGAAATAGTAAGAGAGACAGTTGATTTCAGAAGATGAGTCTCATGAAATGATGAGTCTACTAGCGATGTGAATCGCACCTTACTTTAAAATTTATTACGACCGTTTGGTGTAGTGGTTTGAGGAACTAGCTACTGTATCGCAAGTCCTGGGTATGATTCCCTCCACGGCATCTGAACCAGCTAGGGGGACATTATACATATATATACAAAATATCATATATCGTGTAATTAATATTTTGCCGTATGTCATAGAGGTAAAGGTACTATTTTGAATCGGTATTAGGATTTTTTATGACATTGAGAGTAACAAACTCACACACAGTTCACTTGAGGGCATGTGAATCCTGCGGCCCATGACATCTACATTCATCCTTGACAAGGAATCATAATGCATATGCGTTGCCACCCTTGAGGACTGAGATTGAACGCCTCGTCACCAGTTATAAAGGTCTCCCGATCCCTACGCCCACCAGATGAAACACAGCATCGTTACGTTGCTATTTTACGCAGATATTCTAGAGGGCGTGGTTCTAACCCAGTCGATGATACCCATTCATGCTACAGATATAAACAAACTGCAGCGTAACTCTACCACTGTTAAATTGATTTCCAATTGAGTAATATTACTACTTTTCGTGACAAGATTCTTTTATGTATTTTCTGTATTCATTCAAATTGCATTTGAATCTTTCTCCGATGTTATTGTACATGGTTTTTTTTTGACAAGAAAGATGCACGATGGGTGAATGCCTATGTATTTCCAGAAGTAGTTACGTCATCGACTGGTCTAGTTACAATCCGAAGATATCTTCTTTTACAGTCAGTTTAAGTTAATATCTGAATTCCTTCATACATCATTTCAAAATTTAAACGCAAATAAAAAATAACGAATATTATAAATTAAAAAAATATCTGGCAATATTCCAATGACATGGTCAGAGAGGATATTATATTATATATTTATAATCCATCAGGCTATGTCGATATTTGTTAGGAAAGTTAAGGTCTAAGTTTTTAGTAAGCAAAGTGTTTATATTCACAACAAGAGTCGAATGGCGGAATCGAACCTACGACCTTAAGTTTAGCAGACCATACAATAAACTATTAGGCTTCTGATTGTAACATCATGTTTACTCCTTTCTTATAATATTAGGGGGAACAAAGTAGCCAACATTTCACCTGATAATAAGCGATGACTGCGGCCCATGACATCTACATATTTTGATAACCATAAGGATGACAAACAAGCACACAGTTGATGATAAGAGCATAAGATGTAATGCAATGCATACACAATAAGATCGAGGGAAGGTCCAGATGCAGTGTCAGGGACACGGGTCATACACGCAATCACACCTAGACACATCCATTTGTGTGCACAAATATCGTTACTCGCCTTGGGATCAAACCCTGGACCAGTGACGTAGCAGCCTGTTACTCTTACTTCCTCCCTCACCTTAGTTACCACCAGGTTAACGCTGTGTATTTGTCACTCTCAGTATGATAAGAAAAACAACAATTAAAATATATCTTTAAGTTATACTAATAAAAAATATTGAGTGTGACGTGTAATACATTTCATTTAGACATTTATTTTACCCAAATGAATCGTAAAAATGTCAAATGCGATTTCACATAACCGAATTTCAAATAAACAAAATAAATTTTGTTACAACAACTATACTATTGACCGCGATTTGTTATTTTTTTAATACATTGAAAATAACTCGCACACTGTTCACCTGGTGGCAAGTGATTCCAGCGGTCCATGACATCTACATTCATCCTTGACTAGGAATCATAATGCCAATTCGTTGTTACACCTAAGGGCTGAGATGGAATGCCTCGTCACCAGTAGTAAAGGTCTCCGAATCCCTTCCGGAACACTCACCAGAAGAAACACAGCAGCATTATTTTACGCTGTTATTATGTGAGGGCGTGGTCCTAACGCGGTCGAGCTGACCCATTCTTTCTACAGCTAGAAACAAAACGTTTAAAAAAATGTATAGTAACAGCTTATATACCTGCAGGCCAAAAGTTTAGGACCACCTTAATTAAAGTAGGAAAATATAGTAAAACTCTCATAAAATATGAAATGTTTAATTAACCTGTTTAATCATCACTGTGAAGTGTCACACAAGAATCACAATAAAACCATTGGTTACACCATCAATACAAAGTGGTCATTCATCTTCAACAAAGCATCCTGAAACACGTGTAGTCAATGATGACCAAGTGCAAGACCCAGTCCAGTTAGAGAAGAGAGATTAAAGGCATTTTAAACATTAATGCATTTTAAACTTCCCATTCATGCTTTCTTATTCTTATTGAATTGTTCTTTTTTTGTTTTTGCATTGAAATTAATTACAAAAATAAGGTAATATAAAATCAAATTGTGTTGCTTGAAACGTCTAAAAAAGTAGTTTTATTAATACAAACAATTGAGTGTCTGAAATAAAGGCAAGCTGTGAATGCGAACCATTATTTGAAATGAATGAAATAGCAACGAACTTTACAAAAGGTTGCGCGGATTGCAAAGGGTCGAATGCAATATTGAAATTCTTGACATAGTTTACCAAATTAAATGCATTTATATTCTCCTCGTGGTCAACGGATGTAAAACGTTTCGTGCACTCAAATTTCATACAATTAGATGATATATATACAATTTTTAACTGGCTGTGCTCTCTGTGTGTTCATCTTAAAAATATCGGATGGATGTATGAATAGGTGTCAGACGGTTGTAGTTAACGCATACAATCTATTGAATTACAATCGTTTGCCACAAGTTTAGTTTTACAAATAAAGTTTGAAAATGTGAATATAAGAAGAAATTTTCGTTATCGCAACATCAAAATACTACTCTCAAAATACTATCTATCTAAGGATAATTAGCAAGTTAATTTAGTTCATTTAAATTATTAATTTTTATTTAACCTTATATAAATAGTTCATTTTCTCTTAATCTTAAGTTACTTTACAACTTTTAATTAGCACGATGTAACTACCTGTAAGTGGAGTTATGTGTATTTAGCAACCTATGGTCGTTTTTTTCGACAAGTCAATTTACATGTAATACTATTAAAAAAATGTTTCGTATGAAAAGTGGAGACCCGAAAGCCTTGTCACTGGTAGCATATAGTATCCCAGTCACCAGGATAGACTATGTAGATATATAACGCCTACACTCTCGGTACGGAACCATAATTGCCTTGATATGTAAATATATGCACAGATAATAAATTTCGGCGTATCACTGGTCCACTGCTGAATATAGGGTATTTTTTAGTTAAAGAATACTATTAGTGCAATAATTACTACCATTCCCCTACCAATTTAACTAAGCTTAACTGCTTGTGCTAGGAGACGGTTCAGAATAATAGTCTAATAGCGGATTTGAATCTACGACTTTAAGTTTGGCAGACCGTACCCTAAACCATTAGGCTATTAACGCTACAGGATTATATGTATGCATATGTGTGTGTGTCCATATTTTTATATTGAGTAACACCATTTCACGCCACGGAAAAATGAGATATATTATTCACAGTTGATAAATTTGAAGACATTCAGAACTTAATCGACGACATTGCAGGAACGTTTACAAGTGAACAACATATATATTCGAGTTACAATCACAAGCTCCTGGGAACAAAAGGCAATTTGAAGGTAGAATTTATAAAGCAACTCGTCCCTGAAAGAATCGTGCGCTAAAACGACTACGGGTCCAATCGTGAACATATAAAACAAAATCAATTATTTAGAAATGAATCTCTGTACGTAGGTATGTACATTTTACAAAGGGTCAGCACTAGAACTTCTGCATAGCACTTCTATGAAAATTTAAGTGGCACCTTAGGATGTTACTTGCAGGTGTGCTGGGCTATTGCAAAATTCATCTTGCATTAAATAACTAGTCTAGTTTAACATATACAAATGTATATATGAAGTAAAAATGCTGATGTCTATGTCTGAACCTATGGACTTTTACTATGTATTTACGTTGAAAATAGTGAGGTATTCATTTAATTATACATGTGAGCGTACGATCGTGCTTTGCCTTTATGTGAAATATAATATTAATAAAAAAATATTAATTGAATGCAATTAAATTGCTTATTAGTTAGAGTTGGTTAGAGTAACCACAACAGGTTATAGTTCCCACAGCTGCGCCGCATTTCCACGAGTGGGTGGCGTTTCTACAACTGAGTCACGTTTCCAGAGCTGCGCAGCGTTTCTATGACTGGGCAGCGTTTTCACAGCTGAACAGCGTGTCTACGACTGGACAGCGTTTCCAAGACTGGCTGTCATTTCGTCAGGCTCCTAGGCCATTTAAAATTACTTACATATCCGCCCAATATAAATAGATATCCAATTATCACATTAATTGACAGTGTATGTATTTTTGCTTGTAGAAACGATAACATGAGGAATTTATCGCCCATGCAGCGTAGAACGACCCCACGCTAGATGGAACTACGACCTTAGCCCAGGTTCGTACACCGTGGTAGTCTATGCGAAAGGCTTATGTTCAGCAGTGGATATTTACTATTATTATTATTAATATTAATTTGTATATATGCATTATTCGTATTCAATAAATAATTGTTAAATAATCATAATACATCACGTATTTTGTGTTATTATTATTTATCTAATCTTCAAATGTAAACACCTAATAAAAAAAAAGAGTACAATTAGAAAACAAAACATTTCATAACCGACATTGCAAACTGTAGACAAAGGCATTGATAGTTAAGCAGCCTTATATTATGTTAATATATGATAACGACTTGTTTTTGTTTCTCGTATATCTTTCCAGCATGCTTCGCTTCAGATCCTTTATAAATACGTACTGGTTAACACAGAACTTAAAGCTGTCTAAACTAAACATAATGGAGTGTATATTGAAAGATAATTGTTTGTATTTCATGCTGATGTTCTATACCAGTGTGGTCCTTACCCGGTCGAGACGACCCATTCCTGCGCTGTAGGTAGACACAATCGGCATCATGGCTCTACCACCGAGTATATTAACATTACAAACACTCCCAGTGCAAACCAACTGAGCTTAATGTTAGAGAAGTTGTTGGTTCAAAACAGTACGAATTGAATAATCGTACGTAAGACTAAGTTCTTTAGACTGTTTTTTTTATTACAGTCAGAGTAACAAACGAGCACACAGTTCACGTAACGGCAAGTGATACCTGCGGCCCATGACATCTACATTCATCCTTGACAAGGAATCGTAATGCAGATGCGTTGTCACCCTTGAAGGCTGAGATGGAATGCCTCGTCACCAGTAATAAAGGTCTCCGGATCCCTACACTCACCAGACGAAACACAACAGCATTGTGCTGCTATTTTACGCTGGTATTCTGTGAGGGCGTGGTGGACCCCGGTCGAGCTGACCAATCCATTCTGCAGCTAGAAACAAACTGCAGTGTAGCTCTACCACTGTTAGACCATAAATTTAATCTAGACTAGTGACGTCATTGTTAAACAGATTCGTAAAATAAAATGGTTATATATTTATTTACTCTTTATCGCATTTACCTTAACAAAATTCACAAAGGGCGGATTTAATGACTTAATTCTCTAGTATAGTCGACGCATTATGAACTGAGGCTTCGGGTCAAAATCATATCTATCTGTCTGTCTCGCTTGCACTTACAGGACTTATATAGAGGTGTAGTGATGTGCGTAAGAATTGTAGAGGTGCATATCAATAACGGGATAGGTACGATCGATATGCTAAATTATGTTAAGTATTAACAGGAATAATTTTTCGCTATCTGAAAATAAAAGTTTTTAATTTGTAAGATAAAATGTTTGTTTCGACGTAATCATAGAGAAACTGTATAGATCGTAATGTGGCCTTGAAAGGACCGTTATTATCTTTTTATAGAAAAACAACAACCCTTTTCTCGTAACGACCTATCAGAAAACAGAGTGCTAATGAAGGTCATGATGTCGCATCGAACCGCGTGCGCAGGTAGCTAAGTATCGATAACGGTTTGCATTGCGTGCGCATTCCTACTGTCAGTGACATTTATTGCCCGACGACTCAGTTTAAAATGCGTCGACTATAGTCTACTCGTTGTGTGGTAAGATATTGTGATACGTATTGCAATAAACTAATTAATAAAAAAAATAGACTAAGAATAGTTAATATAAAATAAACAATAACACATACATATGTATATAAATGTTATCTTATCTAATCTACTGCTTTTTTTTAAGAGAGTGCTAGCATTGATATTAACATTACTAATATTCCGGTTAACCACTCCAACTAAGCTTAAACGCTTGTGCTAGGAGATGGTACCTTAAGTATCGCAGACCATTAGGCTATTGACGTTTCAAACTGGTAACTCAATAATCATTCAATTTCTTGGATACATTCCTTCTCATTCAAACAGTAGTGTAAGAATGAGAAAGCATACATCGCATCGCTTCTTAAGAAATTTGTCTCGCCTTTGAATACCGTACTCGCCTCGGAATCGTTGCAATTCGAACTCAGTGTACCGACATTCGAATACATTTTGCGGATGACAGATTAACTCGAACGGATATTATCCATCTCTTTCATTGCTCAATGATTTGAATATTTCCTTTTTCAAATACAGACGCAAAGGCTCCCTCTTTTCCTCTGCCTCTGTTCGTAAAACGCTTCAGTAGGTTGAGGCAATCACTGGCATTTTTTTATAATATAATGGATGACAAGTGAGCACACAGTTCATCTGATGGTAAGGTTTGAGATGCACATGCATTTTCACCGATAAAGACTGATATGGAATGCTACATTACCTGTTATTGGATCACCTGATGCATATACTCACCACGCGAAACACAATATATCACACTGGTACTCAGTGAGGTCCTTCCCATCGAACCGACCCCTTTGTGTTATAGCTGAGAACTACAGCTTTACCAAAAAAATATCCATAAACTGTGATAATATGTTAAAAAGACTATATTGATATTGGCAAATAAAGATTTCGTTTTTAAACGTCTGTCATGGTTTATCGACATAAATGAAGCATTTTTTCCCAATTACAAAATTACGGCCGACTTCACCCACATTTATCCCTGGTTAGGAAACAAATGCCGAAACGTTGTCTGCTCAAACATTGTTTGTATCTTAATCATTAATAAGAATAATATAGTAATTTCAAATTATTTATGAGCTTTTCAATGTAATATGAAAAGGTTTATTATATCTTCATTGAATATAATATTCAGTAAAGTCTTCTATTCGTGATAAAACTTCGCTTCAGATCAGATACAAAGTTAAGACATTATAAGATTCAAATGGACGATTAATTCAATCAGTTAAGAGCTCTTATTCAGTTTTTGTTTTATTTTTTAAAGAATTCTAGAAACGCTGTTAACTCTAATTAAGCCTAAATGCTTGTGCTAGGAGATAGTTCACGACATTAGTCTAATGGTAAATCCGAGACATTTTTTCATGATCATTATTTTATGTTCCACAGACAGGACCATGAACTATCAGGTTATTGACGCTTTCTTATATTCAAGGCTCCATCAACTTTATTGTTACCTAGGCCTCTTCCACATCATTCCTATAGATCAGGACTTATAGAATATAAGACTAAAGTATGCCCGCGGGACAAGGCGACTTCCGAGTTCAGGGGCGATCAGGGTCTGGGCTCTGATCATCTTCTAAAAGTGAACCCAAAGACGGAAACAGGGAGTGGTCGTGGTTACAAGTAAGGGTGGTATAGATAGGCATTGGTATTATGTGTTAAAGCACGAAGCTTGCGTGTTACTTTTAGTATGATTATTCCTATCATGATGCTCTGTCTAAGAGTATGAATTTATGGCTGAGTACCCGTAGTTCATAGAGTGGTAGTGCCAGTAACTTTGTCGAGTTGCAGTCTAGCCTTAGCACTGTTTAAATATATTATATTATCTTTTGCTATATGAGCAAAAACTATGTTTAAACCAAATAAATCTTATTTTTTAAAAACGAGCACACAGTTCACCTGATGGCAAGTGATTCCTGCGGTTCATGACATCTATATTCATCCTTAACGAGGAATTATAATACAGATGCCTTGTCACCCTTCAGGACAGAGATAGAATGCTTCGTCACCAGTAATAATTGTCTCCGGACCCCTACACTCACGAGACGAAACGCAGCGGCATCATGCATTTTACGCTAGTTTTCTGTGAGGGCATGGTCCCACCCCGGTCGAGCTGACCCATTCATTCTGCAGCTAGAAACTAGCTGCACAACCACTGTCATCAAATCCTAAACTATTGCGTATTTAATATATCTTTTCTTATTTTGTTAAATTATGACTTACTTTTTTTATGACAGAACTATATTTGTAGCATCGATGTAATGACGGTTTACGTAGCACTCAGTACTACAGAGGGAATGTCTTTCCGGAATTTGTTAAAGTAGTTGGTTGGCTCTTGATACACTAGTGGTTAAGCTCGATTTATTTGTTTTTATCGCATTAGTACATAACTCTTAAAAGCTAATGAGCCTCAACGTAGAGTAAGTTAATGACAAGTGTCTTTATTTTTTGCCTATTAGTTGGGTCCATTTCAATTACAGAATTTACTACAACAGCCTAACCTAGCAACCAACTTAGACTTGTCTAAGTAGGCTTTTAGACAATTTTTTTTTGGTAAATAGCGGAATCATTTAAACTATATATTACTTATGAAGATTGCTAGAAGAACATTCGAGCACGATCACAAAATCACACAATGCTGTGTCATGTGTGTTCAAAGAGTGGTAGAGCTACACTGCAGTTTATTTCTAACTGCAAAATGATTAGGTCAGCTCGACTGGGTTACGACCACGCCCTGATAGAATACCGGTGTGAAATAGCAGTATAACGCTGCTGTGTTTCGTCTGGTGAGTGAAGGGATCCGGAGACCTTTATTACTGGTGACGAGGCATTCCATCTCAGTCCCCAAAGGAGACAACGCATCTGCATTATGATTCCTTGTCAAGGATGAATGTAGATGTCATGGGCCACAGGAATCACTTGTCATCAAGTGAACTGTGTGCACGTTTGTTACATTCAACGTAATAAAAAAATGCACTGGTTCGGTTCATAATAGGAGATGTGAAAACCGATCATTTACTTGTTGCTAATGATAGTGATCTATCGCTGTGTTCACCAGTGGACTAGTGATGGAAGAAATGGTGATTTCCCACTAACACACTAAGACAATCCTGCTCGTGTAGCCCAGCCCTTACAAACAGCATCTCTCAATAGAAATGGTTGATAGGCTCTAAACAACCAATGCTTCCAGAATCATAATAATAAATGTATTTAAGTCTTTTAGTAAAACAGCTGATACCTGAATAAATTTGAACGCCATAATTTTATGCTAATTTGTATACAAAATTATTAATTTCTTACTTCGGTAAAGAGTATTAGAAAAAGCCACATGCAACGAAGAGCGACTCGAATCGTCGATGACCAGGTACTTTTTGATCAGCATTATTCACTGGCATTGCGAAGAGATGCATATGCATTTTTTACCGATGGAGTGTTCGGAGGAGTTATTCGGTTTAACTCCAGCCGCTGAATCCTCATCAGAACCTCATTTGTTTGTTTATACTTTAACTTCTTCCTTGGCATTCGAAGAAATAAATTGTTTCATTTTCTCAAAATTAAAATACCTACCCAATAAAAAAACTAACTCTAAAATCAAAATTTCGGTCAAAACTGTGCACACAAACGAATGTTTAAAAATTAATCTCGTTTAGTACAAAATTAAACCAATCACTAATAAATAAGCGAGTTGGCAATAAGCTTAAACATTTAAATTTAACGAAGTTGATAGTAAACATTATTCTAATTAGTTATCTAAAATATTATGCTAAGTAAATTGTTTGTTTATTTTATTGTTAACTTTTCGTTCTTAGTTATAAATTAAACTAACAGCTGATATATATAAATCCAACTGCTGGACGTGGGCCCGTTTGACACGGCTCCACTGAGAAGGAGAACTTTATATGTCCGTACCGTGAATTGAAATCAAAAAAAAAAATTAACCCGGTGAAACTGTAAAAGCCCTCGGGCTAACAGCGGCAACAAGGCATTTTTTATCTTCATTACAAGATTGTATAGAGGTTGCTTATAGATAAACCATTGAAACCTATACTTGTAAGACAATTCATCATTTCATACGTTATTATATAATTATTTTAGTCACATATATATTTTACAGTATATATATATATATATATATATATATATATATATATATATATATATATATATATATATATATATATATGTATGTATATATATATATATATATATATATATATATATATATGTATGTATATATATATATACTTCTTTCTCACTATGATAATGAAGACGACAAGAAATATGACATTACGTATATAGTATGCTATAGATCTAGTTACCCGTTGGATCGTGATATAAATTTTATAAAACTTACATCAGTTTCATAATCATTTTATTAATATAATATCCAGACATAGTTTTGTATCTTCAGTAAATCTCATTTATCAATTCCTATTACGAGGTCAGGTAACGCATTAAGTACTTTCGAATTCGAATTCTTACGAAGTCAATCAGAAAGTATAATTTATTTGGTTGTTACTGTAAATGTAAATACAATTTACAGTAACAACTAAAACACAGAATCAATCAACAAGAAGACAATAAATCTCTGAATAAAGTTAGCCATACAGTCTTTGCGTAATTAGTTTACCTAATTGGTTGTACGTGCTTACGCAAACCCTAACAATGATCAATAGATGACAGTCAAGTTGAATTAATGCTACGTTATATATATAAATATATATTGTAGGCCATAAGTTTAAGACCACCTTAATTAAAGTAGGAAAATAAAGTAAAACTCCAATAAAATTTTAAATGTTTAATTAACCTGTTTAATCATCTAATAGAACAATGATTGACAAACAATACACTTTAAAAGTGTAAAGAAATATTAACAGTCCATGCAAAAAATGGCTATAGCTAAACTGATTTTTCATCCAAAAATCCATGTTTACGTTTTATGACTTTTTTGGCAAGTCTCGGCATAAGGTCAATTAATATATTATTGGTGTCTTGTGATATATTGTTCCAAATTTCGCATAAAGCACTCCACATTTCTACTCGTGAGGATGGGCCACGATTACGGACGTTCCTATCTAGCTCTTCCCACAAAAATTCAATGGGATTGAGATCCGGGCTCTGAGGAGGCCAAACCATGTTTTTAACACCCCTTGGGCCTCTTTCTCTTCTAAATATCCTCTACATAATTTTGAGCTTTGCTTTGGATCATTATCTTGTTGGAAAATTAATCCATCTCCAATTAATCGCAACCCGGAAGAAACGATATACATATGAAATATACATATACGATATACATAAATGCGTCTCCTCAACAAGGTAAAGGCCACGCCGCATAATACCGACGTAAAATCCCGTGTCCTATTTGTGGTGAAAATGAAGCGACAAGGCCTTCCATCTTAGTCCACGGGTTCAAACGCATACGTGATACGAATGAATGTGATTTTCGTGTGTCAAATTTATCACAACATATAGTTATAGATTTAAAATAACTTAAGGACATTTTTGGGCCGTATTTAAGCCGCAATTTATTTTTCAAGTGTGTGAGTGTGACGAGAAAATAACTGACTTTCAAATGAACTCTGTGACATAAAGTCACCATATAATATATCTAGAAACGCCACATAAAAGGAACTTTTCTTAACTTCACAAAATAATAACATCTGTACAAAATTTTTTGATAGAAATTGAATGCGAAAATTTTAATCTAACTTTCCTGAAATGTTTCTGATTCAAATGCTAACGTGGTGAATTTAAAATTCCACGTGGAACAACGAGCCACGAATATATATTGTTGCGAATATGTTATTTTCTTTTAAACTGATTTGATCTGGCTTAGAATAGATTTTTTATCACACATAAATAAAATATAAAATGCGACGATATTATAGCGTATAACAAATGTTAAACATTAATAGGGGCTACAAAAAAAATTACCTCTGTATTTTGATACAGAATGGCATTAGTTTTCATACCTTTTTCACTGAAAAACAAGTCATCTAAGCCTGAGTATGAGACTCGAAGCCAAATTATGAATGATAGAGGATAATGCGCCGGCTTAACCCTGAAGATACGCTTGCCCGCTTCTTCATTATTGTGGGCATACATTTTAATATTTAGGTTGTTGTAACCTTCTTAAATATTTTTTTTTTCATCTGGATTACACCTTTAACATTTTTTACTTGGGAACGGGATTTTTTTGCATTTGCTTACTGCGTTAATTACATCTGTAATGAAGCGAATATACACTAGATCGTTTGGTAGTACAATAAACAAACTTAATTGTTATTTTTAAATTTTATAAAAGTTTAAATTTTTTTGGCACGTAACCGCAGCGGTGAAGCGAAATAATCGCGACATTGTCTACCTAATGCGACCAGTCCATTTTTTAAGTTATAAATGTAATCAATCCAAACTTTTCTGGCCAGTATTCGAATTTAAATTAAATAAGGATGTGACAGAACTTATGTCCTGACTAGGTATATAACGCGTTGTCAACCTTGAGGAGAACGCATGAGCATTGAGATGGAATTTGTCGTTTTCTGTAATTGTATTTCTAGATACCATACTCTCATCAAAGACAAAAACACATTAGCTTAATCCGCAGGGATGACACAGCATCTGCTTTATAATTCCTTTTCGGGGATGAATGCCACAGACATGAACCGCAGGAATCACTTACCATTAGATGAATTGTGTGTTCATTTGACACCCTCTAAACAATAAAAAAAGCTAAATTTAAGCTAAAAATATTCTTTTAAAAATCAGTGTACAATTTGAAATATCAGCTATCCGTTGCTGGGTAGCGTCATTTCATTTCCATTCTCATTTCAATTCATTATAATTTAATTTGACCTTTCGTGAGAAATTCATTCCCTGTCACTGTATTTTTAAGGTAATGATTATTGAATAAGGTAATTGTTTTTTATTTTTTATACGTTCGAATAAACACTTGTTAAGATGATTATGTATTATTTGTTTTACAATAACCACTTTTAGATCAAAATCACAAAGAACAAAATCCCGGGATTCTTTCGAATTTATTGTATCACTGTAATTGTAATTCCGGGATCCTGGAGCTAGTTCTTATAAAATATATTATTATTTAATACGTTTGCAATTCATTAAAATTTTGTTATCATAAATATTTTTTTTATATATCCCTGTTTAAATCCTTTGAGCATAAATGATGACTATAATGTACAAGAGGTTGGGATGTATATCTCAACAACGTCTTTGTCAATTTACCTATAGATAGATAACCCGCAACTAGTATTTAATTACTTTTCACTGGATGCAACAATTTACATTTCAGAGAAACATTGTGTACATATATACGAGTGAAACTAGTGGTGTCGTGTTCAAACTCGTTTACGAATTTAGTACGTACTACTTCGCATTGGCTTTGTGTTACATTCCGACTGTATTTGCATGAATCAAAGCTAGGAATACGATATCTACTGTAAAGATGTAGGGATAGCGGTACGAGTACATAAAGCGTAAAGTACATGATCACATTCAAATTCATTGTCGGCTACTTTCTGTGTCTGTTTATTTTTTAAGTTATGCAATATATAGGCTTATTATAAAATTGCGCTAGACTTGGAATATCTCTTTGATAAATCCTTGTCAACTGCCACAGCCGGTTAGTAGAGATTTATTACATTGTAAGTAACAAACGAGCATACAGTTCACCTAATAGTAAGTGATTCCTGCGGTCCCATGACATTTACATTCATCCTTGGCATGGAATCATAATGCAGATGCCTTGTCACCATTGAGGACTGAGATGAAATGCCTTGTCGCCAGTAATAAAGTTTTCCGGATCCCTACACTCACCAGACGAAACACAGCAGCATTATGCTATTATTTCACGCCAGTATTCTGTGAGGGCGTGATCCTACCCCGGTCGAGCTAATTTAGCATTATGCAACTAGAAACAAACTGCAGGTTACGTTACCTTCTTACGGAAATATTGGACGATCTGTGATAAAATTAACTGAGCACGTTATTTTATAGTGCCCGTAAGCAGTGGCGGCTCATTCGTCTGCAGCGAAGTCTGCGTGTGAGAGCCCTTACCCTTTATTCTATCCTGACGTTTCCCACTCCTCCTTCCTATGTAGCTTCATATTTTCAATACCTTGGCTCTATCTAACCATGATAAAAAACTTCACTCGACCTTCACTTAACGCACATAGAGTCATATATATATATACATATAAATATATATTATAAGTACGCATATGTAATTTATTAGAATTCGGAATATTAGATTATTATAAAAATGTAAATAAGCTATAACTATATTTTACAAAACAACTAATAATATCGACTATTTAGGGGTACCGTATTGTCGACATAAGACGGAAAAAAGCTTACATAAAAAAAACTACAAGAAAGCACCGGATTCTACGGAAAGGCGGACTTCACATATCTCCGAAATCTTCATTTTTAATTATTTCTTAACCGTTTAGGTTTTCTCACGATGTATTCCTTCACTTTTTGAAGCGTCAATAGCCTAATGGTTTGTACAAAAATATTATATCTTAACCATTCTGGTTTCATGTTTTCACGACTGACGAATTAGCAATCAGAATTTCAATTGACAATCGAACTCTGCACACGCACCGTAAACTATAAACTTTAGTAAGACATTGTGCTACCTCCCTGAAACAATAAGATAGGTTATTCATAAAGTAAGTAAAATGGGGAATACATCCCTATCAGGCAAGGGGATTTATTGTGATACGATGCTACGAGCTTCCTTTATGTGTGCAGTATAAATATTACTACCATGCCGTGCTGCCCACTGAGCAAATTGAGGTCGAACCCCGGTGTTGGTATCGATGAAATTGTTAATTGAAATGATAAGTTAGATTACCATGTACAATACACATAATATTAAAAATATTTTTTTCAATTGTAACAATGCTATTACCATTACAGTCATCAAAACTGCCAAAGATCTTCGATTTAACCTGCATGCAGCTTCTGAAGTGAGAGTCAAGCAACGGTTCCGGTGATGAAACAATATCAAGTATATCGTATAAAGTATGACATTAAATTGTGGTGAATTTCTAGAAACTATATTTGTGGCCACAGCGTCGGCGGTTCACCTGTCTTTTAAAATGCCATAAACCTTCGATTTCGATTGCATGAACCACTGAGGGCAGTGTGATCATTCTAACATCTAGCATCAAGTAGAACTTTTTGTGTAGTATTAGAGGGGTTCGCGTGATACGACGCTTTCGATCTATAATATGTGATCATAAATAATAACAAATTCCTTGCAAGTGTCATCGGGTGTACTACGAGATGTTATCCGGACATTGTGATGATAAGGGCGAATTTCATGCGTTTAGAAAATTGTCTAATTCGTTTTACTAGAAACAACAACAGAATTATTCGTAGGATCTATGGCCCTGATAAAATGTTAACGCAATGACTGTCATTCTTTCAATATATTTGTCTCTCACTCTTCAATACAGAGAAGTTGGAATATCACTTTTGTTATTCCTCTATTATTTTCTTTTATATTTCGTAGTCAATAAACTCGGTTCTAAAAACTTAAGAGTTTATATGTGGCCTATTGTGTAACCTGACTAACAAGTAGATACCGTGGAGGAAGAAAGAAGGGTTCCTTACATATTATAATACTATTAAGAACGTTGTACATAACTTGAAAAGCTTCCTGTTGCGCCATACCGCGAAATAGATTTCGTAAAAGCTTTCAGGTGTAACGATAGCACGCCAGTGCCACCCTTTCCTATTTCTGCATATATATTACCCCTTTAAATTGAAAGTGATCCTTTCACTTGAAAGTTCTTAAGACTTTTCTCCCACCATATTAAACAAGGACATGTTATGAATATTTTAAATTTAACACAATATAACTTTAAAAATAATTTGGTGATGATAGTATCTTTCTTTTTATATCATAATGACTTGACATTTTTGTATTGTTTCTGTGATTTGATTTTGGTGTTAAAAATACAATAACTTTTTATTGTCAACTTTCATATTATAATTCAATTTTTTTTAATTATTTATTGTTTTTGTTATTTTTTTATCATTAAGTTTTATCATTTTATTATTTTTTCATTATAGTTTAAAGAAATAAGGACCGTCACTTCTCTTGTGTAGGCTTTACGGAAGATCAGGGTTGAGACCTTAAGTCACAACAGTACCTGAGTGGAGTTCCTTTTCTTTATTTTGCGCACAACAGGTTTCAATTCTCATCCATTTAACTATCATTTGTGTTTCTATTTTGTTTAGGTAAAAGTATTTTACTTGTTTGTTTTAATAGTTCTTACTTTACCTGATTTTGCTATTTATTTGTGCCAAAAAGGATTAAATGAATAATATTATTATTATTAGTAAGTTAATAAATCTTGCTAATTGAGTAATGAAACGAATTCATGATTAATTTAAATTAAATAGAATAAGATGATTAATTATCTTAAAGAGTTAGTCTTAAGATATTATAGAGCCGTGGTAGCTCAGGGTGTAAGCGCTCCATTTTAATTTACGGCGCGCGAGCAAACCGAGTGCGATCCCCGGTGTGATACCAAGGAAATTGTTAATTGCAATTTTAAGTGCTGATTTTCCACGTGTTCTGCGGTGAAGTAAACATTAACAATAAATAATAAAAAAATATATATTTCTTAGCCATTTCACAGTGGAACCGCGTAATGAGACCGTCTTTAGAGAAGAAGCCTATGCCCAGCATTGGGATTTATATACATAGGCTGTTACTTCACTGTACATTTTTAAGATTTTTAATAAATACGTCATTTACGAATACAAGTGGTTCTTTTATTAAATCTTACACATCTCTAACAATGTTTATAGTATTTTTTAATTTTGCTCAATTACGTCAGCTGCGAGCATTTTAGTTTAATTTGATATATTAATATACATATATATATAATTATAGATAATAGTTTACTCTATTTGTTATACATGGCATATATAAATTCTTTAGCGTTAATCTCTACTCGGTGCATCTGTTTGAACACATAAACAATGATATTTTTTTTACTTAATGTATAAATTTTATCTTTCTGCAATGCTCTTTGTGCGCAATGTACATTAAAAGGAGCATAAAGTTATTTCTTTACGTACCAATATATATACATATACAAGTTCTTTCTTCTATTTTAATTGGTCATAAACTAAAAGTTTTGTACACACACATTTTTAGACACTATAATATAATCAACGCAGTTGATGTGATCTGGTGTTCGTCAGGAGACATCGCAGACATCGACTAGAACATCATCTTCATGACTGCCATCATCACTAAGCTATGTGAGGGTTTATAGGATTTATGTTCCTTCATATTGTTAATACCGTACTAGTATCAGCACTGATGTAATGAATTTTCTCTTCCTATATTGAGTTACATTGTTGTAGGATTTCCTCCTCGATATATTATCGGAAATCCTACGGAAAATATGTCGTAATCCGTAAAATAAAAAGAAAAATGTTTTATAGCTCTCATAAAAAAAAATATTTTATTATATATTAGATATTGAATACAACTAAAGAAAAATAAACGTCATATAATGTAATGCAAGTAAGCGTAAGTATGCGCCATTCGACTATTGTCCCGAACCGTCTTGTGGCACAAGCGTTTTAAACGTATTTGAAGTGATTAATGTTGGGCAATGTTGGTTATGTTAATGTCGTTGCTGGTAATATTTAAAAAAAAGAAATAATATAAATGATCTTATTAAAAGCAAAAAATCTATATTTGTTTTTTAGCCCATTTCAGCAACGTACAGCTGTAGTCAAGTAATGAATAAGCTCTTGTTTCAATATTTGTTGCCAATATTAAGTAATAAATGTAACGTATTGTAGAAATAAAATAAATTTATTTACTTTATTTCTACATCCTAAAGGTAATTTCTACTAGAAATAGGTCAGATGGTGCGTGCGAGGAGAGAAAAAGAAAAGAGATTTAGGAAATACTATGTCATATATATAATACATATTGCTTATCTGTTCTCATGAAAAATTCAATAACATCGGAGCAAAGACACGAGACATATACAGAACAACCAGACTCACCAACCAGACCAATATGTAATTTACAAATATTGTTCCACGGCTAGGAATCTAACGTCCTTCTCTACAACATCACGCGGTCGTCAATTTTGATCAATATTAAATAAGAAATATAAAATAAAATTCAGTAAAGGTATACGAGTGATTTCGCATTACGAGACACTCTGATACTCTGTCACTACAAGCCCATATATTCCCCTCTAAACATTATTAACGACGACACCAAAGTAACATTACGTATTCTTGACACTACAAATCCCACGTAGAAACCAAAGAAATGTAGGCTTAAGTAAATATATGTATATTTATCTAATGATACAAAAAGTCCTCTCTCGGGTTAGAATAGAGAGAAAAGCTTATAGATTTTCTGAGCAAGGATTCGCAACGTAGCCAATAATATCTATTATACCCTAGTCAAGCGAATTAATTGGCTGCCTAGGCTTTGTTAATAAAGAACCTTATATATTTTGATGATTAAAAACTTGCTATACTTTTGTTTTTAAATGCAGATGTCATTAAATACTAAAATTTAAGTTTGTCTCAAGTAATAACAAAAACTAGGATAACAAATTGCGTTAAATTTTTTTTTGGTTTATATCAATATAGTCGAATGATTAAATACCGAGACGAATTAAAAAAGGTTCAAGTTAACTATATGGACTGATATAGAACTCCTCACTTCCAGCAACCGGATATCTACAATCACTAATCAAAACACAGCAGCGTCGTGCTACTGTATAACGTATATATATATATATATATATATATATATATATATATAACGTATATATTTTATCTTGGTATTACTTCTTCGATAATGACAAAAGAATTTACAAGTACGTATATATTTAAATTAAAGATTTGAAACAGGAAGAAAAATTTGTATAAATACCTGCATATTTTCAAGTACACAATTAACAACATATGAAAAATACTTGTCTCGGTGATGAAGAGAAACATAGTGAAACCTAGTCAAGTTTCAGGAGCTACCTATGTACTTTTTAAAAATAAAAAACTAAACTTTATTACAAACTATTTTAATTAGCATTTTGCCGTAATGGGATTCCATCAACGAACGTACAATAATTTTAACGTCAACGAACGTAAAAAATGTATTATTGTAACATAACCTACGTGGTGACATCATTTTCCTTTGTTATGAAAGCACAAGTTAGTCTTTGTGCTGACATACTCATAATGTGTTCTGGCCGAATATCTACCTATTTTAGAGATTAAAAATATATCTCATTTTATGTTAGTTTATATTCAGGTAAAAGTGTCAAGCATAAAATTCAGTAAAGAAAATCCACTGTCGACTGTAACAACAAAGGGGCATATTCCCGAGTACAGAGTTCTCGTGATCAAACCCTTCATTATTCTTATTCAAAACTTGACAGAATTTCCGTAGCAAGATTTATGCGCGTACTAAATCATTTTTTTTTTCATTTCCGTAAAATATCATCTCTGTTTATTTTATTGGATTCAATGTTGTTTTGTTTTTTGAAATGAATCTTTGAGCGCATTGAGGGTATTCTTTTTCCACGGGAGCCAACCTGAAACGAAAACTAGAAGCTAAAGTTAGTTAAAAATGAGTCTGTATTTTTTATCCGGTACCTCTGCTGTTGTATCCGCTTTGACCTTTTTTACGTTTTCACGTTCACCGTGAGAAACCTGAATAGCTGGAGTAAAACTAAAATAACAATATATCTCAAATGATCTATAAAGCTATTAAGTGAAATGGTAATGGAAACGGCCTTATAGCTCGTAGGATCGATAATCGATAGAGGAGAAAGGTTCTCGAGTGGCAACCTTGCATTGACCATTGGCAATTTTGAATTGCCGCCAAAATAATAGAAAAAGCCAAGAAAGAAATGTTATTCTCCAATTTAAAAAAAAACGAGCTATGAATGCTTTTTTGAAATGTTTCTAATTAGGCGTCCAAGCGGCCAGTAACAGAAAATAAACTCCTACATGTGTAAGATTCATTTTGTAATTAAAAGTAAGATATGTTTTATATTTTATACGTTGAAGTTATACTTTCTTTATTCATAAGAAGTGTTTCTGATTATATGACCACCACTGTATATATATGTATGTACCTTTATGGTTTTTACCTATGAAATTGCCGTTTTGTATGAAATAAGTTAATCATCGATGCATCTTTGCCAACGCATTGGTAGTTTATTGATGCCCTTCTTGTAAAAATCAGCAGGACGGGAGGCAACAAACTCTTCAAAGGCATTTTATACTGCCTCTCGGGAATTGAATTTTTTCCTGCTAAAAAATTGTCAAAATTTTGGAAAAAGTAATAGTCGGTGGGTGCAAGGTCTGGTGAGCAACCCCAACCCCAACTCTTGCACCTTGGAGACTGTCTGTTGTGCAGTATGGGGTCGCGCGATGTCGTGTAGGAGCAGCGGGAACGACCGATTGACCAAAGGTGGTTGCAGATGTGCGAGCTTCTCAATCATTGTCGTTAGTTCTTCACAGTACACATCTACAGTAATGCTCATGTCATTTGGTAAAAAACTGTGATGAATCACTTCGGCACTAAACCATCAACTTTCTAGAGGTAATTTTTCGTTTAGGTCATTGCTTTGGTGCTGAACCAGGATCTAACCAACTTGCTCAGCGCTTTCGATTGTCGAACAGAATCCACTTTTCATCGAAAGTAATAATTCGTTCAAAGTTCTTTTATTACTATGCCTGTTGAGCAGCGCGAGACAGGTCTCAACGCGTACGTTGCGCTGGCGATCGTTAAGTTCGTAAGGGCACCCATCTATCAAGCTTTTTTACCTTGCCAATTTGCCAAAATGGACCAATATTGTTTTGATGTTAACACCAAAAGCTGCTGCTTGCTCGGATATTACGTGCCGTTTGTGCCGCGTTGATGCCACGACGGAACTCATATTCCTTAATTACACGAATTTTTAAAGTATCCATTATGACAAAAAATGTTCAAACGTAAAAAAAATACAAAGCTAATCAATAAACAAAAGACTGACTTTGTAAAAAGAATGTCATGTTTTTATAACAAAATTAATTTGAATTTAGAATTCACAGCCAACCAAAACTTTTTTTTGGTTTGAAATGACCAATACTGAAGAACGGCAATTTCATAGGTATATATATATATTTACATATATATATATATATATATATATGTATAATTATAATTAAAGTTATAATGAAAATTATTTTCTAGGCTGCGATCAACCAAAAATAGCTACACGATCGACTTGTTGGCCAACCCTGCTATATACGACACGTTTAAAGTAAAATTTAAAACAGCATGATCATGACTCTACCACTATTAAAATTCCGCTACTTACTTAGAAGTAACCTAAGTGAATAGGCCTGAGACGCTGCAGACGCAAAGCAGCCCCAACATCAAGATATCAGCACCATAACACAACAGTATGAATGTGTCACAAAAGCACCACGCCCCCACAAAATAGTGAGAAAAATCGAGTCATTCCACCTCAATTCTCAAGAACGACAACGCATGAGCACTCTAAATCTATATTGAGGATGGATGGAGATCACCTAATCAGGTTAACTGTGTGCTCGTGCATCATAAAAAAAAAAGATCCTGCCCAACCTATTACAAATGATAGTATAAAATCCTTTATCCTATCAAATATTTCATATTAGGGAACTATTACACAAAAATTCTACTACTCAATAAATAGTAAGATATATAAATTGCGTTTCTAGGTTATATTTACATATAGTATTAATATTATTATGTATGCTCTTAGTATCTTATCATAAGAAATAAAGCCTAGAAATA
The DNA here is from genome assembly GCA_029286865.1 of Teinopalpus imperialis. Taxonomy (NCBI): domain Eukaryota; kingdom Metazoa; phylum Arthropoda; class Insecta; order Lepidoptera; family Papilionidae; genus Teinopalpus; species Teinopalpus imperialis. The sequence goes on from JAGSMU010000003.1 coordinate 17,729,508, forward strand.
TATAATAAGTTTTGACAGAACGCAGTTGCCATACAAATGTGACAGCGGTTTTTAAAAGACGGTTATCTTGGACCGGCAGTGAAGTCTAAAGGGGACATTCAATCCGTAGCTTGAGGCTACTTCCTACGTTTCCTGTCTGAAGCAGCTACATTTTTCAGTACAAAATAACCAAAAATAAGAAATAAAACTAAAGAACTCGCCCACGGGGTTAATATTAATTTAAGATACGAGATTACTTTAATTGAAATCTCTTTCAACGATGACCAAGAACTAAAGAAAAATTGATGATATCGCTAATATTGAGGTATCTGCTTTAATCATATTTCTTAATAAAAGAGTCCGTTCAATTGAAAAAAATACGATAATTAAAGGGCACGAAAATCAAGGCAACAAAAGAACCAGTGAGGTTGAAAAGCATTGAATATGAAAAAAGCATTTACTGGTTGAATATCTTGATAAAGGATTAAACTCTTTTGAATGATATTTTGATGAAAAACTTGTTCTCATTTTATATTTGATATGTTAAGTGTGTATATTAATTGAAATTTTTGATGATCAACACAGTTTATCATAATGCACTGTCAAACATAGACCTCCGTTAGCGAATTACATGACAGCAGATTGGTTCCTCCTCTCCTTCCATATCACCATCATTATGTCATTAAACAACCACTTACCATAGGCATTGTCTATTGATCACCACGACGTTTCATCCATAGTTTCCATAGTTTTCCTACAAACTAGAAAACAGAAGTTTATTGCCCCTGTAAAATGTAGGCGGACTTTCGGCATTCTCAAGTCAGTCAAACCTTGTGATAAAAAATCATTAACAGTAAGAGCATACGATAAAAAAAATTTAAACAAGAAACTGGAGTTGTGTGTGTTTAAATTGAAGACCTCATTTCCAGTAGCATGGAAGTGTATGCTTTAGTGATGATAACGCATTTTAATTCCTTATTTATATGGATGCAACATAAATAATATCATAAATTATAGAGAAATATTACCATAAGGGAACTTCGTACTCATTTGTCATTATTACTTCCGCAAGAGAATGCTAACGAAAACATCAAGTCAATAGATCATCGTTTGTTAGTTCTCATAAGCGTTTTCACGAATGACAGTCGACTTATATACGTTTATAATAAATGGTGAAATGGCGTCGCTGAAAATAAACAGGCATATGTGATATAGAAAATATAAGAAAGGTTTTATAGAATCTCCAAATACAATTCGAGCTGCAGTGGATTATATACGCGTTAAAGAACAAGGCTTCAGTTGGGTAGCCCTAACAACAACAATGAAGAATATTTAATAATCACTAGAAACTCGATACAGCTCGTAGAACCGATAACTGATGGAGAAGTTAGGTTCTTGAGTGGAGATGGAGCTGCAGAGTTGGAGGATGAAGGTAATTTTATCCATAAGGCGCTGTATCGTGACTTATGGAAGAAAGCTATTTTCACTAGCGTACTATTGATAGGTTGTGATGATTACAAATACAATATAATTTATTCCTGTTGTTCTGAAGACTTAGTGAAACTTATCTTTAGAGTCTACATAAAAGAAAACAAACACATACTTCCAAAGTAATTAAATTGAGTGTATTTTTTGTGTGGGGCATAAGATTACAAACAATTCGAGAGATCCTGATGGTAAAGCATTCATAGCACTCAAAATTGAAGTATTTATAAATAACATATTTAAATAATAATGTTACTTATTTCTATGATCAAACGATGAAATAAAATACAAATTAAATGTTTTATGTGATTGTAAGAAGCAATAAAGATTTAGACTCTATATTTAGTCTCTTTGACAAATTGTTATTGAGATTTAATAGTATTAAATAAATATTGTAAGTCCTTTGACTGTGGAATACACTTTTTTGTATAATTCATTAAAAGAAGTTTAGGTTTTATAAAAAAAATCTAAGAATATGTAAGAATTCTTATTAATTTTTTATTGTTAATTGGCAATATTTATTTTTGTATACCTTAATTTTAAAAATATTTCAATAAAATATGGCGATGCGAGTAGTGAAAAACCCCATAACTAAATATAAGTACATTGTCTGTAAGATGGCTACAAATCGAAACAGCTATTTTTAATAGAGAATTAGCTCTCGTAAATGGATGCATGCGCGCGGGCGTACGGCGTCGTAGCTCGAAACAGACTCGCGCGCAGGTAAATACCGAAAACTCACAAGCAGCGCCGATGAGGCACGAACGGCGGTAGGCTGCGCTCGGTTCGGAGGTGCTCAGGCGCAAACCTAACTTTTAAGGGTCCCCCACAAAAACAAAATATGTTGGTCCTGTTTTATTCACCATCAATACATAAAATTGTTTTGAGGGGGTGTGAAAATACTGAAGCAAACAAAAGTACTAGACTTTTTGTGGGACTTATTCCAGGAATCTTTTGAATTCCTGAATGATTTTCACACAAATCCGTCCAGAAACGTCGAGAAGTTTATGTACATATATTATTAAAATACGCATCGACTCGAGAACCACCTTGAAGAATTTGCTTTATTGAAATCATTTTTTTATTTTAACATATCCGATATTGCTTAAAATTAACTAAGTAAAACCGCACCTATTTATTTGCTGCTACTTCCAAAAAAAATGTATTGATGACTATTACATTCATTATTACTTATAAATTATTAATACTCTTTCACACACTAATTAAAATATAAACAATGCAGATGATATCATTAATGCAGATATACCATTTTGGAAGCAATATTTATGATCCAATACAGTCAGATACCGTGACTACATCTTGTTTGTACTAGAACCTGGCAATTATTTTTCTTGCCGTAACAAATATGTGCGATACTTTTATTCGCTTGTAAAATTGTATAGAAAATGTTTGTTACAAATTTCAAACTGGTCGGCTAACTCTGTAATAAGAGTTTCATGAAGTTTATGTTATCGCTAACTTGAAAACTTTACTCACTTTTCCTACAGAATATATGACGTTGACGAATGACGTTGGTCGTCGAAAAAGTTCTGCTGGTCGATGTTTATCACAATGACATCTTGTGGTTATTACCCGTAGATGTCATTGAATTATCATTGAAGTGACATTGGAGTGACATTGGATTGACATTGAAGTGACAATCGATTGTTATTGTGGTGTCAATGTATAGAATTAAGCCTATATTTGCGCAAAAATAGAAGATTTCACTTATCGTACCCATTTAATCCAATGTATACGATAATCGCATAAAAATATTCAGATCCAAACCCCAAAAACTAATAATTTGTTCCCAACAAATACAGAAAATATATTTTTGCGGACCGGCCTTGGCTTACGAGTAAAATAAAAACTATTGTCATTATGGTCATGACATATAACCGATTTGAAATAAGAGGAAGGTGACATTTTTTAAGCTGACAAATGAGATGAATTTCCATCATCGTCCTTCGAGTTGAGCCGACCCATTCAACTCTCCCACACAAGCTGCAGCGTACCATTCTACTAGTGTCAAAGTACTGTTTCGGTGCGTACTTGTCTTTTACGACAGAATACCACTGACTACTTTTTGTTCTTATAGATTTTGTCCATTAAAACATTATCCGGAAGAGATCGCTTTTATAGGTAAGTTCGCACATTGTATAAAATAAAATAATATATTTTATTGCTATATGTGTGACCGTTTTTGTGTAGTGGACTATAAAGTTATATCTATTTTCCACTTTCTATTAATATCTTTGGTATCATCATCACCTTTTCTATACAACAGGCGCCAACGAGCTGGTAGCTTACATCACCTAATGTGATCACCGCCACTCGTAACTGTTGGATGAATATATTTGTTTATGATTTGACAATCCTGCTGATTCCTAACTAGAGCACGAGTCTGTCACTCTAGTAACAAGGTTATCACCGCGTTAGCACACATTTCACCTGATTGTAAGCGAGTACTGGCAGCACATGGCACCACACCAAGATCTCTACACTGAGACTGAAGCAACAAAGTAGCGCATTATGCTGGTATTTTGTGGGCACATGCTAAAACTAATAATAAACTGTAGGTTTTAACCAAGGTTATGTGAACAATTTTTTTTAGTGTCCAATCCCTTATTTTGAACACATATAACCTTACTAAATAATCCATGCCCTATTGGAGATTAAATTCTGTTTTGAAAATGTTCGAGGTGTTTACTGAGTAAACCTGGACACAGTAATGTGAATTGGTTTGTGTCACGTCCATACCTCAATGTTTGCATTATATTATTTGTCGAAGCTATTTAATTGCCTACGTTGTTTCGAACGAAAGAATGTATTTATACAGATTTTTGTTTAAAATATAAAAATTGGTCAATTGAAATTGTTTATCGAAGTATTATTATTATTTACTTACCATAGAAATAAACGAAACATGTAACACAAAACAAAAAACCTGTAGACATTGTAGAACAGCTCCAGAGTTGAATATGACACGAGTTCACTTACCTTATTCAAGCTTCGCTTTTGTTACACAAAGACAGCTTTAATTTTAACTTTACTTAAAAATAAGTTAGAACCTATTTACTTTTAGAAATTTAAGTATGATATTTGTTCTTTTATTGCAAATTAAATGGAAGGGAATTGTCAATTTATTTCGAATAAACTATTTAAAAAAACTATTGACCCGTTAGAAGTTACCTCCTGCTCAGAATGTAAATATCTGCGTAGAAGAGTAGGCAAGAATCTTAACAGTTGCTATTTTTAACACATAATGGTCTTACATATATGTAAATATTTTCAAGATTAGTCGTCCTACAAATGAATCAACGTGTTCTAATTCCAATCGCACAAATAATAGAAGACGCACGGCGGGTTTCCATCGTTTCGTTGTGGATATTCCTCACATGACAATGAAGGAATATGATTTATCGTTTTTGAACTAAGAATTGAAATAATTTTCATGCGGCAGTCTTTCCGTCGGAGTATAATGTGAGTAAAGAGTGAATAGGCATTTGCTGAGCTAGTGCGCTCTGTATACACTGGTGTTTTACTTAAAGTAAAAAACGCGGTCGGGTGCAGCTTGAAAGTAGTGGAGCTTCCTCTTAAATAAAGATGCCATACTAATTAATTAAGGATTTTAAGAATAAAAAAATGAGTGCACGTGCAACCAACGCTCACAAACAATTGCTCCATAATTTTTGACAGGCGATCATATTTTCCTGAACAACTGGTTTGTATTTATTAAAAATAAACTCATTTTCGCCCATATAGTCTTGTACAGAGTAACATGATATACTAAGTAAATATTGATGAAATCTAAAAGGAACCTATATCTTATCATCTCATCATATTATTTCTGATGTCCATAACATGTACGTGATTGTTTTTTTTTATATATGAATGAATATGTTTTTAATTAAAAAAATTATACTGTAAATATATTGCGATGGTATCGTAAGAACAAAAATAAAAAATAAATCTGAGGGGAACTAGGGCTATTTAGGCTGTAGCCTGGATGGCCCTATTAGTAGAATAAATAATGATTTTACGTCTACGACTTTTATCTATAACATTATCCCATATGACATGATACTATGACAGCAACTCAAATAGACTAAAATAACAGTATCAACGTCAGTGAACTGTCTAACTTTCCTTGGGTCCACTGGTGGATTAACTGACGGGATTTGGAGAGATCATATATGTATAATGTCATTCGAAAAAGGGCTTCGAAGCCCAATAGATTTTAAAGTCCACATAATAATGAGAAACTTTGGTTCTAAAACTTTATCATAGTGTCAATAGTTTTCTTAGTAAAATACAATGTGTCCACCCTATCGCCCAAGTGTTTCAGTGTACACGTGTAAATATGATTCACCAATAGCTAGGAAGCTACGGTTCCTAGAAGCCGTAAATTAGATATCGTACGCCTATTACATATATTAAATTTTCATTTATCTAATAGGGTTGGCAATTTATTTTCAATTAAGATTTTCCTATTTTTGTTTGATAATGTTTATTTTGAAACATAGCCAAATGGTTTAGGGTGCGTTTTGCGATAGTTAAGTTCGTAGGTACGTATCACAACGCAATATATTATCGTGAACCATTCATAGCAGAAACATTTTGAGCTTAGTTGGCGTGGTTCCGGTTAACCATGTTAGTAAAGTTAATAGCAATACAAACATTCTTTTTAAAAAAAATTATGTAAATTAAGGATTTACTAAAACTTATTTTTCTCTAACGGGCATTAATTACGGTTTTAACTTTATCCGTGAATGATATTATATGTCTTCGGAGAAGATAGTAGTTCTATACAGATGCTAATGAAATAGACCGCAATAGAGTTAAGCGAATAATTAGTAATTTTTCTGATGTATTGAGGGAGACAAATCAGCACACAATTTACCTCGTGATACGCGGTTCCAGCGTCCCATGGCAGCCATATTCATCTTCGATAAGGAATAAAAAACAAAAAGGCTTTAGTCACAAGAATTAATATCATATAAATATTATGGCAAAAACCAGTAAAAAACCAAACATTTTTTTTAATTATAAGCTTTTAACTTTGCCCTAAATTGTTCAGGTTATTACGTCTAATTTAGGGTTACGACAAGTTTGCGTACATGATTACATTTTTAATCTTATTTATCACTATTTTCACTTGACAAATTTTTACTTGAACAGCGTTCGTGTAAGTTTGTGTTGAAATACCGAGAGTCATCCCACCGTTGGACTTAACCGTCCTGATGCAATGGAACGGATGTCCAGACAGATTTTTTTATTCCTTATAAATGGAATACTTCTCTTTTTATCTCCACCAACGACAACAATCTTAGTTACACTCACCTCGGGTAATCCACAATACCAAATTCTGTGTATTATTGCAAGTATTTTTTTCAATTAGAATTATAAAGATCCACTAATTGATGGACAGATTGTTTAACTGAAAAATGTCTTCAAAATTAAATTGATAGATACAACAATATATGCGATATGATATGAACTCTAGATATACGATCTCTAGAACAAGGATATAAAATCTAGATCAAATTTCTACGAAGAAACCTTTATCACACTAGTTTTGAATAGCACTTACGTTCTTCAATTTGAAAATATGGTACTTGAATTCTGAATAAGTTGACATCGTGTTCACTACCGCTACTATGATTTATTATTAAAATAGTCTAAAAAGACGCCATTGATAATTGTGAAAACAGAACATTCAATCAACAACAACAATTATTGAAGGTATTCTAGAGGTAAAGGATCTTCATTATCAACTTCTGTAATCCAGTGTCGAACATAGGCGTCTCCTACGGAATGATCGACTACGAATTCATCAACTTACCACAAACTTACCCAGCTCGCATCTTAAAGTCTCATAGAAAATTACTAAGGTAACTTTCCAATAAAATCTTATGTCATCAAGACAAACCAAAGATAGTCTAAGTCTCGTAAATTTCAAAAGAAAATGATAATTTTACTTTTACTACTGTCAACAGTGGTAGATGCAGTATGATTCTATTTGCAATATATAATCAAGCGTCTATAGCTTAGTGGTTAAGGGTAAGGCCTGCGAAACTTTAAAGTAGAGATGTTACGGAGATTCTGAAAGGTCGGAACTTCCGATTGATATTACACCTCCGATATCGACTTCGGATCCGGTAATATTGAACCGGAGGTTTTAATCGGAGGTCGAAGCATACATAAGGGGCGGCGAAAGCAGACCGTCGGCGCGTTCAAACAGTTTTATAGTATAAACCGGGATTCCCCGTACGTCATGTATAATGTTTATACATGTGGTACGGGGAACCCCTGTTGCGGGGAAGATAGTCGTATTTTTTTATTTTGAACTGCTCCTAATACATTTCCTTTTTACCTCCGTCTTCGTTTCCAATTTTGGTTCTGATTCCGATTCCGAATTCGATTCCGATAAAACCACCTCCGTAACACCCCTACTTTAAACGCCGGAACGCATTAGCGACTCTTCTGTTGTTGCGGATGTTCCCGGGCGGCGGTGATCACTCACCCTCGGGTGAGCTGCATGTTTTGCCTCATGTTCTATAAAAAACTTTAGATCGTAGATTCAAATTCGCCTTCACGACAATTGTCGTGAGCCATCCTCCTATCACAAGCGTTTTAAGTTTAGAGCATTGCTAATATTCCTTATAAAAAAAATATACACGATGGACCACGTCCACACAGATTACCAACATCAAAGTATTATGATACGCTACTGTGTTTTGTATGGTGAGCGCAGGGTTGCCAGGATCTAAATACGAGCAAAGAGACATTTCATACCATTCCTCAAGGTAAACAACGCATGTGCATCTTGAATCTTTGTTGAGGATGGATGTAGATGTGTTGGGCCGCAGTCGTCACTCACCATCAGGTGAAATGTGTGCTCGTTTGTCACACCTTATTCAAAATCTTCAATGTGATTGATAATTTATTTGCTAGTACACCTAAATGTAACGGTCAGCCATCCTAGTTCTAAAATATACTAGTTATAAACGATATCAATCATATGTATTTATATGACTTTTTCTTATATTTTAAACTTTTTATTATTATTATTATATTTTAAGTTATATATGTACTCCAAATTCAACATGATTTGTGTATAATAGAATAAATAGAGTGAGTATGATCACATTGTACATAATACAATATACTCTACAATACGAAATCCAACTTGTATATAAAATACATATTTATATATTCCGTGGAAAACGGGAAAACTTTGGTGATGCGTTTATAAGTCATGTCTTTTTGTAAATTATAAATATACGACTGTATTTTTCCGAGTAAAAATATCATAAAAATATGTTCGTTTAGCACTCTGCATAGAATTTAATCCAGCAATTTACAAAATCGCTATCGAGTATAGTTCGCGTAGACCCACGTAGACTCACGGTAGAGGCACTGAGGCTGTTTGTAACTCAAGTACTGTTTCAAATATCATACATGTAAAATGATCTACGTGTTCCAGCGTTGAATACTACGAAAGGAGATAAACGTGAAAAGAATATTGCAACCATGAATAATGTTCTTATTCTTTTCTTATTATTTATTGAACTACTATTTATGCTAGCTATTTCTCCAGAATTACTGAATCTCTTTGAAATATTCAGTATACTCAACCTCGATTTCAACCACGGCATTGTCTTCAGGAAATCACCAGAAGATATCTGCAAAAAACTCACTCACTCATCCTTGTCTCCCCTATTTAGATGTAACGAACACGCAGTGTTAGGAAGTGTCCCTGCACAATATACCTAGATCGGAAAACCAGCAATAGCTGGCTTCACAAAAATATTTGCAATAATTATGAAAAAATAAAATCCGTCAATCCACAGCAGAACATGGACTATGCTCAACACTGGATTAGAGGCTTTAATTTTTTTTTTAAAAAAAATATTTCCTCATTCTAATTAAATATATGAATAATAAATTTAGAAAGTTGAAAAGAAAGTTCTTTTCGTGTTTTAATTTTATTTCGAAATATATATATGAAAAAAATAATAATTATTTTATCGTTAATGTATTCTCGCTTGTTGTTTTCAACTTTCTCCCATAGTTCAACAAGATTTTCAATTCATCCAACCAAGATCACATTTCTTTTCTGCATCAGTATATATATATATATATATATATATATATATATATATATATATATATATATATATATATAACGCCATTTGATAGCTTTCGTCAGAATTAGCCATGATTAGTCACGTGGGCGTATAAGCGAAGAACAAGGTTTCACAAATAAATCAAAGTATAGTTTAATTGCACAAATATATTCACTAAACATAAAATAACCACTTATACTTCAAGAATCAATCACAATTTGCAATAATTATTTTAAGATCACGTGGAACAAAAGCGATCCGTCGAAATGGTAGTGCGCACACGCGGGCGGTTACAAAATGCCTGTAAATAAATTTCACTTTTATTAACACATTTGCTACAAAATCCAAATAAATTACATTTATTTACATAAACGTTTTATTTATATCAAGATTAATATAAAGATACTTTATTGGTGAATTTGGACAGTAGTATTTCAATTTAGTAAAGTGAAAAATAACAACCCAATTAAGTGGCCGGCTTAAGGACCCTTTCAGGAAAAGGGCGAACGAGACAATACTTTCGATTCCCAAGGTCTTCTTGTTCCTTTACTTATTAATGCCTACCAAACGCCGGCGGTCTTGACTTGCTTTTGTTTACTGTTGCTCTCTTGGTAGGGAGTTGAGATATTATTGTAATCTCTTTTTTGTACAGCCATTTGCTCCTTTATTTTTTTCTCCCCAATTGAGAACACCATGGATCGTAAGGCGGATCGGAATGTAGTTGGATTTGCGTGACTCAAAAAGTTAAAGTGAAATTGTAATATAAGATTATTATTTATATGAACTACTATATTGACAGATCCTGAGTTTGACTCCCAGCCGAGGAACAATATTTGTAGACCACAAATTTTTGTTTTTTGGATCTATTGTGTTAATGTAACATGTCTTTGTCACTGCATTAGAAGCTTCCTCTAATCATTTTATACATACATAGTGATGATGGAATGTCTCTGTGTTTATGTAAATGCTTCCAGCACTATAAAACATCATGCGGAGTTTGCCATCTGGTACCAGAAGATGTCACTTTAGTCTGAATTTACTAGGAGGACATCAATATATAAAAGTTTTAAATAAATCGGAACGTCTATAAGATTTTCTTACTAAAATTCAACTTAACACATTAATCTCTGACAACTTCAAAGTTGTCGATACGGTGACTGCTCTTATATACTGCATTTATATACTGCTCTGTAGTCTGTCGGTTACTGCTAGATGTCTATTTAGTACTCTTTTTGTAAATTTATTAGTATATTGTAGTATATTTGTAAATATCCTTTACTTAGTTAAAGTTAAACCTTAAAAAATACACATTACATATAAATTTACGTACGCTATTAAACCGAGGTCGATCCCTTGTGCTGGCAACAGGGAATTTGTTAATTGCGATTTTTAGTGACGAATTAACATGTACGCGACGGTGAAGAAAAACATCGTGAAACCTGCATGTCTACAAATATATATAAAACAATATTACATGACATGTGAACGGCGCAAATCCGCAGTAGGACTACGTCATAGAAGATGCTCCAATGCCCTCTCTTAAGAAGAGGACTGTGCCCAGCAGTGGGGAAGTATAATACATGTGAAGCAGATGTTTTGTTGAAGACCTCGCTGGTAGGCAATTGGGTCTACGGATCCTTACAGTGAAACACAGGAGCATTATGTTGCTATTCTCTAAGAGTGCTTTCCTGGTTGAGCCGAACCATTTATGCTTCACCTAGATACAAGTATCATTGTGACGCTACGATATTTAATAATATATCTATTTAATACTTGCTCTTGTCGCTTTAACGTGCCATTTGGTTGATTTGCGCTCACCGCACTCCATTGATGACCATTGAGGTCTGTTTAGTTAAGTGTCCTCAACAGTATTTGTAATTGCTTTACGCTTTTCCATTATTATTTAAGCGGTATAAGTCAGATAATGAATATATATTTTTGGATAATCATTTATCATGCGAAATAGACATCCAAAGCATCTTTACTCAAGCCATTAATTACACCATTAAGCCATTAATAAAATGAAAACGTTGTGAATCATTTATTTTTACACACGTTCATGTCATATGTGGGAAAATATTGAGGACGACAGTAATATTCAAAATTATTGTTAAAGGGTTGCCTTGTTTTTTTCAAAAATTACGACACAAATGATTCACTTCATTGAAGTAGTTTTCGACATCGATAGGTATTTTTGAAGCCAGTTACTGAACTACTCGTCAAAATAATGATGGTTTTGTTTCGTCAGAAGCCGAAAACAATCGCACGAAATGTCCCGGAATTATTGGAAAAATCTGCACACATAACAACAAACACATTGCAACAACGCATTGAGTATAAAACAATTTTCTCTTTTGTAGTTGGTTTCGAAAATATATGGATACAATAAATAAAGTGATGATGAGAATCTTCTGGATGGGACGTCGCCTATCCTAATCCCTTGTTAGGCGTTACAGATTAGATCGAAAGAATGTTCAGAAAAGTATTTGCGATAGGCTAGCTCACACGGCTTACAAAAATAAAGTGTGTTGTATTATCAAATTAATTAATTCCTACAATGAATAAAGAATTACGTGCTAGGGATTGGTCAACTGCAACGGGGAAGATGACGCTTTATAGCATTTCCGCGTGAAATTGCATATCTTCACTCAACGTCTCTTGTGAGGAAGTTCAACTTACTCAGGAATAATTGGACGCATACCTAATAGTAATATATATTATTAAGCATTAACTATGTGTACGTATTGACCCATGACATCTACATCCATACTCAACAAATATCCAGGGTGCTAATCTGCTCATCTCTGAGGACTGAGCCGGATTGTCTCTAACAGTAAGCGGGTCCCCTGTAGCAAGAGTAAAGAAGAAGTTAAGAAAAGAATCACTCCTGTTTGGTGAACTCCTGCCATACCTCACACCCATAAAAAACATCGTACTCTTCCAGACCATGCTTTAAAACTTTTTCTGCACTTCTTCCACCAATTCTAGGTTGACATATCAAACATACTTTACTTGTAACTTCGTTACGTCTAATAGTGAGCTGTTATAAAAAAAACTTATTTATTACCTATTTCTAGTTTTCTTTCATTGAAAATTTCATTTCAATTCTTGCTATTCACAATAAGCAAAAGTGAGGAAAATTTATGTTAGTAATAAATTCGATTGAGGCTTCTTTGAAATCCCCATAAATGTATGCGCCTTTCAATACTTTCACATTAAATATCTATCCCAGGTTCGAAATAACTAAACTAGAGAAGGCGAAGATCTCTTAATTTTTTCTTTCTTTTGTTTCCTCCTTTAATGCTCGGTGGGGCAATACTACAATCTATGGTTTTTTTTTATAAAATAGGTGGCAGACGAGCAAACAGCTCACTGATGGTAAATGATTACCGACGCACATGGACATCTGCAACACCAGAGGGGATGCGCTGACGGTCTTTAAGACAGGTGTAGGCTCGTTTCTTGAATCTAAGTCGTATCTGTTTGGAAATATCGCTAGTGACAGCTGATTTCACGTAGTTGTGCACGGCAGAAAATTTCGCGTAAAGTGCACAGTGGTGGATTTATGTATAGCATTTATTATATGTACGATGTTTAAACTATGCTTTACATTTATGCCCGTTAATAGGCAGTTAATATAGTTTTGGTGGAAACAAATACATTTTTAATATTCTCTTTAAAAGTTTCCTTTTTTATTGTATTGTGGAAGAAAATCCTGCTAGCCAGTAAGAAGGACTCCGGATCCCTGCACTCACTAGAAGAATCACAGCAACGTTATGGCGCTATTTTTCGTTAGGCGTGGTCCTTCCTCGAACGACCCGACCTATTCAGATTAAACATGATATGTTGAAGATTCCATTTATTAATGGCAAAACAAATGGTCGCGACGTTGAAAAAAAAATCACTTAAGTGATAGAGTAGCCGTATGAAAAAACCTTTTGTTTGATTTCATATTGCCACACGTAAATACTTCATTTTAACTTTTAATTTTAAGTAAATTAATGTAAATTAATTTTAAATAAATTAATTTTTAATTTTAAGTTCCATAAAAATATTTAATGGATTTTATTGCGTTTATGATATTTATAACGTTGGGATAAAAATTTAAAAGTCTTTTATCCCAACGGTTCAAGGTTAAAGGCAGAATTGATGTGTTTGACGTCCTGATACCATCAGTTTTTTTAGTTTCATCTATGCAGGAGCTTACAATGTCTTGAGAACTTACAGTGGTATATCCGGTTTGAGATTTAACTTTATTAATCACAGGATCGCTAGCCGATGGTAACATCCAACCAACTTCTCAATTAAATTAAGGGTGTTTTTTTTATTGAAATATGTTAAAAATACATTATATTTTAAAATGTACGGTAAGGGATAAATTTTGTTATCATTACTGACGAAACGATGGGTCTAGTTCGACTAAGAATTCTAATCCGTTACATACGATCTTAGCTGTCAGCGTCTAGACTCTAGACGATAATGAATTCGATAAAGACTTACATACATTTGTCTCAATCAATTAAATGAAGCTGGGATCTAATTGTGAAAACATTCTTAATGTTATATTGAATTTATCTTGTTAAACTTTAGTTTTAATAGAACGTAATAGTGATATGGTGCATATATCTGTTCCTACAGGACGATTTACCACAATTAAAATTCCATCATGACATAATTGTATAATATAGAGCATGCAATAATACCGGTAGCACTAAGTTTTACTGAACTTGTGACATGGGCAGTACAACGATACAGCTAATTTCTGCGGCATGAATAGGTCGGCTGGACCGGGGGCAGCAAAAGTCTACTGTGTCTCGTAAGGTGGAAGGGTCCGTGAGTATCGGTATTCAAATGCCATCATTCAACGCATCTGCATCTTCAATCTTTGTTGAGGATAGATTCAGATTTCATGGGCCGTTTTCGTCGCTTAAGATCGGGTGAACTGCTTGCATATTTGTCACCCATAACATTATAATAAAATTAAGCCTGTGAAGCCGCATCTTCACGCTTCAATATCATTGAAAGAACGTATAAATTTTAGATTGAGTCCCATTCGAGTTTATTGTGAGTGTGACAGACACTTTGTTATGTTTGTTCTGTCTCCAATGAATAATATTATATGTATGTAGTCGGTCCACAACCTACATTTATTTGAAATTGGTTTCTGAAGGTGACTTCAAAAAAAAATCCGTTACTAACATTCCCATTAAAAACTCCAACAAAGCATAATCCTTCATTGTCAATAGTTGAACGGTGTAAGTTTCGTAGATCATCCTCAAAATTATCAGTTATTGACGCTGCAATACTTTTCTTGTGGATTTTTGTGTCTAACAAAAGCTATTGTAAAAACACCTTTGATATTTTGTAACAAATTTACTTTGCTGTCAATCGTTCACATTGTTATACAATCACTGGTTCCGATATCAATTTGTGAAATACAAACACAATTGTTTTATTTTCGTAAAAAATCCTTTTACCTACGTAAATAAAATTTGAATGAGTGAATCGTGCATGCTTCCCGGCTAGGGCAATAAAGGCATTGCTTCCCTTTTAGGTAGTTTGTGATTTTATTTCACTTTAGTAATTTATTTATTTTTTCGACGTGAAAGTAACATTGAAAGTAAATACATAATGATCGATCGATTAAGTAATTGAAAACTAATGGAAAAATTCTACAGAAGAGCTTAGCCAAGGCTCCGTATCGGGAACCTTTGTGCTGGTTATCCATAAATCAAGGTTCCGTCTGAGTGCCCTAAGCGCTTAGCCATCTATCCGGTGGCCATCAACCCTAAAAGAAGGTTGGGTATTACATATACTAAAATACACTTCTAGTCACTCTATCCCGTCATATCATATGATTTTAAAGAGACAACAAATCGAAATTTCAACTTGCAATTTCAGTACACTTGTAGTTGAGTGTGAAAGAAAACAAGCGAAGTATTGTGTAGCTTTAGCTTTATGGCCAACACACAGATTGGCATAAATCAAAAAAGTTCTTAGTTACTTAGAGATAGGAAAAAGAAATAAATAAGATATTAATAATATCCCAAATTAATTTTAATAACCGGGGATGTACCCCGCATTCACAGAATATCAGCTATAAATAGCAGCATTACCTGCTGCGGTGGGTGTCGGGATCCGAAGACACAAGTACATGTGTTTAGGAATTCCATGTTAGACCTCGGGGGACACATCGCATGTGAGTTTTGAATCTCAATTTGAGAATATATGTAGATATCATAGGCCGCAGCTTGTAACTCGCTAATATCTCCGAGTTTATAAAAAAAAGGTTCAGTACAAGTTTTTTAAGGTACCATGCATTACCTAGCAACCATACTAACAGATTACTGAGTCGCCGATCAATAATCGCCTCACAGTTACGGCTGACATTTTGATCTGAGTTTTTTTTTAACCTGAAACTTATAACTTAAGTTATCACTAAACTTTAGCCTTTCTTAATATCAAATCGAATGTGTAATTCACACAATCAGATTCTCACTCGTAAACATTTTTCCTTGTATAATTAAATGCTACAGTATCCGCGTGTCAAGGCATGGTAAATGTAGGACAGGGAAACGTAGTGCAGTACCAGTCTCTCACAAAGGAGCTTTATACTCTATATTCTACTACTATATTATATGTTTATATAATATAGTAGTAGAATACACACATATATATATAAATATATATATATATATTAATTGACATATATGTATGTATATAATACAGTACGTTTGATTTTGAATCAAACCCTGTAATTAATTATCGACAGACCTAAATAAACATTATCAATGGACATGAATCCCAAATTATTCTTTATTTATTCAACAAAAACGATCCTTTCGTCGGATACGCGATAGCGATTTTTCTAAAATATATGACGAAAAGTTAAGCGAAAATTTACACATCTGACTCTGGCCATCAATCCAAATAAATACGTGACGAGTAAATCACCAGAGATTTAAAAAGGTTAACAATTTCCTGTAATTAATGCTGCCACAGTGCTACGATTACCCGATCTATCTAACATTCACAGGACCTCTTGTGACCACTGAAAAGTGGTAAGGTAAAATATTGTATAGTCAGCCTCATTCTGATTAATGGTAAAAAATAACCTCACACGTTTTAACATTGCCAGGACGTCTTTTCAGTAGTATCCATATGTAACGTAAAATTTTGGTCATTGGTAATTTCTTTGCGGACTCGTTAAATTTAATTGTAAAAAATAACCTCTCACATTTTTTATGGTTAATAGATATTAAAATGAAGGACAACGCCCTAACAGAATAGCATCATCACTTTTTTTATATAAAAAATATTATCTGTCCTATTAACATTACTAATAATACATTAACCACTCCAACTAAGCTAAAAATGCTTGTGCTTGGAGATGGTTCAAGATAATAGTCTAATAGTGGATTCGAAACTACGATCTAAAGTTTTGCAGACCGTACCCTAAACTATTTTAGTATTGACGTTTTATAATGTTTATTAAATTTATGAGTTTTTTCGTATGGTGAGTGTGGAGATCGGTGGATGCAATTACAAAGACATTCCGTCTCATTCATCAGGGGTGACAACGAATACGCTTTGAATCTTTCTTGGAGATAGATGTAGATATAGATATAGATATAGATATAGATATAGATATAGATATAGATATAGATGTAGATATCATCGGTCACAGAAAAAACGCAGTACCTTTATCATCAGGTAAACTGTTTCTTGTAAAATAATTAACATCTCGCTTATATTATGACAAAAATAGATATGATTTACTCAATAATCCTTTTCCTAATCAACTTGTTACTATTTTTTACATTGAGAGTAACAAACGAGCACACAATTTACTTGACGGCAAGTGATTCCTGCGGCCCATGACACCTACATTCATCCTTGACAAGGGATCATATTGCAGATGCATTGTCACCTTGAGGACTGAGATGAAAGGCCTCGTCACCATCAATAAAGGTCTCCAGACTCTACACTCAACAGACAAAACACAGCATCATTATGCTGCTATTTTACGCTGGTATTCTGCGAGATCGTAGTTCTGCCCCGGTTGAGATGACCCAGTCATTCTGCAGCTAGAAACCAACTGCAGTGTAGCACTACCACTTTAAAAACTAAGATTATTACTATGGCGGTGAGCAGTACCATTAGTAAAATTGTGATGGAGGCCGTGTTTGAATGTTTCGCACCGTGCCTTACACTAAGAGGTGGATTTGGGTCTGCCAAGGTAAGCTTGTCGGTGGGCGGTCGTCTAGAACAATACTTCTTGGCCTTACGAAGGTATTTCCCTACGTAAAAATATAGCAGTTACAACATATTATATCTCAATTCTCGGACAGAATACACCGACTTTGCCTTTAATATAAAGTGCCTTTTGCCACGTAACCAACGTGGATTTAACTAAAACAAATCTTTCATAGTACTAAAATAATAGGATAATGAACCTTTTTTTTCAATATTTGTTTTAATATTTTCACCTCGGAGCACGTGCTGCATCAGTGCATGCAATCAGCACCTAAAATAGCAATTAAAATTTCATTGGTGCAGGTCTGGGGTCGCTTAACGCTAATCTTAAATAAAAAGCGCCATATATATATATATATATAATTAAATACTGTTTTATAAAAAACAACCTTTTTTATATTGCCGTATAGCCGCTATCCCGCACCAGTGTCCTTTTAAATCCGCATTCGAACATAAATTTCTATTTGTGCGGACATTGCAAAATATATCTTGCTCAGTTGACAGTTTCTAACACATTGATAACTTTATATTGTTGAATACGCGCCATTTGCTTTAAGGGCTAGGAGAGAATGACGCTTTCACAGAGTTTGGTTTTAATATGGCATCGTACACTGGTACTTTGCGGCATGAATGATACAGGTCGACCGGAAACCACGCCCTCCCAGAATACCAGCATGAAATAACAGTATGACGCTACAGTTTCGACTGCTGAGTATAGGAATCTGAAGTGACCCTTATTGCTGGTGAGGTATTCATTATCTTCCTTCCAGAACCCTTACCATTCGCAACTTTACTTGATTGTTTATTCGAACAGTGACCCTAGTATGTTATATAATAGTTATATAAATAGTTTGACCAGGAGTAGGTGTACTCAATACTCCTACACTAAGACTTACTAAATGAAATAGTAACACACGTTGGAGAATCTTTATTTCCTCAGCCAACCAAGTTTCAATCTGGATACTAAAACTAGATAAATGTAGTGATTAGTCAACTTAGTCAAAGGTCAAATTGTCAATGACTAAGTATCTAAAGATGTATTCTACTAAAATTATAAATTTGAAAGTTGTTGTGCTGAAAAATATTTGTTACTCAATCACGCAAAAACGACTGACTGACTTTTAATTAAATTTGGCACGCAGATAGTTTATCAGCTGTATTAACGCTTAGGATACATTTTATTTCGTTAAATGAAATGGCTTAATGATTGTTATCAATTTGTGATGAAACTAACATCTGCCCGCGAATTCATCTTCGTGGACTTAAGAATTGGGTCCACAGAGAAATGAATAATACGTGAGATGACATCGTATACTAGATACTCTTGTGCGACTGGTATATAGCTGACCATGTGACGAGCATGGAGTGCCTAAAACTTACACGTACTGGCGGAAAATAGTTAATCATATACGATATATGAGTAGTGTTACTCATTTCTCTCTAAACCCAATTCTATAGTGCACACACACGAAGTCGCAGACAGATGTTAGTTTAACATAATTTTTTGTAGTCTAAAAATAAGTATTTGTCAAAGGAAACTTTGCTAAACTTACAACTTGTGTAAGTCGTGCAAACGAATCTCCGCAGAAACGTGAAAATAGTCGATTTTTTCTAAGTACATTTATTTCTTCATAAAGTCACTGAGAAGAATTTCCTTTTTAAGTGAAAATGTATAGTGTAAGAAGATATTCTTTTCAGAATATTGACGTTTCCTTTGAGTTTAATATTGTCACCGTATCACACGTAAGAATCGTACGAATCTTTACAAGGAAAGTTAATACTTTAATGTTGAGAAATAAAAGCGTCTGCGAAGCTTAACGTGGTAGTTTCGGATCCGCCATTCGACTACTATCGAACCATTTTCTAGCACAAGTATTCAAACATATTTTTTATATTATTATATCTTTATTTATTTATCATTAGTGACTTAGTGATGAGTAATAAATAGAAACAAATATTTTTAGCTAGCATTTATGTTCATTTATGTTATATCAGCTCATTTATGTTCGTACTGAGACATGAGTTTTAGTCAACAATAAACTATAGTATGAGTATAGTAAATATCTGGATAGCCAACTTCATTGCCATTTAACAACTATTAAGTAATTACCAGCTTTGTTATTTTCAACATTGATAGTCGCTATTGATTTAACTTCAAGTACAATTTATAATCTGTCAGAAGCACACTATGACCCTTGTCCGATTAAATCAAGCGACGGAACATTAAAGCTCACTGAGCTTTCAAATACAATCCAGCCATGATGATGAAATCTTACTAGTTAATTCCGATTACGACCATATCTTCAGGCATTACCGGACGGTATCAATTGGATCTGAGTGTATTGTGTAGTGTCTCGTATTCTTGACTACTTTCCAACCTTTCCCCGAATATTATGAGAGAACCTTACTTGTACATTGAAGTGGAATTGAAATGTTAGAATGATATACATCGCCGTTAAGACAGGTAAAATAAAGTAAACTATTAAGATGACGGTAATAACGCTTCAATCAATGAAATAAAAAAAAATCCATCACGTCCATGGCTCTATGCGCTTTATCCCTTTGCCTTCCCTGGACGGAATATTATTACGAATTGTTTTTATCATTAAATGCACGAGCCACATGTTTCTAATAAACTACGCATTTTGTATTTAAAAAGGTTTACATTTCGTTAACATATATTTACATAAGCCTCTGGGGGCGCTTAGCTTTTAATCTCCACAGTTTGAAACGTTGGGTATCAAATGTTTTGTTTTATTTAAAAAAATCCACAGCTCTTAAATATATTTCAATTCATTCCTGCGAGCCAAACTTACAGCCAAGAATGGATTTATATAATTTAACTGACATTGTATAGACAGGCAGCAGTATAAGAGTAAAGAAGGATTGAATATAATATAATAATAAAATCTAATTTTGTGAAATCAAATCCTTGGGAACAAAAGTAGTTTGTGAGTGTGTGTGTGTGTGTGTGTGGGTGTGTGGCGTGTCGGCCTCGATCCCTAGTGGTATGTGTAATACCAACTAAAAAAACCCTGGGTTGTCCCTGTTGTGGTCCCTAAGGCTTGCTTCCGCTCTTTACGATCACTTCTGTATCGCGAACACACGAAAATAACATGCTCCGCGTTTAATGGTACCCAACATTGATGAGGACAGTCCGCGGCGTTCTTGTGACTGAAGCGATGAAGATATGCTTGATAGCATCCGTGGTATGTTAATAATTATGTCAGATAGAAGATGACCTCCCCATGTCTACAGTTAACCCACTTCTCCACCTGACCAACCAGTCCATCGTACTTTAGTGGGTTTCTACCATTCTTTTTGCCATTTAATTACAGTTTGTCTTCCGGTCGAATCTTGAGGTTTGAACTGAGTTGTTTTCGTTTCTTTCCAATGGTCGAACAAGACTATTCTCTCTTCTGCAAATAAATGTATGGGTATCACGCCGGCTATCACACACAGCATACAGGGATATCGAGAGCCTCCGGTTTAAGTCCTTGAAAAAGGTTAATCCATTTCTATTGTAAAGGTCTATCAGATGGTAAGTGATACCTAAGGCTTTGATATTACATCCATTCTAAATTCTTAAATCAAGGTACAAATGCTAGGCACACCTACCAACAACTAAGATATAGTATGTAATGAACGTGAACAGAATTATTTTCTAACAGGTATAGAGAGATTAATTACTCAATATATTTAACAGTATCGAAAAAAAATGCTTTAAAATAAAATATTAAAAGATAGAACCAGAAGAATTAAATGAAAACAAGGCTATTTATTAGTTTGAAAGATTCACACTCCAACAGAACACCAATGTACAATAACATAACTGCTTTAGCGATTCTTGGCGATAGGCATTCCATCTCAGTCATAAAAGGTGATTAACATATATGTCTACATATATATATGTATATATATATATATATATATATATATATATATATAATTATATATGTATACACATGTATATATTGTTATCATAAATATGATTATAAATAGTAAGCTAGAAAAAATTTCGTTGAAACGTGTTATATTTTGATAAATTGTGGTATTTTGGTAGTAAGTAAGTATCTAATTAGATCGAAAAATGTCGACCCATCTGCTCCATTAAACGAATATGGATCGTTCTGAGAATCATTTTCTCGGTACATTGAGCCGTCTTCTAAAGTTATCAACGATAATATTTTCACCGTATGAACCTTATATTTCCACCAACCTTATATATATATATATACCTATATATATTTGTTGCGCCGTAGGTGGGCGGATTTGATACTGACACTGCTAGCTCTACGAATTTTTCATTCAAATTTCATTTTTCAAACAGGATATATACTCCAGTTCTAGTGCTTCTTCTGAGATGAACTGCCTGATATAATAAAAATAAATCTCTGTTGATGTTGCATATAGATGCTTTAGGCCGCAGTTAACGCTTACCCTAATATTATTTAAAAAATATAAAATTGAACAAGTAATTGCGTAAATACGAAAAACTCGCTTGCTGTTCTCTGCCCTAGATTGATTTAAATCGTATGTAAAAAAAAAATCAAAAGTTACGAATAAAGGTCTTACCTTACATTTTGACGTCACGTAATTACGTCGTTGTATATTGTAAAAAGTAAAGTATCAGCCTATCTATATAAATCCCACCGTTGGGCACAAGCCTCCTACATATACATCATAGTCCTCAAGACTCCATTGCAGACTCTTCCCTTTAGATAGCGATCCAAGTCGAGGTTTCGTCGCCCTCAGATCGTATCATCGCCCCCCTCTGTTGTCGTCGACGCTCTTTGTCCACAGGGGTCGGAGTGCAGTGCTGGTGCAGCAGCAGTCTCCGCGCCAGCTTCGCAGCATCGTCGTTGTCGCCCTTACTCAGCGGGTCTCCCGACCGCGAGTCTAATTAGATAAAGCTGTAAAGGTCTCTGGACCAACAGCAAACACAAAAAAAAACCATTGCAGATTCGATATGTCTTCGAATATTTATTATCTTTTACTCTCAAACAGGTTTCTCTGTCCACTTTTCACCACCGTACATCGTAAACCATGCCGGTAAGGTAGACTGTCCAGCACTAGCGACCCCGAGAATAGTGATAGTTACGCGTGGGTTCTCTTACGGAGATCCAGCGACCCCTAGCGAGCGTTGGTGGCGTCCACCGTGGGTAGTCGATGCGTGTCCGACATAACCCGTCCTCGCCCACTAGAAGGAAGGGTATGCGTCGACATTTCCCCACGCTAAAAAAAAAAGGTAGGTCTACTATATTTATCTACTATGTCTATCTATGTTTCACAATCCGACGTTGTCAAAGTTAGTAAAAGGGGCTAGATATATGATTTGAAGATATATTTGATGAAATTACATTCCAATTATAGGTTTAAAAAGTATTTCAATAAAGACTCCCATTTGTATTAAAAGCTTCGCTTATGATCAAACGTACAGAGGTTTAGTATTCAAATCTGAAAATTCAATGGAAAGTTTATTCAATCTGATAGAGGCTGTATTTCAGTTTTATTAATAATTGTAGATTGGTTTATCCTTTAATTTTGTAAAGATAATTAACTCTTAAACTAAGTTCGGTATAGATATTATTCTCTAAAACTATATTTAGATTAGTGAAACATTAAGCATCTACACCCCACTCTACTTTTTTTCCTATAGAATAATAAAAGGTTAACAATATTAGGCAATTTAGAAAGACATTACTGATATATGTGCATATTTGTGTCTGTGCTAATTTAGACACATATAATACAGCGTTTATTATTTTTATTACAAAATATTAGAGCATAGAGTTCATCTGATGGTAGGTAACGACCTCAGCCCATGACATCTACCTGTATCCTCAACAAAGATTCAAGATTCATATGCTTTGATATATAAGGACTAAGATGGAATACCTCGTTACCTGTGATTGGGTCCCTGGATCCTTACTCACAATACTAAACACAGCGGTGCTATGCTAGTATTTGATTCTATAAGGGTTGAGCAGCCGATTGATTTAGCTGCAGCAACTGTCAGTGTATAAACAAAGTTCTCAGACGTGACGTGAAGTTCACGCGAATGACTTCGTCAGCGGCAACTACGCCATATAGATTTTGATCTTACCATGTTAAAAATCACTCTTTTATTTTCATAACACTCCAAATATAACTACAGATAAACACGAAAAAACTTAAATACGATACTTCCTTAATTAGCCCGAACGAGTATGCCTGCCAACAGTTTTAAACGACGGTTTTGGCTTTAGTCCAATGCTCGTGTCGGCCCCTTACAATTCAACTTCAAAACGAACTGTCGTGTTAAAAATATTAAACGTTGATAGCAACACTGCAATGCGAAACCTGTGTGGTTTTCATTCAACATCTTATTTATTTATTTATAGTAACTAACAGTATAGAGACGTGGTAACTGTTTATAAGCGTTCGCTTATATCGAGTTCGATTGTCTCGTATTGGCACCAATGAAATTGTTCTATTTTTTTATAGCAATTTTATAGTGATATATATCGAGCATGCAGCCCACCCGATGTTACGTGATCACCGCCGCCGATGAACATCCGCAACACCAGAGGAGTCGCAAATGAGTTGCCGTTCTTTTTGGTAGGTGTAGGCTCTTTTCTTGTTTATTGCAAATTTATGTGCCGTCTTACCTTTCACTCGGTAGTGACGTAAAACGAGCACAGAAGTATATTTCACGCTAGTATTCTGTGCGGGCTATCACGCCCTGGTCATCGCCTGGCCTGATCATGGTGCAATTAAAAATAAACTACACTATCACATTTCATCCTCATCATCTCGATGGTTGGCAATCCACCACTGTGCGTTCTACGCTAAGTTTCCTGCGACGCACTTCTACTCTAAGGAATCAGCTATCACCAGCGGTAGTTCCGAACTAAGGGACTTTAAAAAAAAGAGTCTACACCTTTCTTAAAGGTCGGCAACGCCTGCTCGACTCCTCTTGTGCTTTGAAAGTTCATGGGCAGCGGTGATCACTTACCATCAGGTGAACTGCCTTTATCTCCTCTTTATAAAAAGAACTTCACCTTCTAGATGTTGATTCCCGATCCTACCTATTCATCTTACTTCCAATTTTTAGTCACAGCATGTAAACCACGTAAATAAAAGTAAAAAATATTTTTTTTTCATTACATTTACCAACCTTTTGTAACTAAATAGATCACAAAAAATAATGTCTTTCTTTTAAGATTTATTGACTATTTAATATGAGTATCTATAGATCTCAAAGGATTGATAAATTGTCTAAAACCACCACAAAACAAACAAGCAAAATGTTTTTAAGTAATAAAGGTTCAACATTTCTTTTAGTTTTTCAAAGAATCACACTAAGCTTTGCAATAAAATTTCGCTGATATAAACATTAACAATTTGTCGAAATACGCGGTGTATTTTAAAGGCCAATAAAAATTACAAAAATACTCTTTTATAACGCACAAACGAAGAATTCCACGAACATTTCCACAAAAAGTGCTTTTATAGATTTTAAAAACTATTAACTACGTAAGTTCTTTGACCAATTAAATTTAATAACCTTACTGAAGAAAACGCAAGGTTTCACAGAATACCTTCTTAAAATAGCAGCGTAGCGCTATCGAGTTCATATAATAAGTATAAGAAACTTAACGCAAAAAGAGTCATATTTGAGTGCGTATGCAACGTAATTGTTATTAAACCGTTCCTGACACAAAAAGGACATAAAAAGGTTCTCACGCAACGAGAAAATAACTAAGAACCGTGGTATATTATTCTCCTTTTTTCTCTATCTCACTCTCTGCCATTTAACATACTTATAAACCAAGTTACAGATCGAATTGGGTGAAGTTTTTTTTTATTATTAATAACTATTAAACATCTTATTAAAAGATTTATTAACAAAAGTAAAGATTAAATTTTTGTGCAAGTGCTCAAGATACTCACATCCGTCCATGATAAGGAATTATATCTACGTCGTCCCCCCATTTAAAGTGGACCTTCTGGATCTTCAACCAGGGCAGCTGATTCTGTAAATCATCATACAATATACTACATCGTTAAGAGACAGACACAGAGTATAACGTTATTTGTTATTTTTTTATTAGTTTGTTTTATAATTTTTTCATTAATCAGGGTTGTGAACCTAAGTCCCAGCAGTGCCTGAGTGGAGATCCTTTTCTTTATTTGGCGCACAACAGGTTTCGTTTGTCTTCCATTTATTTATAATTTTTTCCTTTTCTTTTTTGATTAGGTAACAGTATTTTACTTGTTTATTTTTAATTATTTTTACCGTACCTGATTTTGTGCCAAATTTATTCAATTTTATTCCTTATAAATGAATATTATTATTATTTGGGAATATTTTATTTTCCTATCTCCGCCTGGTTGGTCAATAAATAAATAAATAAAATAATATAAACATATAATAAAACTAATATATATAATACAATATGTATGTGTTTCGGATTTCACGAGGTTCTCGTCATATAATTAGTCTGGCCATAAATACTGTTGCATAAAAACTTTTCTATTTTTCAACTTTTTAACTATTTTGAATTTGGAACGTATATTACTTTAAAAACTTCGTTCGATTTTGCGCCATTTCACATATTTTTTCATGTTGGTTATCGAATTACAATATGGAATGAGGAGGAAAAAATAGGATTGCATTGATCGCCTTGCACAAATGAAACCGTCGGTCATATTCCAGACACTTCACAACCTTGGTATTACCATATGTTCGTATATCGTACTATCAACAGATACAACAACACTTCCTCCCTCGAAGACCAGAAAAGATTGGGGCGGTCGCGTGCTGTAAGAACTACAAAGGCTGTTAATAATGTTAAAGCCAGAATTCGTCGAAACCCCATTAGGAAGCAAAAAATCTTATCGCGAGAAATTAAGATTCCCGCTAGGACTCTGTCACGTATTATAAAACAAGACCTGAAGATCGGTGCACGAAATCAATCTTTACAATTAAAGGGAGTGGATCGATCAAAACGCCTTCTGTCGCGATACGCAGGTAAAAGGAACATAAATATCCTCTTTACCGAAAAAATGTTCACAATTGAAGAACACTACAATAAGCAAAATGATAAAGTGTACGCTCACAGTTCTAAACAAGCTGCTCAAGTGGTTGGAAAGGTACAACGTGGTCATCATCCTGCGTCAGTGATGATTTGGTGGGGCGTGTCTTATCAAGGAGTCACAAACTAAATTTTTGTGAAAAAGGAGTGAAAACTTCAGCCAAAGTGTATCAAGATACAGTCTTGGATCATATTGTGAAACCTCTCAGCAATACACTTTTTAAAAATATACCGTGGACTTTCCAGCAGGACTCTGCATCTGGTCGCAAAGCACGATCTACCCAAGCCTGGCATGAACCAACTTACGGACTTTATAAGAGCTGAAGACTGGCCCTCATCTAGCCCAGACTTCTAACCTTTAGACTTAAATTATGGTCAGTTTTAGAGGCCTGCTCTAAATGACACGGTGATATTGAGTCTCTTAAAAATCATTGGAGCAAGCAGTGCGTAAATCCATAGATTCGTGGCCAAACAGATTAAAGGACACCTTTCCAATAGAATATTTTTTTATTTTTGCGAAGACTAATAAATATATAGGTATAAAATTTTATAATATTACATTACTTCATTAAATAAAATCCATTTTCATTTGTTACAGAACTTATCGCCGGACTTGGTAGTTTTATTATTATTATTATTATCCTGAGGCACCTGCATCCATCGACTTCCCGCAGAGTTGCACAAGTCGAGACTTCATCTTGTGGCAGAAACTTCGTCTTCTGCGGATATTCACCTTATTTATCCGAACACTTGAACTTTATGTGGACCTGTGAGAAGTAGAAGCATGGTCTATACCGATTACCTTAGTTCTTCTACGGATATTTACGTTGTTTTTTCGAACACTTGTATACTTGAATTTTACGTGGACCTGTGAGAAATAGAAGCATGGCCTATACCGATTACCTTAGTTCTTCTACGGATATTTAAGTTGTTTTTTCGAACACTTGTATACTTGAATTTTACGTGGACCTGTGAGAAATAGAAGCATGGCCTATACCGATTACCTTAGTTCTTCTGCTGATATTCACGTTGTTTATTCGAACACTTGTGTACTTGAATTTTATGTGTACCTGTGAGAAGTAGAAGCGTGGTCTATCCCTGTTAGAATCACCCGATGTATGCTACAGCATATATAAGAGAAATATCTCTTCATTATGCTAATATTCGAGTTCCTAGACGATGATATCTTCTGGTTATTACTAATGACAGCATATCCGGTATTGTAGTAATTTTTTTAATTTTTTATTTTGCGCCAACACAAAGGCGCTGCTCTACTCTACCTATTCTTCTTCCCCTTCCCTATTCTGGTACATGTGCAACAAAATCGAGGGAAGGTTCAGATGCAGTGTCAAAAACACGAAGCATATAAACATCACAACCGGACCCGAAAACTCAAAACTTTGTGATACACAAATGTTGATCCTGGACTGGGGTTGAACCTCGGACCCGCGATCTTTAGATCCTTTTAAAGGTGCTTTACAAAGCTTACGCATAGTCCAAGCCCCATTGCCTTGTTTACCGGGCAATTCGTTCACTGCGTTCTCCCCAAGTCCGTTCAATGCACCGTACCGTTTGATTGTAATATTTGATTTCCAGACATTTAAACTCGGTTCATGCATAACTTGGAATTTTCGAATGAATAGCGATGAGAAGCAACTGAGCTGAAACGATTTCCCTCCAGCCTTAAAACATATACGATTATTAAAATACAATTTAAGTATATATACATATATATAATATAAAAAAATATCTCGGGTTCTACGCTTATCGCTAAATAACCAAGTGAGTGTGTTATGCGCGACCAAATACAACAAGATTTGGTTGCGCATAACACTAAATTTAACAGTTAATGTCAAAATAAGATAAAATAAGATTACTCTAATAAAGGAAGATTATGCCATGGTGAAAATCAACTAGATTAAAATATAAAATAACAAAAATTTTAATTCACATATACAACATATGTGTTCATTGATTTGCTGAAACTTACAAATTTGAATCTGTGGATCGAACGTTTTACGTATTCAATCATTTGTTTGCATTGCCGATCAAATAAATGAGGGTTAGTTCATTTCATTCGAAAATTTACCACAAATAATTCTATCTTTGAATCGTTATACACAACGACACATTTATTTGAAAGCTTTCATTTGAGCTTTGAGTGAGCAAATAAAAGTATTGTATGAATTATTCTTGGCAAAAAAGATCGTGGATAACAGAATGATATACCTAACGGCACTTTAATATTGCTACAGCTTTTTAACGCGAGTCCTGGGTACAATTACAAGACGACGTTAATATTTTAAATTCTTTCCATCGCTGTGCTGCGTTTTTATTATTACGACACAATCAAGAGACACTGGCACGCTTTCTGGCGACGGCATGATAGGGCACCTCGACCAGAGAACTACGAATATAGTCAAATACAACATCAGAAGGTACTAAAGTGCCACTAAGTGAAGTGTGCTCATTGGTCACCTACGATATATATAAATATGATATATTTATCACGTTAGTCTATTGAGCTCAAAATGTGACTTCTACCACCCGAATGTACCACTTCATTCGATTCCGACCTAAGCAATATCTTCTGGTTATCACCACGCGATATAAACTACGCAGTATATATTTAATAGTATTATAGTATCGTAAGTATTCTCACCGTGAACCTTGGTAGCGCGTATCCTAACTCCTCGCTTATAATTCACGACAAGTCGATAGACCGCATTCGATTCCCGATACCAATTAAATTGTTAATTATAATTTTAAGTGTTGATTTACCACGTGGTTGGCGGTGAAGGGAAATATCGTGAGGAAACCGGCATGTCTAAAAAATAAGAAAACAAAAAATATATCAAATACAAGAAGTTTTTTATATGATTTATATGAAAAAAAAATTTTTTTTAGCACCTCACCTACCACAATGTCTCTTCACCCCACTGGTTGACTGGCAGAGAATACCTCGAGGCATTAAGTCCGCCCTTTGTATCCCTTTTTTTTAGGTGTGACCAATTAAGTTTAAATAAATAAATAAAAATTCCGTCATACGCTGTGGAACCGCGTTGTCGGGTATACATTAATACCCTCTC
The DNA here is from genome assembly GCA_029286865.1 of Teinopalpus imperialis. Classification (NCBI taxonomy): domain Eukaryota; kingdom Metazoa; phylum Arthropoda; class Insecta; order Lepidoptera; family Papilionidae; genus Teinopalpus; species Teinopalpus imperialis. The sequence continues at coordinate 17,759,529 of JAGSMU010000003.1, forward strand.
TAGAGAGGAGGTACATACATGGCCAGCAGCTAGACTAATAATATAGTCTTTGACTTCTGTCACTTGACTTTTAAGTATTCACACAAAAACAAAAGCACACTCTCGTTATCTTCTCCACCATTGTAAAGAAGATTCAAGATCAATTTATGCATATATCATTTTTAGTAGTGACGAGACATTCCATCTTAGTGTTAAGGTTGACAACAATGATGATCGGATGTAAATGATTCCTTATCATTGATGAAAATGGCAGTGCAGCCGAAGGAATCATAAACCATCAGATGAACCTACTCGTTTGTCACTCTCAATAGAATAAAATAATGTATGCTAGTTCGCTACGAGAGAGCTACGTACGTTCCATATGATAAATGAAGATAATCGCGAGGCTGTACGGTTAAAAAACTTAGGAATCCTTCGAAGTTTGTCACATTATTTTGTTCTTTCTTCACATTTCTGCTCAACTTTGAGATCTCAAATAAAGCTCTATTCCGGGAACTTCGTAAGTATTTGAGGCCACATAAGTTTCGTAATAGAGACATTTCGGTTTCGAAATATTACAGGTATTGAATATTTTGTTTGGTAGTTATAGCGAAGACTTGGGCTTGCCAGGTAAGTTCGAAATCTTTTAATGTTTGCGTGAATACTTAAGCCACTAAACTATGTGTATGCATTAACTTTTTTTTATATAAATAACCAATGCTATAAAAAAATCAATGCTATAAACATTACTAGCCGCTGCAATTAAGCTAATGCATGTGCTAAGAGATGGTTCACGGCAATAGTCGAATGGCTTATCCCAAGCTGTCACGTTAAGTTTCACTGATCTTGTCGTAAATTATTAAGCTATTGACTCTCTTTATTTCTAAACATTAAAGTATTAATCTTATATGTAATGATTTTTAAATATTAACTTATTACATGGAAGGTCAGGTGAAAATTTAAAACTCTAGTGAAACATCAAAATTCTTATAAAAATATCTAATGAACATCACTGGACATTTTCACTTAAAAAAGAACATAAAGAAAATTCTTCTCAGCGATTTTATAAAGAAATAAATGTACTCAGAAAATTCGGATTCGGAAGTGGATTCTGGCCTACGACGTTCCGTAGACCGTACCCTAAGTAAGTAGGCTATTGATACTGCGTAAAACTTGTATTAGGTTTAAGAAAGGAGTGAAAAAGGACAAAGATGGTGTTTAAGTAAAATCCTAAATTCACCTTCATCGATATCAACTAAGGGATCATCATCAAGAGATTGTCATCATCATAATCTAACAATAGTCCTCTGCCGAAATTAAGTCTGCCACAGATTCGCTCGATCCTGAGTGATCCGTATCCAACTTTACATGGGTCTATCTGTTGGGGGTCGTCCTTCTCTGCGATCAAGTCATGGAATAGCTTATCATATATTTTTAACCCAAACGTGGTGAAGCACTAGTACAACTGTAGACTACCCTACCGTACGAATAGGTCGGCATGACCTGGAAAGAAATAATTTATCCCAGAATACTAGTATTAACATTTAACTTACAACTATTTGAAACACTGTAATAAGAGCCTTAAATATAATATTATTAAAAAAGTTAAGTAGACTATTACTTAAATATATTTAAGTAATAAAATAATAAATAATAATAATAAATGTATATTTAAATCCAACTTATTATTTTTTTTATATGTAGGCTTCTTCATGATGTTTCCTATCATAAAATCTAAAAATCTTTTAACTAGTCTAACACAGAATCATGATTGTTAAAATATTGTTACTAGGTCTAGGGTTCGTTGGGTAGAAAAGAGCTTTTAGTGTAATAGTAAGTTTATTGACCAAAAAGGAATCCCTTGTAACACTATCGACTATAAGAATGATACTTATGGAATGAACACCGGTATTCTGTGAGGGCGTGGTCCATCTTCGGTCCAGCTGATCTATACATTCTGCAGCTAGAACTGCATTGTAGCTCTTCCAGACTTCTTTTTTCTATAAAACTAAGTGATGAAAAAGCGCTCAGTTCACCTGATGAACCTCACCCAAGTGAAGACTGCAACCCATAAAATACCTGCAATCATACTCAACAAACTCAAGATTCACTTCTATTGTCTCCCCTGACAAGTGGGATGTCGAAATTTATGCTACAGCTAGATACAAGCTGAAATGTTGCTCTACTTCTATTATATAGAGACAATGTGGAATGGGATATACAGGGTAGGCCGCACAACCGTTAGACAAGAGGATATACCTCTTGGTTGGGCAGGAATCAGACAGAAACTTGGTAGAGACCTTGTGGACGGAGGATAAAGCCGAAGACAATGACGCGGAATACAGGAAGTTCAGAAATGGCTAGAAAAGTAAAAGAGAGGTCTCGCGATGCTTCCTGTTGTTGTTCCCTTTACAGTGGAATAACTAATGTGGGCCGCAAACAGGTTTAATCCAAAAAATACTCCTGGCATGGACGGCCTCACGGCAGAAATTTGCGTGTCATGACTTTAATAGCGGCGTCTTTTCGGGCGTAACCTTATTTGTGCTGAAATGTCTTGAGAAAAAATATCAAAAGTTAATTGGAATGTTTAATATTAAATATTTTTTAAATATTAAAGTAAAGAATGTTATTTTATTAAAAATATTCTTTTGAAGGTTTTCTCAAAAGGGTTCTAATTGGCTACCTATATAAAGTTTATTCGAAATTTAAATATAAGAATAAATTTATTAAATTAAAGTTCATTTTAAGAGATTTTCTTAACATAATAGACCAAGTATTGCTATCTCTCCAATCTCTCTAATGTTTTAAGAAATAATTTAACTTGGTGTTTGAAGGAACAATATTTGCGTATCTCAAATTGGTCTGGGTGTGATGTATTTCCCGTGCTTTATACACCGCTTCTGAACCTTCCTACGCTTTTATTACCACCTCTGTGTAGTGTAGGCATTGTAATATATCCGGCGTAGGTGTTATAATAACTAAAATATGTCGTGGCAATTGACCGAATAAAATGCTTAGAAATTAGTTCATAGTTGCGAGGGTTGCGTGTTCGTGACAAAGTCATTTTTAAAGTAAGACAAATTATTGGTTTTCCAATCTGCTCTTACGAAACATGAAAATTCCGCTTTTTTGTATTTATAAGTTAGGGATATTATAAAATGAACCGATTGTTGTTGGAAGCATTACGCTCAAAATTGTCGACGAGTATACCTAGAGCAAATAGTCTGGTTAGGTTATTCCAACTGAGTCTGGTCTGGCTCGAACCCAGAGGTCAAAGATGGGTTCAAATCGGATCGTTCCGGGAAACTGCTACCTCAATGCTTAAATACAAAAGTCTTAAAACAGTGCGTATTGCCAGTGACGACCTACGGATCTAAGACGTGGCCCTTCACTGCTGGCCTTAAGTTCAAAGCCACTCAGTGAGCTATGGAGTGGGCTAAAATAGAAGCAACAAAAGAACTAAGGTATCTGACATAGGTCATCGGATAAGTAAGCTGAAGTGACAATGAGCCATACAGCTCGTACCAACTATATAGCTCGTAGATCCAATAACCGTTGGGAAAAATCAAGACATCGCAGTGCGTTGTTACCCTGGAGGACTGAGATTAAATGCCTCGTCTTTAGTAATAAAGGTCTCCGGATCCCTGCACTTACCAAACGAAACACAGCAGAATTATGCTGCTATTTTACGCTGGTATTTTGTGAGGGCGTGGCCCTACCTTGGTCTACCCCTTTATTCTGCAGCTAGAACCAAACTGCAGTGTAGCTCTACCACTGTTAGATAATTGATGTTGGCATCGAGAATTAAACTAAATTTGCTCGCACACCGTAAATTAAAAGCGAGCGCTTAGACATTGAACTAGCATATAGCATAGTGGCATAAATATTTGTGCAAATACAGACAAACACCATCCTCATTCTATTCGATGCAGCTGATATCTCCCTGTGGAGGTCATGAAGGAGTTGGTTCTGCTGGGTAAGAAGCACACAGAATACCAGCGTTAAATAGCAATGTCGTAATCCGTGTGGTGAGTGTGGGAATCCAGTGACCCAATTACCAATTTCCATCTCCGTACTCGGGGGCCAAAACGTGCATCTTGAGCTTTTGTTGTGGACGGATATAAAAGTCATGGACTGTAATCAGCACTAACCATGACGTGAACTGTGTGCTCATTTGTCACCCTTAATATTATAAAAAAAGTTAGCTTATAAAAGAACAGACGAGGTGATTGTTTTGTTGTATTCATATTGCATTAGTACTTAATAATTCTATTAACTCCTAGACGTTTGTAAGAGAAATTTCGTGTATAACGTTAACACTGTACAAGATTTAAGTTCATTAATTCATGACTCAAGGTCTTGTGAAGTACGATCCTACATTAAGTTACAATAACATATATTATGTCTATATGTCTGAGCTGTCTATCTTTACGTCTTACCCATATTACAGTGGATTGGCTTGAAGTTAAAAAATAATATACAAATAAACCGAGCTCGATCCCCGCTGCCGGTGACACCTGCACAAATAAAAATATTATGGATCTGGGTGTCTTTATTAAATAATTGAATTTGATTATTCTTTAATCCATTACGCGAAAGCTATTTAACAGACATTTTTACGTGGTAGAGCTACACTGCAGTTTTATTTCTAGCTGCAGAATGAATGAGTCATCTCTACCGGTGTAGGACCACGCCCTCATAGGAAACCAGCGTGAAATAGCAGCATAATGCAGCTTTGTTTCGTCTGGTGAGTGTAGGGATCCGGAGACCTTTGTTACTGGTGATGAGGCATTCCATCTCAGTCCTCAAGGGTGACAACGCATCTACATTATGATACCTTGTCAAGGATGAATGTAGATGTCATGGGCATCAGGAATCTCTTACCATCTGGTGAACTGTGTGCTCATTCGTCACTCCGAATGTAAAAAAGAAATTATAACTTTGATTGAATTCGGCATAGCTTATAAAGTTAAAGAGATGAGCATGCTATACATAATGAATTGAAATATTTGTCAACTCTAATATTATAAAAAAATCATTATTAACGATGGACGTATATATATGTAATTTTAGAATCATTTACCATCGGGTGACCTGTATGCTCATTTATTACTCTTAATACAATAAAAACAGATATATCAACCATTGATCTGTGTTAGCAATCCAAATCATATTTTACTATATGTGATTCTAAATGAATAGAAGAGAATTTAGAAATTTTAACATAATGGATATGATCACTCTCTACTTAGGTTAAAAAATAACGAAGCACAGTTTTAACTGTAGTAAACTATATATAATATCCAATTACTAACAGCATTCAATTTCCGTAATTCACAGCAGATTGAAGTCTTATGAGCCACAGGAATCATTAAGCGTCAGATGAATTGTATGCGGCATAGATCAATGGATCGGTAAGCTAAGTCAGAATGAGCCAACAATATACTATGTAACTCGTAGAACGAATAACTGATAGTGAAGCGATATTCTCGAATTGCAATCTGGTATTGACGGAATGTATAGAATCCCCCACTAGCCGGAGTGACGCATTATCCATATCATATAATTGGTATCATTAATTATAAAATTCCCAAACATTTAAATACTCATAATAAAGTATTCAATGAAACATTTTTTAATAAATTACTAATAAAAGTTTTGCGTGTTCGCGGACAGAGCAACTTCTTTGTCCATTAAAATCACGAATTTTAATTAAGAGACAACGGGAATAATTACTTTGTGTTTCTAATCTACAAAGAAACAAAAGAAGTTCGTTCTCGGATAGCCTCTCTAGCAAGGATAATTAAAAAAAATGTTTTATAAGTCTTAGTTACAAAAAAAAGAGAAATAGTCTAGCGTTAATGTACTAAAAATAATAATAATTTTAGATGCAAGGCAAACATGTTCACAGCCGTATGGTCCCGGGCTTATAGAATAGAGGGAAGGCTTAACCTGCCCGACTTATAAGTCGACTTAAAAGAGACTTCGTGTTCGCTGGCGCCCTCACTTTCCACTAAAATGAACCCATAAGGGAAGGTACCACAGTGAGGGCGGGATATGCTTAGGCTAAAGGCACGCAAGGGTGCCACCGAGGGAATTAGTGGTTTTAGGTCGGCAGTGACTCCATCTGCGACTGTTTTGGTGTTGCTGATGTCCAAGGGTGGCGGTAATCACTTACCATCAGGTGCGCTGCAAAAGAATATCCAACATAAAACCCGGTCATCCTTGTGAATGTGTTGGACTGGGAGGGACCACACCACTACAGAACATCAGGTAGGTAACGAAGAGTTCCATCACAATTCTACCGAGTGATGACGCATGTGGATATTGAATCTTTGTTCAGGATGCAGACTTCGTAGACCACATCCCATCGTGTGAAATGTGTTCTAGATTGTCACCCGTGATGATTTAAAAATATTCTTTTTGAATATTTCCCAGAATGCCTTTATCGAAATTATATATACAGATAAAAAAATAAAGCCTATATGTATTAATCCCACCCCTAACTCCTCTCTAGAGAGGGTGTTAGAGTAATCACGCGGATCCCCTGCGGATCGCCGGACTTCACACGTTTCCGATTTTTTGTTTATAATTTTTAAACAGTAGTTTCCCTCACCATGTTTACAATTTCATTTGTGCCGGCACCGTGGATCGAAGTCGGTTTACTCGCGTACCGAGTAAAAAAGTGCGTAAGGTCCATACGTATATAATACCTATATATATTACAACTGTTTATTCCCATTTTGTGGGACATAATAAAACAACAATCACGAAGCCTCATCGACATCCCATCTCAATGTTATTTGCTCAAAGCCCTTCTGAATAAGAAAAACAAAGGATTGTTTTATTTTATGTTTGCTTTCCCAGCAAATCCAATTGACGAAGAAGTCAAATAATGTTTTTTTGTTCAGAATACAGTGTTATATTGGTTATGTTTATTACAAAGGTAAATAAATACGTATAAATAGTATTTGCTATTTTATTTTATTAATTTATCCTATCATTAATAATATTTGTGCTTTTACCATAGAATGCTGGTGATCAAAGGACCTGGCACAATTACAGTTCTCTTCTCTTTGCAGAATAGAGGACCATACATTCCAGAAGGTTCTAAAGTCTATTGGAATATTATCCACGACCCAGCTTACTTGGATTATATATTCAAACACTTGCAATAACTTATATTAAAAACCAGCAGTACTATAGTTACTAAACTCTACTTTAGCCCACGCCGCAGTTATAAACCTGTGGTACAATTATATCTCAGAGGAAGCAATACAGAAAACAAGCTTAACGCTTCTGTGTTTCATCTAAAGAAGCCGGGGAACATATTGTAATACACAATAACTGGTGATGAGGAAGTCCATGGTGAGACTTCTGTATTATGACTTCTTATTTATCTCTTATCTCCTTACTTATGAACTTAGTTCTTCCTGTTTCACTTGGCAAAGCGTGTGCAAAAATGTCAACCTTAAAATCATGAAAGTATTTAATATTAATGACGATGATGTTTCATTTCTGGTTGATTTTGACCACGGTGATATTTCCTGGTTATCATCAGATGGCATCAACTGCCCAGGTTGAAATATAGTTAGAGTCTTAAGCATTCACGCAAGCACAAAGGCACTCCGTAGTCCACTGGTTCAGAATTCATTATCAAGCACACGGAATACACGCAACACAATCAGATCCGAAACCAAAAATAATGACCCACAAATATTGTTCCTCTGCTGGGAATCGATATCAAACGCAGTTTGCAGATACTTCACCACTACGCCGGTGAAGTAAATTCTCAATTACTAATCCATAATAAATAAGAAAGATTATGACAATAAATAAGATATCCATTATTAACTTCTTCCACAATACGATATCTCATTATTATTGATAATTCTTAATCTAGAAGATAAGCTATCATAAGCATCCGATAAACTTCTTTACGAAAAAAACTTATCTAAATTGTGTAACATAATTTTGGCTTGTATTATGAATGGAGTTGGTCGATTAAATGTAAAATATCCCATTTTATATGATATTTGGGGTGATATATGAGCACACAGTTCATCTGATGGTAAGTGGCAACTAAGGCCAGATACTTACCATCAGTAAGTGACTACGGTCCATGATATCTACAACTATCCCCAAATATACAAGATGCACGTTGCATCATTACCACTGAGGAGTAAAATAAAAAAAAGTATAAGTCTCGGTACCAGTAATAGGCGTCATTAATGTCATCACAGTTCCTTGGAGAGATTTTTAATCTATATAACAAACAAGCAGGCATAGATTCTAGTAGGCTTTGATTAAGATCACTGAACACAATCTATTATTCATTTATACATTTATGTCCAATTTTTGAAGCATAGAGCATTTTTATAATATTATATATATAATGTAAGAAACAAATATAAACTATATTTCATTAATAACAATTGAAAATAAAAATAAATAAATACGTGAAACTATAGAAAAAAGCCGAGATAAAATACCCACTTAGAACAAATATAAATTGAATATCATTGTGAAATAGCGAGTTTAAGGAGCAGTATAATGTTTCGTGCTGCTGTGTTTCGTTTGGTGAACGTATGGGTCCGTGGATTGAATAACTGGTAACGAGACGTTTAATTACAGTTCTTAACGATGTCAAGACATTTTCTTCTTAAAATTTTGTTGATGATGCATCCAGATATACCTGGCCTTCGTCGCTACTTTCCTAGGTGAACTGTGTGCCCGTTTGTCACCTATAATATTATAAAATAATATTCTGAATGTCTTCCTCGAAATGATAAATACATATACCTTGCGATTGTTTATGTAACTTGTTTATTCGTTTATTTATATACGTCCGTTTATTTCACCATCAGCAAAAGCGTTATCATGCGTTCTCAACGAAACCATTTATACTTTAATATATTTATAAATAATAAATATCAGAAAAATAAATAAATACGTGGATATATAGATAAAAAAACCTTAGCTATAGGGAAACTATTAAATTGGCAATTAAGTTATTTCTGGTTATATAATTCTATATTCCGTATGTCAATAAATATTTTTGGCATAACCTTACTCGAATCTGTTTGAGTTTTTTGTTCGAATTCATTTATATGGATTTCCTCTTCCGTCATTCAAATCTTTCGATCTCTTTCAAATTATATATGCGGAGTTTCGTTTAAACTCATGCAGAAATGAGATCTTGGTTGGATAAATTTTGTCTAGTTCGAAACTGAGTGATTTCTACTAACAAAGTATTGAAAATCGGTAAAATAAAAATGTAAATAACATTATCCATTAAAAATTGATAATTTTTATTGAAGAATAAACTTTTAATAATATATATACAATACAATAAAATTAATGAAGACCAGTCAGACTGGCAGAAACTGGCAGATGATACGGCGGTATCGTGAAGCACGACCTTCACCATTTGAGCGTGGAGCAACGGGTCATGGAGTCCTTACAGCTACAGATGACTCGAGAGACTGTTAGCAGATACGACTACAGGCATATTTTTGGTTGAATATTTTAACAGATAGATTTATAAAACGGACAGAACTTAGATGCCAACCTATTATATTAAATTCCTTGTTGAATATAAATCACATTATCTTTATCGAGAAACTTAACAGTATAATTAATTTGATAAGTGATTGTGATTAAATGGGTTCAAATTATTACTGGGTCGTCAGTCCTATCTGTAAGAAGGTAGAATATACATTACACTTGTAGTTTAGTAAAACCTGTGATAAAAAATATTCCAAAGCATGTGTTAAATTATATACCAGTTTGTTACTTCTTCAAATAAGGTAAGGATTTTTGATCTTTTAATCGATTTAAATTATTTTTTCTAGTTGGGAACACGAATGATTTTGCTCGATTGGGAAAAACGCCCTAACCAAAAATAATTTGTATTACATTTATACAGAAATTTACTTGAGCTCGGCTTTCCTTGTCCACGTTCTAAATGTAGCACGGTTACGTAAGGCATTATTGAGTTGTTTCTTTAAGTTCTTTCTCAACCGTCATCAGCCTGGTGGCGGGTGGTCTTCCAATTGTACGTTTCGTCATTGGCAAATCTAGAACCACCTTCACCCATATGATCGTCTTTGGGCGTGGTGCCCTCATCTGAATGCCTGTGTACAATAGCAGAATAATGCTACCATGATTACAAAGACATTTTTACAGCGGTAGAGCTACGTTGCAGTTTCTTTCTGACTGCAGAAAGAATGGGTCAACTCGACCGTGGTAGGACCACGACCTCACAGAGTACCAGCGTGAAATAGCAGCATAATACCGGCGTGTTTCATGTGGTGAGTGTAGGGATCCTTTATTACTTGTGACGAGGCATTCCATCTCAGACCTCAAGGGTGATAACGCATCTGCATTATGATTCCTTGTCAGGGATGAATGTAGATCTCACAGGCCGCAAGAATCACTAACAATCAGAAGAACTATATACTATTTTACCACTTCCAAATATTATAAACAAAAACCGTATAAGCAAGTTATACTACTGGATGTTCAAACCAAGGCCACTGATACGAAATGCTATCATTTGACTGAGATAAATTATTTTATTGTAAATATCGTATATTTATAATCATTTATTGCAACCATTTGTTTTCGCTTCTGTATACAATAATAATAATTAGATATCCAGTACGGAAATAGACTTGTGTTCAGAGGGTTACGCAGGGTATCAACACTCCCAGTCTTGACTTTGATTAAAACAATTTATATTTTAATAGAATAAGCTAGCAGTCTCCTCTCACACTTCTCGTTATACTATGGCGAGCAAACAACAACCGAACGGACATTCATGATACAACGTGTTTTAGACTCGACAAATTATAATTAGAAATATAGATTGTATATTGACTACTTTTAATTGACACATTACCTTACGTTTTTATCATATATTGCATGAATTTATATTAAATACTGCTAATATCAATTAAAATACTGAACTTGAACTTGGCATATATTGTATATATATATATATACACTGCCGGCCAAAAGTTTAAGACCGCACATAGACAACATAATTATCCATCAATTGTAATAAAATCCCATAGGATAGACAAACAAATTCACATCTTCATATTCTATTGTTAGTATCGAATTTATAAAGAAGTCAGTTTTCTTATATTCAAGTTATTGGACAATATACATCTGACAAACGCTGCGCTAGAGTCAGGTGGTAGAGTCGTGATAATATTTTTATAATGTTTCTCATTACTAAGTACTTTGCTTTTTTTACGTATTGGTCAATAATTAGAATTATTTAGCTCCTGAAAACACGTGTTTCTGATTTATTATTACCCGAGTTTACTTGGGTTTGTTCACAAACAATCTCAATTAGTCTAAACTTGTGGTTTCTACAGCGAAGACGTCATTAAATGGGAAAAGCTTGAGAAATTAGCAGTGAAGTGCGTTCTGCCATCGTTGTTTTACATAATGAAGGCAAATCCGAACGTGAGATTGCTGCACAACTGAAGTTATCAGACTAAGATAATAAGATATAAGACTTGTGTTCATGGCAAGATAACTCGATACAGGGAGACATGCAGTTTTCAAGATCGTCCACGGTCGGGAAGGCCGAGAGCTACCACGTCTAGTGAATATAATTTCATTGTTGTTACCAACAAGCGAAATAGATGCTTAACAGCACCAGAAATTCGCGTTGAAGTAAACTAAACCCGAGATAAACCTTTATTATTGACTACGGCGACTGAGAGATGCGAAGTTGTATGGTCGCGTTGCCGTTTGAAAACCTCTGCTTAGGCCGAACACAGGCGCAAAACACGAAAAAACGGATGCAGTGGGCTCTTGCCCATAGAAATTGGACTGAAGAAGATTTTATAAAAGTGCTTCGGACCGATGAATCCAAGTTTGAACTACTACGTTCGACGCAGTGCCAAGAAAAGATGATGCCATATTGTGTAGTCCCAACAATCAAGCATGGTGGTGGCTCAATTATGGTCTGGGATTGCTTCTCCAGCCAAGGAAGTGGCGATTTGATTAAAATCGAAGGAATTTTGATGAAGGAACTGTACAAAAACATTTGAGAACAAAATTCCGTTTCTTCCGGGTTTCCATTAATTGGAGATGGATTAATTTTCCGACAAGATATTGATCCAAAGCATAACTTAAAATTATGTAGAGGATATTTAGAAGCGAGGCACAAGGAGTGTTAAATAACATGGTTTGCCTCCTCAGAGCCCGGGTCTCAATTCCATTGAACTTTTGTGCGAAGAGCTTGATAGGAACATCCGTAATCGTGGCCCATCCTTGCAAGAAGAAATGTGGAATGCTTTATTCGAAATTTGATACAATATATCACAAGACACCATTAACAAATTGATTTCCCGTATTCCGAGACTTGTGAAAAAAGTCATAAAATGTAAAGTAGTATTTTTTGATGGATAATCAGTTTAGCTTTCATGGACTATTAGTATTTTTTTACGCTTTTAAAGTATATTGTTTGCCAATCAATGTTATATTACATGATTAAACAGGTATATATATATATATATATATATGTATATAAAAATCGTATCGGTCCACACGATACAGGTTGTGCCTAGTATGGGTATCATAAGATACGATATTAAAACCTCTGTATATACATGTACAATTCTATGATGATTTACAAAATTAATTGTTTATTCAGCAAAAAAGACTTTTCTTTCTTTCACTGATTACTATCATTAGTAGAAGTATACCAGTATGAAAGAGCAGCACGACTTTCACATACTTCACATGGTGAGTTAAGATGTCCGTAGATCAAATTACAGATAATGAGGCATTTCATCTCACCTCAGGGGAGATAAATGTTGAACTATAGTCACTTGCCAACAGTTAACTGTGTGCTCGTTTTTCACCGTAAAAGACCTAGACAGGAAGAGTATCAAGTAAGACTATTTGAACAATTATCTTTAATGTAAATAAACATTAAATAGATAAATGTAATAGAACTCATATAAACTCCACTCCAACATAGCTCATGCATTGCAGCATCATTCGATAACAACTAGATCAAGGTTCGAAGTCAAAATTGACTCGGAGAATATTAACAGTAGGACACCAATTACCGAATGTAATCTGAACATATATATATATCTTATAAGTCTAGTGTATTAGTTTATGCAAGTTTGTATTAAATGATTTTTTATGATATATAGTTGAAATTGTTTGTATAGAATGTACTAACATTATTATGTGGTAAAACAACGCTGCAGTTGGTCGTATAATTAAAGAGTGAGCTCGACCTCACTCTCGAAGAATACCAGCGTATTGCTGCTGTGTTTCGACTGGTAAGGGTATGAAGCCAGAGACCCGTACCACTAGTACTGAAGCATTCCATCCTAGTCCTCAGAGGTGACAACGTATGTATATACATTATTATTATCAAAGATGCATGTGCAGTGTCATGCGTCACAGGAATCTCTTGCTTTTAGGTGAACTGTGTGCTCGTTTGTCACCCACATTAAAATAAAAAAAAGAATAAATCGCATGATATTTTTTGATCGATTACCGAGCACAACCTATGCATCGAAGCTATCCCACTAAAATCCGTTGACACACTAAGATGCCTGCCGTTAAGGTCTTGTTTCTTGGTTCTTGTTTTGTAGAAAAGGCTTTGGAATTTGTTGAAATCTCTATTACAGGATGACGTGCTACAACGTATCGTGTCCAGCCTATACGACCGGCTCTGCTGGGACCGCTTTCGCAGGTCTAGTTACTCATTTGTTAGCATCGCAATGCCTTATCACTGAAAACTGGCCAGAGGATGCCTTCGAAAGAGTCACATGTAAGATACCATACAATTGGTTTACAATATTTATATAATTAACGTTTATTTCAGATATATATCCATGTTTAATAATTATAATAATAAACAATAAAAGAAAAGCTAATTATAATAAATACTCATGTATTTCAATTCAGCCTTCGGGCCGCGGTAGCTCAGTGTCTAAGTTCTTATCGCTTTTAAATCACTCTTTTTAATCTCTTTTACAAACCAATTTCTACATTAAGAACCCCATTAAGTTTTTGATTACAATTATTTAAGTGCCTATTTACCACATGCTCAGGAATCTAAGAAACAAATTTAAAGAATATATTTTGAAGACCTGAAATCCCCCAACCTGCATTAAATCTATAGACTAAGCTCCCACATGGAAGCCTCACAGGAAGCCTATGCCCAACAGTAGGATTTATATAAATAGGTTGATACCTTACCTTTTTCACATATCTTTATCTTACTTAAAGAAAAACATTTGCATAAAGTTTTTAAATTCTTTTTCAAATATATAATATCCTTGCGAACATTCGACAGGCTTCATTAATCTATTTTTATCAATCATTAGAAATTGTTTAAGTATAAATCTTTATTAAATAAAACATACGAGTATATAAATAAAATAACAAAACTACTAATATGCCATAAAATAAATTATTCGTTTGTAGGTAAAATACGAAATCTAACATATCCTTACAGATTATTTCCAATTAAAATTTAATTAAAATAAATTATATTATCAAAGGCGATGACTTTCTAATTTCTTAAGCACGCAACAATGTTAGGATGGAACAGGCCATCTCATCAGCAATTGTTCTCAGTATAGCTAATCTTAAATCAATTACTCCAAATTAGTAAAACAGAATTTCCAAACTACGTTAATAATCACTGAATTTCAACGCTGTAAGAGCTGCCTTATAAAGCAAAATTATTATATAATTCCAACTCTCCTAAGATTCATCCTAATGATACTGATGGAGATTTTTTCAACATCTTTGTACTGCAGAATTTCATAAGAGGTGATTATTTATCAACTGTTTTTCGTGTCCAATTCTCTAACGTGTTTCTTATATTATGTTTCCGTAATTAGAATGAATAATGGCATCATGGGCTGAAATCCCTCATCCTTACCTTACTTATCAGGTTTATGTGCTCGTTCGTTATCCTTCATTTCTTTTTATTCTATAGGCCAACGTTTGGCTATATATTCGCGTAATATTAGCGACGCTTACAGTAGTTTATAAACTAAAGTTTAGTTGAAATATATAGTAGTCATAAAATATACTTTAATTAACTTTCGCTTGGTAGGAAACAACAAAGAGAAAGGAGAACTCGTAGTCTTGCGGCCTTACGCTGGTGTTTTACACTGGTATTCTGTAAGGGCGTGGTCCGTTGCCTGTCAAGTCGATACATTTGTACAAAAATTATAAGAAATTGCAGACGAAGAATCTACGACTTTTATGCTGCGTAGTAAGGAGTCGTAAGGAGATATTGCAGGAATAACTACTGGATTATTGAACAACCATCTTAAAAATTTGTACAAAAAGTTCCTAGTTCCCTTATCCAGCAATATGCAATATCATCTGGTAGAATTCACAGTACAGTGGAATTATACTAATAAACAAAAATTAATTGTGTTAATGTATTTCAAATAATTTTTAGATGGCGAGTTTTTTGACTTTATTATCGTCGGTTCTGGAACGGCCGGTTCCATTCTCGCCAACAGATTAACAGAAATCGAAGATTGGAAAGTGCTTTTAATAGAAGCAGGTGATAATCCTCCGCTAGAAAGCATTGTAAGTAATTAGATAATTTTTGGAATTAGGCATCATATTTCTCTATATGTAAAAGGATTGTGGGATTATAAATTGATTGATATATAAGACCTCATTGTCCGTAATTGGATGTCCGGTTTCTTTCAATCGTCATATGAAAGAATTCATCATCTTTTACTCGTCTACTGAAACGTGATGTTTTATGTCGTCATCGAGAACGATAATAAATAAATATATTTTTTTTAATTGAAAAAATAAAATATATTAATTTATTTTAATAGATTATCCACATATATTGTTTTCAGATTCCAAACTTTTCAGTTTCAACTCACAGGAGTCCTCATTCCTACCAATATTATACTGAACAAGATGAGACTGTCAACAAAGGGTGTGTAGATCGTAGATCGTTTTGGCCCAGAGGAAGAGTAATTGGCGGATCTGGAAGTATTAACGGTCTTCTCCATATAAAAGGGAGCGCTGGCGATTACCAACCGTGGCATTTGGAAAAAAACGATGGATGGGACTGGTCCACAATAAAAAGTTACTTTGAAAAAAGTGAAAAAATAGTTGATCCATTGATTTTAAATAATCCAGAACTTCGAAAAAATTACGGAACTGAGGGTAATTTTTATATTGATCGATTAAACTATACACATACAAAAATTGCAGATAAATTAACCCAAGGATATTTGGAAATCGGATTAAAATATTTAGAAGACCTTAACGGACCTACTCAAATGGGCGTTGGTAAACTAAGGGGAGGTAACTTTAAAGGTAAACGCGTGAGTACCGCAACTGCATTTCTAAATCCTGTTAGGGAGCGAAAAAACTTATACGTATTAAAAAATACTATTGCTAAAAAATTAGAAATTGATGAAAATAAGATAGTTGAGGGCGTAAAGGTCATATTATCAAATGGCTATGCTACTACTTTCTATGCCAAAAAAGAGGTAATATTAAGTGCCGGAGCAATAAATACACCCATTCTTCTCATGCTATCAGGTATCGGTCCAAGATCTCACCTTAAGGAATTAAAAATTAAAACGATTGCTAACTTACCAGTTGGTGAAAACCTTCAAGATCATGTAAGAATTCCTGTTTTTGTTACCATTGACACGAATGCTACTCAGAACGACGAAACTTATTGGCTTAAAGCAGCAGCTCAATACCTTATCGATCAAACAGGACCACATTCAACAAATTATGATCAACCTAATGTCAATGCTTTTCTATCTGTTGATGAAGATAAGAGTTTGCCGGATGTACAAATAGATCACAATTACTTCGTGCCTAACACATCATATATTTTACCGATGTGCACACATATACTATCTTACCAAGATGAAATCTGTAATCAGATTTTTGACGTAAACAAGGAACATGAATTACTTTTATTTTTATTTCTTTAAGCCGCCCTTTTTCTAGGGGTAAAATATTACTACGCTCAATTAATGCTGTTGATTTCCCAAAAATCTACCCCAATTATTTTAATGATGAAAGAGACATGGATTTATTTATCAAAAGTATTAAAAAGGTAATGAAAATTGTAGATACACCAATATTTAAGAAGATTAACGCCAAAATTCAAAGAATTTACTTTAAAGATTGTGATACCTTTGAAATGGCAAGTGATGAGTATTGGGAATGCATGGCTAGAACAATTACTTTTAATGTCTATCATCCTGTAGGAACAGCAAAGATGGGTAAAGCTAATGATCCTAAAGCAGTAGTAAATAGTAAGTTAAAAGTACGTGGAGTGGAAAACTTAAGAATTGTTGACGCTAGTATTATGCCAACTATACCAAGTGTAAACACAAATGCTGCTACAATGATGATTGCAGAACGAGCATCAGACTTTATTATAAATGAACATCGTTCGAAAACTGTAAAAAAAGAAGAATTGTAGTTTATTACGACATTAAACACTGAAAATAATTGTAACATAATTTACTAGGAAATAGAAGTACTATACATATATATAAAAGAATTCTCTTAGAAAATATTTTCGCTTTATGACTAGTCATGTTAAACAATTTTGTTACATGATGCTTCAATTCCAAAGTATTTAAATTGTTACTATTTCTGTTGCTTAATATTAATTACACATCCATCCTTATAAAAAAGACACGGTACTTTTCTAAGACTCTCCTTCGCCTTTAGTTTTAGATTAACAGTTACAGGTTGTTGAAAGTAGTACATGGCTTTTGTATATTGAACCTTCTTTTAAATAAGAATATTTGTCACAATCTGTCGACTACTACACAATAAATAATAAAGTCACAATCTGTCAATTTAATAATGCTATGTTTATAAAAGAAATTTCTATTGTACATGTTGTATTGTTGATCTCTTTTTTTAATGCAATAATAGGAACAATAAACGTGTTAGACAAAGGTGTAATACCATTAGTAAAAAATCTGTAGGAATACAATTTTTTGTGAATATTGAAAATAGTAACAAAGACAGTACCTGCAAAGGAATTTTAAAAACTAAAACTTGTATATTAGATGAAAATAAAAGGATCGATTGTAATATATTTGATATAAGCAGTCTACATTCGTATTTTGTGGAAGCAAGAGGCAATAAAACTTTTATTAACGTACTCCCAACATTATTTCAACACGATCTAATAGGTTACTGTGTTTTTACTTTTGATTACCAATGTGACAATAAAAGAAATAAAACTCAATGTCGGATACCTTTCAATACAAAAATAATGAAGTCTAAATATGTAATAAAGGATTACATTGCTAATGAAAAGACGAAGAAATGTTTAAAATTGGATCAAGATTCATTAAAAGATTGTACTGCAGCAGATTGCGATGTAAAATATTTAGGTAAAAGATCTTTTTATAGTGAACAATTAAAAAGATGTATACCCCTAACAATATGTTTAGGTGACCCTGACAAGGAACTTCCTGAAACAGTTCTAATGGTCATTAGCAATACGTGCAGGGATCTAGAAAGGCCACTAACTATCCAAGATGTATACGCCATTAGTACTGGCTTGGGCACTACTATTCTATCATCCTCAGCACCAAACAACGATCGAAAGATTGAAATAACGTCAAATTGTTCCACAATATCGCAAAATATAAAATTTATACGAGATCTGCTTATTGGAAAATTATATTCTACCTCCAACGGTGAAACAACAGATATTAACTTTTACTGTAAAACGGCATTTTTGTCAATAGCAATAAGCATTATGATATTTTGTGTTGGTATCTTATTTTTAACTTTTTTTCTAGACGCGATTGTTTATTTATTTTGTAAAGATTCAGATTCTGTTTCAAAATATTGGGAGAAGATTCAAAACAGTCTAAGCTTTTTCAAAAATAAACGGAAAAAAAATGAATGTACCGTAAATAAAGAAATCAGAAATGCTTTGTTACGGGATGTTATTACCAAAGACGTGCCGTTGGAACTGCGAGGTGGTATAGTAGATATATGCCAAAGGTTAGGTGAGGAAGTAAAAAAGAAGAAAAGATACAGACAGGAAGATATTGGAAGTCAAATAAGCTTGAGTGTGGATTATGTACATGAAACATCTTCTGCTTCAATATCAAGTACTTCTCTTGAAGGGAATAACGATAAAAATACATTGCCACATTAAACATACAGTTTCGATATTGGTTTTATTATACATTGTTTGATATTTCTAACGATGTCACGAAGGTACATAGTTTATTTGAACTTACCATCAATTCCTGTGGACCATGGCATCCACATCCCATAACAAGGTACCCCTACCTATCATATAAGTCAATAGGAGGCCTCGGGTTCGCTGGCGATTAGATGGATCTGAACGTTTATCCAAATAAAATTGAGAAGGATGGACCACCCTGTGGACCCGTGTACTAGTAGCATATCGAGATGGTTAAGGATAAGAGGCGAGGCACATTGGTGCAATGTGACCCACGAGGATTAAGATACCTCGTCACCAGTAATAAGGGTCTCCTCTCTCTCTCAACTCTGTACTCAAAACTCAATAGCCTGCTATTTTACGCTGGTATTCTGTGGTATTCAGGGGAAGGCCCTGTAGAGTCAACCCATTCATGCTGCGGCTAGAAAAAAACTTATTTGACGTAATGTGACCAAAAAGGGATAATTTTAATCAATATGATAAGTAAGAAAGATCGGAAGGTTGGTTATCTGATTTCCTTTATCGACGGGAGGACGGTGTATCGAGTTCGTGTGACTACACTAGCCATCGTAACCACATTAACATTATCGTCATAGAACCTTTGAATAAAGAAGTAAAGTTTGTTTACACTGTTATTTATTACTCTCCTTCTATCAGGACTTTGACCAAATCGCATACACCCTCGCTGTGCTAATCCGTGATGCCGCACTCCCAGGGTTCGCTACCCTGGACGATTATATCCCCCACGCTGACCGGCCGCGGACCCGTAATCCCCTTTTAGTCGGCAAGGTATACCTTAGCGCAGTTTTAAAAGTCTGGGACTAAAGGGCTATGTATTGATATCCCAATAGCGAAAATTCATAATGAATACGTCCGAACGTAATAAAGCGAAATTCGATATTTTCTATTAATGAAGGACTACGTTTTTATTGTAGCACATTCAATATCTTTGATTCGCGAAGGCGTTTAGTCTGAGTGTCTTTTTAATAATACTTTATTTATTATGAAGGGTATTCTATTAATATAATATAGATATAACTTCTTTATTTAATATAGGTATATAAATAGATTGATTGTGGCTACAGTATGAAAGTGTCGAGTCGACCAGGCCGAATCCAAAGTACCAACGTGAAATAACAGTATGTTCAACTTCATTTGGCGAATGAAGTGATCCAGATGCCCATTGAAAACGTATATGCGTTTATAACATAAATTGAGGTTTATATTGGCCACGATAATTGCATTACCATCAGGTGAACTGGGTGCTCATTTGTCACCATTAGTTTCATAACAAAAAATTTATACGTTACCAGATTAGATTACTGGTAACTTCCTAATTCTACTGTGAATCTTTTCTTGTACCATACTTTTCTTGTTCACCGTTCAATTACGATACGCGCATATACCCTGTCGTAAACCAAAAATATACTTCGTCCAATATTTTTTTTAATGATTATTAATGATTTTTCTCGGCCTGGACTAATCCACTCCTATATAGACCAACAGAACAACAAATGGAAGAGTATTTCGAATAGTGAAGTTTGGACACCGGTCCAATTACAGGCTGTCCAGAAGTGTCTAATATAGAATGCTAGATCTCTAAAGGTCGTACATACCACTAGTTTGTCGCTAAAATTCTAACAAAAAAAGAACCATAGCATAGATTTACGGGTAATATACTTTTTTTTAAATAACAAAAATATATACAAAATATAAATTAAAATCTGACGGTTTTTAACTTTAGTAGGGCGTCATATATCTTAGTCTTTATTTAAAAAGACCATTTCCATTTAATTCATTTAGTATTTTATTTAAATCCTAAAAAGCGTTAGGTCATACTTCTTACAAATATTTAATATCAAATAAGTATTTTATATTGAATGTATGAACTCAAACAATAACTGGCTATAAATAAATTGAGTGGATTTGTTAAGAAAAACAATAATAATAAACAATATGACATCTGAACTACTATAGAGTACAGAATATGATCGTATTGAGTAGTTCCAATTTATCTCAAGCTTAATATAACTTTAATGGTCGTTAAAAACGTATTCTTTGTCCAAATCCGATATTACTAATGACATAGGCATATTTTCATCAAACATCTAATATACAGTAGAATTAGAACGAAGTAAATTTTCCTCAAATTATATGTCACAGTTTTACAATCTCGAAAATAATGTCCTTTCAGCGCCAAGATAACAACAAAAACAGGTAACAATAGCGAAAATACATATCACTTAAATCAAAACAACAAACTTGATCAGGAAAAATATGATCAATATGAGTCCAGAAAAACCAGAACAAATAAGAAAAACAAGAAGGAACAAGGCAGTATAGACCTTTGTGGAATAGAAGATAAAAACAAGGATGCAGAAGATCTTGTTCATGGTGATATTGCTGGTGGCTCCGGTGATATAAGATCTGCAGATGAACTGGAAATTACAGGAACAGCAGCGGGAAATTTTGGTACCGTAAATCATATTAAATATGAAGTACACCGTATCGACTTCACTCCTATTGTGGGAGTAGATGATGATCCAGACTTATACAAGAAATGTTTTGATTATTGGAACCTGATAAATAATATTAGTTCCAACACGTCAAATAATTAAATTGAAACACAAAAAATAATAAATCTTGTATAATTATATGTTGAAATTTTCAAAATTTTCTCTTATCCGTTCCCGGGCATTATTTGCATAAAATATTATTGCTAATTTAGCGTTTTTTTAAATACTGTTGGGACGACTAGATATAGTTTTAATCTGTGTAGGATATAAAAAACATCCTAGCATAACTACTTTTTTTTATATAGTGGCAAACGAGCAAGCAGCTCACCCGATGCTAAGTGATTACTGTCGCCCGTGAACATCCGTTACATCAGAGGAGTCGCAAATGCGTTGCCGATAATATACTAGTACTAAACTATCTAACTATACTATTCCTGGGCTGCTGATGTTTGGCCAGCGCTGATGGGGCCAGGGAGAGTGCGAGTGCGTCCCTGTGGCACCGCCGCATGCGGCGGTGAATCATCGTAGTCGGTGTGGATATGCATAAGGCAGTCTTACGTTTTAACAAAAGGATTGTTTTTTAACATACAGTACCTCCCAGTTAGTGTAGTATTATTCTATGCATAGTCGTCCCAACATAGTACAGAAAAATTTCTCGATGTATCGAAGCTATGGTCCTTGTACTCTTTGTGATGGAGTGAACTATATATAAGGAAATAGTGAAAAAAAATACTAACTTTTTTTCTACCACTTTTATGAATGGTAGAGCTACACTGCGGTAGGACCACGCCCTCATAGAATACCAGTGTAAAATAGCAGCATAACGCTGCTGTGTTTTGTCTGGTGAGTATAGGGTTCCGGAGACTTTTATTACTGGTGACGAGGCATTCCATCTCAGTCCTCCAGGGTAACAACGCATCCGCATTATGATTTCTTGTCAAGGATGAATTTAGATGTCATGGGCCGCAGGAATCGTTTGAAAAGGTGAAACCTGTGCTCGTGTAACTAAATGTAATTAAAAAATCTGACAAGTGACAAGACATCTGCATTATGATGATGGCAAGTGACAAGTGGCAAGACATCTGCATTATGATGATGATATCATTATCATCATAATATTAATTAACTACTGAACATACATAGGCTACAAAGTATGGTCCTGAGCCATCTGTTTCTATCGACTTCTCACAAACTTCCATAGGTTGCCGCTTCAACCTAGTGGGGGGTCGTCCTACTCCGTCCGACTGCCAGCACGAGGTTGTCACTCAAGAATCTTTCTTCCCCATCGGTTATTGGTTCTACGACACTACAGCCCATTGTCATTTCAGCTCGATAGAATAAGGTATCTCGTAACATAAATTGTAAGCGAGCTTTTAGACACCGAACTATCAGAGCTGGTTGCCACTCAAGAACCTATCTTCCCCGTAAATCACTTACGGGAAGATAAGTTCTTCTTTACCTTATCGATGATGACAAAATCAGCAAGAGTCACTTAAGTTGTGTGCTCGTTTGTCGGTCAGTCAAAGACATTAAAACAATTAAAAAAAAGAACAATCAAAAAAAACCTCACAGAATACCGGCGTGAAATAGCAGCATAACGCTGCTGTGTTTCGTCTGGTGAGTAAAGGGATCCGGTGACCTTTATTACTGGTGACGAGGCATTCCATCTCAGACTTAAAGGGTGACAACGCATCCGCATTATGAACCCATGTCAAGGATGAATGCAGATGTCATGGACGGCGGGAATCACTTAACATCATGTGAACTGTGTGCTCATTTGTAACTCGTAATATAATAAAAAAAATATATAAAAAGAAAATAAAAATTTTGGTGCGTGTCAATTGGTTAAACATTGTGTACATATATATTCGAACGTTTAGCGTTAGAATGTGTGTACACAAAAAGTACATGTCTTAAAAGACAACAAATGGAGTCCATTTACTTTATGAATTCGATACAATAGAACGTTATTGAGTTTCTATAGGTACTATTATCGTTTGTTTAATATTAATAAAAAGTGATCACTTCCACATTTTTTTCAGAACATTGCGTCAAGTTTTTTGTTTGATTTCTATTTATATATAATTTAATACAAGCAATACTATTAACAGTACGTGAATTCCGGTCAAGCACTCCAACTAAGCTTAAATGTTGCTAGATACAGCATGTGCCTAGATCGTTCACGACAATAATCTAATGAGGGAATCGAATCTACGACCTTAATTTTCGCATAAAATATATTTTGTGACTATTGAGCGTGGCGTAGTTTTAATTTTTTACCAGAAATGTTCCGCTTCCTCCGGCTTTTAAGCTATAGCTTTAAGAATAACATCAAAAGTTTCCATTTAATTATACTGAACCCTCTTTTAGAGGGAACGCTAATGGGATCTCGCCAGACGCCATTAGCGGCAAGACTAAGTCCTTATAAGAATTTTACGAGTCGGTTCCATTGTTATGATAATGCGAAACTGGTGCAGCCCTATCTACATATGGTATCCTTAAGCTCACAAGGGTCCGTTATATGAAGCAATATATATTCAAAAAAGTATATGTTATTTATGGAATTGAGGGTAACACTCGAGTACCCCATGAGGATTTAGATGGATGGCCTCGTTACCAGTAATAATCGTCTATGTCTCTCGTAGGGATCCCCTACAGTCATCAGAAGAAACACGGCTACATTTCACGCTAGTATTCCATACCTTCCCTGGTGGAACCGACCCATTCAGCTAGAAACAATCTGCACCGTGACTATATCTCTGTGCTGAGATCTTTAGCTAGTACATACTTTAAAACATTGTTTAAGCGTAATTAGAACCCGTACATACTGAGGAATGCTTACATTTTGTTTTTCTAATAATATTATAGCTATATATATAAATTATTAGCTAAGTAATCGATCGATCCAAAATAAATTTCATTATCTTAGTAATAGAAGAATTTATTCGCTTTTAAATTAGTTTACGCGACACGTTCGCTCCTCCCGCAGGTTCAAATGCAAATGACATAGTAGATGAATACTATGCACTAAAGCGAGAGAGAGAGAGCAATTGTGGCGACGGTGGTGCTTGCGGAGATGCAAGTAAATTTAATTAGCTGGTCTCCGTTCAATTCTAATTATTGGAATTTGACGAGAACTCAACGTTGGTCGTCTTACTAATTTGGTAGAACATGTTTCATTAGAAAATTTACTTACAGGCCTAATATTTAGCTTAAAATAACTTTAACTTCTATTTATTTAAAAAAAACCTAATAACAAACAAAAGAAATGTAATAAAAAATTTGATATTGATAGGGAGTCGCCAATCGTCAGTCAAGGCAATATTTTCCAACAAGTCGGAAATTAAAAATATTTTTTTCTTATCTCATTATTGAGTTGACCTCAAGTTACGAATCTTTCTGCTTATTTCTGTCGCGGTAGTTTTAAATTCTTATGCCAAACTTTTTAGAGATGCCTGCTTTTTTACTCTACTTTCACTGGATAAAACATTCCAAAGCTCTGGTTGTCCTTCCACAAATAAAAAAAAATAATAAAATGTTTATTTCAATCCATGCTAGTCTAATAACAAAATTAGGTTGATGTTGGTGTTTCCTTGCTCCATGTGAAACACATTGTTTTAGGTTTATTTTCTAGGAGTGTGTTCTATGAGGAATCAGTTTAAAAACTCGTCAGCCACAAGTGACATTTGGACACACGGTGTTCACACAGCCGCTCATTCGATAAATCATCGTGTCACATTAAATGTTATAATTAGAGACACTCGGTGCATTGCACACATAGGGTCGTCGTCTAAACTTACCCAGAGCTTTAGTTTTCTCAAGCACTCGCTTACAATTTCGTGGTACGCAAGTACCCATATTCTGATCACTCATGAAATATTTGCCAGCACTCATGAAATATTCTATTACAATTTTAAGTGCTTAACAGTGGTAGAGCTACCCTGCAGTTTGCTTCTAGATGCAGAATGAATGGGTCCGCTCGACCGGGGTAGAAGCACCCTCATAGAATACTAGCGTGAGATAGAAGCATAACGCTGTTGTATTTCTGGTGAGTATAGGGATCCGGAGATCTTTATAACTGGCGACGAGGCATTCCATCTCAGTCTTCAAGGGTCATCTGTATTATGATTCCTTATCAAGGATGAATGTATATGTCATGGGCCGAAGGAATCACTGTGTGCTCGTTTTGTTACTCTCAATGTAATAAAAAAAACTTGGCTATCCATTTGTACGACCACGATTTTTTTTAAATGGTGACAAACGAGCACACTCCACCTGATGGTAAGTAATGACATTACCTTTACATCAAACCTCAACAAATATTCAAGATGTACATTCATTGTCACACTTGGGGACCGAGATGGAATTACTAATTACCTTTCTAAACGTTCCTAAAGAGTTCCTAGAGTACCTGGTTGCTCGTGTATCGCTGGACCTGGGTTCGATTGCCAGACGAGGAGCATTATTTCTGTATCACAAATTGTTGGTTTTATGATCTGAATGTATTGTATATATATTCCGTGTCTCTGACGCTGCATCCGAACCATCCTCTGATCTAATTACACGTGCATTACATCGAAATAAGGAATGAAACAGTGAGTGTGTGCACAAATGCTTAAGGCACTATAAGACAATACTGCGCAGTTGATGTCAACTTACAACAACCAGAAGATATCGCCGTAGTCGAAATCGATTAGACATTATCAAATGTTCCATTTTTTGTTTAAGAAAAATAGAATAGTTGTTGTTGTATGTTTTTAAAACTAAAGGTTATTAAGTATTCGCGAAAATAGATGCACTAGTTTGACCTATAAGCCACGCGGCCGTTGCAGATTTACTTTGCTGACATTAAAGAGATTTACCACAAAGTATCCAAGTTTAATAATCATAAAAGAATGGTTCATAGTTTCACAACTCTTATAGAAGATGCAATCTCTCAGCGTCGGGGCTTTACCAGATCCATTAACGACGCAGCTGAGAGTAACGTAACCGTAGTTTATTTTTCACATTGTTATTTATGACTAGCGCTATAAGAGAGAGAGAAAGTATGAGGACAGCTCAGTAATTAGAGTAACTAGATAGCTGGTCCTGAGTTCTGAGATCGATCCTTAACCGTGGGAAATATCTGTGACAGCGATGATGATTCTGGTTGATTATATGGTGATATCTTTTAGTTAATGCCAGATAATTTAACTGCACAGACTATTTTATAGTTATTATTTATTTATTTGCACGCGGAATGTTGGTTACATTGCACGAAAAGGCGGTCTTAACGCCAAAAGGCTTCATTCATAATACCTTTGGGTTGAGAGAATATATTGTGGGTGAAAGAAAAAACTTATTTTAATTATATTATGACTACGCATATATATTTGTATGACTTATAAAAGTAGCGTCGTGAATCAACTCCATACACACGAACGATGCGAGTGAGAATAAGGGTGAACTTTCAGGAATGATTGGATGAAATGTGTTCAGAATTTACACATTTACTCAGAGATACTATTTATATTTTAAAATCCTTGTAATTTTTTTGAGGTTGGAACATTCATTACATTACATAAACCCACATTAATACAACGTTCCTCGATATATTAATTTAATAATAATAATAATGCTAATTAAATTATGTTTTATTAACTTTTTCTCATTGGATGGTTAATTTTATAAAAAAACAATATAAAATGACAAGCAATCTAGCTTAATTACCGGCACAATGTCTGATAACCTTCCTGTCTTTAGTATCAGTATTGCAACATTATATTTCAGTGTTTGTGAGTTTTAAAATTAGATTAAAGTAAAGTTTATAGTTAGTATTACAGACACGAGACATTCATATAACTGCCACGGACCTGAAGAATTATTTGTTTTTTTCATGTTAATTTTTTATCACATTCCGAGTAACAAACGGCACACAAGTTAACCTGGAGGTAAGTTATTCCTTCAGCATACATTCATCCCGGATCCCTGCACTCACCAAACATAACACAGCAACATTATGCTGCTATTTTACGCTGGTTTTCCTTGAGGGCGTGATCCTTTCACGGTCGAGCTGACCCATTCATTCTGCAGCTAGAAAAAACTGCAGCGTAGCTCTACCACGTACATATCGATCCAATTACGACTGACAAACGAGCACACAGTTTACAGTGAACGCCGCCCATGACAGTCAAGTACAGTACAATCAATCAGTACAGTCAATCACAGTGCTAGAGCAACACTGTAGCCAGTTTCAAGCGACAACATCAACGGGTGCTGTTCGACCGAGGAAGGGCCATGCCTTAACATAAGTCCAGTCATAAGTTAAGGTTATATTATTGTTATATATAGATTGTTATTTATATATATATATATATGTACACATTTATATTGTTTGTTGTTTTATATTGTTATTTATATATATATATGTATATATATGTACACATTTGTGATCCTGACCTACATGAATCCATCGAAATCCTACAGACTTGCACAGATCACTGCATCTAATGGGTTGTCCAGCACCGAGATGGCCGATACGAGGTCGCCACTCGAGAACCTTTCTTTCCATCGGTTATCGGTTCTTCGAGCCATATGACCGGCCTATTTCCACTGCAGCTTACCGATCCTTTGAGTGTTATATATAACTTATTTCGCTTGGCTAGGAATTCAGCCAGTACCCAAAACAGCAAGGACGAAGAAACGTGATAAACATAAACATCTCCGGTATACTAATTATCCCCTAACAAAGCGTCAGGATTATATAGCAGGCCTCGGTCGTCTATCCCGCAGTACGTTGTGACAGATTCCATTCCATTATGCTCGCACGTTGCCGGCTCCTGAAAGTGACATGAAATAAAACACAAAACCAAATTCAAAAGGCATTGTTAAACAAAAACCTATTGAACGCTTTATTTCGGAGTATGCCGATTCAGCGCGGTATGAAAATAATAAAAAGTGTTTCATCGTTTTACCCGACTACGGCAAATTAAAAAGGAGAATAATGATTTTAGTCCGTGCTTGTATATTTATGCCGTCATAATTTCTCGTACAACTTCTAACCTACCTATCATATTATGACAGACGAGGAGTCATGTTCATCTCAGAATTACGTCATTCGTGACGTCATATTAAATCCAACATACAATATAATAATACTCCTATGTAAAGCAGTTATGCTCAAGGAAAATCTGTCACTATTGTTAGTTATATTTATAATTAGTTAGTTTAGTTTAGTCCATTTAAATTATTAATTTTTATTTAACATTTTCAATATAATTCATTTTCTCTATCTTAAGTTATGGTACAACTATTTTTAATTAGCACGAATTTACTACCTGTTTTACCTACCTATGTGTATATAGCAACCTATGACCATTTTTTTCGATAAATCAAGTTAAATATAATTATGTTGGTGGTGCTATTAAAATAAAATAAAAAAATAAAGTTTTATCGCCACCAAAAAATACGATGTCTAACGCAAAGTTAGCAAAAGGTAGTGTAGACACAGCGTATACTGTATGACGGTCACACAGTGCTGATTTTCTGTCTACCCCATTCTCAGTCGCACGCCACATCATAAGGAGCGTGAATACCAAATGTAAAATGGAAAAAAAATACAAAATAATGTGTGAATTAAAACAAACTTTGTATGTACGTACTGAATAATGATTATTAATTGATAAAAATAAAAATAAAGATTTCAGTGACTACAGTTTGCATTTAAGAGATGGTAGACTTGCGTTTTATACCTTGAATATTTATTATAAACGTGGTACAATAGTGGTAGAGCCACATTGCAATTTGTGTCTAGCAGCAGTATGTCCATACATGGTGAAATTGCAATTAACAATGTTCACTGGTGGTCACAGTGACATTAAAAGCGAGCGCTTAGACGATGAGCTACCACTGCTCATTTTAGACATATATGTATAATATATACTTCTTATATAATTTTATAAAAAGAATCATGACATATCCGTATAATTTACTACGCACTAGAATAAATAAGTAGATTATTTATTCTAGTTCCTTAAATAAAGTTTACAAGGACGGACTTAATGTCCAGTGTCGTTCTCTTCCAGTCAACCCTGGGAGTTCGAGGGAATATGTTGGTAGGCATAATAATAAAAAAAATTAAGATAAAAATATCGTATTACGAATATTAATATGTGGGCGTACACTTTATCATTTTGCTTATTGTAGTGTTCTTCAATCGTGAACATTTTTTCATCGGTAAAAAGGATATTTCTGTGACTTTCACCTGCGTATCGCGACAGAAGGCGTTTTGATCGATCCACTCTCTTTAATTTGTAAAGATTGATTTAGGGCATGTCCTGTATATCGACGATAAGCACCGAGCTGCAGGTCTTGTTTTATAATACGTGACAGAGTCCTAGCGGGAATCTTCATTTCTCGCGATAAGATTTTTTGCTTCCTAATGGGATTTCGACGAATTATGGCTTTAACAGCATTAACAGCCTTTGTAGTTCTAACAGCACGCGGCTGCCCCGATCTTTTCTGGTCTTCGACAGAAGAAGTGTTTTTGTATCTGTATAATGTTGTTGTATATGTAATATATGTATGTATAGTACGATATACGAAAATACGGCTAATACCAAGCTTTTGAAGTGTCTGAAATATGACCGACGGCTCCATAACTACTATGTGCAAGGCGATCACTGCAATTCTATTTTCTTTAACACCCCATTCCATATTGTAATTTATAATGAACACGAAAAAATTTGTGAAATGGCGCAACATCGAAAGAAAGTTTTTAAAATAATTAAAAATTTAAAAAAAAGAAATGTTTGTTATTTGCCTTCAAATAATGTTGTCGAAGAAGAGATTTAAAAGAATCTTCTTGACATCATCCGGATGGGCGTTCCAAAGGAGTATAGCCTGTACTGTGAAAGAATAACGAAAGAACCCAGTACATTGGTACGGAACACTAATTCTATTTAAGGATCGTGGTACACGTCTATTTCGATTAAGCAATATAGAATAGATAACAAGCAAAATTCTAGAGCTACACCTTGGTCGAATAGAGAGCCGCTGTAATAAGGCGAATGTAATTTTAAATTTCTATCCGTTTTCGCACGAAATTTGAGGTCAACATTAAAATTGACTTCTAACCTCAGACTACAATAAGACGGAAAGGCTATTGCAAACAATATTTACATCCTTTCGAACAAAACACACGCACACACACAAATTTTAATTAAATCTTTTATTTTCTTAATCGTTTATGTTACCTGAAACTTACTGTCAATATATATTGTAAAATTGTACCGGTTATCCACTCCAATTAAACTTAAAATTATAAAGATAGTTCACGACAATAGTGAACGACGGATTCGAACCTACAACTTTAAATTACGCTGATCGTTCCCTAAACGACTAGGCTAATGACATTTAAAACTTCTTATATGATTATCAATAAAGCATAATTATTATTACTTCTAGAACACAATGATAAGAGGGTTGCTCAGGTTTTGTGAGCACAATTTAACACAAAGTACAGAACACAAATATAACTTTATGACCAACATCCTACGCTAATTCCAACGTATATTTGAACAGAATATGAAATAGAGCAACGACCAATTAGTAGAATATGCACTTAAATATGTTTTAACGTAATACTCTCGTGTTTGCGGAATTAAAGGGAAATGCCGCTCGTATCGGCATAATATATTTACGACTTATTGGACGGAATATGTTTATTGGACGCTTTGATAAGTGATGTACCAGAATTTACATATGATAAATAATATACGAGCTGTGTTCCATATTAAAGTAAAAACCTATATATATACCTACCCTAGTTTATTCTATCATGGAGATAAAATAAAATAAATGAGATACTTCTCATACATTTTGATGTGCTTTCATAGGGTTCTATCAAAACCTTTATATATTTTTTTTATTACATTAAGAGTTGCAAACACCCACACAGTTCACCTGATGTTAAGTGATTCCTGCGGCCCACGAGACTGAGATGGAATGCCTCGTCACCAGTAATAAAGGTCTCCGGATCCCTTCACTCACCAGACGAAACACAGCAGCGTTATGCTGCTATTTCACAGTATTCTGTGAGCGTGGTTCTACCCCGGTTGAGCTGACTTGTTCATTCTGCAGTTAGAAACAAACTGCAGTGTAGCTCTACCACTGTTAAAAATATATAGTATATAATCCTTTTGTGCTTCATCGGCTGTTTTTAAGTATTATATAGTGATAGAGCCGCGTTGAATTGAAATTAATGTGTTACTAGTCGCTGCATACCAGAATACCAGCGAAGAATAGCAGCATAACGCCACTGTGTTTCATCTGGTGTAGATATCTGAACATTCCATCAAGCCATATAATAGTTATAATATTCAGCGATGACAACGCACCTTGCTCATGATTGTTTAACTGGGATCAATGTAGATGTCTCGGCCACATGAACCACTTACCATCACTTGAAATGGTTGTGAACGCATTTTACTTTCGATACAATAAAAAAAACTAAGGTATCGTTATCGAAATCAAAAAAAAAAAAAGATGTGTCTTCATATTATATAAATAAGAATTAATTAATTACAAAACATTAAATATATACTGGTTTGAATAAAAAAATGTATTTCAAAGCAGTATATATTTAATGTTCTGTAAATTGTGTTTTACATTTCAAAATAATAGAAACAAATCTCATTAATTATATTGTGATCGCTGGCGAGCTAGGAATCGAGATTAAACCATTAATATGGCTGCAGAGGCTGTTCCGTTTGACGCGAATGCGTTTTATCACGTTCCATCTGAATGCGGAACATTCAGCGATGCGGATGTCTATCTAATTTACGTTCACATGTTCTAATTTTAAGATTCACTTTAGGTAAATAGTCTAGTAAAATAGCTCGTTAAATATAATATATGTTCTTAATCTTTTCACGGCCCCTGGATTGTTAGATAGAGAATGCCTTTGGCATTAAGTGCGCCCTTGTGAACCTCTAACTTTGTTTATGTTGATGCAATAAGATAAAAAGTGTAAAGAAAAAAAAACTTCTTTATCAATGTTGTATTTCGTAAAGTGATTAATATAAAACGGAGACGGGATTAATGATGATAACTTGTAGAGTTCAACTCAAGTTCAACTTCTTGAAAATTATAATGCGTCATCTTCATTTCTCACTAAGTATGGATTTCACCACAGAAACAATAGAATAGACGAATACAGTACACCTGACGTTAAGTGATTATTGCGTCACAACTGCATCCAGTCCCAAAACAGATTCCCATAGCACGAAAGATCGATCATGAAAGTACCAAATCCTCATATAGACATAAAAAAGCAACATATCACCGCTGTGTTTCAAATGGTACGAGGCTCTGCATCTCAGCCCTCAGGGGTGACAGCATTTTAAATATACGTCATCACCTACCATCAGGTGAACTACGTAGGTTCAACTTCGTTCAACACCTCTAATATCATAAAAGACACAATCCATAGCACAAATCATTTGTGTTTTTTCTACAACAGTGTATTACAAATTTAAGGCAACTTGGTTTCCCGTTTGTTATAAACAGTGGTCGGAAACTTCTCAATAAATAATACTTGTATACAAAAAACTGGTTTATTAAATGAGTAAATTTTTTTATTAATTTTAATATAACCAGGTAATAACAGCATAAAAAAACACTTATAACTTGCATTGTTTAAAATGATTAATTTTTGATAAAATTAATTAAATTGGGCATGTCTAGGGAAGCCTTGGAGGTTTAAACGAATAAACATACTATTTATTAAAATGTTATTATAATTTCATAGTGGAGGGGTTGCAAGGCTTTTTACTTAACTTTTTGTGTCTTTAGGCGACATATTAATGGTTGAGAAACAATGTCCCATAGGATAAATAAAAGAATTGCACATCAGCATATTCTATTGTTCGTATCGAATATTTAAAGAAGTCATTATTTTGTCTGCTTTCAAGATTATTGGACAATAAACATCTATTGTTTTCAAACACCGGTACACGCTGCGCTAGAGCCAGGTGGTAGAATCGTAATAATATTTTTAAAATGTCCTCATTACTAATTACTCTGCTTTTGTTACGTATTGGTCAATAATTAGGATTATTTAGCCAATATATATGTATGTATATATATATATATATACACGTATATATATATATATACACGTATATATATATATATATATAGATAATCGTTATCAGATCAGGTGAAACGTGTGCTCATTTTGCAAATTTCACTTTCATTAAATAAAGCCAAGTTTATACTTAAATATCATCGCGTAAAAGGAAATGCTAACATAGCATTTGATCAAAAGATAATTTAACTGCCGACACGATGTCGGGACCGATAATTTTGACTCCGTTAGTCACAGATGTCTTTAACTGCTTTCTGCTTTGATACCCTAATTTTAATATCGAATTACATAGCCAATTTTAAAAATATTCTCTTCAGATCGATATCGGAGCACTTGATGCTGTCTGCCAACGTATTATTAACAACATGTAATTAAAAAAAAAGCGAAGTTAAAAAAATTAAACCATTTTATGTATACAATGCCTTTTGACTCCTTAACTGTAAATTGTAATAACATTTTAAATTAATATTTTTTTTAATTTAAAGGTTTATAAGTTTAATTCTTTTATGGTAATATTTAATTTTATAAAACTATATAAAAATTAATTCATTTAATAGACGAATCTTTTATAATAGACGTCTTATTTATTGAACAGATTATGAAATTCTTTAAGAAAAAACGTGATCCCCAGGTTGAGCGATGTGGGAATCAATGTTCTAGACAGTGATAGTGTGACCATATTAAATATATAAAAATCTAAAACAAAACCAACAACTAATTAATTCTTTCCAAATATTTAATACTTTATGTGATGCAGGCATGCTGCAAGTAAAAAGGAAATACTCTTCTAATGAATATTATAGTTCCGTAAGGTTGCTTACTAGCACGGAGGCACCCACTATCACCTTTCCTAATTCAATGGGAATCAAAGAGTGCCAGCATAAAATAGCAACATAATGCTGCTATGTTCCTAACTTTAAGGATTAATGTGATACAATTAGAGTGATTAACAATTGACGAACCATTCGATCTCAATCAACAGCGGTCCTCGGTGCATCATGAATGTTTATTCAGGTTGGATAGTGATGCCGTGGGCCGCATCCCAATATCAAGTGAACAATCAAATTGGCATGAATGAACCGACTAAGCTGGGTAGGACAACGCCATCACAGAATACTAAAAAATAATCACCATAAAATTTATCTTCGTAAAATCACTATGGATATGATTCAGCTTGGTTAGAGCTTTGATATCGTTTTCATCTGTGGCAGAGGTGAGTGTCTATGGTTCGATGGGATCACCATTAAGTAACTGTACAGAGTGATTGTTACCTGGTAAAATTAAAAAAAAATTGAATTTAAACATTGGTAGACTCACTGAGTTCAGCTCAAATTACCCAGCTCGACTGTAACAATATGACAATATTAATCTTCACTGAAGCCAGAGATCGAACTCGCTTTGCTCGCGCACCGTGAATCAAGGAGCTACACTGGTCCTTTCTAAGTCATATACGCACGTATAGCGGTATTGTTCAATGTTAAAGCCTCCCTGCAGTTTTATTTCTACCCGCAATATGGTCAAGACAGGAGGGATCACGGCCTCACAAAATACCAGCGTATAATGACATCATTATGCTGCTGTGTTTCGTCTGGTGAATGTAAGGATCCGAAAACTCTTATTACTGTCGACCAATCAACCCATGCTAGTTCTCATGGTTGACATGGCATCTGCATTATGATTCCTAATCGACGATCAATTTAGGTGTCATGGGCCGAAGGATCCTAGCGTCAGGTGAATTGTGTGCGTTTGTCACCCTCAATACAATAAAAAAAAGTAATTCTTAATATTTACAAAATCATTTACCGTAAACATATGTTTAACCCAATTGGAGTTAGTGAAGTCTGCTCCTAAAAACCAGGCAGTGGAGTAAAACGAGACCAAGTTTCCGCCAATATCCGCATGTTATTAGATAAAACGTGTTGGAGCTAGTTTCCGTAATGTTCCCCCAACACCACCGCTGTTATAACCTCGTTTACACTTCAAAACTTTCGACCGTAAGAGCTGTGCTCTAAATCTGATATCTAAACGTACTCGAATATCAGATTTTCTCAACACGGATATAATTTAAAAACAATGTTAGTAATGATATTAATTTTAAACATTCTTCTTAAACACTCCAACTAAGTTTCGAGCTTTCCAGATATGTCACTTTTGTACCAATCTTTTTTTGACTGTTGTACTGCAGTACCGACTCTATCCGATAACTTCTAAATATGTGGACACCTAAACCTTTGGTCAATATATCATAGAAAAATTTTAATTCTGAAAAAAATGCTAGTACCACTATTAATTACTACCATTCCCATTAAATTCTAAGCTTACATATGTACATATACGTGTGACTTACGTGGCGTATTCGAACATACGACATTTTTTCATAGACCGTACCAAAAAACAACCATCAAGCTATTTATTATTGTAATATGAATATATAATGATGATTTATTTTAAAATAAGTAATATTATATCTTTATTAATGACTCTCTCGTTATCCTCTGCTGGCTGGCCACCTCACGTTCCTGACGGTCATTGTTCTCTTGTGTTCTTTGCGATATTTATGTCAGGGATATTTATGTGACAGTTTTTCTTTAACGTCAAGTGTGACAAACGAGCACACAGTTCTCCAAATAGTAAATAATAACTGCGTTGATATACCTACATGTATCCTCAACAGATATTGATTCAAGTTACATATGTATTGTCACCCCTAAGGACTGAGATGTTAATGTGTCACCTGTTGTACCTATTTTAACAATGGAAGAAAGAACAAACTGTAGAGTGGCCTCTACATTTTCTTTCTTACTGCAGTATGAATTGGTCGGGTCTATCGTTGAAGGATCGCAAACCACAACGTTAAAGCGTCATCAGTAAGTCAGTTCTCAGGGTAGACAACATATCTGCTTCATGAATGTTTGTTGAGAAATCGGATATCGAGGGCCAAAATCATCGTTTACCACCAGCTCAACTGTGTTTCTTGTTTCCCACTCGTAGCGTATATATATATATATATATATATATATATATATATATATTATTTCAAAGTATTTGTTTCACCATTGAATACGGGAACATTGTCCGCCACAACTCCGGTATCTTTTGTTAAAAAGGCAACGTTGTATAAGTCCTTTGCAAAGAACGTACGGGCAAACAATTGTACCTGAAACGTGGGGAGGCCACCTCGAGGCGGATTACAATTGTTGAGCTGAATTTGAGGTTAAATTTGTGGATGTTTTTGTCTTAAATTTAAACCGACATTATGAAAATCATAACCGCGAGTCGTGTTTACTTAGTTATTCTTTTAAATGTTTATTGTGTTGGAATTATTTCAAAGTTATGACGGTGACAAATAAGCACACAGTTCACCTTATGGTGACTGTGGCCCATGACACCCACCATCGTTAAGGAATCATAATACAGATGCGTTGTCACTTCTAAGGACTACAGTGATAGCCTTATCACCTGTTATTAGGGTCCAATACCTACATTCGCCTGACTAAACGCATCAAGCTTATAGTGGCTTTTTTATGCTGTTATTCTGTGAGGAGGTGGTCGTTCCCCCGTTAAGTGAAACTATTCATACCATATCGTGATACTCGGCGACTTGAACGCTCACCACGCCGAATGGCTTGGATCGGGTACAACCGATCATGTGGGTAGATCTGTTTGTTCATGACATTGCTTTGGCATATGATCTGACACAACTGGTCCTTCCGTGTTGGACCTTCTACTTACCTCTCATCAGGACTATCTAGTCTCCGTCGATGCCCTTATAGGCGCATCGGACAACTGTTCGATTTGCGGGTTGCCACCGTGTGTGACACTACAGGTCCTACCCATATCTGAGGTCGAGACTCTGTCAAACAAAGTTTCGGATTGGTGCCGAAAACATCTAGTCCAATTTAAGCCCATGAAAATACAATTTTGTGCATTTACTGCTAAAAAGAATCCCTTTGTCGCATCTCCTTATTTTGAAAATACTCCCCCAGCTACCTCATCTAGTATCCTTGGCGTTGACATATCGAGTGACGTTCTGTTCCGCAGTCACTTGGAGGCTAAGGCCTTATTGGCCTCTTAAATCCTGGGTATTCTTAATAGAGCGAGACAGTATTTCATGTCACTGTCTGCAACTTGTGTACAACAAACCGCAAGTTCGGGCTCATATGGAATACTGTTCTCATCTTTGGGCCGGGGCACCCCAATACCAGCTTCTTTCGTTTGACCACATTCAACAGAGAGTGGCACAAATCGTTGATGACCAGGCTTTCCGATCAGCTTGATTCACTGGCGTTGTGAAGAGATGTTGCATCTTTTTGCATTTTTTACCGAATTTATAATATTATAAAAAAGAAATGAGGAGTTGTTCGGACTTATACCAGCTGCCCAATTTAAACATCGTACATCACGACAGAATTCTCAATTTCATCCTTATCATCTTGATGGTTTGCAATCCACCACTGCGCGCTTACGCGAAATTTGCGCCTGGCAAGCACAATTACTCTGTGGAATCTGTCCGCCTGCTGCTGTCGCCAGCGGTGTTTCCGAACCGACACAACTTGAGGACCTCCAAAAAAAAAGCACCTTTATTAAAGGCCGACAACGCTTTTTCAACACTCTGGTGTTGCGGAATGTCTTCGGCAGCGGTAATCAGTTACTATCGGGTGAGCTGCTAGCTCGTTTGACACCTATTCTAAAAAAAAGAACAAACTGCAGCATTACTACGGAACTTTTATGGTTTTATCAGCGGAATCGAGTAAATCGACTGCTTGGGTGTAGAAACATTTTAATTGCACAAATTATGTAAAAACTGAAATGCTTTAGCCCGATATGATGCATGTGCAGTAAGATATGATGTGCGGAGGAGAGTCCAGATGTAGAGTTAATAAATTCAAGGGACAACAGTGCCATCTAGATACACAAATATCGTTCCCCGGATTAACTTTTAAACTTGTTTAATATTATTCCTGAGAAAAAATGTTCCTGTATGGATACGGCAGAACATCCCACCGTGCGAGATGTCTATACTCAGACCACTTACGACAATGAGCTACCACGGCTCCGTTTTTAAATATTACTTAATTAAGGAAATTATCGTCGAAATCAACAGACAGATACACCATGCACAATTTCCCGTAAATAATCAAGTAAATAATATGACAAATTTGCAGTTTAAATCGACAGAAACTCGAATCGATTGGATCAATCAGGGAATTAACTGTAGAATTTCCTTGATGAGTACGTTTCATAACGAAGGCCCGAATATCGATCCTTGAGGACATCTCATACTGAATGCCAGTGATACATATTAGACAAAATGTATTCCAGAGTGTTTGGCGACTGCAAACTGATGGCTGGTGCATATTTTAAAAGCTATTACGCTGCCATTTTCTATAACGCTTAATTCAAAACAAACTCACCCAAATATACCTAATGTAAAATCAAAAGAATTGACCTAAGGCAATTCATATGTGGTTAAACAAAATTTGATATGGTTTTAATATTTTTAGGTTCTGTACATCAGATGAAAACAAACTTTCTTTGTTCTGTTTTTCTCTCACAGCTAATATACGCAGTGTCAGGAAGAGTAGCACAAAGTTGGTTCAAGCGTTTTTAGTCCGGGAATTTTGATGTCAAAGCTGAAGCTCACTCTGGTCGGCCTGTTCCAGGTAGTTGGTGCCATTTTTTAGAAAAGTAGAGCAAAATCGACATATAAAACCTGGATTAACTCGCAATAGGTGATATTGTGTGTATTGTGCGATTGGACATCGTTTATTATGAGCTTTTATTATCGAGCAAAACCATCAATTAAGATCTCTTCTGCCTACAGCTGATGAGACAAGAGAAAAATACGGCAGGAATTGATCAACAGAAAGGGTGTGGTTTTTCAGCACGATAACGCCAGACCACACACACCTTAAATAAGCACACTTCGCCACTCAGAAAATATTGAAAGAGCTTGGTTAGGAAATGTTAACGCATCCAGCCCTGACATTGCACCCTCAGATTTTCATCTGTTTCGGTCTCTTCAGAATTCTTTGGGTAGTGCTAGGTTAACGTGAAGTGAGGACTGTCAAAACCACTTGTCGCAGTTGCTTGATCAGAAGTCCCAACATTTTTACAGCAATGGGATTATGTCACTACCTAAAATTGTCAACACGTTATCGAACAAAATATTTGTATGTATAAAAATATCTTAAATTTCTACATAAAATACGAAAACACTTTTTCCCCTGACCCAATACAAGAACATTTTAAGTAATATTAATATTATTATCATTTTAGTACATTAAGAGTTACCAACCAGGACACAGTTCATCTGATGAAATACCTCGTCACCAGTAATAAAGGTCTCCAGATTCCTACACTCACCAGACGAAACACAACAGCATTATGTTGCTTGTTTACGCTGGTATTCTCTGATGGCGTGGTCTTACACGGGTCGAGCTGATCCCTTCATTCTGCATCTAGAAATAAAAAGCTCTACTACTGCTAAAATATATTATTATTAATACGAGTAGTTTATTTATACGTTTAAACTTTCAAGGCTTCCCCAGCCAGGAACAATTTTATTGCGGCAGTAGGATGTAATATGAAATTAATTCTTTTAATTAACGAATCTTTTGTATACAAGTCTAATTTATTAAACAAA
This sequence comes from Teinopalpus imperialis, assembly GCA_029286865.1. NCBI lineage: Eukaryota > Metazoa > Arthropoda > Insecta > Lepidoptera > Papilionidae > Teinopalpus > Teinopalpus imperialis. The sequence goes on from JAGSMU010000003.1 coordinate 17,800,025, forward strand.
TGAACCCTTTAATAATAAATTCGACCCACCCAGAGATCACCCCAGGTTGAAACAATGGTCTACGAAACTTAAGGTCGCAGGTTCGAACCCGCCATTCGACTGCTATCGTGAACCATCTCTTACCATAAGCACTTAAGCTTAGTTGAAGTGGTTAATCGAAATATTACTAATGGCAAACTTTAGGCTAGCATTCCTTAAAAAAAATATTACATCTAAAAATATTATATATACTTCCAGTGGTATTCAATCATTAGATAAACATTGCATCCTGTGTTACCATAGTTTTATATATAGGCGTTTATCTTTAAATTGACGGATGAAGTGATTTGAAAACATCAATTGTATTCTATATTAAAACGCTTTACAATGTTTAAAACATGTTTATACGTGATTTTATTTTTGGTGTGTATATCACGGCACGGTAAGTACATTTTAAGATAAACTTAAAAATAAATATTATATATTAAATACATATATAATAGTGAAAAATAAACGAAACATCGTCAACGAAAATCTGAAGTTCTAGGCTATATTACCTTATTTTAAAGTTTCTTTTTTCTTATTTTTAAGCATGGCAAACGAGTACACAGTTCACCTGATGGTAAGTGATACCATCCCATGAAATATATGTACATACATGGTCAACAAAGTATCAATGTGTACATATTTGGTTACTCGTGAAAACTGAGAACGAATGCCTTAGTCGTCACCTACAACTGGGTCCTCCGATTGGTCCACTCACCATACGAAAAATTACCAATAATTATGTAATTCAGTGTCTTCCGTCAAGTCATTATAGAGGTATTTAGCTGTAAATCAGTGTTTAGTGAGTATATCAAATTCCTTTTTTTTATTTCTAGCTGCGTCTTGAATGGGTCGAAACGACCAGCTAACGCAGCTGTATTTCGTCTGATCAGTGTAGTTGACACCCTTATTACGTGACAAGAAATTCCATTTTATTCCACAAGAGTGACAATACATTATGATTCTTTATCGAGGACGAATTTGAATGTTATGGGACGCAGGAATCACTTAACATCAAGAGCACTATGTGCTCGTTTGTACACTTCAATGCAATAAAAATAACATTACCGATTGATACGAGCAATCTATTGTTTCAAGTTTATACTGTTAGTGTGTGTGTTTTTAATGTATCTCATTAATTTGGGAGTGTTTATTCTATACTTTATTATATATTTGGTTTGATATTTGCGAAGGAACGACACAAATAAATGTTATCTATTACCAGACTGTCGCGAATATCGGTACGATTACAAATATAATAAACAAGTAGAAGGCTGGCTGAAGGTCCATCGACTGCCGGCAGTCTGGCATGATGCGCGACTAAGATGCGAGCTTGAAGGTAAGGTGAATCCTGAAAGTTAAGACAAGAATAAAGTATTTCACAATGAACTAGGACGGACCCAAACTGACGGATTTCTGAAGTGATAAAGCGAGTTTAAAGCTTCAATAGCCTATGGTTGGTTGGTATGGATTAGGGTGTGGTCTGTCAAACTTAAGGCCGTAGGTTCAAATGCACCATTCGAGTATTGTCGTGAACCATCTCCTAGCACAAGTACTTTCAGCTCAGTTGGAGTGGTTAACCGGAATATTAGTAATGTTAATGGCATTGCTAATATTCTTTTTTTTAAAATAAAACACTATTAACTGCAATTTTAAGTGCTTATTTACCTTTGAAGTAAACCTGAATGTCTAAGAAATAAATAATGAATAAATATTTCGAACACATGTGAAGTCCGCCATTCCGCAAAACAGCCGCGTGATGGACTGTGCCCAACAGAGGGATTTATATATACCTATAGGCTGTAACATGTTGTAACTGTAACATTGAGAAAATCCTACTCTAAATATTTTTTATACACATTTCAACCATATTCTCTAAAATTGCCTCGATGATTTCAGGTGCCGTTCTCGCTTCACCAACAAATACCAAAATAGCTGCAATTCTCGAAGCTATAGCGTCAGCCAATTCTCCTTGTGGCATGTTCACAGGAGTCCACGCCACATTTTCTAAAGGAGATTATTTTTCTGTTGATGGTCGTTGATTAATTATTACCTTATTAACAATAAAATATAATAGATTATATTGCGTTATTAATTTAAGAATATATTACACACCATTGTTTCAGGTGTTCCTCTCGCTAGAATGCCAATCAAATGGGCACCCAATGAGCCCGATAATTTCCAGAATGAGGAAGAGTGTCTAATTTTCACACCAAATGGAACTATGGCAGACGCAAAATGCCAAGATGTATATCCATATGTATGTTACAAGAAGAAAACAGGACCTATACTACACAACGAGTGTGGTACCATAGACCCAGGTGAAAGGATTTGAAAAAAAATTTTAGTATTTAGTTTAAGTATTTATTACTTATTAATAATTATAAATATTTTGATACAGGAGCAACTATTGATACAACAAAAATTTCACCATAACTTAAGCTAATTATTATTGAAATGCTGTATATCACACAAATTAACATGAAGCACGATCGTGCTTCGTAAGGGGTGAACTTTGATTGATCATCAGTCAGTGAGGGATAAATGATATCCCATAAAATCCCATACAAATTATTGGGTTGAATTTACAACCGACTATGCGAATCTATTGCGAATATGAGATAAGGTTTACAAGATTTTAGACGGATTTGGCTTTAAAGTGTTGTCTTTGTATTAATTGTGGTGACCACATCGTGTGCTACAGATATATTTGCTCAAAATGTGATGCTGGAATGCTCACGATTCAGCTATATTCAAGCTTGCAAGTTGATAGTAATGGTTCCTTGTGAACAGAATGCTACCTTGCGGCAAGCGGCTCTAATTTGTGTGTTCTACTTTTTAAATGGACTTAATGTTCAAATCTGTCTCAACTCGTTACAGGTTATAAATTGGACCCCAGGACCGGAAAGTGTTATAAGGTGCATTTCGTTGGTCGGCCCTGGTCCCGTGCCTTCATGACCTGTGCGGCCGAGGGAGCATATCTTGCTATTATAAACAATGAGACCGAGGCCATAGTAATAAGTGAATTCTTTGCTAGATATCCCGATTCTGTTATCACTGGTGATATCAGGGCAGTAGCCTCAATCGGGTTTCATGATTGGGGCGAAAGACACGTGTGGACCACTATACATGGTTAGTTTACATTTCTAACGTAGATTATGTGGACATAGCAAAATCAACTTGGCTTTTTCTAGAAAATTATTGACCACGCTGTAGAGGTAAATCGTATTCTAGTTTTCGGGAAAACAATTCACCTGATGGTAAGTTCACTTCGGCGAGGGATATGGATGATTAAATATCCATCTTCAACAATGAAAAATCCAAATTCAGATACGAGGTCGAGGCGACCCATTCAAAAACCCATTAAAACAAATACCTAATGTATCTTTTCCAGGGAAATCAATTCAAGACGCCGGATACTTTATCTTTGAGGATGGCCAGCCAGACAATGCGCCAGACGGGGAATATTGTGGGAGTATGTCCAGAAGAGGAAAACTTAACGATTTGTGGTGCGAACGCAATGCACCCTTCATATGTGAGAAAGAGATCGACAGTCTCCTTGTCAATGATTATGATTATTAGTTTTAAGTCAAAAAGTTGTTTACTGTACATACTTTTTACTATGACATCTATTCAAATCAATATATTAAAAATAGGTAATAAAATCATATAGGATTTAAAAATTTAAAGAATTAAATTATAATTATATATATATTAAAATTTATAGAATATTTTACTGTATCATGTTTTTATAACTGTTTGGTTGTCTCAAAAATTTTGTAAGCTGTTGCAGATGTTCATGGGCGGCGGTGACCACTTACCAACACGTGGCTGCACGCTCGTTTGCCACCTATACTATAAAAAAAAAGAAACTTCCACTAATCTGGTCAATCAGAGTTTCAGACCAACCATCATACGAACAAGACCTGGCTGTGTGGACTAAAGTCCTTTGCCTTTTCCATTAGGGATAAATTAATGTCATCATCATCTGGTCAATCATAGTTGAATCTATACGTAGCTATTACGTAGGAGATAGGCTGCTACTAACGGTTCGGGGCAACCAGGAAATGATCACTTTACAAAATGTCAGCGCAGAAACCGGTATATAAATTATTGGTCACAATACAGGCACTTTAGTCTTCAGGGGATAACCCGTTCGGGATTCCTGACTATCAAGTATAATCTATATATTTACGTTTAGCACTTACGATTTAAAATTGAGAAATGGAAGGAAGGGTAGATAGGGTTTCGGAAACTCAACCACAGGTCATGAGGCATTCTATATCAATCGGCTGAGTGCCCTAAGCGCTCGGCCACCTTTCAACCCGATGAAGCTCTAAAAGCCCTCGGGCTAACAGTGCCATAAGAAAAGAACTAAAATATATATATATTTCAGACCTCAAAGGCAACAACATCTTTGCATCTTGATTCTTTATTGGGGATTGATGCAGATACCATGGGCTGCAGTTATCATTTACCATATCATACCGTAGAGAACTGTGCTCGTGTGTCAGCCCCTTATCTTATTACTGGGCCAGTATTTTATTAAAACAACGCATTCGTATCTCAAATTTTGATCTAAGTAATTCATTGAATCGGAATCGGCAGTCCGCCAGGTCACCAATGATAAAGGTTGTTGATAAATCTTGGTGTTCAGGGGTGTTAACATATTCTGATCAAAGATGATTGCGAATCTCATGATGCATGTCAATTCCTGTGCATCACGAGAACTGTTGTAAGGTATGCTGTGCTCCGTCGGCTAGCTCAAGCTTCAGCAGTCATAGTATAGACACGGGGCTGGTGGCTCTGCGTAGGCTGGATAAGGAATAAAATCAAGGGTACGATCTGCGAAACTTAAGGTCGTAGGTTCGAAACCACCATTAGACTATTGTCGAGAACCATCTCCTAGAAGTATTTTCAGCTTCGTTGGAGTGGTCAACTGGAATATTGGTAATGTTAATAACATTGCTGAATCGGTTCCGGTCGCCTATCAGTAAATCGCCGCAAATCGCTCCGTAAAAATAGTGTCGACAAAACAGATAATTAGCGTACAACCACGTAAAAAGGCAATAACTGTGAACTTAAAAGTGCTGTGCAACGATATCGTATTCACAAATTGACATTGGGAACTGGAAGGGGAGCAAAACTATCAGTTTAGGTGCATCGCATATTTAGGGTTAGCTGTTAAAACAACAGTGAACGAGTGAAGTGAAGTAAAGTACTGCCAACAATACTTGAATTTGCATTCGGAAACAACACACAATTCAACGTTCGTTACAAGCAGTTTCACTGCGATTTTTTTTCATTTCAAATAATTAAAACACTACGTAAATGGAACAACAATTTAAAATATTTTTTGATAAAATTAAAATTGAAACGGATATACAAACTACAACAATTACAAATAGTCTACTACAAAAGATGGAAGAAAATTACAGCCAATAATTGAAAAAAATAAAAACTTGATAGAAAAAATAGAAGTGTTAGAGAATAAAGTAAACAAGCTGGTTAATGAAAAGAAGACTAGAAGAGACTGAGGAAAGCTAATTAGATCTATTTAAAACAGTAAAAGGAATAATGAAATATGATGACAGGCTGATAGTGAAGGAAGATAACGTAACCAACATAGAAAAAAGAAAAAGAGAAGAATCTACATCTCCTGGTATAAAAACAAATTAATATGGCTACAAGCAGTAAGACACATCGAAAAAATGCTTATTTCTTCCTTACCACCAATAAAAAAAACTAACTAGCAATTAAATATCTGTTACCGGAAGCGGAACAACCCTAACCCGGCTGGTCTCCGTGGGTTTGACAGACCACTACCCTCAAAAACCCCTACACCTACCCAAAATAATAATAACAACATAAACAAAATACAAATAGCAACTATTAACGCAACAACATTAAGAACTTTGGAAATATTTATCGAACTTGAAGAAGCATTGAAAGATATTAGATGGGACATACTTGAACAAAGATACTGGTCTCTCAGAGAAAACTATGAAATATAAACCTATACCCATCTCGGAAAGGAACACTTGTATACTTCCATGCCTCACCTACGACTGCCAGACCTGGCCACGGACACAGAAAATTGAGCATAAACTGGGTGTATGCCAAAGAGGAATGGACAGAACTATGTTGGGACTAAGGTTAAAAGACAAATGGAAAACTACAACAAATAGTCACCAAAGTAGCAGATCCTAAAGTAAAAACGCTAACTTGAAATGGAAATGGACTGGTCACATGATGAGATCAACAACAGCAGTGGACCAAAAAAGTAACAGAGTGGTACCCGCGAGACGGAATTATCCCATATTCAAGTAGTATCAAATAGTAGCATGGTGGTACTATTTGATACTACTTGAATCTAGCTTAAACAATGTCTCCCTGGTCGATTTCGACCACAGCAATATCTTCTGGAAACCATAGCAACTGCTGCTTTGTGAGCCGGTGCAATGTCTTAGTGAAACAGGACTCCAGCCCGCAGTTTGCCAAGTCTGTTTTCTTTAATTACCTTCCGCAATTTTCTTATTTGTTCTGTGTAGTAAGAACGAAAATAGTGGCTCTTTTTTCCGTGACAAAAAATTCTGGTCTACTTGGAACTTTTCGAGATTCGCCTTCGAAATGTCGATGTCGGTTCATTCTAAGTACCCAACGAGACTTTTTCACACGCAATTATAATATTATAATATATATATTGGCTTTTAGGTTTGATGTTTTAAATTTTATTTGTAATAAATTTATTCGTATTATTATTTAGCACTCGTTGATTTTATCATTAATTTAAATTTAATTAAAAACAGAAATTTGGTTTTGACATATTATCTATTATTTCGACTGAAATATATATTTAGCGATTTTGTTTTTCAGGCGGCAACACTGGCCTTATTCAAAAATAGCGCACTTTTCGACTGACATTTAAAAGTTTGTTATTTTTTATTTTTTAATATAATATTTCTTTTTATATTAAATTTAATATTATTTATAAGGCTGACAAAATATTAAATATTCTATTACCAAGTAAAAGCTCAAAAAATGTTTATAAAAAAAGTGTTCACGTTGGTTTTTATACGCAAAGATGATCAAATACTCCTAGGTCTTAAGAAGCGTGGTTTCGGGCAAAGCAAATGGAATGGTTTCGGTGGTAAATTAGAACCAAATGAATCAATCAGGGAGGCTGCGGTGCGTGAATTGAGAGAAGAATCTTGTTTATGTGTTAAAACAAAAGATTTAAAGAATATTGGCCATTTGGAATTTACATTCGAGGGTGATTCTGTGATGATGGACGTAAGAGTTTTTTCATGTAGTGTTTTCGAAGGTACGCCGACAGAAACCGAAGAAATGATACCGAAGTGGTTTAAATGTAATATGATTCCGTTCAATAATATGTGGCCTGATGACAAATATTGGTTTCCATACATGTTACGCGATAAATTGTTTTACGGACGATTCCATTATCAGGGTTATAACATAATTCTAAACTATACTATCGAGGAATTAGAGTCCATGGAGGATTTTTATACTAAAAGAAAGTAAATTTTCAGGAGAGTACTGTAGTAATGTACTGATCCCATAGGAGTGTTTTACATCTTATTTAAAATTAGGCATCCTGACAATAACATTTAAATAAGAAATCAATAATTGCACTATTTGCCTTTCTACAATATTATAATACCTTTCTTAGATTAAATGCTTATACCTAAGAAATAATTTACCATTAATTAAAACATAATTCCAAAATACATTTAATTTTAACTATTTATATAAATATGTCAATACTACATGTTCCCTTCAATAGAATGAACACTATAGAAGAGATACTAATATAATACTAGAAATGTGAATGTTTGGATTTTTGTTGCTCTACACAAAAGCAGCTGAAGAGTTTTTATGAAATTTGTAATACTACCACACCAGTGCCTTGTTTACTTATATGTCATTGCACTATCTCATCAAACTCCGGTTTATAGGGCATGATCATGTTCACGGTTAAAGCAATTCTATCATTGGTTCTCACTTCATTTTTCAATTGATTTTGAAGTAATTATATTTTTAATTTATTACTCATAATTTTGAGCATTTTTCTGAACCACTTTTATGTGACCCATGAAACAGCCAAAATTGTAAGTAATAAGCCTTGTGCCTGCCCCCATCACTATTAAGTTATAATAACATTTTAATTAATAGGCTATTTACACAAAGCAAGCTATAAGTTAACTTTTCATGTTACATGGTAATATTTATATTATTGTATATAAAGATACATTAAGATTGAATCTTTTAATAAACTAATGTTTTATATAGAGGTCTAAGTGAAATGATTACAACCAACTTAATAACATATGCCACCCCCCTAGGGATAGTGACCCACCATATTGAGCAACAATAATTTAGACAAATGTGTAGAATGCTGATGCCTGCCCACCACTTGTCGTTATTGTGTTTACAAAAACTATTCAGTATTCTATTATAAATGCTTATAATAAAATAAAATATAATAAAATTTCATAAATAAGTGATTTAAGTGTTGTGTCATGTCTAACTGCAGGATGTATAGGTTGGCTCGACCACAAAATACAGAAGTTACATAATATCAGTGTAAAATAGCACTGAACCAAACTTAAGTTTCGCAGTCCATTCCCTAACCCATTAAGCTGTTCCTCTGATCTTGTTACGTACCGTAAATAGGATTTTTTTTTTTTTTTAACGTGCGCACATTTCAGCTGATGGTAAGCGATGACTGCATACCATAAACACCACCAGTCGACCATAAAGACCTTCACCTGCGTTTCAGTTCTGAGGACTTGGATAGAATGCCTTGTTGCTTGTAAATGGGTGATCAGGTGAGGACCCAGTGTCTCAACAACAGCAGCGATATGTTGGTATTGTGACCACGGGCTGCCTTAGTTGAGCCGACCCATCCAGGAATAAGTTAAATCTAACTGCAGCCGGGCTCTGACTATTAAATGTTATAAAAGAGAGAAGAATATTATGAGTGCTTTTGTATTTCAGCACGGTCTACTCAAAACAAAATAGGGCCCACTCTAAGTTATTGTCGAATTTCGTCTAAAAAAATTGTTGGGTAGTAAATAGTGAAGTTAAACATTTCGAAGTATTGTTGACATGTTTATCTAACGTTATCAATGTTTCAAGTCAGGCATTCAATGGTGAGTGGACAAAAAAGTGAAGTACTCCAAAAAACGTATATTACTCAAATTCTCAGTCACTTGTACCCTCAGTCACATTCTGAATGTTACAGTCGCACGTCTACTTTTTTCATTTTGACTTGATTTCGGTGTTACTCGCGTCCATTATGCCTGGTTCTCGGCGTCATATGGATGTGGAAACAGCAACAAGATCAGTGTTTATGCTTCAGGAGGAAGAATCGCAGAAATCAGTGGCAAGACGTCTTGGTGTGTCGCGACGAGCTATTCGAAACGCGTGGGAACACTTTCTGACTTTCAGACAGGTAGTGTCGCGAGGAGATCTGGATCAGGAAGAGCGCGAGCTACAACCGTCCAGGAAGACCGGTATATCAGATTGACTGCACGTCGAGAGCGTACGATTCCCGCCGGCGTCTTACAAAATCGACTGCGGTAATCGACTGGCAGACGAATTAGTGATCAAACCATTCGAAATCGGCTCTATGAAGACGGACAACGTTCCAGATCTCGTGTTATTCGTCTAAAATTGACAAGAGCGCATCGTGCACCACGTTTGAGGTTTGCTCGCGAGCATGCGGAGTGGACAATGGACAACTGGAGAAATGTACTCTTTATGGACGAAAGTAAAGTGAAGTTTTTCAGCGATGATCGTCGAGTGGGCGTGTGGAGAAGAGAAGGAGAACGTTTTTCAGAACCTTGCATACATGAAACGGATCGTTTTGGAGGTCCAAATGTTATGGTGTGGGCTGGAATAAGCTTGCTCGGTAAAACTGAGCTGGTAATTCTGAAAGAAGGCTCCATAACTGCCTCCCGGTATGTCGATCGAATAATTCGGCCCCATGTCATCCCATTTTCACAAAGAGTGGGGGAAAACTTCGTCTTTATGCAAGACAATGCTCGCCCACATACAGCGCGAACAACCCAGACAGCTTTCTCTGAAGCCAATATTATGGTTTTACCGTGGCCGGCCATGAGTCCCGATCTTAACCCCATTGAACATTTATGGGACCAATTGAAAAGATGCCTCAAATCGAACTTCAGTAATGTGAGAAATCGACAAGAGCTCATAAACGCCTTAAAATTGTGTTGGGAGCGAATACCCGAGGAAAACATCACCCACTTGATTGAAAGTGTCCTGAATAGATTCAGAGAGGAACATACGGAACAGAGGAGGACCTACTCGCTATTAAGCACCATCAAACTCATTGTAGTCAATAATAAAAATCAAAATCAAACTTTACTTAAATCAATAATTTCTGTAAATTTTGACTAAATTCCATAAAATTGGCAAAACTTACTCTTGTTAATGTTCACACACTTTCAAAAACCTTAATTTATTCATTCCTAATCATAAAAACTGAAAAAATCTGTAAAATTCATTTATAAAATATGGTGGGCCCTATTTTGTTTTGAGTAGTTTATATACTGGGTATTAGGAGACCACTTCCGAAAACGAAGACAGACTATAGTACTAATGAATCCTTTGATGATGGGAGGGAAAAAATACGATCCTGATGAAAAAAAACATATTTTTAAAACGTCTTATTAGCATTATTAACGACCAAAAATGACCTTAGGTAACAAAACAAAAATAATTTATTTCTTTTAAAATAAAATTATTTATCGTTCTCAATTTTTCCCAACGTTGAATATGGTACAACAATTATTCGAGAGTAGGTAAAAAAAGTATATTAGTACACACAGTAACATAAGACAGGGGGAGGGGGGATTTTTAGAAAAATCTCGTAAATGGTGATACTTTTACTTAGGTCATATTTTTCGTGGCAATTTCCTCGTCAACCTATCTTCCCCTTCAGTTTATCCTGTTATAGTTTTAATAATGTTAGGGCAATGCTGCTGTTTGTTGCTAGCTGCAGAATGAATAAGTCAATTCGACCGAAGTTTGGCAAAGTAATAAAAAAAATTTAGAGACATTGTATATATAGGCTTCACCATTTTACTATAATATAACGACGATCGCAATCAGACATCACATGAAAGCAAATATTTAATAACAAAGAAAAGAATGCTGCATTACCTTACGCCGGATGGAGAAACGAGTAAAATTGTAGCAATCATGCAATGCCGGGCGGTTGAAGATATGCCAGTACAATGAGTTTGTTACTGAAAATAAAATATAACGGTTGAGGAACAAAAAGCGATGGACCTCATTGTTCACAAATATTATTCACAATTTTGGAGACGTATGAATGAAGCTCAACATGGGTTAACACATGCGTAATAAATGGATTTCGCTTTTAGACTTCGTTCACACGTGATAGAAACGTTGGCGCACTCTAAGCGGTTACTACCTACGACCAAGGTTGGCAATCATACGATTAATATCGTATGAGAAATTCCCATCATAAGATCAACACGAATACATTACCATATCGTAAGTAATAATACGGTGATTTTTAGTACCAAATATTTTTTTATAAAGCGGTATTTTAGTTTAAAAAGCTGGGGTGACGCAATACTGCAGTTTGTTTCTAACTGTAGCATGACTGAGCTAGATCGACCCGAGAAGGACCATACCCTCACAGAATAGCAGCGTAAATAGTACCATAACGTGACTTTGGACTAGAAACCGAAGTGTTGAGGGAACCTGTTAAACAATTATTATTCAGGAGTAACAACGCTTTGTTGAGAATCGATGTATCGATCGCTTACCATCTGGTCAACTGCTCGATTGTCAGCCGCAATTATAAAAATAGTAAATAAGAAAAATAATAGTTGTGTGTATTGTCTTTATTAAAGTCAAATCTTGTCTATGAAATCCTTGTCAAAAAATTTAACGACACTGGTATACAAGCATGCCATTTTTATTCAAGCAACAATTTAATGATTAGCGTGACCCCGTACACATTCCAGCCTGCCACCTGTAGGGTCGCGAGATTGTGGAGGAATGCCAGAGCCGTGTCAGACTGGTTAACGTTGAGGATCTGTTGTCCGTGCTGCGAAACTATGTCCTTGACGGGATCGGCATACTCCAATACGTCTGAAAAATCTAGCGTTCATCCGTGCGAAGTAAGTTGGGTACTGGATTGACAGGTTGCACTATAAATCTGTGTTGAAGATATTTTTAAGCAACAAGAGCCATGGTAGCTCGGCTATTAATTCAGGGTACACGAGCAAACCAAGTTCCATCCCTGCTGCCGTCATAAATTATCATTATCTAAAATTTTTATTGTTGAATTACCACGTGAAGGAAAACGATCGTAAGAAAACCTGCATTTCTCAGAAATATTGTTTCGAAGACATGTATAGTCTTGCCAGTGAAGCCGCATGGCGGATTAAACGCCAACACCCATAAGTGGAGACGTAGGCTCAGCAATAAGGCTTTTATGTATATAGTCCGTTACTTTACTAAAATATATATTGTAAAGAAATATGCCATAAAATACATTATTGCCTCACTATATCTATACCATAATCGTATCGAAAAACTGATAGGTATAGAAAGTAAAAATATTTTTTTCCTCATGCAGTTACTGCCGTCGCCAGTAGTAGATGCTGGTAGAGCAAATGGAGAACCATTCCAGCCTCACCACGTGATAATAGACTTTAACCCTCGCCCTGAAGACACGGATGAAGTTCAAGAGAGATGCATCGAGTTTTTGAAGCTTATTGACAATTCGCCAATTTTGAACAAAGTACGGTTAGAAAAAAGTATATTGTGGTTGATTTTTTTTCACAGTATTCTACCAAGATACTAGTGTCACTTAATCGATTAACATATAATCGATTCCCTATCGATTATTGGCCATACAATAACTTATAATTGATATATTTGATCGAATCGATTCGCAGTTCTGTAACGCGGGTAGTTGACGGATATAAGCATCTTGGGATTGTGCACCACAGCGCCAGGGAAACCCTATCTCTGTACTATGGTGCAAAACACCACGTCTGTGAACTACAAACCATGCTGTAGCTAGTTCTTACCTGTAACATTAGTGGATCGAGACGACCGGGGAAGGACTACACCCCCTCACATTATTTCTGCATGGATCAGACCAAATATTAATTTTAACTGACGGTAGAATAGTTTAACTATGGCATTAAGGACGTAAAACACCTCAGACTCTTCCCGTGAACATAAGTGCGGTATTTAAAGAGTTTAAAATAAACGCAATAAAATATATAGTTCGATTAAATCACAAGATTGTTCATTATTATATTAACTTTCAATTTCATTAGAAAATTGAAAATGACATTTCGGAAGAAGCTGCTATCTCCTGCACGAGGAGTAGAGAGAAAATTATAATATGTGAGAAGAGTCAGGAGGACGAATTCCCTGCTATACATGCGATGAAACAATTGGAAGCGAAAGGTAATGGCAAAAGTTAACGTTCATAGATGTGGTTTTCATAATATTTTGGGTGACAAAAGAGCACACAGCTCCTCAAATGGTAAGTGATGTCTGCGACCCGTGACTTCTGCGTCCATCCGCAACCGCACCGATACGACTTACGGAACGGCAAAAAAAAGCCAACACCTTTCTTAGAGGCCGGCAACGCATTTGAAACTCCCCTTATGTTGTGAATGTTCATGGGCGGCGGAGCACCGACTCAGGAACGACCTGAGGGAAGCCACATCACCGCACCTAGATGCTATTCCTAGAAACATATCTTCAGTCAACGACACAAATCTCGCAGTTCACGCCCTCACCAGGCACATCCAGACTGTCTCTGAGGATTGCTCGGGTGGTTTCCCTCGGAGGATGACCATCGATGGACCCTGCCAAACGACATAAAGGACCTAATGAGACGAGAGAAAGCCGAATGTCTGGCTGACAATTTCGAGCTCCAATGCTCACCGAGCACCCTACTGATCGACTCGACCACCAGGGCCCAATCCCTTCATAAAACACTACACACGTACATTGCACCCACATACCGCCCCCGCAGACGGCGAGGGCGTCGCAAACAAGGCTATTCGCGATACCGCCATGTCACTGGCCGATTGTCTCCAGTCAATACAGATAGAAGCGTCGCTGGAGTTTCTTGCGCCACTTCTTCTCAAGCGCCCACGCATACCGAAGTGATGGTACAGATAGATAATAATAGAGATATTAATGTAAATAATTCTTATTAGGGCGGCGGTAATAAGTTATCATCAGGTGAGCTGCTTCCTCGTTTGCCACCTATTATATAAAGCAAAAACAAAAGTACAAGATGCAAGTGCCTTGTCAACCCTGAGGACTGGGATGGAATGCCGGTACTTGTAAATGGATCCAGACATTTACAAGCATTGAAGCTTGACAGCTTCAACATCGTGGTTTTACCACTTAAAAAATCCAAAATTACTTTAAGACAGCTTACCGTGGTTAATTTAGTGAAGGACACTTAACTAATAAATACAATGATTTGTGTACGTCAGTTACAAGAACGCAAATCAACCTCCTGTTCCTGTGTCGTAACGACGAGCGTCCAAAATGGTGACAATTATACAACTCCCTTTTTTCATTATTATAGAATGTTTGTTTACATTTTGCACCGCGGACGCTAATGTTTAATCATCTCGATTAATTTTATATAATACATACATTTTTTTTTGACATTTAGATTATTGTATATGAAATGCATTTTTTTTGCTTGATCTTTTTTTAACATGCGCTTACGTAATCACGATATAGCTATCTCAAAAGAATTAATATATCGAGTCCATTTTGTTATTACGATGAGAATCCAGTACACTGTAACCATAATGAATTGTGTGTAACTTTATATATAATAAAAATAAAAATCTTACTGTTTGTTTATAATTAATAAGAGATCACAGTACCTCTTGTTAGAAAAATTATCATGAAATTTGGACATTATTTTATTTTTATTGTGTACCTGTATATTTCTATTCTCTTAGTTGAATCTATCTATTAAAGTGGAATCTATTAATTTAATTTTCACCCAATCCAAACATCAAGACAATACTTGTAATTTATTATATTATGTTATTTATAATGTAATTTTAGGATTCTAAAATTTAAAAATATTTTATTTCTAAATGAGATCTCTAACGATATATTTAATTTATCAGAATATTCAATTCATTTCGAACAATGTATTTATAATTTCTAAGAATATGTTTAATGTCTAAAAATATAATACATTTCTAACAATATATTTATTTTGCAGGGGCCGTCAAGACCGCTTTCGAAACGTGTGTCGTTAAAACATAACCTGTTTGTAAATTTATTTTAGATTTATTTTGTAAGATTTTTGTTTGTGGAGTTTGTTCATAAGCATTGTTTTCTATATTATAGACAATATACTTAATATAAATTTATTTAATTTATATATTACATTTAAACCGATTTCATCATTGTTTTATTTAGTATAACAAAACATATGAATTCTTCGTGTATACGGACACATGTAGCACGGAATGTTTATTACGTTTTTTCTCTCGTCCCAAAAGAGTTTAAATTATTTATAGTCTACCATGCGGCTTCACTGCGTGCTTTGTGTTTATTTCTTAGACATGCAGGTGTCCTCTAAATAATTACTTCTACCGCCGAGTGCGTAGTAGAGCAGCGCTTAAAATCGCAATGTACAACTTAATTGGTAACGGCACAGAAGTGCTAACTTGGCTTTCAACTTATCTTTATCCTCATCATCTCATTGGTTGGCAATCCACCACAGAGCGCTTCACGCGAAATTTCCTGCCACGCACACCTACTCTGTGGAATCGGCTGTCGCCAGCGGTGTTTCTGAACCGATTCGACTTAGGCACCATCAAGAAAAGAGCCAAGAAAAAAACCGATGGCTTCAAAGATCAAACGCAGAAACTACATCACCACAGATCTCTATATGGAGAGACTTTCTAGTCTACTTAAACCAATAAAAATTTAAAATCAAATTAATAATTGAAAAAAAACATTTATTTAAAATAGATGTATACTTTTAGAATTCAGGAATGTTACACACACGGACGCATTTAATTTACCGTATATAATTCATTTCGTATCGTAATTTAAAAACGTGATAAAAAACGTATGATATAACTAATTAATATTTAATTGCAATATTTAGCATTCATTGCATATTCGATTTATGTGGTCAGCCGTGAAAGGAAATGATGAGGAAACTTTTTTTTTATTACTTTAAGAGTAACAAACGAGCGCACAGTTCACCTGATGGTAAGTGATGCGTTGTCAGCGTTGTTGAGAACTGATATGGAATGCCTCGTTACCAGTAATAAAGTTCTCCGGATCCCTGCGCTCACCAGACGAAACACAGCAGCATTGTGCCGCTATTTTACGCTGGTATTCTGTGAGGGCGTGGTTCCTAACCCGCTTATCTACGCGCTCCCTATTAATTCCCAGTACGCGAGAAAACTCGCAATTTTAAGTCCTGATGTACACTTCTCGTTATATATATATAGCCACGATTAGAGTACTTAGCTGCTGCGTCGAGCAATAACAGTGATCGTAACCAACCAGATGTTCATCATCGTATATACTCGTATATGATAGTTGAACTTAATGAAAATAACATCTCATCTCATCTCAAAAGTCACTGTAGCAATAGTACATTTACTGATTGGCTATAAGTTAACCAAGATCCATTCTTTACAGAAAAAAGTATATAGAAAAATAGAATATTTATTTAAATATTTAAACGTGATGAATCAAATATATATGATATATGAATGAGAAATGATATATGATGTTGAAAAACGTCGTAACTTACATCCTTAATTAATTTAAATTTCGAATGCCATAAATGTTTGGATTGATTTTCAATCAAGAACTTTCGCGCCATCTTGGAAAAAATTCAAAAAGACTTTCTTTCCATTTACAAATAAAATGGAGTAGCCGCAATAGGAAGACAGAGTCGCGGTTATTGCACTTCACCGCTAATCGAGATATATTCAGGAAAATTTAAAAATAATATGAGGTTTGTTTGTCGTACTATCAAACGATTAAGTGAAGATTCAAGCTTCCAAGTCCGTTAAATGAGCGACTAACTCCGTACACCAGATGTCATCAAAGCAGTAAGGACGCGAATCCAACAAAATCCCGTTTGTGTTAGCGCTTCCGTTAGGGTTAAGCATAACTACGGATAAAAATTTGCTAAATGAAAACGTGGGAGCAATTGGTGAACACATTTTCTTAATGAGTGCGTCTGTAAAAACTAAGGCTCGAGTGATCTGGTTTTCGTTAAGGCGGAAATAAAAATACCGCGAGATCGATTAGTAGACCATAAGTTTTTCAGTGAAAGATTCAAAACTAGTGCTGTCTTATATCAAAATACCGCCCTTACAAACGTTGTGTTTGTCTATAGAAACGACCAGCCCAGACTTAAACCCATTAGATTACAAAATGTAGCAAAATTTGGAGCAGAAAGACTACCCTAAATCTCACCAGTTTGGAGCTCGATGTGCATCCCTGATTTGAGATACTGATATAAACGAACGTTGTGAACGTTGCACGTGCACCGATCGGCGACCGCCCTCGGGCATGTATTCGAAATCATTTTCATTAACTATAATATAATTTAAATTTTCATTTAACAACATTTTCATGTTTTACATAATAATCAAAAGTTATACAATTTATTTACTATGTGTAAACCGAACGGAATTACCGTCGACTAATAATTATATATATATATATATATATATATATATATATATATATATATATATATATATATATATAATTATATATATATATATATGTCTATATATATATTATTTATTTAAACTTTATTGGTCACACCTTACAAAGGGATCATAAAAGAAGAAAAAATAATAACTTAACTTATCGCCAAATGCAAAACAGTCCCGGAAAAGATAGCAAAATCCGTTGTGTAAAATGATATAGCCGTTGTTGAAAGTGTAACGAATACTTTTCAGGGTTGCCACCTACACGTACCATACGAAACAGCTGCATTATTACTTTTATATTTACTGCTACACAACATCAATGGATTATCCGCGAAAATACTGTATATTAAAGACGTTGTATAGTAGAATTTTGGCATTCCCATGGTAAATATAAAACGACTTCAACTTAGAGAAATAGATATTTTAACAACACCTCACAATATATTTACAATAATATATTGTATATACGTAATAATTTACGAAAACATTTTACAAAAGCTCTAATGTACACGCTATCAATGTATATATATATATAATTATATATATATATATGTATATATATATATGTATATATATATATATATATGTATATATATATATATATAATTATATATATATATATATGTATATATATATATGTATATATATATATATATATAATTATATATATATAGCCACGGTTAGAGTACTTAGCTGCTGCGTCGAGCAATAACAGTGATCGTAACCAACCAGATGTTCATCATCGTATATACTCGTATATGATAGTTGAACTTAATGAAAATAACATATCATCTCATCTCAAAAGTCACTGTAGCAATAGTACATTTTCTGATTGGCTATAAGTTAACCAAGATCCATTCTTTACAGAAAAAAGTATATAGAAAAATAGAATATTTATTTAAATATTTAAACGTGATGAATCAAATATATATGATATATGAATGAGAAATGATATATGATGTTGAAAAACGTCGTAACTTACATCCTTAATTAATTTAAATTTCGAATGCCATAAATGTTTGGATTGATTTTCAATCAAGAACTTTCGCGCCATCTTGGAAAAAATTCAAAAAGACTTTCTTTCCATTTACAAATAAAATGGAGTAGCCGCAATAGGAAGACAGAGTCGCGGTTATTGCACTTCACCGCTAATCGAGATATATTCAGGAAAATTTAAAATAAAATAATAATTGAAAAAAACATTTATTTAAATATTTAAACGTGATGAATCAAATATATATGATATATGAATGAGAAATGATATATGATGTTGAAAAACGTCGTAACTTACATCCTTAATTAATTTAAATTTCGAATGCCATAAATGTTTGGATTGATTTTCAATCAAGAACTTTCGCGCCATCTTGGAAAAATTCAAAAGACTTTCTTGTGAAGCCTATTTTTCGTTTAAAAAGGTACAGAAAGCATTCTTGGGTAATATTACTATACTTCTAGACATTTGTAAACACTTATTGTTTAAAGAAAAGTATCTAATCGAGTTTCTTGCCATTTCTTCTCGCTGGCAGCTGCCTTGCGAAGCGGTGGTAGGGCTTACATTTACACATAGCCAACCCTGTGTCTTGTTCCGAATGCCTGATACGTTTCTCTCATTCCCGCTTGCATCTTTCTCTTTCACTATAATTTAGTAATACATACGTAATAATTGTTTAAAGCACATTCATTTGAACCATTCATCGATTAGTGTAATCAGAGCGACCCAACCATGAATACGAGCTTATTGTTATTTATTTCACTCGGCGTCGTCGCACTGTTGGGTGAGTGTTTTGTAAATTAACCTATTAATCATCAGCTATTAATAAAACTTTAAAAAGTAAAGAAAAAGCCTATATACATATATACAAATACCACTGTAAGCCTCTGCAGAGATGTCAGAGCATAAGCCGCCACGCGGCTCCGCTTCGATTTGGTGGACTTCACAAGTCTGTTAAATATATTTTTTTAATTTATTTCTTAGACGCTTCCTCATTGTGGTCTTCTTTACCTTTACGACCAAGTGGTAAATCAGTATATAAAATTTCATCGCTGCCGTCGCGGAGGCACGAACTTGGTCGGAACAGAAGGACATCGTTTTTAACCAATACAAATTGCTACAATTTTTGATTTTATATTTCAACTTTCGTAACCGTGAAACGAGAACCGACCGTAATATGATCAATAAAAAAACTAAACAATAGTATCATTAGTATATTAGCAGTAGTATATATTAATTATAAAAACATAACTACGGATAAAAATTTGCTAAATGAAAACGTGGGAGCAATTGGTGAACACATTTTCTTAATGAGTGCGTCTGTAAAAACTAAGGCTCGAGTGATCTGGTTTTCGTTAAGGCGGAAATAAAAATACCGCGAGATCGATTAGTAGACCATAAGTTTTTCTGTGAAAGATTCAAAACTAGTGCTGTCTTATATCAAAATACCACCCTTACAAACATTGTGTTTGTCCATAGAAACGACCAGCCCAGACTTAAACCCATTAGATTACAAATGTAGCAAAATTTGGAGCAGAAAGACTACCCTAAATCTCACCAGTTTGGAGCTCGATGTGCATCCCTGATTTGAGATACTGATATAAACGAACGTTGTGAACGTTGCACGTGCACCGATCGGCGACCGCCCTCGGGCATATATTCGAAATCATTTTCATTAACTATAATATAATTTAAATTTTCATTTAACAACATTTTCATGTTTTACATAATAATCAAAAGTTATACAATTTATTTACTATGTGTAAACCGAACGGAATTACCGTCGACTAATAATTATATATATATATATATATATATATATATATATATATATATATATATATATAATTATATATATATATATATGTCTATATATATATATATTATTTATTTAAACTTTATTGGTCACACCTTACAAAGGGATCATAAAAGAAGAAAAAATAATAACTTAACTTATCGCCAAATGCAAAACAGTCCCGGAAAAGATAGCAAAATCCGTTGTGTAAAATGATATAGCCGTTGTTGAAAGTGTAACGAATACTTTTCAGGGTTGCCACCTACACGTACCATACGAAACAGCTGCATTATTACTTTTATATTTACTGCTACACAACATCAATGGATTATCCGCGAAAATACTGTATATTAAAGACGTTGTATAGTAGAATTTTGGCATTCCCATGGTAAATATAAAACGACTTCAACTTAGAGAAATAGATATTTTAACAACACCTCACAATATATTTACAATAATATATTGTATATACGTAATAATTTACGAAAACATTTTACAAAAGCTCTAATGTACACGCTATCAATGTATATATAAAAAAAACATTCTTGTGAAGCCTATTTTTCGTTTAAAAAAGGTACAGAAAGCATTCTTGAGTAATATTACTATACTTCTAGACATTTGTAAACACTTATTGTTTAAAGAAAAGTATCTAATCGAGTTTCTTGCCATTTCTTCTCGCTGGCAGCTGCCTTGCGAAGCGGTAGTAGGGGCTTACATTTACACATAGCCAACCCTGTGTCTTGTTCCGAATGCCTGATACGTTTCTCTCATTCCCGCTTGCATCTTTCTCTTTCACTATAATTTAGTAATACATACGTAATAATTGTTTAAAGCACATTCATTTGAACCATTCATCGATTAGTGTAATCAGAGCGACCCAACCATGAATACGAGCTTATTGTTATTTATTTCACTCGGCGTCGTCGCACTGTTGGGTGAGTGTTTTGTAAATTAACCTATTAATCATCAGCTATTAATAAAACTTTAAAAGTAAAAAAGCCTATATACATATATACAAATACCACTGCTTTGTAAGCCTCTGCAGAGAAGATGTCAGAGCATAAGCCGCCACGCGGCTCATCTTCGATTTGGTGGACTTTACAAGTCTGTGAAATATATTTTTTTAATTTATTTCTTAGACGCTTCCTCATTGTGGTCTTCTTTACCTTTACGACCAAGTGGTAAATCAGTATATAAAATTTCATCGCTGCCGTCGCGGAGGCACGAACTTGGTCGGAACAGAAGGACATCGTTTTTAACCAATACAAATTGCTACAATTTTTGATTTTATATTTCAACTTTCGTAACTGTGAAACGAGAACCGACCGTAATATGATCAATAAAAAAACTAAACAATAGTATCATTAGTATATTAGCAGTAGTATATATTTATTATAAAAACTGAACATCAAAAACCCGCCATCGTTTGAAAAAAAACAAATAACTTAGACTTACTACACTATTATTTCTACGTTTAAAATCAAAAAAAGACCTTAAAAGCTATAAAACTTCTCCCAGATTTTAACAAATCAGGAAGCAGATTCAAATGGTCACTGTTTTTAATTTTCTTACAATTTATAGTATTAATATGTGGCAAGGAGGTTAGATAATAAAGAATACATAACCTACAATTAAAATTCCGACTTTCCGATGATCCGAACGATTTTTTTTATTAGTAACAAACGAGCACTCAGTTCACCTGATGGCAAGTGAACTGTGTCGTTCACAAGGAATTATAATGCAAATGCGTCACCCTTGAGGACTGAGACGGAATGCCTCGTCACCAATAATAAAGGTCTCCGAATCCCTGCAAATTTCTAATTTAATATTTATAAATAATATTTCTGTGCTACCCTTTCTCATCAGATGTAAAATGTAATCATTTTCAGACGGTAGACAGTTCCGCTGCGACTATAGATATTTCGCGAACGCCGAGGGATGGCTGAAGCTGCACCGCGTGCCGGCGAACTGGGCCGAGGCTCGTCTGCGGTGCCACCTTGAAGGTTCGTACGCTTTCAACAAAACTATTAACACAAGAACGACGTAGCGTGATCACCAAATCAGAAGCCCTCCCTACTGCGCCGCTGTTCCTTGATATTATATATAAGGTTCCTATTTATATATAGGGTGTTACTTTATATATATCCAGCAGTGAGATTTATATCCCACTGCTGGACATACGCTTCTACCGGTGAGTTGATCCCTAGAGGATATTCCATCACTTCACGGTTCCACTTCGTATTGGCGGACTCCGCACGTCTTCGAAATATTCAAATCATTAGACACCTTGGCTCATATAATATTTATTTAAACTTTATTGGTCACACCTTACAAAAAGGGATCATAAAAAAGAAGAAAAAAATAATAACTTAACTTATCGCCAAATGCAAAACAGTCCCGGAAAAGATAGCAAAATCCGTTGTGTAAAATGATATAGCCGTTGTTGAAAGTGTAACGAATACTTTTCAGGGTTGCCACCTACACGTACCATACGAAACAGCTGCATTATTACTTCTATATTTACTGCTACACAACATCAATGGATTATCCGCGAAAATACTGTATATTAAAGACCATGTATAGTAGAATTTTGGCATTCCCATGGTAAATATAAAACGACTTCAACTTAGAGAAATAGATATTTTAACAACACCTCACAATATATTTACAATAATATATTGTATATACGTAATAATTTACGAAAATGTTTTACAAAAGCTCTAAAGTACACGCTATCAATGTATATATAAAAAAAAAACATACTTGTGAAGCCTATTTTTCGTTTAAAAAAGGTACAGAAAGCATTCTTGGGTAATATTACTATACTTCCAGACATTTGTAAACACTTATTGTTTAAAGAAAAGTATTTAATCGAGTTTCTTGCCATTTCTTCTCGCTGGCAGCTGCCTTGCGAAGCGGTGGTAGGGGCTTACATTTACACATAGCCAACCCTGTGTCTTGTTCCGAATGCCTGATACGTTTCTCTCATTCCCGCTTGCATCTTTCTCTTTCACTATAATTTAGTAATACATACGTAATAATTGTTTAAAGCACATTCATTTGAACCATTCATCGATTAGTGTAATCACAGCGACCCAACCATGAATACGAGCTTATTGTTATTTATTTCACTCGGCGTCGTCGCACTGTTGGGTGAGTGTTTTGTAAATTAACCTATTAATCATCAGCTATTAATAAAACTTTAAAAAGTAAAAAAAAAAGCCTATATACATATATACAAATACCACTGCTTTGTAAGCCTCTGCAGAGAAGATGTCAGAGCATAAGCCGCCACGCGGCTCATCTTCGATTTGGTGGACTTTACAAGTCTGTGAAATATATTTTTTTAATTTATTTCTTAGACGCTTCCTCATTGTGGTCTTCTTTACCTTTACGACCAAGTGGTAAATCAGTATATAAAATTTCATCGCTGCCGTCGCGGAGGCACGAACTTGGTCGGAACAGAAGGACATCGTTTTTAACCAATACAAATTGCTACAATTTTTGATTTTATATTTCAACTTTCGTAACCGTGAAACGAGAACCGACCGTAATATGATCATTAGTATATTAGCAGTAGTATATATTAATTATAAAAAACATAACTTCAAAAACCCGCCATCGTTTGAAAAAAAACAAATAACTTAGACTTACTACACTATTATTTCTACGTTTAAAATCAAAAAAAGACCTTAAAAGCTATAAAACTACTCCCAGATTTTAACAAATCAGGAAGCAGATTCAAATGGTCACTGTTTTTAATTTTCTTACAATTTATAGTATTAATATGTGGCAAGGAGGTTAGATAATAAAGAATACATAACCTACAATTAAAATTCCGACTTTCCGATGATCCGAACGATTTTTTTTATTAGTAACAAACGAGCACTCAGTTCACCTGATGGCAAGTGAACTGTGTCGTTCACAAGGAATTATAATGCAAATGCGTCACCCTTGAGGACTGAGACGGAATGCCTCGTCACCAATAATAAAGGTCTCCGAATCCCTGCAAATTTCTAAATCTTCTAAAAAATCTGTGCTACCCTTTCTCATCAGATGTAAAATGTAATCATTTTCAGACGGTAGACAGTTCCGCTGCGACTATAGATATTTCGCGAACGCCGAGGGATGGCTGAAGCTGCACCGCGTGCCGGCGAACTGGGCCGAGGCTCGTCTGCGGTGCCACCTTGAAGGTTCGTACGCTTTCAACAAAACTATTAACACAAGAACGACGTAGCGTGATCACCAAATCAGAGGGCCTGCTCACTACTGCGCCGCTGTTCCTTGATTTCCACCCATGGGACAATATTTGTAAGAGTAAAGTAACATCCTATATTTATATATAGGGTGTTACTTTATATATATCCAGCAGTGAGATTTATATCCCACTGCAGGACATACGCTTCTACCGGTGAGTTGATCCCTAGAGGATATTCCATCGCTTCACGGTTCCACTTCGTATTGGCGGACTCCGCACGTCTTCGAAATATTCAAAGCATTAGACACCTTGGCTCATATAATATTTGTGTATCACTTCTGGACTGTGTGTGTCATATTGTACATCTGTTTAGAAGAATGCCAACATAACCAATATTCCCGTTCACATCTCTAACTAAGCTTTAATGCTTGCATTAGAAGATTGTTGACAATAATTGGAATGGTGATATCGAAGTTAAGACTTTAAGTTGCCCAGACCGTACCCTTAACCATCTGAACCCTCTTATCTCGCATGCACATCAATACATACATCGTACAAGAGAAAGGCCACGACTAGTAAGTGCCTCTGTGTTTGTCCGAATGCTGATGATATTTTTGTTATAAAAAGCGTGACAAACGAAAGCTTACCTGATGGCAAGCGTGACTGCTACCTACATCAACCAATCATCAATAACCAGGTCATTTGTGATGTCGTGATCCTTCCCCGTCGAGCCGATTCATTAACGCTGCAGTGTAACATTCTAACACAAGACGTTCGTATATGTACATATCCAGTACACTTGACACTTGATAAAACCCAGTATATATCGCCGCAATAAATATCGGCCGGGAGAACGTCATCGTCGTACGTGTAACTAAATAATAATAATAATAATCCTCTGTCGAGGGATTCCCGTTCTGGTTGGTATTTATATATGTATAATTAGGTCTTTACCTATGAAATTGCCGTTCTTCAGTTGGCCATTGGCCATTACAAACCAAAAAAAAGTTTTGATTGGCTGTGAATTCTAAATTCAAATTAATTTTGTTTTAAAAACATGACATTCTATTTACAAAGTTAGTCTTTTGTTTATTGATTAATTTTGTATTTTCATTACGTTTGAATATTTTTCAATGAACCTCGTGGTCGTCCGGACAGTTTGGCCAACAATGTTGAATTAAAGGCGATTGTGGAAGCTGATGATGCTCAATCTACAGCCGAGCTCATCAAAACAATATTGGTCCATTTGAGACAAATTGGCAAGGTAAAAAAGCTTGATAGATGGGTGCCCCACGAACTTAACGATACGCAACGTACGCGTGCCTGCCTCGCGCTGCTCAACAGGCACAGAAATTAAAGAATTTCGAACCGAATTGTTGGACGAAAAGTGGATTCTGTTCGACAATCGAAAGCACTCATCAAGTTGGTTAGATCCTGGTTCAGCACCAAAGCAATGCCCTAAACGAAATATGACCTCTAGAAAGTTGATGGTCTAGTGCCGGTGTGATTCATCACCGTTTTTACCAAACGGCATGAGCAGTACTGCAGTTGTGTACTGTGAAGAACTAAAGACAATGATGGAGAAGCTCGCACATCTGCAACCACCTTTGGTCAACCGTCCCCGCTGCTCCTACACGACAACGTGCGATCATATACTGAACAACAGACAGTCTCCAGCTGCAAGAGTTAGGGTTGGAAGCTCTCCCACATCCACCGTAATCAACAGATATTGCACCCACCGACTATTACTTTTCCAAAATTTGGACAACTTTTTAGCGCAAAAAAATTTTTATTCCCGAGAGGCAGTACAAAATGCCTTTGAAGAGTTTGTTGCCTCATACAAAACGGCAATTTCATAGGTATAGACCTATTATATTATATAGTATATATTTGGTTCTTTATATATTTATAGTTTTTTATTTATTTATTCTGTTGACCAACCAGGCGGAGATAGAAAAAAAAAATCCCTTACGTATAAATAATAAAACAGTTTATTGCCACAGAAAAAAGAACAGCTTGTGCTGACACAGGATTATAGTCCCGTGCAGCGCTGGTTTTCAGCCACTGCCCTTAGATGTAATGCGGGAGTCGTGAGAAATGAGGGCTTCCCGATCACCATCTAAAAGTTATATCTTACAAAGTGTTTATACGCAACAAAGGAAAAGAGAAAGTAAGTTTGAGCAGACAAGAGCACTATCTACTCGTACTAACACTAACTATTAACTCTATAGTACTACTAAGGAGTCTGTTGCAAGTACTTGTGCTTATCATATAGTTATTGGTTTCATAACATCAATCAACAGGACAATTTCCTTTGGCCGGTACCGATATCGATATGTACCTAGGTACAAACACAAAGCCACGATGATAGTCGCCGCATCTTATTGAATAATTCCAATATTATATGTGATGTGTTTTGTAATTATACAAGTGTGGATCTGTGCTCCCTTTTTTCTCGTAGCCCTTGCGTCTGTCAATCATATTTTGATTCATTTATTTTGAGCATTAATGCGAAAGGGTTACGTATTCTTATTAAATAAAACTAATTTCACTGAATATATAGCATCTATAAATAAAAAGAAACTCCCTAAAAAATCCATAAGATTAGTTTTATTAAGACCATGACGAATTTTATCGGGCTTATTTAAAAAAACAAAACGAAACATTACTTTTATTCACATAATTTTTGCTTTATTATTAAATATTAATATAAATATTTTAAAATAAAATGCACGGACATGATTGAAATTTTAGTAAATTTTAATTAATAAATCTCTATAATCTAGAGATAATGAATGCAAAGCAGATCTTATTACAATTTGCATCGATCTTCCTCAGGTAGTACCCTGGCTTCTCCGTTGACGATTGGATTGAAGAGTGCGATGAAAATACTGATGGGGGAAGCGACCGGCGACATGACCTGCGGCGCATTCACCGGCATACACGCTCTCTTCTCAAGAGGAGATCTTTATTCAATAGAAGGTATGTACTCGTCATTCGCGATACGGCACTGAAAATTTTTAGAACCGGCCAGTTAGCAAAATTGGCAATGAAAACTTCTTTTAAATTTCGATTATAGAACTCTTTGGTTACTTAATGTGATATATTGCATTCATTTGTCATTTGGTTTTTTGAGTGTAGGCATCCGGAGACCTTTATTACTGGTGACGAGGCATTCCATCTAAGCCCTCAAGAGTAACAACGCATCTGCATTATGATTCCTTGCCAAGGATGAATGTAGATGTCATGGGTCGCAGGAATTACTTTGCATCGGGTGAACTGTGTGTGAGTTTGTTACTCTCAATGTAATAAAATCAATAATAACAAAACCCACAGGGGATTTCCGCGATAGCGGTAATAAATAAATAGGTCATCCACAAAATAAAATAAACCTATGATTAAAATGAGCGATGCATGGATGGCCATGGCATCATAGCTTACTTACAATACTTAATACCTTCCAGGTGTTCCCTTGTGGAAGATTCCTCACACGTGGGCCAGTGGAGAACCGGACAATTTCAAAGATCAAGAGAGCTGTATAGCTATGCTCCCGGACGGTAACCTCGCCGACGTGAACTGCCACGAGCCGCTGCCCTACCTCTGCTACAAGAAGACCACGAAGACGATGGTGATGACCAGCTGTGGCACCACGGACAACAGTAAGTATTAGACTGAAACGCAAGCCATGGGTTTCCTTATCAAGAGGATTTTGGAGCATAGTCTGAAGTTCAGTTTTGTGGTTTTCACGTTTATTATTTAAATCATCATTATATGATTTCTTTACGCACACGCGTGCTCATTGGGATAGTTTCCTTTATCAGAAACAATATTCATAAATAGATACTTAAAATGATAACTATCCGATGTACCCTCGCCGAGGATAGACCGCAAGTTGCTACGTCGTCTCGCACCATCACCAAGTCCACAGTTGCACATACTCCATTGACTAATATGAACCACGATCCTGAGCGACCGTATTCCATCGACTTCCTGCTCACCTAAAACGCTAACACGCAGTTAATGACACGAATTTATTCTTATTTCAGAATACGTCTTCGACTCTCGCACTGGCAACTGCTACAAATTCCACACTGTGCCGCGCACGTGGTCCCGAGCCTACATGGCCTGCTCGGCAGAGGGCGGTCACCTCGTCATCATCAACAACGACCAGGAGGCGCAACTGGTCAGGGAACTGTTCGCGAAGCATCCCGGTGGATCCATGCTCGGAAACTTTTGGAAGGATGTCGCCTTCGTTGGCTTCCATGATTGGAACGAACATGGAGAGTGGCTAACTATTCATGGTATTAAATTCAGTTATGTTCACGTAGCAACAAACGACCGGTGCATCTCATAGTCAAGAATAATATTATGGACTCATGCCTTGGGGGTCTAAACTACAATGTGTAAGACACAAAATCATTCACTAATAATTTGATTGACGCAGAATCTAAAATGCTGAAGCAAATACTGCCTAGGCTTGAAAATGAAATGCTGGTTCTAGTGGGTCTTGGTAAGGTACAAGTTGCTATCGTTGAACCTTCCTATCATTGATTTTTGTATCTATTTATAATTTATTTAGCTTCGAAGCACCATCGCCATTTCTACTCATAATTAGTTGACTGCTGAAATTAGGTCTCGACTATATAGATATCCTGAGTTATCATGCAGCCATCGGCTTCTCGAATTGTTTTTCTTTTCCAATGAAGGCCGTCCATCATTGCGTTTGCAGTTACCCCACATTAATCCTCGATAAGGAATCATAATTCAGATGCGTTGTCATCCTTTAGGTCTAAAATAGAATGCCACGGCAGCAATTATAAGGTTCTCCAAGATTTCTGTCGCGCTCAATTACTCTGGAATCAACTGACGCCTGCGTTATTTCGGAATAGATACGGATTAGGTCAGACGTCGCAGCGCGTCCGCTACTGTGGTGGTGTAGTCTGGTAGTTCACTTGCTTGCTACCTGCTCTATAAAAAAAACTCTTTTGTCAGGCGAGACGCTCGAAGAAGCCGGCTACAATAAATTCTCTGGTGGGGAGCCCAACAATGCTACGACGGGGGAGTACTGCGGGGCGGTCTATCGTTCTGCCCTTTTCGACGACCTCTGGTGCGAGAACAAATACGCCTTCATCTGCGAGAAGAGCCCGGACAATTTCAAAGATCAAAGAGAGCTGTATGGCTATGCTCCCGGACGGTAACCTCGCCGACGTGAACTGCCACGAGCCGCTGCCCTACCTCTGCTACAAGAAGACCACGAAGACGATGGTGATGACCAGCTGTGGCACCACAGACAACAGTAAGTATTAGACTGAAACGCAAGCCATGGGTTTCCTTATCAAAGGATTTTGGAGCATAGTCTGAAGTTCAGTTTTGTGGTTTTCACGTTTATTATTTAAATCATCATTATATGATTTCTTTACGCACACGCGTGCTCATTGGGATAGTTTCCTTTATCAGAAACAATATTCATAAATAGATACTTAAAATGATAACTATCCGATGTACCCTCGCCGAGGATAGACCGCAAGTTGCTACGTCGTCTCGCACCATCACCAAGTCCACAGTTGCACATACTCCATTGACTAATATGAACCACGATCCTGAGCGACCGTATTCCATCGACTTCCTGCTCACCTAAAACGCTAACACGCAGTTAATGACACGAATTTATTCTTATTTCAGAATACGTCTTCGACTCTCGCACTGGCAACTGCTACAAATTCCACACTGTGCCGCGCACGTGGTCCCGTGCCTACATGGCCTGCTCGGCAGAGGGCGGTCACCTCGTCATCATCAACAACGACCAGGAGGCACAACTGGTCAGGGAACTGTTCGCGAAGCATCCCGGTGGATCCATGCTCGGAAACTTTTGGAAGGATGTCGCCTTCGTTGGCTTCCATGATTGGAACGAACATGGAGAGTGGCTAACTATTCATGGTAATAATTTCAGTTATGTTCACGTAGCAACAAACGACCGGTGCATCTCATAGTCAAGAATAATATTATGGACTCATGCCTTGGGGGTCTAAACTACAATGTGTAAGACACAAAATCATTCACTAATAATTTGATTGACGCAGAATCTAAAATGCTGAAGCAAATACTGCCTAGGCTTGAAAATGAAATGCTGGTTCTAGTGGGTCTTGGTAAGGTACAAGTTGCTATCGTTGAACCTGCCTATCATTGATTTTTGTATCTATTTATAATTTATTTAGCTTCGAAGCACCATCGCCATTTCTACTCATAATTAGTTGACTGCTGAAATTAGGTCTCGACTATATAGATATCCTGAGTTATCATGCAGCCATCGGCTTCTCGAATTGTTTTTCTTTTCCAATGAAGGCCGTCCATCATTGCGTTTGCAATTACCCCACATTATTCCTCGATAAGGAATCATAATTCAGATGCGTTGTCATCCTTTAGGTCTAAAATAGAATGCCACGGCAGCAATTATAAGGTTCTCCAAGATTTCTGTCGCGCTCAATTACTCTGGAATCAACTGACGCCTGCGTTATTTCGGAACAGATACGGATTAGGTCAGACGTCGCAGCGCGTCCGCTACTGTGGTGGTGTAGTCTGGTAGTTCACTTGCTTGCTACCTGGTCTATAAAAAAAACTCTTTTGTCAGGCGAGACGCTCGAAGAAGCCGGCTACAATAAATTCTCTGGTGGGGAGCCCAACAATGCTACGACAGGGGAGTACTGCGGGGCGGTCTATCGTTCAGCCCTTTTCGACGACCTCTGGTGCGAGAACAAATACGCCTTCATCTGCGAGAAGAGCCCGGACAGCTTGCTTTGTGATAATGAATTGTAACGTTTAGAAGAATTGTTAAAATTTGCAACATAATTATAAAATTTGTATAGAACTCGACTTTAGAAGTATTAAATACACACACAGTTGACTTCACTTTCATACTGATTGTCATCATTCGCCATGTTTTGTGACGTCACCAGCAACGGGGAAGTAAGCTAACCTAACAATTAAAATGACAATTATGTGAGGTAAACTTATTTTGAAGAATATCTCTTAAGATACCACTTTTAAAGAAAGCAAATAATAAAATTAGATTAGAGTTTGCAAAAAAATATGAACATTGGACTAAACTTGGGTGAAAAAATGTCCTATTTTCCGATGGCACAACAATGAATATGATTAATTCTGACAGAAAACAATATGAGAGATGCTGCTGTGTTTCGGATGATGAGTGTAGAATGTATCCATGGTCCGCATTACAAGGAATGAGGTATTCTTTCTCAGTCCTCAGGAATGATAGCGCCTGTAGGTAAATACAATACAGTCCCGGTGAAGATAGTAAAATTCGCTTTCAGGGTTGCCACCCGTAGTAATGTAAATGTATTTATTAAGTTGTCAATGAATACTGGGATTATCTTCCGGTGCAAAGTGCTGAATGTTGGATGATAGGGTCCAAGTCACTATTTAGGATAAAAAGCTCAAGTCGCCCGGTCCTAAAAATTGGCTTATACAGTTTTATACAGTTGAGTGGTAACTAACGAATGCGTTCCAAGACTTCTACATCTATCCTCAACAAGCTTTTAAGTGCAAATGCATAATTCATTCTCCAGGTCTCAACACTGACCATACGAAAAACAGTAGCCTAGTGCTGCTATATTTGCTATTACATAACATTATGAGAGGGCCGAACCTAAGCTCGGTCAGTTTCTTCTAAGAATTATCTCAATTAATATCACTATTATTAATATTGAGTATCTGTACCACCATTTCGGAATGCGTAGGCGCTGGAGAAGAAGTGGCACTGGAAACTCCAGCGACGCTTCAATATGTATGGACTGGAGAAAAAGGGCCTGTGCCATGGCGGTATCGCGAATAACCTTGTTTGCGACGCCCTCGCCGTCGGCGTGGGAGGTATGAGGGTACAATGTACGTATGTAGTGTTTTATGAAGGGCTTGGACCCTGTTGGTCGCGTCGTCTGGGGTCATCGAGGGTGTGCCTCGGTCTCCTTCGAACGCGGGTGAATTTATGATTCACGATGAGATTGTAAGTGGTGGCTCTTATAATCAGCGGGTTTGGGTGTGTGACGGCAGAGGCGAAAGGTAATACTGCATATTTAATGGGGATGTTTAGTCACATTTTAACATTTGTCATTTATAAATATATAAGTACTTCTTCACAAATGGTCTTTAAAAGTACTAGAACCACTATGTAATTTGTTTCTAGCTCCGGCATGAAGGGGATTAACTACACCCTCGAAGAATACCAGCAGAGTGTACGGATGACCGAGACCCATATAACTAACGACGGGGTATTCCATCTCAGTTCTCAAAGATGACAGCGCATTATGATTCCTTATGCAGTTACTCCATGGGCAGCAGGAATCACTTACCATCAGTTGAAACACACCGTTCACTTGTTTATCGCCCTTGAATACAATAATAAAAATCACATATTGTTGATTATCTGTTCTGGGTATATTGTATGTATGTATATCCTGTGTTTGAGACACTCCATGTGAACCTTTCTGCGAAGTTACTGGACATGTATTGGACTAGGGAAGGGGATGGCGACCGAGTGCCTGCGGCGACGACGCTGCCCCGGGCAATTGGTTGTTGTTGATATAATATGTTAACTAGCAACACAGGCGCCCGGCGGGTGTGACGTACCACAAATACACCCAATGATATTTTAGTGATTAACCTATACCTTATAATATCTAAAATTCATATTTAGTAATTTAGTTGATCATCATAATAATTTGGCATTGTAAACAATAATTTAACTTTATTAGTTTGTAATCTGACTTCTAATTAATTTTGTATAAAGCGGGTGAGGACGCGCCATTGGGGCGGTATTTCTCGTACATGTAATTCCTTGCACAACGTTATGCTGATCTGAATAAAAAGTCACTCCACAAGACCCACAAGTGTTAGCATATATTGGTAGTTGATGGTATTACATTATAATAACTAGAAGATCAGAAGATATAGACCACGAGGTCGAAATCGATCAGGAGTTCGTGTATATACATACGTCGACTAAATCAGTAAATTAACTAATCCTATTCAGGCCCCATGATGTCGTAGCATTTGTTATGATGAAAAATCTTCTCGCACAGCCAACCCTACGTCTTATTTGATACGATGCCTTATACGTTTCTCTCATTCCCGCTCGCATCTTTCTCATTTATTATAATCTATATATATCTACTGTTTAATACTATTACGTAACATGTCAATTTTCATAGCACATTCATTCGAACCGTTTAGTGTAATCACAGAAACCCGACCATGGATACATACTTATTGTTATTTAGTTTACTCAGCGTCGTCACAGTGTTGAGTGAGTTTTTTGTAAATTAACCAATTAATCATCAACTATCCACTATTAAAACAACCTTAAAAAGAACAGTAACAACCTATATATATAAATCCCACTGCTGGGCATAAGACCCTAGAGAAGACATTATTTTTTCGTAATTATTGTTAGAATTTCAATTAAAATTGTGTTCCGAATTTATTTATCCTCGATATTTTAAATATTAAATAAATAATAAATTATTTTAAACTGAACTTTCAACAGTAGTAGAGCTACACTGCAGTTTGTTTCTAGCTGCGGAATGAGTGGGTCTGCTCAACAGGGGTAGGACAACGCCTTCATAGAATATCAGCGTAAAAAAGTAGCAAAATGCTGCTGTGTTTCGTCTGGTGAGTGTAGGGATCCGGAGACCATTATTACTGGTGACGAGGTATTTCATTTCAGTCCTCAAGGGTGACATGAGTCTCCTTGGTGAATTGAACTCAAGGGTGTATGTAGAAGTCATGGGCCGCAGGAATCACTTGCCATCAGGTGAACTGTGTGTGAGTTTGAAACTCTCAATGTATAAAAAAAATCTGTTTAAAAATAAGTAAGGTCATTTTTTGTTTTCATTTATATTTATAATCTATAATGTCAAGGATTATATATTTAGAAAGATTACGAACGACACATAGCCTACACCGAACAGATTCTAATGAAACTTGCACAACAATACAAGGTTTTTAGCGCCATCACACTTGTAGTTTAAAAGAAAACGAACACAAATATGATCATACATACATACATACCTACAAATACATGGGTACATATATATGGGTCAGGTTTTTTTTTATAATATTAGGGGTAGCGTCTTCAATAAAGTTTCAGAATACACCGTCGTCACCCCTGAGGAGTGAGAAGGAATGGAAAAGGTAGCCCTTTCCCTGTCTAGCGGAGCTATTCATGTTGCAGTGTGGTTCTCATCACATTCAAAATGTAATCATTTTCAGACGGCAGACAGTTCCGGTGCGACTATAGATATTTCGCGAACGCCGATGGATGGCTGAAGCTGCACCGCGTGCCGGCGAACTGGGCCGAGGCTCGTCTGCGGTGCCACCTTGAAGGTTCGTCCGCTTTCAACAGAACTATTGACACAAGAACGACGTAGTGCGATCAGCAGATCAGAGAGCCTGCCTACTGCGCCGCTCTTCCTTGATTTCCACCCATGGAACAATATTTGTAAAAGTAAAGTAACACTCTATATATAAATCCCACGCTGGGCATTAACATGGTGTGCTCGCGTAACGTGGATTAAAAAGTGCTGTTGTGTTGTTTTTAAGGCATTTTAGTGGAAAAAAATCTCGATAAAATATTGAAATAATATAGTTTTTCGTCTCGCATTGTTTACAGACCGATTAATTATTATTGTTGTTTTAATATTGATAAATAACCAGTGTTTAATCGTTTTTATAAATCAGACAAAAAAATGAGATTTTAAATTGACACTTTTTTTTAATAAATTTTTGATGTTACATTTTTGACTTATTTTGAAAAAAAAAAGCTAAAAAACATAACTCAAAAATGGTTCACTTTTGCATAATGCATATGGGGGTTAAAATTATCGCAAATAGTCACCCCTATCACTTCCTAACGGGAACTCGTCGAATTACCAATAACCCTGTATATTTATTAAAAGATACTAGTAATAATATCAGACTAATATGTCATGCCCCGTGTCCCTACATTTGAACCCTCCTCATTACACGTAAATACATCGGACAAGAGAAAGAGCACGACCAGTTAGTGCCTCTGTGTCCAAAACTAACGGTGACATACAAGCACACGGTTTACCTGATGATAAGCGATGACTGCTACACCAACACACATCCATCAAAATGCTTAAGATTAGTTTCATTCAATGAGCAGTATTCGCGTAAATATAAGAAATCACTATTTATTTATATTTTTATTTATTTATTACTATTAATTTTTTTATTGAAAATTAAATGCTATTCCTTGGTTAACGCATCATTAAGAACGGCTCGACCGATCTGGTTATACATTTTTAAATGATCGTAACAACCCAAAATAGATCTTCATGGAAAGGAAAATTGGAAAAGTTGCCCGAAAAAATGGAGTTTTGTATGAATGATTTTATTTTGTAAAAATGGTTAACTTTCACAAAATCAAAAAACAATCACATTCAACTGGAATTTGGACAGAACGTCTGTCGGGTCAGCTAGTTTTGCTAAACATGTATGTACATGGTCGAAATTTAATACATAGATGAAATTAAATCAAAGCAGATCTTAATACAATTTGTACCGATCCTCGTCAGGTAGTGCCCTGGCTTCTCCGTTGACGACTGGATTGAAGAGCGCGATGAAAGTCCTCATGGGGGAGGCTACCAGCGACATGACCTGCGGCGCATTCACCGGCATACACGCTTCCTTCTCAAGGGGAGATCTTTATTCAATAGAAGGTATGTACTCGTCGTTCGTGATACGGTGTTTCGTCTGGTGAGTGTGAGACTCCTAAGAACCTGATTACTGGTATTTGTGATCCTTGTAAGACTAACATGACAAGCATTCCTTGCCCTTTAACGATCGTGCCGCCACAGTCCATGCCGCAGATAGAAGTAACATGTTTATAGAATATAATAAAATATGTTGATTATTATTGAAATGTAGCCAACAATTATTATCATTTTACATGAGTTACTTTTTTTTAGCGTCAGACCTGTAGATAACCTTTACCGAATACCATTATCAGGTTATTTAAATAAACTGTGACATATTCCACACAATCATTTGTGTATCACATATAGAACAATATTTGTGAAACACAAATGATTGGCTTTCGGATTAGTATGTGTTGTATGTATGTCCAGTGACTTCGACACTGTGTCTAAACCTTCCAGCGATCTTACTTCGCATGCGTTACATCCAACTAAGAAAGGTGACGATGGTAGCGTATGTTAGGTTGTAGGCGAAGACAGTGACCATGTTAGACGTAAAAAAGCCATATCAATGTCATATCGATCCTGTATATCAGTGCTGATTATAGGTAAAGAAATAAATAAAAAAAAACACCTGTGTATGATTGCCGATATATATATATATATATATATATATATATATATATATATATATATAATAAATAAATAAATAGGTCATCAACAAAATAACATAAGACAATAATAAGACTATGATTAGAATGAGCGATGAATATTTGTTTCACAGCTTACTTACAATACTTAATACCTTCCAGGTGTTCCCTTGTGGAAGATTAATCACACGTGGGCCAGTGGAGAACCGGACAATTTTAAAGATCAAGAGAGCTGTATAGCTATGCTCCCGGACGGTAACCTCGCCGACGTGAACTGCCACGAGCCGCTGCCCTACCTCTGCTACAAGAAGACCACGAAGACGATGGTGATGACCAGCTGTGGCACCACGGACAACAGTAAGCACTAGTAATAGTAGACTGTAACGTAAATATTTTTTAATTTATTATTTAATTAACTACCATTCTACTGCAAGCGCTAGCACGCAGTTACTGTGACGGGTTTATTTTTATTTCAGAGTATTTCTTCGACTCTCGCACCGGGAACTGCTACAAGTTCCACGCGGTGCCGCGCACTTGGTCCCGTGCCTACATGACCTGCTCGGCCGAGGGCGGCTACCTCGTCATCATCAACAACGACCAGGAGGCGCAAGTGGTCAAGGAACTGTTTGCGAAGCCCGCTGGATCTAACCTCATAAAAAACTGGAATGACGCCTTCGTAGGCTTTCACGATTGGAGCGAACATGGGGATTGGTTAACTATTCATGGTAATAATTCACAATTATGTAACAACAAAAAGTTGACCACGCGTGGGCAGCGCTGCACATCTACGTGGGAGGAGGTGATTACCTGAATGATAGTCTTACGTTTGCCTCTTAAATTAAAAAAAAACAAATTCGCACTTAACAGTCATAGTACTTAAAACGACAAGGAATTCATTTCATAGATATGAACAATTTTATAATTGTATATTATTATTAACTCAAGCGTCGAGGGTCTAAACTATAACGTATCCAAATCCTTCACCAATCATTTGATTGATCAGATTGATGCAGATACCAAAATGCTGCAAATACCGCTTTGGCTTGAAAATTAAACACTGATCCTAGTGCGTTCTGGTAAGCGCCAAATTGCCTTCGTTGAACCCTTATTTCTATTTAGAGTTTCTTTAACTTTTATTCAATTACATTTAAAGTAACACACAGTTCACATGATGGCAAGTGATTCCTGCGGCCCATGACACCAACATTCATCCTGGGCAAGGAATCATAATGCAGATGCGTTATCACCCTTGAGGACTGAGATGGAATGCCTCGTCACCAGTAATAAAGGCCACCGGATCCCTGCACTCACCAGACGAAACGGTATCTCAATCTATAATTAGTTCACTGCTGTAATTACAGGACTGTCGCAAAACTTTGTGATTGTTATCATTCTACGAAATACTTGGCCAATCCAATACCAGTACAGACTGTAGGAAGAATTTACAAATTTATTTTAGTGAAATGATCCTTCTATTTGATTTTGTTCTGAAGTGTAGTATTAGCTATAGAGATAACAGTAACATTGAACAGTTTAAAGTTTATTTATACTTTACCATAAGTTCGGTACAAACACAACGAGAAGAACAGACAAGGAAGTATTATAGACGTACACTCACTAAGAAATAGAAGGATGGACAGTAGAAAAAGTTCAATACGAATGATGCGGAGAAAGTACAAGTTACGACAACTCACCTATTGTTACCTTTTGACAGGATTATATAATAACTATAGCGTAAACTAAGTTAGGGTAGGAATTCCACTTTACAAAGATTCTCACATTCTTGTGAGAACTTCAATCGGCACGTGAATATGAGAGGGTATTAGTTGTCCATTTGAAATGGGTTGAAACCACAGTTGAAAGTAATTCATTTTTATTGTTATGGCCAAAAATATTTATATCTAATTCTATACAAAACAAACATCATTATGGACTATGTAATTACCAAGTTATATTATATACACTGCAGGCCAAAAGTTTAAGACCACCTTAATTAATGTAGGAAAATAAAGTAAAACTCCAATAAAATATTAAATGTTTAATTAACCTGTTTAATCATCTAATAGAACATTGATTGAAAAAACAGTATACTTTAAAAGCGTAAAGAAATATTAACAGTCCATACAAATAGAGGCTATTGTTAGTTAAACTGATTTTTCATCAAAAAATCGTCCTTTACATTTTATGACGTTTTTCACAAGTCTCGGCATACAGGCAATCAATTTGTTAATTGTGTCTTGTGATATATTGTTCCAAATTTCGCATAAAGCATTCGACATTTCTTCTCGTGAGGATGGGCCACGTTTACGGACGTGCCTATCAAGCTCTTCCCACAAAAGTTCAATGGTTCAATGGTTCAAAAGTCAAATGGTTCTAAATATCCTCTACATCATTTTGAGCTATGCTGTGGATCATCTTGTTGGAAAATGAATCCATCTCCAATTAATCGCAACCCGGAAGAAACGGCATTTTGTTCTAAAATGTTTTTGTACAGTTCCTTTTTCAAAATTCCTTCAATTTTAATCAAAGCGCCAGTTCCTTGGCTAGAGAAGCTACCCCAGACCATAATTGAGCCACCACCATGCTTGATTGTTGGGACTACACAAGCTGACATCATCTTTTCTTGGGCGCTGCGTCGAATGTAAATTCAACGTTTTGAACCGAATAGTTCAAACTTGGAATCATCAGTGCAAAGCGCTTTTTTAAAATATTCTTCACTCCAATCTCGATGGGCAAGAGCCCACTGCATCCGTTTTTTCTTGTTTTGCAGCCTTAGCAGAGGTTTTCGAACGGCAACGCGACAATACAACTCCGCATCTCTCAGTCACCATTTTACTGAAGTCAATTATAAAAGTTTAACACGGGTTTTGTTTCCTCAACGCAGATTTCTGGTGCTGTTAAGCGTCTATTTCGCTTGCTGGTAACAACAATGAAATTATCGTCATGAGACGTGGTGGCTCTCGGCCTTCCCGAGCGTGGACGATCTTGAAAACTGCCTGTCTCCCTGTATCGAGTTATTGTGCCATGAACACAAGTCTTTGATAACTTCAGTTGTGAAGCAATCTCAAAATCTTAAAATCAGTCGGATTTGCCTTCATTATGTAAAACAACGATGGCAGAACGCACTTCACTGCTAATTTCTCGAGCTTTCCCCATTTTATGACGTCTTCACTGCTGACACCACAAGTTTAGACTAATTGAGATTGTTTGTGAACAAATGCAAGTAAACTCGGGTAATAATAAGTCAGAAACACGTGTTTTCAGGAGCTAAATAATCCTAATTATTGATCAATACGTAACAAAAGCAAAGTAATTAGTAATGAGAACATTATATAAATACCTGCCTCTAGCGCAGCATTTGTCGGTGTTTGAAAACAATAGATGTTTATTGTCCAATAATTTGAAAGTAAACAAAATAATGACTTCTTTAACTATTCGATACCAACAATAGAATATGCAGATGTGCATTTCTTTTATTTATCCTGTGGGATTTTATTAGAATTGATGGATAATTATGTTGTTTATGTGCGGTGTTAAACTTTTAGCCAGCAGTGTATATTTATATTCAAGTCTATACAAAACAAACATCATTATGGACTATGTAATTACCTAGTTATATTATATATATTCTTATTACCACGATACACGATTTTCACATTGATAATTTATTTTATTGTAATGTGGATATCAAACAAAAAAGTGAATCCTGCGATATATTACCGCCCATTCATCGCCCATAAGGAATCATTGGCATGGACGCCCGTGCGTCCCCGGTAGGAGATCCCGGAGCCCCTCTCAATGCACTGAGGATGACTACCGGGTGGGTTTTAGTTATTAGAAATACCACACAACCCTGTCTCTCCACCAGGAGGCAGGGTATCTTTCGATTACCCCCCAGATAAAAAAAAGGTAGATTGTCATCTCCGAGTGCTACGATCGAATGCCACGGAGGCAGTGATTATAGTCCACGGATACTTGCTGTATAGAACACAGCAGCGTTATGCTGCTATTTTACTCCGGTACTGTCTGTGAAGGCGCAGTCCGTTTCATGTTTCAACTAAAAACAAACTCCAGAAAGGCTTTGCCACTGCTAACGAGGTTACGGAGACTTTTTAGTGGTGACGAGGCATCATATCTTAATCCTCATGTTGGGTTATGGTTTCTGCTATGGCATTATGATTTTTTATTGGGGATTAAAGTCGTTGTCATTGGCCGCAGGAATCCCTTACCATCAGATGAACTGTGTGCTCGTTTGTAACTCTGACTATAATAAAAAAAGTGAGGCTATTTTATCTATTCTACGCACCGCGAAAGAAATAAAAAAAACATCATCCAAACCATCTCGATGGTTGGTGAATCCAACACTGTGCGCTTTGTACGAAGTTTTCTTCTACTCACGACTACCCTGTGAAATCGGCTGTCACAGTATTTCCGAATTGTTACGACTTATTGAGTTCAATAAAATAGCCCACATCTTCCAGATTTTTTTCTGATAGTTCATGGGCATTTCTGATAATATCACGCCATCTATTCTATAAAAAAAATCTTGTTTGTCAGGCGAGACGCTCGAACAAGCCGGCTACGCTAAATTCTCTAACGGGGAGCCCAACAACGCTTCCACTGGCGAGTTCTGCGGGGGTGTCTACCGCACTGCCCTTTTCAACGACCTCTTGTGCGAGAACAAATATGCCTTCATCTGCGAGAAGAGCCCGGACAGCTTGCTCTGTGATAATGATATGTAGTTCTAGAAATAGTACTTAAAATGAAAACCATAATAATAAAATTTGTTTGGAAGTTGACTTTAGAAGAATTTATTTAAACTTTATTTGCACAAACAGGCGGACTTAATGCCAAAACAAACGCATTCTCTTCCTTTCTGCCTAAGATTTGAGCAAAAAAAGTATAACGGGTGCGCAGTACTTAATAAAATGATATTTATAAATACTATATATATAAATACAAAATAACACATTTATGATCAAAAATACATGCATGAATACATTTATAAATATATACGGGTTCTGATCTATGTGTGAATATTTTTGTATAATAAACACATAAAAGAAAAAAAAAGTAATGATTGATGTAAAATCAAGCAACAATTATTTTAACATTAAGCAATGATCACAGAGCGAACGTGTGTAGGAAGCCTTAATTATATAATATTCGATTTGCTCTCTGATATCATCAAAATCTTAAAATTTGCATACGCCCCTATAATGTCGTATGCAAGCACACGTTCCAGACACTTCAAGCGACTACAAATGTTGCAAAACAAATTCCTCCGTGGGGGGGCAGGCGCTCCATGGTTTGTGAGAAACTCGGAATTACACCGAGACCTTAAGATACCCTCCATTGGGAAGCATTTGAAAGAAATATCCCTACAATATTTCAATTCCATCGCAAAACAACAAAACCCGTTAGTGGTAGCAGCAGGCGATTACAGTGAGGGATACCCCTCCAAATAAAAGACGTCCAAAACACGCTTGATGACATACTGACGAAAAAAAGAAGACGTCATTACTCAAGGCAGTAACCTATATTAACGTAAAAAAGAAACTATCATCCAATGTATATATATAGATCCCACTGTTGGGCATTGGTTTCTCTAGAGGGCATCGAAGCATAGTCCATCCGTCCGTCCATCCGTTTTTACAGTGGCACCTTGCAGCTTGTTTCTAACTCGCCCTCACAGAATATCAGTATGAAATAACAGCAGAACGATGCTGTTTCGTATGGTGAGTGTAGGGATCCGGAGACCCAATAACAGATAACCAGGTCAATCTCAGTCCACAGGTCTAACAACATATATGCATCTTAAATTTTCGTTGAAACTCGACGGGGCCATGGGCCACAGCGTTTGTTACTCTTAATATTTATATTAAGAAGAAATATAAAAAATAACGTAACGGCCAATGTTAAAGTTTATTGTACATAATTCTCATAATCTTGCAGTCTGCCCTTACTCGGTTATCAAAATGTCGCATGCTGCCGCGCCGGTGTTCTGAGTCTTCCTCTGGCAGAGTATATCCTTGGACTGCACAGAGGCAGCAGCCAACGCATGAGCAGAATGCGCATTTATTCTTCACCGAGTCCCATGCACCTGGCACAGTGCAATTTGTATAAAGAGTGATAAGGAAAGGCTATAAAGGCTGAGAAACTGACTTTAAATAAATAAGACGATGATAATGTGAAAGGTGTTAACTAGCAACACAGGCGTCCAGCGGTTGTGACGTACAACAAATACTCCTAATGATATTTTAGTGATTTACCTATATCTTATTATATCTAAAATTCATAATTAGTAATTTAGTTAGTCATTATATTAATATGGCGTTGTAAACAATAATTTCACTTTATTAGTTTGTAATCTAACTACTAATTAATTTCATATAAAGCGGGCGAGGACGCGCCATTGTGGCGGTATTTTTCGTACAAGTAATACCTTGCACAACGTTACGCTGTCTGAATAAAAAGTCATTCCACAAGTGTTAACAAAGACAAAATCAGCTATCAAATGTTACCAAAAGCATCTATCCGAGAAATCTAGAAAACTCCCAACTACGTTACGGACTTAATGAATTTAATCGCGTCTATTGTGGGCGAAAATTTTATACTACCGTCGTGAAAGTTAGCCCTTATGGTATCAAACGCAGTATAACCTGAGACACTCAAGAATTGTAAGTCGTGGATACGACTCAGGGTTATCGGGAGGCTTATTGCCAGATTTAGGATATATTTTCTCATTACCGCTGGCACAAATGGACGAAATTCTAGATAAGGAATCAACGCAGATACGTTATCATCCATGAGATACAATGATTTATTGAAAACGTGGCGTTTCTACGATATTTTTCTCGGATAAGCCT
Source organism: Teinopalpus imperialis (assembly GCA_029286865.1). Lineage (NCBI taxonomy): Eukaryota > Metazoa > Arthropoda > Insecta > Lepidoptera > Papilionidae > Teinopalpus > Teinopalpus imperialis. The sequence continues at coordinate 17,844,067 of JAGSMU010000003.1, forward strand.
AAAAAAGGTATAAGGTAATATTGGTCAAGACAATTTTTGGTTAGGTGACATACTTTAGTACCGTACACACAAGCTCGAAGTCACTCGACACACTGTGGACAAGACTACGAAGACATCTGCAATAGAACATAGATTACCAAAGTAATCTGATTATAGAACCAAAACTGGAAAGATGACGATCTGTTCAAGTTTGCAGGAATTCGTTGCAGCTGGCTAAGGCTGACCATCTATGGTTCAATGATGGTTCCAGACGATGGTAATGCATAACGTTTTTATTACACACCACGCTGTATTTAATGGGTTCTATATTCTAGCGCATGTTGTGTAGTCTCGCGAGTTATGCGTAATCATCAATCCGCTAAATTCATATATGTATCTAGACAAATATTATAATATTTACGTACCAAGCCGTTTGGCCAATTCAGAGAACTCTAAACATGGTGTTGGTGCGGTGTCAGCGATGGGGGCCTCGCAGATCTTTACGATATTGGATTTTCTTTTATCGACTGAGGGAAAAACTTTACGAGGCGTTGTCAACTGCAGGTCTGGTCTATCTTTAGATAATTTCTGTAACAAATATTACTATAAATAGAGTAGTTTCCTTTTCCTCCAATCCTCATCAGTCTATGCCTGTCCACTGGCGAACATCAGCATCTGACAAGCTACTAACTACACTTGCAGACTCACAGCGACAAAAACTCCTCAACGTGCTATGTTCGTTTATACCCTTAGTTCCCAAAGTGGTCCAGGTGGACCTCCGGAGGTCCACGGCAGACTTGACGGGGGTCTACGTTGGCGTGAATAAAAATGGGGGTTCGATTCGTAAGCCCCCGCTTACACGTAGGTATACGAAAATTTATTTGCTTTCAATAGTGAAGAACTAAAATGTTGGCTTGACTTCATCTATCAGTGTTGGCAGATAATATTTTAAGAAGCTCGGCGACTAGGTATAAAAACTAGTAGGTGTAAAAACTTGCATATTTCATATTCAGTACAACATGCACGTTTTTGTCGAATTTTGGGAATATGGTAGAAATAATGCTGCACGGGGTCCACCGGAACCAGCAAAAATTTTGAAAGGGGTCAAAAAAGTCTGAGAATCTCTGGGTTATAATCCTATCTTAAAAAAGTACCCACTACCTTAACTTTTAAAATAGTGTTTATAACTTACTTTTATAATATCATTAAGAAGTTCCGGAGTATATCATTATCTCAGTATAATTAGTTCACTGATGGACACGACAATAGAGGCCTGTCCCACAGATTGCCACCAAGCGTAATCCTGAGCCTACATCGATATGAACGATCTGTCAATAGGTCATTGACAGATCGTCCATAACTGCGGAGAGAGTATGGACGTTATCGTCCGATCTTTACAGAAAAAAACAAATGTTTTTAACTTATCGTGCCACATTAGACCCTGCACAGCTTGAGCTTACAGTAGCACATTTTTTCTGGTCCTCCTTCTGCTTCTCTTTCTCCGCCAGTGACTCGGCCGACGTCTTCAAAACTTCGCCCTTCCATTCACGCCTACGGTTTTTGCATACCGGTCGACATCTGACAGTTGCATATGTTGTCAATCTTTTAATACTTAAATATTCATTACTCCTCGAAATATTCTCAAGAACTAACAAACACACATAATATTAATGTTTACAATAGGAGCTAAAATATAACATATATCAATAGGTTTGTAGTGAATTTAACAGGTAGGTAACATTTTAAAATATACTAATATTAGGTAATCTTTATCGTTGATAAACTCGACTCTCTGCTGGTCGTATCCCGTTACACGTTTCAAGTTCAAGCCTAAAATTAAGATATGTGTATATATATATATACACACACATATATACATATATAATAATAAAAAAGTTTTTACTTGCATCGACAATACATATTCTTGTGTACATAAAATAGTAGCGCATAAATATATATAACATAAATAAGTTATGAACGGAACAAACGTATTTCTCTTGTATATAAAACTTTCAAAAAATATAACTTACTGGCATTTTTCTATATTTTGGGCAAAATTATCTTTCTTTTTAGATGCTTTTATCATTATTTTTTGAATTAAATTTTAGAATAAAAATTTCATTTAACATTGACATTCAGATGACAGCCCACAATCATAGATAATTCAACATTATTAAAAAGAAAATCATTTAAAAGCTAGTAATGTTCCGCCTGCTCGGGATACTTAACTGTGTCTTGTTTAAATTATTTGCAAATCTTAATGAGTTCAGAGCTGAAAGTTGGTGTTTTGCAGCACCGATCCAATGCGACAGCAATATTCCAAAGAATTTCATCTTAGTCCTGGTATACAAGGAAGTACGAATAGATCGACTCGACCGGAGAAGGCATATTTCGTATTGTCAAATAAGTAAACCGGACTTTTTTAGTACTCAGGGGGCGACAACGCCTCTGCATAACGTTTCCATATCGACGACGATGCTTCGAACGGGTAAACTATGTCTCTCGATAATTTAAAAAATAAGATATATTGAGTTTTTTAAGTATGGGTATTTTAATAAGACCACATATTATATTTTTCTTTTAATTTAATTGAGAGTAACAAACTTGCACACAGTTCATCTGATGGCAAGTGCTTCCAACGGTCCGTGACATCTACATTCATCCTTGACAAGGTATCATAATGCAGATGCGTACTAGCTTAGCGTAAATAGCAGCATTGAACTGCTATTTTAAGCTAGTATTCTGTGAGGTCGTGGTCCTACCCCGGTCGAGCTAACCCATTTATTCTGCAGCTAGAAACAAACTTCAGTGTAACTCTACCACCGCTCAGATTAATAGTTTTTCGAAACTTTACATTTTGATTTAGGTTATCCTGTAAGTTATGAATGAGTTCCTACACTCGTGAGCAAAAAAATCGACTCAGGCATCATGAAGTTTTGGCTTCTAAACATTGTAGATAAATGTTATTTTCCAAGAGTACGCTCAAAACATGTGCTTATTCGTAATCACCATTTTTTCACCTGTTTAAAATGCGCTCTAATTAGGTTATCATGGTGTTGCCATGCCCTGTAAAAGGTCATTTACCTTACCTACCCTTATTAGTTAATCGTCAAACGTCATCCGGTACTTATCCTTATTATTAAACACCAACATAAACATCTATTGAAGTGGCTCAAGCTGTTATTAAGCTACTATAGTCAGAAAATAAATATGAACAGATATTTTTTTGACCGCAAGGCGTGATTTGATTTTTTTGTTCACGAGTGTATATCGGAGATATTTTTTATCCAAAGTTCATTCATAGGATGTACATAACTCTAATAAGCTCAATGTACAGCTTTATACCAGATAAGATAGATTTATAAACGGCTAAAATAATAATACCTTTAAGAAAATTATTATTTATTAGTTATTTCACTTAACTGTTATCGCACACACAGCTACACGCATACAAAAACATACATTTCAAATATATACAATACACGAAATCCATGCGTCTACACTTGCAGCATGTTCTAAATATACTAAACTTATATATTTCGCATTGTGCTAGATATATATATCCGACATTAAGGTCTGACAATCTAGCCCATAATTAACCCGTTGTTGATTTTTGCGTCTCGTAACACTTGACTTAAATCAAGATACAGATCGCTTGTTAGCCCTGACTGAAAGGGAATGCGACACCGGTAATAAGGTGCACCGGTTTCCTTCACAAACCAGACTAAATGTACCGGCGATAAGGTTTTTTTAAATACTAACAGCGCAATAATTACTAACCTTTTATTTAATACTACGTACAAGCAGTTCGTGTAAAGAAATTCTTATCATTAGAATTTCTTATCACGAAACACATCGAGGTTATGCTGTGCTTCGTCGAGTGTAGGGATCCGTCGAGCCGAATACAGGTGACGAGGCAATTTATCTCGCTCCGCAGGGGAGACGACGCAAATGCAAATGCTTGAAAAAAAGATTAGATATAGATGTCATAGGCCGCGATGATCACTTACCTAAGGTGGGCTCGTTTGACACCTCTAATATTATATAAAAAAAATGTTGTTGGTATCTGTGGTTGTCTTCTTGTAGGTTATTATTACTTCTATAAAAAAATGTCCTAAAAGGTCCCAGCATTCAGACTATTTTTTGTTTAATACCTATTACCCCCAGATTTCCACATATCATTTAAACAAATTTCAATCCACTAGCGATAGATTTTAAAAAAGATAATCTTCTTATTCAGCTGATTTAACGCTCTCTTTCACAATCATTAATACATACTACACCAAAATATACCAACAGAAAATAGCAAAATATTACATTTAGCAAATTATATCATTATTACTAAAAAAAATCTAAAATTACTAAAAGATGTAGTGCATTAGTTTATTTAGGCAATTCAAGAGAGTAATGCCAATCAGTGAGCTGCTTGCTTGTTTGCCACCTGTTCAATAAAAAAAAATGCGTTGGCACATTTCAGCGTAACCTAGTCCATTTATGTTTGAATTTTAACGTTTTTTTTTGGCTCATACAGCTTCACCGGGTTGAGTGTCAGTAATAATACTAATAAGTTCATCAGAAAAAGCTTTTAAACTTACAAAAACTTTTCTCTTTACACCCTACAATAACCATTTTCGTTTTCTTTTTCACTTTTAAATAATTGACATTGATAATTTTTTTTTGCAAACACTGCCTAAACAATGTACAAGATATTCAATCACATTTAAAATATTAATCATTTCACCTCAAGCTTTTAAGTGACAATAACCTCAATAAAATTAACGGATAGGTCTTAAGATGAACATTGACATAGTCGAAGATCATGTCTAATGTCCATGTTACGCCTATACCGATTGGTGTTGGGAGCATTAAGCTCAAAGTTATCGAGTATACATATAAAGTTTTTTTTATATACAAACGTGATGTCCGATATTGGCCAAAAATTAAAAAAAAATCTATTATAAATATTACAGACCATAATAAATAAACAATTGGTAGAAGTACGTTATCTCGTTCAATTGAAACAATTGAAAAAAGAACAGCTGTGGTTAAATACGCATTAATTCTAAATACTTTTTTATATGACATGAAATTCAATATGGCGGACGCTACAGATGCTTTAGATGTTTTATTAAGTGTTGAGAATTATGGTTATTTTTTATATTTCTTTAATTATTGTAAAATGGCAAACTTTTTATTATTATCGAGGATAACAACCTCACGTTGTCATCAACCTTTCTCTCACGATCCACCTGATGTGTTCGCCCTTGAGGACGAAGATGGAAGGAATGCCTCGTCACCAGAAATGTGTCTCCGGATTATACCACTTACCAGACGAAACACAGCAGCTTTATACTGATATTATGATGAAAAACATCGTGAGCAAACCTGCATATCTAAGGAATAATTAAAAAAATATTTCGAAGACATGAAGTCTGCCGATCCACAGTGGCGCCGCGTGGTGTGCCACACCTAACAGTGGGAATTAAATCTTTTTTTTCAAAATTGTATTTTTCAGGTTATCTATTTGCCGCTGGAATTTTATGTTGAAAACGAAGTTACACTTCTTTAGTTGTATTATTAAGTGTGAGTATGCATTTGCTGAGCCAGTGCGCTCCATTATCTACATCACCATTTAACAGCAGGTTGGTCGGGTTAACAAGAATTAGCATGTTTTGAAATATTTTGTATGTACGACTTCGATAGATGGCACTGTGTTCTTTTTAATAGCCGAAGAAAAATAAAGCGTCTTATGAAACGGTTCTAAAGCCAATGTGCGTGTATTTTTGTGTCTGTTCATCAGTGAACACAACCTAAAACGGTAATGGTGTTTTTATAGGGTTCCGTACATTCGATAAAAACTTGAAACCTTACGGGATTACCCTAGTTCATCTGATTTTCTGTCATAGCAGCAATGAAGCAAAGAAGTTGATATTTGTTATACATATGAAGTTATATATCCCAGTCGAGTATGTATAGAATAAATAAAGAAATTCTAATTTTGGGATGTAATATCTCTATATATATATTTTAAAAGAAAATATACAAAGCACCCTCACTACGACCCCGTGAGACCAAAATTTTGAATATAAGACTTTCATAATTTACAGGAAAACGGATGACTTAAAGTTCTCACGGAAAACGGAATGGTACGGAACCCTCTAAACGGCAGTTGGGCTCGCACTTGACTGGTTCTTAAATTAAAAGCCTAGTCATATAAAGAAGAATTTAGATAATAGATAGTATTAAATAAATTTTTCCACATAAGGCTTTGGTATGGTGTTTCCGAATTATTATATAATGCAAAAATATACTTTTCAAACCTTTTGCTCAATCTTTTTTTTTCCAAGAAACAAAGAACAAAGAAGTATAACTTCTAACACAAACAACTTGTTATTATTTATATTTTTTAAAATTAGCCCTGCATTATCAAACACCTTCCGCTCTGAGCTTCCACTAATGTCATTCCTCTTCCTCATCTAGTAAGGCGGTCCTCGCCAGATTCCTGACACAAGCCAAACGCAGCAGCTCCGCCTTCTCACCCTCAAGACATTTGGCACGGAGCTCGAGGCATAGCATTATATCGTAGGTGTTGGCTGATGACAACACTGGCTCTTCAGATTCTAGTAGTGGTAACGTGTCTAAGAGGAGAGTCTCCCAAAAGCTGAAAGCGAAAATTATTTTGTTTTAAAATCAAGTAAGTTTATACAATACACTTTTAAATCTAGGTCTCTACCACCGCTTACCAAGAGACTATAGTTAAGTGTCAATAACCTAACGGTTTAGGGTACAGTTTGCGAAACTCAAGCACAAGTGATTAAGTTTAGTCGGAGTGGTTAACCGGAATGTTTAATGTTAATAACACTGCTGGTAATCTTTAAAAAAACATATAATGATATAACTTACTATTCTGGTGCAATTTTGGACGTTATTAATGATATAAGTAGTTTTGCTGCCTTTTTGAATTCTTTGCTCTTATATAATCTGTGGAAGTCGCAGTACTTGCCTGTAATAAAAAATCGTTAAAAAAGGCCAAGTGTTCATTGAAGTACAATAATTGGAAGTACATTTATATGAAATTATATTTTTGTAATGAAATTATAATCTGATAGGTTCTTGAGTTACAACCTAGGGTCAGCAATGTACAACGACTTCCCCCTCTAGAATAGTGGTTCTATGACTTTTTTTCTCATAGAACGCTTTCAAAACTTTGCTGGTACTGGTGGACGGGTGCAGGTGGCTCAGGATCGTGCTATGTGGCAATCTGCGGGCGAGGCCAGCGTGCAACAGCGGACTGTGGATAGTCTGTGATGATGACGATGATGATGCAAGAAAACAATAATTTCAACACTTTTTGTTGCATAAAGTTCGTTGTTTCAAATAGATACGTAAATACAAATGGTTTGAAATTGTGTTATCTATAACAATAGTCGACGCATTATCAACTGAGGCTTAAGGAAATAAATTATATTAATCTGTCTGTCTCGCTCGCACTTTCAGGTCTTATGGAGAGGTGTAATGATGTGCGTAAGAATTGTAGAGGTGCATATCGATAACGGGATAGGTACGATCGATATGCTAAATTATGTTTAGTATTAATAGGAATAAATTTTCGCTATCTTAAAATAAGATATTAATTTGTAAGATAAAATTTATGTATCGACGTAATCACAGAGAAACTGTATATATATTAATGTGGCCCTAAAAAGGGCCATTTTTATCTTTTTATAGAAAAACAATAACCCTTACTCGTAACGGCCAATTAGGAGTCACGAGTGCTAATGAAGGTCACGATGAAGCATCCACCCCGCGTGCGCAGGTAGCTAAGTATCGATAACGGGTTGTATTGCGTGCACATTCCTACTGTCAGTGACATTTATTGCCCGACGACTCAGTTTAAAATGCTTCGGCTATAGAAACTGTTACATACAAGTTAAGTGAATTTCAAAAAAAAATAAGATGAAACTCACCGAGCAGTAGTAAAGTATCGTCCATCAACAAGGCAGCTCCAGCGGTTAGTAACATATCGACAGCGGGCAGAGGTGCGCCTGCGCAGTAGTTGCGCAGTGCGAAGTGGGCGGCCCGCGCGCACAGGGGGGAGGAGCGAGCCCGCGTCGCCCACGTCAGAGCGCCGCCCACCCGCCCCGTGTTTAACTGTCGCGTGCTCATACAGCTGCACACTGTTTGCACTGCAAGTTAATTTTTTTTTCCTATAAATACTAGCAAGCTATATTACGCTCGAAATAGCAGCATAATGAGCTGTGATATATATGGTGAGCATGAGGAACGAGAGGTCCAAACAAATGGGCAATTTATATGACATATTTGGTTCAACAATTCTAATAGTGATTGTGTGTAAAGGAGCAGTTTGTTTTACCGGGATTATTATGTTTAGTTTTTGAGACAGTTTCGCCCGTGCGTTCGTTGATCCGAGCATCAGCTGTTTTTGATTTTGTGTTTCTTTGCTGGTTTTTTTTAGTACAGTAATGTATTTTTTATGAAACTATTGTTTCATTTATTTTATGAATATTTGATAAACATTTATATATACATATTTTATAAACGTTTTAAAAATATGATTTTTTTTAATCAGGATCGGTTTTTTTTCCGTCCCATCATCAAGTCATTAGTACTGTCATCTGTCTTCGTTTTCGGAAGCGGTCTCCTAATACCCAGTATATATGAAATTACAATAAAAACTTACCAACACCTAAAAGTGCATATTTCTTTGCTTCAGCGACAATCTTCATAGCCTTCGATTCAGTATTTATAGGGATCCTCTCCAGCATGAGTTCAGCACGCCGCAGACCCTCTGGAGGACATGAAGCCAAGTATGACAGTCCGACAGACCACAGTGACTTGTGGTCCATGAGTAAGGAGCCATATTCAAGGATAAGACTGTCCCGTACACGTTGGGTGACACTGCAAACAATTAGGCAATTATAAAGTCCACACCAATAAAAAATGGGATTAGATATAATGACTCATCAAGCCTGTACCATCAGAATAAATATCCTCCTGGTCGATTTCAACCACCGAGATATCATCTAGTTATTGCTATATGACCGATTACTGAATATGTAATTTCTACAATTCTGAATTACGAAGCATTCCAACATTGAGTTCAAAGTAGACAATGGTGTCTACCATGAGATTATCAAAAATAGTTGTTGGTGTCATGAGTCACAGGTGGGACTTTCAGGTTAAAATATTCTATATGATGATGTCTAGGTTGGTTCCAGCATATCTTCTAGTTATTACCAGATTACATCAACTGCACCACATATTTTTATAGTGCCATAAGCATTTGCATTTTCACAAACACATACTCATCTTCCTTATTTCGGGTGTAAGAATGCGCAATAAGATCCGGGAAAAACCTTCCTCTGATCTTTGTAGACGATGGATGTAGATGTGGCACAGTTATCACTTACTATTGGGTGAACTTTGTGCCTGTTTGTCACCGATAATATTTAAAACATAGGTTAGCACTCACTCTGTTTGATGTTTGTCCAATATTTGTAACTTCCCACAGTGATAGAGGATGTCTGTAAGGTGCGTTGCAAACCAGCCATTGTCTGACATTTGTTGTATCTCATGGATCACCTGCAAATCATGAAAAGAATTCTTGATAAACTATGTGATACACATAGTAGCAACATGAATGGATCAGCTCAACCAGGAAAGAACCAGACCCTCACAAAATATCAGTGTCAAATAGCTGCATAGCACTGCTGTATTTTGTCTGGTTGGTGTAGGAATTAGAGACCCTTATTAATGGTGACCGGCATTCCTTTTTGGTCCACAGGGGCGACGCTGTATGTGCATAATGTTTTAATATATTGTTGTATAGACATGCAGGTTACCTCGTGGTCATTCAGCGCCGAGCATGTGGTAAATTATAAAGGTGTTTAAATATAATAAATCACAGAGTCTTTTTATCAGAGGTAATATGTATTTTAAATGTTTATTGCCAAAATATATTAAAAAGAATATTAACTATCATACCTGATGCAAATCGCCTTCTAACAACGCCCGAATCACGACATCAAGGTGCGACTGTGAGTGTGGCCCGCTCAGACCTGCACAGGCTGACGCAGCATCTGCCAACTCGCGTCGCCTTGCCCAGGGTCCAGTGAACAGCACATATCCTCCTAACACGTCAAACCAAGATGCGTACTTTGGCCGGATTAACTCGAAAGCAGCATATTCTCCAATCATTAACTGGTGGGAAATGTTTGGGTATTAAGAGTCGAATTTTACATGCCATCGACCCACCAAATGGTGGGATAGACAGGCATGGATAGATTCTTATGGAAATATTAATCAGTAAAATATATATTATTATTGCTCCTCACATGGTCAGTTGGTTGCTCAAAAGAATTGAAAGCCTAAAACTTAATTGTGGAAAATAACAAACCATACAATGCCATTTCATACATTTTTCATTTCTCCCTGCAGTGAATGTAAATGAAGTTTCGGGGACATACAAACTATCACATTTATATTATATATAAATATTATATAAAGTTGGACACTTCACTGCTACATAGATTCATAAAAGCATTTATTTTATTAAAATAGTGACAAATATGCTCATGGTTCACCTGATGGTAAGTTAGTAAGTATAGTAATAGTATGATTGATCCGTAAATGCATATATCCTCAACAATTTACTATATATTTACTTACTCTCATAATTAGTTCCAGTTTTGGCTGTGAACTCAATGCCTGGCTGGTCAGTTTAGACCTGCACTCTGCCTGCCAATGCTTCCAAACTATTGTGAACTCTCCTGTGGATATACCACCATAAACCTGGAAACAAATAACGCAAAAACTTTAGGTAGCATTTTTTAAAATAAAGGTGAGAAACACAGTATAACTGATGGTGAATTATTTCATTATGATGATTGATGTCCTCCCGGACAAATTTAACTAAGGTTAACTAACAGGTTAAGCTATATGTTGTTTGCATAAGAGTATAAAGTGGGCTATGAACACGAAGTTGTGGGCAGATGCTAGTATTAACATAAAAAAGACCTAAATTTTGTGTTGGTGGTGATTAAAAGGTGAAAGAAGAAATTAAGGAATGTTATAGATTAATAATAGTTAAAATAACTCACATTATAAACAGGCATAGTACGAAGAGAATTGTCAACCAATTTAAATTCATTGGCTTCAGCTGATGAGTGAAGTTTTAACAGTGCCCTTGCTACATCAATTCTGCCTTGTACAATCATACCAATCACAGTATCCCAATATTCGGGATGATCTTCAGACCCTCGCTCACAGGCTTCCAGCATCTGTGCCGCGTTCTGCTCATGACATGGAAAATGAAATCGTACCCACTCTAACAGAAACGGTAAAACTGCATCACCTGGGATGTTATCTATGAACAATATCTCACAGAGATGCCATATACACTCAATTGAATAAAATATTGTAACGTAGGACAATAAACTGTTCTTTGACAAGCTATCTGTCTCCTTTTCGGCAGCATCTTGCAGATTTTCTACACATACTCGAATTATCGATCTATATTGGCGGGAAAGTTTTAAAAACTCCATGTGATTATCAGAGTTTTTAGCACTTTCTGCAGCTTTTTGCAAGGATAGGAATGTACCATTTGATTCGTTAACAAGCTTTCTCATAATAGAAGTGAAAAGTAGAATTTCTTGCCGAATGTTCAAAATTTTGTTATCACTTGTATTTATTGCATTTTTGTTAACTGTTTGGCTTCGTGGATAAATTGTGAATGAGTTTCCACGGTGCCATACACAAGCAACATATTTTTCGAAACATTTGTCTGGTAATATCTGTAAAAAAAAATACAACATTAACAAAAACACATAACCTTATTATTTTATACATACGGAGTTTCTCAAATACTTACAAATGTTTTTGTTCGGTTACTAGAATTTGTGGTTTTGTCTATCGGCGGGTTTGATGAAAATCCAGGGATATTCATTGTACCGTCTTATAAATAAACTATTTTAATTTAAGCTTTGAAGAGCAACAACAGTGTGACCGTTTTCAGTATTCAATTTACTTTCTTTTTATAAATCAAATGACGTACGTTTATATTTGTTGCCATTGGTCGTCATACTTGTTGCTCATGTAAAACGTTATTTGAATTTTTATTTTTATTTGGAGTACTATCTAACATTATTATAATCAATCATCATTGAAATAGCTTAAATATACCGAAATATACATGAAATGTATCATCCTTAAACTCGAGTACCCTTTCATTCATTTATTTACCACCCCAATGAAGGCTGATTAAATAAAGAAGCTCCTTAATATTACCATATAGAAGTTGTAAACCACGCCTCCCTTAATTACTGCAAACAGATCAGCTCTGCAGTAGATGGATCACTCTTTCATAGAATACCAGTGAGAAATAGTAACTTACCGCAAATGTGTTTCATCTATTGAGCAAAATAGAACGGAGATTTTACCTTATTAATCGTACTCAAGAATTTTATATTAGTCCTCCGGTTTACACATAATTTGTTATCCAGTATAATTGTGGGTATTTTAGAGTGTAACAAAGTAGGACTTAGTTCATCAAATAATAAGTTCACCTGATGGTAAGGAATCCTTAAACTGTATTCTTGTTTGTCACTCCATAATATATATAATAAATAAAGCCGAGACCGTGGTTAATATAGATCAAGACATCACATAATTATCATCATCATCATTGTAATAAAACAATTATAGTCGGCCCACCTATACTTATCATAGTATACTGTTTTACTTTTATGTAGTTGGGATCAAAACAAAACGTAATTGGAATTGGTGTAATTATTGTACCTTGTAACTCCGTTTCAACCACTAGATTTTATTTTACGATACCTATAATTTGTCAATATATATCTATATTTTTTATAACATGTTAAATGTTATTTATTTAAATTATTATATTTGATTTGTTTAATATTAATATTAGTAAAATTCATAAAAATATTTAATTTAACCAATTCAAAGTAAGTGACACATCAACATGTATGTAACAGCAAATAAAAGTGAGGAAATTACGTCTCATTTCATGTCTAAAATTAATTTGAACTTATGTTGATATTAACCACTTATCTTTGGTATTTTTTTCCTTTTAAACTTTATGAATATATGAATAATTTAATTTAAAGTAATATTTTATTTTTCTCTTAAGCATTATGTTACAATATCTTTCAATTGACCGGATATACTGTTGGAAGACATGTTGAATTGTCATGAATGAGACGATTTTGTCAATTCGTCAAAAAGTGTTTTGTTTAGACTTTAGACAGGAATTGTACAAAATTACATAGTTAATCTGGTGATATCGTGTTGTGATAAGTGATAATAGTATAATGTGTGATACGTTTTTACGCTGACGAATCGAATAAGGAAAAAGTAAATTTAAGTAGCACCATCCCATCAGCACTCTTTGGTAAGTTTTCGAAGTTGCATCAATTTGTCTTCGTCATTTCTCATTTATTCATTAATTTGACCACGACACAATTTCCTTCACGTGCGTCGGTGAAGGTCTGAACCTTCGCCTTACTTCAGTGAACTTTTTCTTGTTTTTAAGGCAAACTTTTAAGACCGTTAAGTTATCTCGTTTTGGAAGTGAATTGGGGTCGTGTTCTAGGCTTCGTCTATTTGTTTGTGTATTTGGTTGTTTCGTGACGTAGGTGTTGTTGAAGAAGGAATGTCTTTGTGCTAATGTGCTGTATGATAATGATAATGTTATCTGTAGTTGTGATAAGAATTTGATAGGTTTTTATTAAAGCCCATTATTCATGTATGAGAAATTTGTTTGTCACGAACAGTATTAAATCTGTAGTGGATTGTCAACTTCATTGTGTAAGTTTTTTCTATTTTAAATCTAACTGGAATTCTATGATTATAACATTTTTACCTTCAAATAGTACTTGTAAATGTTACAAACATTTTCCTGAGCATGCAGTCATTATTATAAAGGACAATTATAAAATCAGAATTTTAATGAATATTGTTATAAATGTTATAGAAGCATATAAAGTATATAGAATATTATTACTCTATAAATCATTGCCATTTGTTTATTTTTTTAAATAAAAATGCTCTTTATTACCACTAACATTTTCAATTAAGCTAAAACCACTCTAAGCTAATTTGCTTATGTTAAGATATGGTTTATAATAATAGTTGAATGGTGGATTCAAACCTATAATGTTCAATTTTACAGAACCTATACCCTAAACGATAATATGGACTTAAAATGTGATGCCTTTTACTGGTGATAAGGCATACCATCTTAATCTCCAATGGTGACAATAGATACCCATTAAAATTTTATATTTAGGATGTTTGTGATTGCTATGAGCTATGGAAATTACTTATGATCAGATGAACCATAAACCTCTTTACCTCTTAATTTTTGATAAAAATTAAAATTTTCTTGAATATAAATTCAATACATCATTCACATTCATTGCACAATAACAGTGTAAAAAGTTATTTACATTATGTGTAAGTTAGCAAATTTTTTAGAAATGATTTATATACACTATGATACTTAGAAGTGATGAGTCATCTGGACTAAGTAAGAAAAAATTAGCATATGTAGTTTTGACATACATTGTAAGAGTTTATTATGTTTTTTTTATAAAATGTTATCGTTTTAAAGACATTGTACTGTTTCTCTTTCTTATGTTGTTTGTCTTTTTTTCTTTCTTACCTGTTTTGTCACTATCACTTTACTACTACTACAGCAAGTTGCTGTTTGTTTGTCTGTTTGTGACACTTGAGATGTATGGAATTGAAAATCAAATTTAAGGTGGTAAAATCCATTAAGCAATGATGAGGTTTACCTTTTCAATTATACTATAACAAGTTATGCTTATTTTAACTGTGTCATTTGTGAATATAACAAAATTTTTAATTTCATTGGATATTTTGTACTATTTTATTAACTCCCTCATATTATTTTGTTACATTTTATACAACCAAAATATATAACCATTACTTATATTTTGTCAGTCTCCAAGTGTTCACTTTTAATTTACAGTATGTGAGGAAACAGAGTTTGATTACCGGTGCTGGCACCAATGAATTGTGAATCTCAATTTTAAGTGTAAATTTACCACATGCTCAGTGGTGAATACATTGTGAAGAAACCTGCATGTCTAAGAAATAAATAAAAGAAAATACTTCCGAGATATGTGAAGTCCGCAGATATGCAGTGAAGGTTGTGGACTATACTCTAACACCCTCCCTAAAGAAGAGACCTAAGTCCGATAATGAGATTTATATTTATATATAGGCAGCTCTTTTATTTTACTTTTTCTATATTCGAAGATGGCATTTAAACTTCTGTCCCACTGGACTTTATATATCACAATAACCTTACATTATATAACGTCTCATAAACCATATTCTCAGAGAAGTTTGCGACTGCTGATTTCAGTGTCCCTAAGCTACTCTTTTTACACTGGTTCTTCTTTCTTCTTACAACTTCTATTCTTTACAAGTGTGGTCCTCAATTGACAATGGTAAAGCTGGTTTACAGCTGCAAGGCAACTCTACACATCACATGTTTCGTTTGTAATTTGTATCTGATAGCTGAGTTATTGGGGATGATACACTAACCCCCCACATGGTTGCATATTGAATTTCATGTTAATACAAAGTAATTAGACTTAATTGGATGTTTTTGTGTGAGTGTCAGGGTTCAGGTTTGAATTCGCTTACTTGACGCATGATTGATAAGCCAATTAGAACTAACTTATTTGGAGCCACTACTGGGCTACTAAACTTCAAGTCAAGGTAGTTTAAGTGAGTGTGATATTACAAGTTTTGGATATTTTGGAAAATAAATACTATGCGAGAAGACAATGTCTTTACGCTTGCTATTCGAAATAAGGTAGGCAGTCGAATAGGATGTTATAAAAAAGATAATAACAATTTTTTTTTAATTATAGTATCTTTTTTTGTGTATTGAAAGTAACAAACTCACACAGTGCATTTAATGGCAAGTCATTCCCGTAGCCCATAACATCTACACTCATCCTTGACAAGGAATCATAAAGCAGATGCATTGTCGTCTTTGACAACTGAGATGGAAAGGCTTGTTGCCAGTGTTAAAGGTTTTCAGATTCCAACACTCACCAGACGAAACACAGCAGCATCATGCTGCTATTTCACGCTAGTATTCTGTGAGGGCGTGGCCCTACCCTGTTTGAGATGACCCAATCATTCTGCAGCTAGAAACAAACTACAGTGTAGCTCTACTACTGTGCCTCTATGCTTGTACTTATAGCTCTATAATATACTCTGTGCAGTTGCTGTCATCTGGTAATAGATAGTCTTATCTATCGGAACGGAATAATCAAAACCGCCCAGAACAAAAATAATCATTACATGTACATTGCAAAATATGTTAACAATTTGAAGCAGGGATAATACATAGGGTATTATTACATTAATTGTGTTATTATAGAATTACATGTTTAAGCTATCAATTAGTTCGAGAGGGAATGCCACGTTATTTAACTTGAATAACTGATCAATATGTTTGGGGAACCCTTAATATTTCCCGATAACATTTAAACTCGTAAATTCACATCTTTCACACTACCGCGTAAATAAATCTATTTGCACCGTAGCTAGGAAAACATCGTGAAGAATTGTAAACTTCATGTGTAAGAATTAATAGTATACAAATATATTTTTCTTAGACATGTGCATTCAGCCGATAAGCAGTGGGTCAGCGCGGTGGACTGTCTCGTAACACCCTTTCTAGAGATGTCTATTTCACTCAATGGGATTTAAATATACAGGGTAATTCGACATATTCCCGTTAGAAGTTGATAGGGGTGACAATTTGCGATAATTTTAACCCTCATTCATATGCATTATGTAAATGTGAACCATTTTGAGTTATCATGTTTTTTGCTTTTTTCAAAATAAGTCAAAAATGCAACATTAAAATTTATTAAAAAAAAAGTATCAAAATAAATCTCATTTTTTCTTCTGATATAAATCGGAAACGATTAAACACTGGTTATTTATCAATATTAAAAAGACAATTATAGGTCCTAATATAAAAATGGGAGACGAAAATTGATATTATTGCAATATTTTTTTGAGAAATTTTTCCACTAAAATGCCTTAAAAACAAAAAAAAAACGTTATGAAACTTGGTTTGCAGATTATTTTAAAAACATAACCGTTTTCTTAGCTATTAGATACTTTTTTTTTAATAAATCTTTAATGTTGCATTTTTGATATATTTTGAAAAAACCTAAAAAAAATTACAACTCAAAAATGGTTCACTTGCATAATGCATATGGGGGTTATAATTATCACAAATAGTCACCCCCCTATCACCTCCTAACGGGAATATGTCGGATTACCAATAACCCTGTATATATAGGCTGTTACTATATTTTTAATATATGTTGTGGCTCTTGGAACTTGGCGGGTAACATATTGAAAAGAGGTTATGGTTTTAACGTATTCATTTATGTATTTTTATATAATAGCAACACTTTATTTCTTACCACAAACACTAATAAAGGAATAAATAAGGTACTCGGTCTTCACCTGTATGACGAGTCACCAGGCCCCCCGCCTAATATTTACCAGTACGAACATATTATGAGGAAACATTATGTGGTATTAAAGTGAAAAAAAAAACTTTAGACAACGCGGATTTTGTTAATGTTTGTGGTGTGTGTGAGTGTATAGTGTGTTTTGCCGTAGAGTAGGCCATGACTGACATAATACGCTAAGGAATCGTGCTTTTTCCTAGTAGGGTTTTATTTTTTAAATTTTATACTTATAAATCCTGGCTGTCGCAGTAGGTATATCCCTCCCACTAGATACAGCGACGACCTGTGCAAGTTTGCTGGAAGTCGATGGATGCAGGTGATTCAGGACTGTGCAGTTTGTGGCCATCCATAGAGAAGGCCTAACAACTGTCCTTGTATGAATATGGAGTGGCTGTTTTAAGTAGGTCAAGTTGACACAAAGTCTAGACAAACGAGCACACAGTTGTTTGAATCGAAATCGATATCTTCATCTAGGGTCATCACCCATGTGAAAGTGAAACCATGATGTCGAAAGATCCGCAGCAGATGCGCAGTCGGAACCGGGGGAAGCGCTCGGTGCGGATGTACTCTAATAAAGCGTGGGTCAACGATCTGGTCACATGGCCGGAGCGGTGGCCCCGTGACATTGAACGCGACAATTTGATTAGCGAGCACACACAGACATACACTACCATATATATATATATATATATATATATATATATATATATATATATATGTGCGTGTGTGTGGAGGATGGGGCAAATAGTTGTCACTTCTCACAACACACTGAAACATTCTTATTGCCATTACACAAAAACTAAAATGAGTGTAGCCATATGAACAAAAGTAAAACCTACATATACATTGTTATATGCACAAGAAAGTTTGCACAAAAAGCAATGAAAGGCCGGCCATATTCGAGAGATGGAGTATTGGCCATCGCAGCGTAGTCCTCCCCTCCCACGCTCATTCGTCTGCTTCATCCCCAGCCTGCGAATCGGAGGATGGTTCAGATCCAGGTCTAGTCCAATTATTGTTCCACTGGGCATCATAACTCAGGACCCGCTAATCTATACACCACAGGGCCGACATCTTGTCTTGTACTCCACCCTCGACTAGCGCACTTGAGGGTCGTGACCAGAATACGTCAACTTGCATTAGTTGGTAATGAAGACGGATGTAGTCCTCAAAAAAAAAACATTCAATATCGAGAGCGATTAAAGCCACGACGTCCAGGTCTTGTCCGACGTGCTCGAAGAAGTGACTGTCGTAAGAAAAAAAAAAACCTTTTCCGATCGGAAACGCAAAACGCCTTCCTGTTTAAAACACAACTTTTAGTGAGGATGTGCTCCGTATTCGATCACCAAGTCAGCTTCTGGTTATTGCCAGATGGAGACGAGTGCATAGGATATTTTGACTGTGGTAGAGCCGCACTGCAGTTTGCTTCTAGCTGCAGAATTTATGGGTCAGCTCGACCGGGGTAGTATCACGCCCTCACAGAATACCAGCGAAAAATAGCAGCGGCTGTGCTTCGTCTGCTGTCTGCAGGGATCCGGAGACCTTTATTACTGGAGACGAGGCATTCCATCTCAGTTCTCAAGGGTGACAACGCATCTGCATTATGATTCCTTGTTAAGGATTTATGTGGATGTGATGTGATATGTCGTGGGCCGCAGGAATCACTTGCCATCAGGTGAGTTGTGTGCTCGTTTGTTACTCTTATAGTAATAAAAAGAAATCCTTATCATATCCTTTCACGGCTGACCATGTAAATCGATGCTAAATATTATATTCTCAATATATATATTTTAGTCCGTAAGCATTTGCACAAACATTATCCCACACTTAGCTCGACATTGAAGCATGCGCAACGAAACTAGGAACAAGATGTAATATCAGGGACATTGGACATATACACAACACACCAGTTAAACCCGCATGCGCGGTCTTCACAGTATACCAATTGGTCTATCTCATTCATGTGCATCTTGAATCTTCTTTGACGTAGCATGTAGATGCCATTTGCCGCGGTCGTCTCTCACCATCAGTTGAATCGTGTGCTCGATTGTTACCCTAACGTTTTACAAAAACAAAATTGTACCATCAGGCGAATTGTGTGCACATTGGGTTACCCTTACTTCACATATCAAATTATCTGTAGTGGAACGCGTAATGGTTGCGTATCGAGGGCTGGTTTTGCGATAACTTAATGTCATGTTTCGAATGAGTTAAGACAAATAATATTTGTCGAACTCTACAGTTTGTTTCGAGGTGCAGCATGGTGGTCGATCCGACCGGGGAACGATCACGCCCTCACTGAGTACCAATCGTATAATAGCATAACGCTGTTTCGTCTGGTAAGTGTAGGTGAGTCCATTTACTGGTGAGACATTCCGTCTTTTTTCTCACGGGTGACAACACGGAAGGTTCCTTATATTCCGAAGCTACATAAAAAAAAACAATCGTAACTAAATCATAACACAGTCGTCGGGTTCAACGTACGCCTAGTTCTCGGTTCGATTTCGCACACCCATTATGTCTAAAGAACAAACTCACCTCGCTGTACGAACATCGAACCTTATGCGTATGGTTATAAGGGATAAAATTGTGCGTTTTGTGGATATCAATTGAATAGATAATGTACAGTTAGACGATGCTGTTATTTGGGGATCGGTGTTTTTTTTTTTTTTTTATTTATTCGTCTCGACCGACCACGGAGATATTTAGTTTATAGTTGCAGTCATGTTGCGTATGTAATATCACTGATGTTAATTAATTTCAATAGCTCAATCGTAAGGTGCGCTCAGTGGAACCTAAGGTCGTAGATTCGAATCTGCAATTACGACTACCGTCGTAATATATCTTCTGGTACAAGCGTTCAAGCTTAGTTGCGTGTGTATCTAGGATGTCTGTGGGCTGTATCACTTAACATCTGGTCAGTTAGTTTGCCAGCCCTCGTATTTGAAACAAAGCTCCCTATCGCACTCGGGTGTATCCGGATTTTTGTTTTATTCATATTGTTTACAAACGGTTACCGTAACATAGATTTAAAATATAAGCGATCGAGCACTTCATTGGTTTTTTTAATCTATTTATGTGGTGTGACGTAATCGATTATATAGTCACTGTGACGTAACGTTGACATGTAGTATTGTTTATAAATGTATAATCCGCTCTAAAGTTTTTTTTTATCGAATAGCTGGCAAGCAGCCCACCCGATGGTAAGTGACCACCGCCGCCCATGAACATCGCGACACCGCAAACAGTCGCAAATGCGCTGCCGGCCTTTAAGGCCTTTAAAGTATTTCTTTTATATCAGCCCTTTAGTCCCGGGCTTTTAGAATAGGATTAAGGAACCCCCTGCATGTCGTGTATGGCGACTAAAAGCACCGCGGGCAATCAGGAAGATCAGAACCTGAGCGTCCAAGATAGCGAATACGAAGGACATGCTGGGACGCTCTTAGGGACATCGGTACGTCCCGTACGAGATCCCGAAGCCCCCTACCGATGCACTTAGGCTGGTTACCAGGGAGCTTTAATGGATACAAATTCTACATAACCCTGTCTTCCTCCCAATCAGAGGGTGTGTTTTGAAGATTTCCCCCGACTCTAAAAAATGTAATGATATGTATTTAGTCTGACTTAATAATACGGTGAATATATTTATATAGTCATTATTTAGTCTGTTTTATTATAAATAAACTGGATCTAATTACTGATGACATTCCATATTAGTCCTCAGGAATAAAAAAGGCATTTGTATTGTAACTGTGGTAGCGCCACGTCCTCGCGGAATACCAGAGTGAAGTAACAGCACAACGCTGCCCCGGTTCGTATGGCGAGTGAAAAGAGCAACAGGTCAGTAATTAACTGGCCATGTGCATTTAAATCTTTGTTGAGAATAGATGTAGGTGTCTATGGGTCGCAGTCAACCCTATTCATCTGGTGAACTCATCTTTAGTCAACCCTAGTTCCATAAAAAAAAATGTGAGTTATCGAGATTATCTGTGAGTGATTTGAATCTCATAAATCGATTTTTTTCTAATGAACTGTCGTTTATCAATAATAATGCCGTTATTTACAGTGCATAGGGCATGTTTTAAGCCGAGATACAATAGAGTATTTTCAAGGCTGCTTTGAGACTATTTGGAGGGATTAAAGCAATTATCGTCTGCTTTAATAGGGCTTCCAACTTCTGATCCAGCTATATAGTATAACTTTCTTCTTTGGCATCCACATTTACTTTCTCTATAGATTTTAAATATTGAGGGACCTTTGCGTTTTAAGTAGTAGCATATATATGTGTATATATCTATACATATATTAATAATATAAATCCCACTGTTGAGCATAGGCCTGGGGGTGTGAAGTCCGCCAATCTCGTCTTTCATTGGGGCCAATCATTGGGGCCGCGTGATGGACAACGCTGTAACACTCGATGACTCCTCTCTTCTCCCACTGTTGGGCATAGCAGAGGTCTCGCCGATTTATAGATATATTGGCCTTTATTTTATATGTATATATACTTGTTTACACGCGCATTAGAAAACCATACGGCTAAGTATGAATCTCATACGTACATTTTAATGCAGTCTTAATGTCGAACCCTTAAATTTCCGTGTTCGTTTTGTTATTGGAATCAAAACAAGCGACACCGTCGTCGAAGCTATGTACGTTCCCCGTAGTACGCAGACGGCATTTGTAACGCTTCCTCCCCCGCCCTCACCACCAACACGACACAACCCCCGCCCGGTTAGGGCTCACGCACACTGACCAATTACTAATTACATCAGTTTCCAACAAAGGTTCTGTAATGCGATTCCCGAATCCACAC
The DNA here is from genome assembly GCA_029286865.1 of Teinopalpus imperialis. Taxonomy (NCBI): domain Eukaryota; kingdom Metazoa; phylum Arthropoda; class Insecta; order Lepidoptera; family Papilionidae; genus Teinopalpus; species Teinopalpus imperialis. The sequence continues at coordinate 17,866,444 of JAGSMU010000003.1, forward strand.
CCACTACTAATCCTAACACTCACTTCCCCGGTCGTGCCGACCCATTCATGTTGCACCTTGACACTAGCTGGCTGCAAGGATGAATGTAGATGTCATGGACCGCAGGAATCACTTGCCATCAGGTGAACTGTGTGCGAGTTTAAAACTCTCAAAGTAATAATATATATATATATATATATAACAACAGTATATATATATATATATATATAACAACAGTATATATATATATATATATATATATATATATATATATATATATATATATATATATATATATATATATATATATATTAGTAATGTTAATAGCTGATAGAATTATTTAAAAGAAAGACATCAACGGCACTAGATACATTATAGTGCCGTAAACATTGGCGTAAACAAGGCACTTACTCGTCATCGCCTTCAGTAGTTCTATGTAATACATGCTCAATATGAACCGAGGAAGCTTCAGATGCAGTGTAAAAGACTCGAGATATAAACCCGACCTACCGACACTTCGTGATATACAAATACTGTTCCTAGATTGGGACTCGAACACAGGACCCGTGACGCGACATGCAATTACTCTCACCACTACGCCACGTGGCACGTAAAAGTGACCGGAAAACTACCGAACAGAATAACGGGGGAAAATAGTACCGTGACAAACTACTTCAGGAGTTATTTATATTCAGAAATATCTCTGAATATACAATTGTTTTTTTTTAAAATTTCAAATGCATTCTCTTTTTTTAAATTTGGACATGACACAATTATATTTCGTGTTTTGTTTTTTTTCAGACATTTTTTTCTATCATGACATGTTATGTTTTAGGTTCATTGGAGTTAGCTCTGCTAACTGTTACTGTGTTTCTTTTATATATTATAATTTTAGTTTAATAGAATGCTAGCAATGCTATTACTAATACTACTGACATTCCCGCTAACCACTAACTGCTACTAAATACTTGTGCTAGGAGATCGTTCACCAAAACAGTCGAATAGTTGATCCGAACCTACGGAACTAGACTACTACAACTACGTACGCAACTTGTACACTAAACTATTAAGCTATTGGCAAGCTAGAATCGGTAAATTGCAAAAGGAAGTTTAGAAGTCGTACACGGTACTTCTATAAAATTTATCTGATATTGTTACAAACAACGATAGTTTCCTTCGATTTTATACCCTTGTAAAATTCACACCCATTCAGTACGAGTTGTTTTTTTGTATTTAACACAGAATGATAGCACAGAATGCAAAGGTCTTAAGATTTAATATGTCATTAATTATCTGTATTGTTAACCACAGATAAATCAGTACAAACTATTATTTTACGGTTGTTTTTGACTAGATCGTTTAATAATTATAATCAATAATCTAAATACAACTATAATTACCTCTAAATATCTGTGTGCCTGTAAAAATAATTATTTGATGGTTACGCTGGTAATGCCCCCCATCCCCGTTCCATCATGGGACTTCATGGGACGCACTGCTGGATTTCATCCTTTTGTTGTGAACAACCCTCAAATCCGAAAGAAGCGCTTTGCTTCGTCTTTCATTATTCGTACAGCAAAGAACTGGAATAGTTTGCCCGCGTCTGTCTTTCCCTCTGATTAAAATGTGTGTGTGTTCAAGACTAGAGTGAATAGGCATCTACTGAGCTAATGCATCTTACCATCCAGGACTGCATTTCCACTTAACATCAGGTGGGATCGTGGTCAAGCACGTGCTTAGAAAGTTAAAAAAAAAAGCGTACATTGCTGGGTGTAGGCCTTCTCTTTATTGAGGGTACGCTTTCATTGCGTCTTGGATAGTTCACATGTCTAAAAATATTATTTTTTATATTTATTACTTAGACATCTATATAAATAAACGACTAGCTTAAATTCATTTTAAATAATATTAAGCTGAAAATATAAAATAGTTACGTTAATTTATTTTAAGCCATAATTTAAAAAAATAATTTAACTTATGTAAATTATCTTTCAATTTCAACAATGATCTGTAGAGCTGGTTTATTTTTAATTGACATTTATACGTCCCTACATATACCGTTTTAAAAATCGCGGCGCAGTGTGCATTAGCCTTTACGTAACCTCCAGTAGACGGCGTAGGGCACTTGCATGTGCCATTCTAGCATAGTGCCTCCGTACACAACATGCGAGACCGTCCTAGGACACAATCGGATGTCTTGATAGAGTGATAACATATCGTAAACTGGCAGTGATAGGGATAAAACTATCTCATTGTTGTATCAGAACGAAGTAGTGGTGTTGTGCGTGATACTTTCTTGGCTTATTTTTTTTTTACTTTTAGCAGACTTCTAAAAACGAAGGTTCGCGATTCGATTGTTATTTTTTGTGCCGTTGATGCATCGCGTACGTTGCTAGGTGGGGGTTTCTTAGTTTGTAAGTATCATTTGAGTTATTTAGTGTTAATTACTAATTTTAAGAAGTAATTTTATTTGATAGACGATAGCATTGTCATGCTGAATAACCTTTTTATATTTTAATTGGGTACATAAGTGTACATTTTCACTGTGGTCGAGGCACACTACCGCTCGTTTCTCTTTACAGCATGGATGGGTCGGCTCGACCTGAGTCCTTCCAGGTCCTTACGGAATTACCAGTTTAAAATAGTTGCATAACTTTATTGTTTCGTTTGGTGAGCGTAGGGACTCATTCATGGTGTAGCTAAAGCCTAGCTATAGTGTTACTCTACCAATGCCACAGATATGTGAAGTAGCCAATGTGTCTATCTTGAATTTTAACACGCTTTTTTTTCTCGTACAACTTTCTTCTGTAGAAAATAATAGTTCCCGAAAACATGACTAATATTCAATTGATATATGACTAATATTCGATTCTTAAAACTTGACTTTGGGTTATTTTTTCACATAGAATAGAGAAATAAGATGATGAAATGTCCATGTCATTCATGATTCATTTTCATTTAAGTAAATAGCTTAATATGCGAAACGTGACTTCGTAGATTCAAATCCCCCATACGCCTAAAGAAGTGAATCATTTCCGATTAATCCGATAGAAGCAACTGACCGAGCCGAGGTTCGCCTCCTCGGCCACTCTCAAATCGGTCGCTTACGCACACAGAGTAACGGTCCTAGCCGAGGACCTCGGGAGCCTTTGTGCTGATCACCCATAAATAAAAGTCTTCGCTGAGTTCTCCGAGCGCTTAGCCACCTTTCAACCCGCTGAAGCCATAAAAGCTTTCGGGCTAACAACCATTAAACACATTAAGGAAATAACGTTTAAGTTTTGTTATAGTGGTTACCGGGAGTGTTTTTAATGTTACCATTGCATTGTTGTTTCTTCCCATTGCGGCGTTCAATACCCATGCATACCTTCAGCCTTATCTGCAGTAAGGGGGCTCATCCATTCGTACTAAATAAGGAATCATAATGCAGGTGCGTTATCACTCGCCGAAACTAAGAATATGCCTTTCAACCAGTTAGTTTTAGGTTTTATATAAAAAAGGTATGTGTAATACCGTTATCCCTTCCCGGTCCCGACCTAATTCACGATGAAGCCAGTTTTTAACTGCAACGTAGCTGTCCAAGTGTTATCAGGTCCATTTTGCGTTATTTTCCTTTTACGTAATCGGATTTGCTGTGATCGACAGTTTGACGGTCGCCGTGTTCATTTGTACAGTTTCTTTTATATATACAACGGTAATCCTGTAGAGTTGGTTTAGACGAATTAACCCAAGGGTAAGGTAGCTTTTGAATATAGTATTGTGATGAACATATCGTACTATAGTCGACGCATTATAACTGAGGCTTCTGGTCATAAATATATTTATCTGTCTGTCTCGCTCGCACTTACAGGTCTTATGGAGAGGTTTAGTGATGTGCGTAAGAATTGTAGAGGTGCATATCGATAACGGGATAGGTGCGATCGATATACTAAATAAATTATAATTAATTTTTCGGTATCTGAAAATAAAAGTTGTTAATTTGTAAGATAAAATGTTTGTTTCGACGTAATCATAGAGAAACTGTATAGATCGTAATGTGGCCCTGAAAAGGGTCGTTTTTATCTTTTCTAGGGATGACGCATCGACAAGTATCGACAACGGGTTGCATTGCGTGCACATTCCTACTGTCAGTGACATTTATTGCCCGACGACTCAGTTTAAAATGCGTCGACTATAGTCGTTATCTCCTGGTTATTACGAGATGTGTGCCACTCACTCGCCGCCTCCTTCCCTATTCCGATGTGATGGATGTGCAATACCCGAAAGCCGACATCTTATGGTACACATATGTTATTTCTTGGCTGTGAACCGGCCCAGAACTCGCGACAAAGCATTACACCACGCGTCCGTATTCAATATTATAGTGCCAAACATTGCCGGCCCTTTCCCTAGTTCGATGTAATTGCATGTGCAAGTAGATCGGAGAAAGGTTACAGACGCAGTGTCAGGGACACGGGACATACGCACATCATACCCAATTTTTTTGTTTTTTTGTTTTTTATAATTACATATCGCAAATGTATGACATTATTATTTTATATTATTTTAAATTTTAACATTGGTACAGTCTACGGTATGAATCGGTTGGCTCGACATTAAAGTATACCGTCATGAAATACCAGCATATAGAGAATGTCTTCCAGTGGACTTCCGAACTAAGGATACCTCAGATTATCTGAACTGCGCACGATGTATAATAACACATGCGCACAGGGAGCACTCGCCCAGCCAGACTAATTTGTTCCACAAATATACTGCCGGCTGGGGATCGAACGATGACCGACTACCAACTAAAGCGATCGACATAAATAAACTAGAAATTAGAGTGAACACGATATAATTAATTTCTTTCTGTCACGACGCACAACTACTCTGTGGAATCAGCCGTCGCCAGCGGTGTTTCCGAACCGATACGACTTAGGGACCTTCAAGAAAAGAGCACGCACTGTTCTCTTCTTGGAGGTTTCACGGCAGCTGTAACCACTTACCATCAGGGCGAGCTGCTTGATGCCTATTCTATATGAAAAGAAACCGAGTTCGATCACCGGCACCAGGCCGACACCTATGAACATTGTTAATGCTGTTATTAATGCCAATTTACATGAAGTGCTCGCCGGTGTAGAATATCTGCATGTCTAAGAAATATATATAAAAAATAAGAAATATATTTTCGAAGACAATAAGTATTCCGTCGATGTGTCGATACAACGTATCCATAGCTTTAGAACATAATTAAAAAAAATCTTTGTGGACATCAAAAGAGTGAGGATACGCAAAAGAATGACACGAGTGTTATATAGCTTAGTTATTATTATTATTATTCCGCTATTATTTAGTATGAATTGAATGAATGTATATGTAATCACCTAGCGTCACTACTGCATAACTGTAATTACCTTCTGTTTGTTTGTATCACTATTAATTGTAGTTAATTAAAAGTAAGGAAAAATTTAAAAAAAAGAAATTGTGAGTTAGAAAATTAGTATACTAGGTATGTTCAATTAAGTGTTGACGTTGTATCGTGACGTCACCAAACGGAAGACCAGCGCTGGTCAGCATGTGCTGGGTTGGGACCAATTCTCGATAGCTAAATTTTTTCTTCTTCTGCTAATCATGAGTCTAATTGTATGCAATGATGTCATAGGTTTTCCTACCAATAGACAAATTCTTTCTTTCTTTCAATGGAACCGCTCCGACGCCTCAACTAGAAAGTAGGCCTACGCCCAACAGTGGGGTTTTTCAATATTTATATATTATCCCGAAAATATGACGGTAGTGTAGACATTCGATCCTTTAAAGTTAGCTGTTTGGGCTTTGTCTCCGAAACAAAGACTCTGCGATGTACTTAGTTGTTACGCCGGTGTCAATATCAAAAGATTGTAACGCCCCACCCCCCCCATCTCCACCTTTCCCCCGTCTTTATTTCGCTTTGGGCAGGGTCAACAGCACTTGCGAAAATAACTCGCGACGCGTCGTCGCTTTGTTTACGTGCAAACAAGCGCTTACGTAGCCAGCGCAGGGTTGCCACCACGGGGAAAAAGGGGTGTGAGCGGTGGGTAGTAATGGGTACTAAGGGTTTTTTTTATGGTGTTACCCGAATTTAATACTATACGATGAAATTGATTTTAATTTCTGTTTTCTATATTTTTTATTGTTTTGAGCGCTACAAACGAGAACACAATTCACTTAATAAATCATAATGAAGATGCGTTGTCTCTCCTGAGGGCCAGGATGGAATACCATTACCTCCGAATCTCTACACTCACAAGACGAAACACAGCAGCGTCATGCCGCTATTTCACGCAGGTATATCTGTGAGCACGTGGTCCTACCCCGGACGAGTCGACCCATTGATGCCTATCTAATACCAAATTTAACTTCAGCGTGGTTCTGGAAGTTTCAAATTGTTATAATTTCTGTCACGTATAAAAGTATGTATATAATAGGCAACTGATTTTTTGTATTTTATAAATAAAAGGTTGCAGTAAGATCTGTTTAGTTGTACCGTTTGTATCTGGCTTGTTTTGGTACTATTGAATAGATGAAATTTTAAAAACAAAAAAATAAAAAGTAAAAACAGTTTTCCGCCATTTTACTATTGCTTTTCTGTCCGCCAAAATGAGTGATTCTAACGAAGAGATTCGATACATTTTGTAGTTTTAGCTCACTGAAAGCCTAATGAATTGTGAACTCATTTGCGAGTCTCTATTGAAACGTTATGAGACCGTTTTCGAAAAGAAAGATCACTGACGATAAAAAGTGGATTACCTACGACAAGAAGTGCGAAAAAGATCATGGTCATAGGGCAGAGACAAACTCCACAGATTAAAGCGAAACCTGAATTAACTCGCAATAAGGTGATGCGGGGCATGGTATCGTTCATTATGAGGTTTTTCCGCCGCGCAAAACTATCGATACGAATCTCTGCTGCCAACAGCTGATGGGTCTCAAGCTAGAAATAAGAGAAAAAACGTCCGGAATTTATTATGGTTTTTCATCGTGATAACGCCTGACCACACACATATTAAGCCACTCGGCAAATATTGAGAGAGCTTGGCTGGGAAGTGTAAACGCATCCTATAGCTCTTACCTTGCATCTTCAGATTTTCACCTGTTTCGGTCTCTTCAGAATACTTTAGGTAGTGTTAGGTTAACATCAAGATAGGACTGTCATATCTACTTGAGTTTTTTTGATCAGATATCTCAAAATTTCCACCACCTACAAAATCTCAACAAGTTATCGAATAAAATACACATATATATTATAATCAAATGTAAATAAACTATGACAAAATAATATCTTGAATATGTATATAAAATACGAAAATATATAAATAAAATTTTTGTACGGTTTAATCCGTTATCTGAGGAAAGCTTATCATTTCTCTGATAGTCATGGTTTATTTATTTTTTATAATATTATAAACAAGCATACAATCACTTGGTAGTAAATGATGACTTCTATATCTACGTCGTTCTTTAACAAATATTCATGACGCACATGCCTTGTTTCCAATTAGTGTTGAGATGGAATAACACTTTACTTGCTAATGGGGCGTCCCGATCCATTATAATGCCAGTATACTGTGAGGGAGTTCATCTTCTCCGATCCAGTAGATCTTTTCATGTTGTAGATATAATCAAGCTACAACGTGGCTCTATTTATCATTGTTAAAGTGTAAAATGAACGCGATGAAATTAGTTTTATTCATTGTGTAGTATTTGCGTTGATATAACAAATATATACGTATTTAATTATGTCATTTCATGTGGGCTTTATCTGTCGAATGGCGAGTTCTTGTATGTCATTGTTTAATATTAACTAAGTTGTTGTTATTTGATTCTAGAATGTAAACTAGAATGAGGTTTATAGCATTGTTTCACAACCATTATGTCATGACCCACGAAAAGCCAGAAGACGAGAAAGCCTCGCGACCCGTTCACTATGAATTTATAATAACATTTTAATGAACAGTTTATTTATACGTTTAATTTAATTACAGCAGTAGGATGTACGATAACCTGTGCATGTTATTTTACATCCTAATACAAAATGTACTAAGAATTGATATTTTTGTTTTTTTTATTAATCTACTTTAAAATTAGTTCCTTTAATTAACGAATATTTACTAACTAATACTTACTTATTTTTATACAGCTCTTATTTATTGAACAATTTGCAATCCATTTTAATAACAAACGCGACTCCCAGTTAGAGAATGCGTTCCTAATACCTGCCCAATTAGACTAGTTATTTTTATTTAAAATTTAAATTTGGCGCTTTATTATTACCGTTATGATATGAATTTTAATTTAATTTTGTATCAGTATTGCATATGAATAGGTTTTTTTTATTTTATTATATATTGTTTACATAGATTACGAACTGTTACTGAATTTTAATTAAAGCGTATAATAACGCAGCTATGTTGCGTATGGTGCGTGTAGGTATTCGGAGATCCTTATATATTGTTTACATACATTACGAACTGTTACTGAATTTTAATTAAAGCGTATAACAACGCAGCTATGTTGCGTATGGTGCGTGTAGGTATTCGGAGATCCTTATATACTGTTTACATACATTACGAACTGTTACTGAATTTTAATTAAAGCGTATAACAACGCAGCTATGTTGCGTATGGTGCGTGTAGGTATTCGGAGATCCTTATATACTGTTTACATACATTACGAACTGTTACTGAATTTTAATTAGAAGCGTATAACAACGCAGCTATGTGTTGCGTATGGTGCGTCAATAGGTATTCGGAGATCATATATACTGTTTACATACGTACGAACTGTTACTGAAATTTAATTAAAGCGTATAACAACGCAGCTATGTTGCGTATGGTGCGTGTAGGAAGTCGGAGATCCTTATATATTGTTTACATACATTACGAACTGTTACTGAATTTTAATTAAAGCGTATAACAACGCAGCTATGTTGCGTATGGTGCGTGTAGGTATTCGGAGATCCTTATATATTGTTTACATACATTACGAACTGTTACTGAATTTTAATTAAAGCGTATAACAACGCAGCTATGTTGCGTGTAGGTATTCGGAGATCCTTATATATTGTTTACATACATTACGAACTGTTACTGAAATTTAATTAAAGCGTATAACAACGCAGCTATGTTGCGTATGGTGCGTGTAGGTATTCGGAGATCCTTATATATTGTTTACATACATTACGAACTGTTACTGAAATTTAATTAAAGCGTATAACAACGCAGCTATGTTGCGTATGGTGCGTGTAGGTATTCGGAGATCATATATACTGTTTACATACGTACGAACTGTTACTGAAATTTAATTAAAGCGTATAACAACGCAGCTATGTTGCGTATGGTGCGTCAATAGGTATTCGGAGATCATATATATTGTTTACATACATTACGAACTGTTACTGAAATTTAATTAAAGCGTATAACAACGCAGCTATGTTGCGTATGGTGCGTGTAGGTATTCGGAGATCCTTATATATTGTTTACATACATTACGAACTGTTACTGAATTTTAATTAAAGCGTATAACAACGCAGCTATGTTGCGTATGGTGCGTGTAGGTATTCGGAGATCCTTATATATTGTTTACATACATTACGAACTGTTACTGAAATTTAATTAAAGCGTATAACAACGCAGCTATGTTGCGTATGGTGCGTGTAGGAAGTCGGAGATCCTTATATATTGTTTACATACATTACGAACTGTTACTGAATTTTAATTAAAGCGTATAACAACGCAGCTATGTTGCGTATGTTGCGTGTAGGTATTCGGAGATCCTTATATATTGTTTACATACATTACGAACTGTTACTGAAATTTAATTAAAGCGTATAACAACGCAGCTATGTTGCATATGGTGCGTGTAGGAAGTCGGAGATCCTTATATATTGTTTACATACATTACGAACTGTTACTGAATTTTAATTAAAGCGTATAACAACGCAGCTATGTTGCGTATGGTGCGTGTAGGTATTCGGAGATCCTTATAACTGATGAGGAGGCATTCCATCTTAATCCTCAGGGGCTATTATAATGCCAGAGGTGACAAACGAACAAACAAACTCTAGTTCTTATTTAGTTATTTAAACCGATCGTCAAGAAACTGAGATGCCTTGTTACTTGCAATCGGAGTTCTGGACTGCTAAACTCCGAACGAAGCACAGCACCGCGCCCTCACCAGAGGCCAGCCACGCGTTATCTGGTCACCAGATGCAACATGTATCGAAAGGACCGTTACCTAACAGAATACCAGTGTGAAATACACCAAACCGCTGCAGTGTGGAACACAAACATTAGTTGACGAAAAATTTCATCTTAATCAGAGTTTATGCGTCGCATTCATCACTCGCTATCGGGTGAACTTGTAACCTCTGCTATTATTAAAAAAAAACTATATCATCTGTCAGGGTGGCTGTTGGCAACCCTAAGTTGTGACTGCCAATCAATGCCATCTATTAACTCCTCTGAGAATAGGACGCCCGATATGATCCACGAATTGTTTATCTCTGTTACATTTTAACTCGTCATCCATTGTCTCGCGACACTCGAAACAAAACAACAAAAGAAAGAGATGATAAATATATTTTTTTCTGAAGCGTGACTGACAAACGAGCTCACTCAGGTAAGTCATCACCTCGACTCTCCACATTGATTTTTATATTGCATTTACAGTAACAAACGCACACACAGTTCACCTGATGGTGATTCCTGCGGCCCATGACACCTACATTCATCCTCGACAAGGAATCATAACGCAGATGCGTTGTCACCCTTGAGGACTGAGATGGAATGCCTCGTCGCCAGTAATAAAGGTATCCGGATCCCTACACTCACCGGACGAAGCACAGCAGCGTTACGCTGCTATCTCACGCTGGTATTCTGTGAGGACGTGGTCCTACCCCGGTCGAGTTGACCCCTTCGTACTGCAGTGCTGTACCACTGACAAATTTTTTTATGTCTTAAGGGTGACAAACGAGCGCCCTGTCACCAGATGATAAGTGATACCTGTCACACATTAATCCTCAATAAATCCTCCAAATAATGCAGAATTACCGGCACCCCTTAGAATTAAGATACAATGCCTCATCACCTCATATCTAGTCTCCGGTTCACCGCTTTTTTTTCTCCTTTCTGTGATTTGTTTTTATTTTTGTAGTGAACAATTATAGTATATATAATAATAGTAATAATAACTGGCCTATACGACTCCCCTGAATACTAAGATGTGATGTCTCGTCACCGGTAATTTGGTATCGGGTTTCTTATTGTATAGTTGGTAAAGCTACGCAGCAGTATCTAGCTGCAGAATGATTGGGTCTGTGTTTCGTCTGGAGAGTGTAGGGATCCGGAGACTTTTATTACTGGTGACGAGGCATTCCATCTCAGTCCTCAAAGGTGTCAAAACGCATCTGCATTATGTTGTCTTGTCAAGGTTGAACGTAAATGCCATGGGCCGCAGGAATCACTTACCATCAGGTGAACTGTGTGTGCTCGTTGTTAGTCTCAATGTAATAAAAAAAAAACCAGGCTAATTACTATATTACTATTTTGCATTGGTATTCTACAAATCTTGATCTTTCCACAGACCTGTTAAGTCAATTCGTGTTAAAGTTAGTTTACAACCGCGGCGTGATTCAACCGCGTATCGCACATTTTTGACTATGTTAAAAGAGTTTGTAATGTTCAATAAATGAAAAATATTTCGAAGGTATGTGAAGTTCCGGAGCGGAGCGGTGGTTTTCTTACAATGTTTCTCTTCACTGTTTTACTTAAAAACTCCGTTTAATAATTCCATTAGTGCCACAACCAGGGATAGAACTTGATTTTCTCGCGTATGGTGAATTAAGCGAACAATTAGACATTTAGCTGCCACGGCTGTAGAATTGCTAGAATTTAAATAAAATTGTATATCGTATTCTGTAGCATTTGTTCGTGTTTCATGCAAATATTTTTTTTATCTTATCGTATAACTCGAAAAACACCTGCCTCATAATGATAACGGTCACCGCACTATGACTTCTTATCGTCCGGACGTAGTTAAGCTTAGTTTTGCAGTTATAAAACCGTTAGACAGGAAATTACCGCTAGAGTCATCTTGCAATTTATACCTAGGTGATATCTGAGGACGTCGTCCTACCTAGGTCGAGCTCACCCATCCATGTTGCGGTTTCCATATCACTGTCAGCCTTTCCATGTTTGTCACCTTTAATCTAATTGTAATATAAGGTAATCCTCTCAACTCTCTAAACCCAATCACAGTAACTTCAGATCAAGTTTATCATCAGATCTTCGTTAAGAGCTACACTGTAGCCTTTTACTTGCTGTCAGCTCGATCTGAGGAAGACTACGCTCTCACAGAAGACCAGCATGAAATAGCAACATAACGCTGATGTGATTCGTATCAATATTACAATCAATTATATATATAATTATAGGTGACGAGGACATTTTATCTCAGTCGTGGGTGACAACGCGTGTACACCTTAGATCTTTGTTGAGGATGGATGGGATATCATGGGTCGCAGTCGTCACCATCAGGTGGACTGTGTGCCCCTATATATTATTAAAAAAAAAATTACATTTTTGTCTATTGTTCTAGATGCCCCGAAGCCGGGACGATATGCAAGTAAACGTGGCGGGCCTAAGGAGGAATATTAAAAATCTCGCGCACAACTATTCTGATGCCCAGGTGAGCTAATTTATTACATTTGATATTGGTGGAGCGGCGCGGGTGAAGGACCAGACTCTCCCAGAATAGCGGCGCGAAATACCAACATATCGCTGCTGTGTTTCGTATGGTGAGAGTGTAAGGAAAGGCCCAATTATGGTTGCGAGACATTCCATTGCAATCGTGACGAGTGACAACACATTGAGGATAGGTGTTCAGATATCATCAGGTAAATTGTGTGCTCGTTTGTCACCGTTAGTGTTATAAAAAGTCATCTCCCACGAAACCGATTGCAGACGTACGTGAAAAAAACAACTCATTGTGTTTCATTCATTCCGATTTACAAAGCAGTTGTTTGTTTGTAAGACTTCTTAAGTAATTCTTCACTGACCTTCAGTTCACCTCGCCGCCGGCCGAAGGTCAAGAGGAAAACGTTGTTTTGTACAAACAGGCATACATTGAAGGGAAATCTCGCCTGGTTTTTCCTAGTTACGACCTTACAAAGCACTTCCCGCGAACGTTGTTAATGATGTGCTCCTAGTCGACTTTGATGGATGTCTTTCTGCTTATCGGTACATTCTCAATGATGCGAAGGGTGACAAATGAGCACCAACTTCACCCGAAGGTAAGTGATGGAGCGTCAATAGACCAATGGTTAAGGTTACGGTCTACGAAACTAAAGGTCGTCTGTTCGTGTCCGCTATTGAACTATTATCGTGTAGCATCTACTAACACAAGCATTTAAGCTTAGTTGGAGTGGTTAACAGGAATGTTAGAAATGTAAATAACAATCGCAATTGGTCCATGATATCTGCATCAATCCCCAAAGAAGATTCAAGATGTACATGCGCTGTCATATGGGCTGAGATGGTTTGGATGATGATTGCACTTTGCAGTAATCCCTACATTCATCATACGGAACACAGTATCGATATGCTGGTATTCTATGGCGGCGTGGTCGTTCTCCGATCGAGCCGACTCATTCACGTCGCCGCTTAAAACTAGCTACACATGCAGCAATACACTCGGACCAGAAAACCAACAATTTTTTTGATACCTCCTCCTGATAGTTCCTCCACTGGTAATCAAACCATACAGAATACAATGCCCAGGCAGCTTTGAGATGTCTAAAGAATCATTGGAGTAGTCATTGGTATTGTCCAAGTGTCCACCAATGATAAATATTCAGTGTAATAAAGTAAAGCAATATATTATTTTAACTTTATTTGTATTTATTTTTCACATGATATATACAGTTTGAGTGGTTCAATCGCATGTAAACCGACCTTCGTCGAAAATTTTTTTAGTCATTTTTCTAGTGCCGTAAAAGCCTTCTTATAGTGAAGAGTAAGAAGGCTTTTACGGCTTCACCAGGATTTAAAATCAGCCGAGCGCTTAGGGTACTCAGCGGAAACTTTTAGTTTTGGATAAACAGCAAAAGGGTTTCCGAGACTATAGTCTCACTCTTGGATGGTTACCGTATGCGATGATAGTAACTGACTCCAGGGAGCCCGAGAGGGTCGAACCACAGCACGGTCACTTTTGACGGATGAGTGAGTTTACACCGGCCTCGCGCGGATTAAATACAAAACTAACAAACTAAGTCAATGCTCGATCCCGTGACCATTGAATGTTTTCCGTGTAAAGGCAACTGCACACTGAAGATTAAATTTAAAAAAAAGCTGACTAACCTGATGGTGAATGATGACTGCTCAAGCGTCTCCATCCTCCACAAAGATTGAATACTCACATGCATTGTCACCCCTGGGGACTGAGATGGCACTTCTATGAACCCTTTAACAAACGATTGCTGATATATTAACTTTTAACAGTAGTCGAGATATGCTGCAGTTCGTTTCTAGTTACAGCATGTATGGATTGACTCGACCGGAGAGGACCACACCCTCACAGAATACCAGCATAAAATAGCAGCATTACGCTACTGTGTTTCATTTGGTGAATGTAGGCCTCCGGAGAACATTATTACAGGTGACAACGCCACGGGCTGAAGGACATTATGTGAACTGTGTGCTCGTTTGTCACCTTCAATCAAATTTAAAAAAAACTATGACATTGATTTCAATCCACCAATCGTTAAAATACCATAACCACAACAGTCCTATATAAATTATACGGTTATTAAACAAACCGGTTGGACCGGGTGAGCCGTTAAAAGCCATTGACCTTGCGTTTTTCTGCTCTGCTGGTTCAGTGTGCACGCGGCCTAATTGCAGTCAGCTGTATACCGTAATACAACTTCCTTATTGCCGCTCGCTTCCGCAGTGACACCGACGTCGCTGCTTCGCGACATCTGGTGCTCGGCTGTAGGAAATTGTAATATCCTGTATATCCCATACCTGGACCGTTTTTTTAACAATTAGTGTGACAAACGAGCACACATTTCACATAAGTGATGACTGCGGCTCGCCACATCTACATCCAGTCTCAATAAAGATTCATGACTGCGTCTGAGACTGAGTGATACGAAACACAGCATCATTTTGCTGGATAGCATAAAATGCATGGAAGCAGCAACCAAGTGGCTCTAACGCTGTTAAAGTCTCTCCAGGTTGCCAGTGATGCGCAAACTTGTCACCTTTCTTCACAATTATTCTGCGTCGCTGGATCAGTGTTTATTGCAACATCCTGTATTTCCCACAACCGGATATTGTTCTTTTAATCATAACATTATAATTAAATCGTAACAAAGATTCAAGAGAGCGTTGTCACCCCGGAGGACTGTGATGGAATAACTAATTGCCTCTAATTGCGAACACATACACTCTTCATAAACGCACCAGCATTATCTTGCACTTAGAATCTAGCTAACTACCTGTCTAGACGGGGGGTATACCTCGACTCTAGACTTGACATCATTTTTCCTTCTCCACGAGCATTTATGCCATTTTCTGCAGCATGGGATGAGGCCCTTGATCATTTCCCTACCAAGCACGTGATAAACACTTTAAATTGGTTATTTTATTTCCTTAATTTATTTAAACTTTATTGGTCACACCTTACAAAAAGGGATACAAAGGGCGGACCTAATGCTTTAAGGCATTCTCTACCAGTCTACCCGTGGCGTGGAGAGACATTGTGGTAGGTGTAGTGCCTACATTGTAAATAAGAATATACATATATATATATATAACTTAAAATTTAATATATATATACATACATACACACATACATACATACATACAAATATATATTATAATAATGAAATAGAAATAATTCTCCTAATAAACAAAGATAACATACCAAACATATAGAGGGGTCTACATATATACATATATATATTTATAAATAAAAAGCAATACAAAATAAACATAATTCAGCATATAATAAACAATGATAAGAGTAATTTACCATATCAATTAGCATCACACGTCTTTAAGTAGTAATTGCGTACCAACCTTTTCAAAAAAAGAGACAGAGGTTACTCGGTGACAAATGAGCACAGATCACCTGATAAGTGATTCCCTCAGTCCAGTTATACCTATATTCATCCTTGGACACGGCATCATAACGACGCTTCCTCGCAATCCTTTGGACGAATATTGTGGAAATGGAATGAATGGAATTCTATATCACCAGTAATTAGTGACCGGAATTCATCACTATAAACAAAGCAGCCTTATGCTACATGAAGCTGATATTCTTGAGGCTTTAGTTCTATCCAGATCTTGCATGAGCTATAATCAAACTGCTACATGCCTCTGTCACTGTTGATTGTGTAAGTAAGAACTGAGCTATCATTGAAACTAATAGAGGTTTCCCTTGTAGTGTGCGCTGTTCTGTTAATCTTTGTAATGTTAGACGTTAGACGTATCGCAACCCGGTTACATATAAACAAATGTATGTAATTAGGTTTTGGTGACGTCTGATAGTTGATTCTAATGGTTATCGAGGTTAATTCGTGTGAGAGTTTAGGTGTGGTTTTCTACGGTTCCTGAGATTCTAAGTAACCGGCTATATGTTTTGATATTAGGGGTGACTAATGGGGTACAAGGTTACCTGGACGGTGAGCGTGTGACATGACACCCCACATTCATCCTCCTTGCAATCCTGAAGACTAAGGAGTAATGCATCTTCACAAGTATGGTGTAAACATTTCTCAACAGACGAAACAGCAGTCGTGTTACAAACCATGTTTTAAAATAAGCAAAGAAACTTGTCATCCAGGTTAAAGTGCGCGAAGCTACCTCGAACGATCCATGGGGCCCCTCCAGCACCCTCATGGCGGAGGTCGCGGACCTCACGTACAACGTGATGGCGTTCACCGAGATCATGCAGATGATCTGGAAGCGGCTCAACGACCACGGCAAGAACTGGAGGCACGTGTACAAGGCGCTGGTACTAATGGAGTACCTCATAAAGACCGGCAGTGAGAAGGTGGCGATGCAATGCAAGGAGAACATATTCGCCATACACACGCTCAAGGACTTCCAGTATATGGAAGAGGGGAAAGATCAGGGTGAGTTATGTTTTTTTTATATCTGTTATATATTTTGTTGTTGGCAGCACTTAGTTTCCGCCGTTCTTTTTTAATAATTAAAAAAAATATTATTCAATAAAACTAACAAATAATTAATCACCAAAATATGCTCCGTTGTTGTTCCAAAAATCCAACTATTCAATAATAATAATAATATTAGAATTTGTTAGTACCAATAAAACTTAATAACTATGTTAGTACGTACATTTTAAATGAAATCTAAAACTTATAAAGTCATGTATTGGCCGGGTAAAGGGACAAGCCAGTGAGGTGCCGCATAAGCTGCGAGTCATACCGCTCTGCAACTGTTCTCATAATGGCGTTGGAACTGTCCCTCACTCTGCAGGGCAAGGAAGCCGCTTCAATTTCAATACCTCGTTGATAGAAATCACGCGGTGTCGACTCGAAAAATTCATCCAACCAATAATTCTACATCTGGAGGTCAGATCGTAAGAGCTGGAAATCCAAATAGATTAACACGAACAAAAACAACGATAGAACATAACATAGTCTTTCGAATGATTCTAAACACTATACCAAAAAAAAATGATATGCAGATGTTAAAATTTGGAAAAACTTAGATGGCCAACCACTGCTGATGGTCACTAATGCGTTTAAGTGCTACTAACTTAAATTGCAATATGACTAACCATTGCAACTAAGCTGAAATGCTGGAAGATAGTGACAATAATCGAATGACGTACCCTAAGCATGATCTACGCCTGATCTGGGGTGTGTTATGCCACATACCGTATTTATGATATTCTGTTTTGTGATCACTAATTGGTTGTGGCTGCTTGGTTTTTATCTACATAGCATTAAATTTATTAATGTAATAATTTAGTAGTATGGTGTTATAATCATATAGGTATAATCAATTGTTTTAAATATGAATTAACTTCATTGAATAAAATTAACAATAAACACATACATGTAATAACATCAAATAAATTGAACACATGCAATCCACTTCCCATATTTACAAAATATAATATAGCTCGCTGTAAACAAGGATTGATTTACAATAAATATCAAATCTACGTGTGTTTATTGGAAGGGTATTACGATTCTCGTGATTCTAGTCGATCCCCATTTCTGTAAAAGAATCGTCATCATCACTATCGAACAGTGTTGGACTCTAGCATCAATTTTTGTATAGCTACTGTGGCGTCCTGTAGGTTACTGATGTCCTACAAATCGATCGAATCAGGTAAGTAAAAGAAACTCAGCTAGACGCCGACACACCCGCTGCCCACCGAGTAATGACGCAAGCCACGTGAGAGCGCGTCGACCTCCGAATTTATTTATGTGTTTATCACAGCTACGATATCAAGGTGTCGTCTCTACCGGTGAACGACCACGCCCTCACAGAGTAGCAGCATAAAGCCCGCTGTGTTCTGTTTGTTCAGGGTAGCGAACCGGAGAACAGATTGCAGATGATTTCATCTCAGCCGCCAGGACGGACGACGCGTGTGTCTTGATTTTTGTTGACGACATATGTAGATGTCGCGTGTTGATCATTTAAGCATGTCAACAGTCCACTGTTAGTAGTAATAGGACTCCCCCTTGAGTCATCTGCTTCCATTGACTTGCAGCAAACTTGCATAGGTTGCGCCCCCGTCTAGTGGTAGTCGTTCTACATTGCGTTTAAGAATACAAAACTTTCGTTCCTAACATTACGTAACCAACACCTCAGCCCGCGTATATTATAGTATTCAGCGCGCTACTTATCACCTTGTAATAATAAAAAAATAATAATAATATTAGCAATGCTAATCATTATTCACTTATTGATTAATACAAGAATAGTGCGTGCCCTTAAATAGCGTAAGGTCGCGACCTTCCGACGCTTACTGACAATTAGCACTTATCAACGCCGGTGGAGGTCGACCGGTGAGCTCGCTTAGATCTGACATCGGCGCGATGATACAGTGTTAAAGGAAATATAATTATAATATTACGCGTACGAAACAGATGAAATGATCTGGCCCTGACACATAAGGTGACATGAAATTATCCACATGTCGAGACTGATGAAGGTTTGTTCTCACCAACCTCTGAAGTCATCTGAAGCAATTGGGATACAGAAATCGGCGAATACTCGGCTTAAATACAGAAAGCGGTGCTCCTTGATCGATACCGCTCATATCGGTGTCACCCCCTCTCTCCCGGACCCTTGACCGTTAGGACTGTCATGTCGAGGGACTCTCGTTTGCATGGTCCTCATATACTTATTATTATTCTATTGTATTTATTTGTTTATTTTATTTTATAGTGTTTTATTTATTTTATTAACCAGCCAGGCGAAGTTACAATAGAATATTCCGCAAAACAATGCGCTGACATAAGATATGTTGAATAAGGACAGCATGCTGCAGGCTGCAGCATGTTTCTAGCTGCAGAATGAATGGGTCACCTCGATCGGAGTAGAACCACGCTCTCGCAGGATACTAGCGCAAAATAGCAGCATAATGCTGCTGTATTTCGTCTAGTGAGTGTAGGGATTCGGAGACCTTTAATACTGGTGATGAGGCATTCTATCAACAACAACGGTGGCAACGGCCGATGACTCAGGAATGAATTTAGATGTCATGGGCCGCAGGAATCACTTACCATCAGGTGAACTGTGTGTGAGTTTGTTACTCAATATAATAATGCCGTACGATAACCAAACATTAAATAAGTTTATTAGCAGATATACTGCATATATATGTCGCAGGGAATTGATGCAAACGGCGATTTGATCGAACCTCTAAGCTAGATGATCAATTCACTAAAGTAATTAAAATAACCCTATAGGGTGTTTTTCCTATAGAAATTGATTTGATGAAATCCCTTAATCTGGAGAACGCGCGATGCACAGCACAGGTCAAGAAACTATGCTATAGATTAATTACGTGATGTAATTATATCATTATATTGCGAGCGTGTGGCGGGCGAGCTTGCGTGACAGTTTGTGTGTGAGCTTGCGTGCGTGCGTGTCTTCTTGCGTGCGCGCGTGCACATAAGTGATACTGTTCCGCTGTTATCCAAACTAAAGAGTGCCACTCAACGGCGACCTGCTTACGAGAACCAATAGCTAGCAGATAAATGTACTAAACTTTATTGTACAAGTATGGAGTGAAGAAACAAGACGATCTTTGGTAATCCATACATATAATTAAATCGTAATCTTTTTGTCCATTTGTTTAACGTACAAAACGTTTGTGCAAGGTTATCTCGACATTAGTTGAACCAATCTGGATACGATTTGTATAAGATGAATCAAGTTAAAGTTTAGTGTTTGTTTATTTTAAAAAGAAACAATAGAATTATCATCTTCATAAAACTTTATTTTTATTGTTAAACTAGACTAAAACGTAAAATTCATCAACGATGAACGATCGAACTCAGATAAAGTGTGTAAATATACCGCGGAGCTGTTACCAATAAGAAATATAAGCCAGGACATACACATGCTTCCAGGTCTGAACGTGCGCGAGAAGGCGAAACAACTAGTGAACCTGCTAAAAGATGAGGAGCGTCTGAAGAATGAAAGAGCCCGAGCTTTGAAGGCCAAGCAGCGGTTCGCGCAGGGGGCCAGCGCCTTCGGCAGCGATGCAGCTCTTGACTCACCTTCCAGTCCTACCTATCCAGCGGTGAGTCAGGAAAATTATGACAGCATCCTCCTGAATTGTGGGTGGTGTCCCCGACATCACTGCCATCTTTTGTTTCAACAGATGACATCAACTATTCAGGCTGCTCAACTATAGTGCTCTAACCATTCCCGCCAACACAGGACATCCATCTCGTCATCCATTCATATGTAATGCATATGCAATAAGATTAAAAGAATTTTAGGATCCGGTATCAGGGACATATACCCAGAATTTCATTAGTGGTAGACCCATGTCTTGTCCAGGGAAGGGTCACGTCCTCACCGAGTACCATTGTTAAATAGCAGCCGTGTTTCGTCTGGCGAATGTGGGGCACCGGAGACCATATTACTGGGGAGGCGGCATTTCGTGGACTCAGGACCATTCCATGTTGCCGTCCTCCCTGAGTTCACTTTAGTGGATGATTAGTGCAAACTGACTCATCCGCAAGCCTGAATGCACTTTTAGTCGCCTTATGGCGCCTTACGACAGGCCAGATATCTATACGATACCATAGCCATATTCTATAGGCCCTGGACTATAGGACTGTAAACCAAGGGACCTTGTCACAAATGTCAATTTTAATCAGTCCGGTCAGAGTGCGAGGGAATGCCTGCAATCTGCAAACCATTAACAAGATAATCAATGTTTCACAGTGAAGATAATATCGTTGTAATATCATCCTCTGTCTCCAGTTGAACAGCTCATCGGGTGAATGGGGTGGTGGCGGCGGCGGCGGTGGCGGTGGCGGTGGCGTGGTGGTAAGGGACGCGGAGCTGGCGCGACCGCTGACCGCTGGCGAGGAGGAACTTCAGCTGCAGCTCGCGCTCGCTATGTCACGTGAAGAGGCGGAGCGCGAGGAGCGTCGCCGACGCTCTGACGACGTGCGTCTCCAGCTCGCCATCAGCCAGTCGCAGCACGACCTGCAGTGAGTACACACGTACAAATACAAACAAACATACGCAGATAAAAACACATACACCCACATTCGGCGCATGTGTATTTAAATCTAGGTGCGTTTTTTTTACATATGTAGGTCTTATTGTATTATATCAACTGCGCACAAATGCCTCTGCGTGTGCGCAGTTAATAGCATGTGGTAATAACTATAAGATATTGCCGTAGTCGAAATTGAACAGGAGGACATCAAATCCAACAAACCCTTCCATCCTTATTCCTAACTCCAATCCCAATAATCGTTTTCCTCAGAATTCAAGTGTACCTCCGTCGATACGCAAGACCTTACGCACTATATCCCCCCCCAGTCGCTCCTTACTGCTGGTTCTTCGGCTGCGTAGAGTGCCTATCTTCGAGTGTTCGGTTAGTTAATAACATTGGTTCCAATAACTAGAAGTAGTACTAAGATATCCTTAGTTATTTGTAAATAGTACATTATAGATTATTTACTTTTTTATAATCTGTACTTTGTTGTTAGTTACAATTGTGTTTTCTTTTTTTTAATTATTATTACATTTAGAGTCACAAACAAGTCTGATGGCAACTGAGATGTAATGCCTTGTAACCAGTAATAAAAGTCTCCGAATCCCTGACCCCCACTAAGCAGACGAAACACAGCAACATTGTGTTGGTATTCTGTGAGGGCGTGGCAGTGTAGCTGTTCCGCTGTCTGGTGGAATATATTGATATGTAATTGGATGTTACGGAGGTTAGATTCCGATTCCGAAAGGTCGGAACTTCTTATTGATATTACACCTCCGATGTCGACTTCGGATCCGGTAATATTGAACCGGAGGTTTTAATCGGAGGTCGAAGCATACGTAAGAAGCGGCGAAAGCAGGCCGTCGGCGCGTTTAAATAGGTTTATAATATAAATCGGGAATCCCCGTACGACATGTATAACTTTATACATGTGGTACGGGGAATACCGGTTACGGGGAAGATAGTCGTATTATTTGATTTTAAACTGCTCCTGACACATTTCCTTTTTACCTCCGTCTTCGTTTCCGATTCTGGTTCCGATTCCGAAGCCGATAAAACAAATTTAAAAACTCCGATTCCGATAAAACCACCTCCGTAACATCCCTCATATATAGATATGTAAAAGAAACGTTATAACGTTATCGAAATAATATTTGTACATCGCAAATTATTGTTTTTCTGGTCTGGGTGTCTTGTGTGTATGCCGTGTGTCCTCCTTCGCATCTTAATGCTTGATCAGCATCAGGACAGGCAGGGTCGACGAGTGAGTGCCTCTGTGTTCGCGTAATTGATATGGCACTATAAAATATTCTGCACATTTGATGTCGTCTACTGGCAATAATCAAATATATCTTCTGCTTATTTGCAGTCGACGCCGTGGTCGTAATCGACCAGGATAACACTATCCCCATCATTGTTTTCCTTATCATCACACAAAAACAAAACAATCATACGTCGTACCTTTAATTCCAGGACTCCTCAAGCACTGGATAAGAAGCCAGAGACATCTCAGCAGTCGCATTTGCTAGATCTACTGGATGTGAACCTGAGCCCCAGCGTGCCGGCCGCCCCTGCGGCACCCTTGGACCCTTGGGGTTTGCCCTCACCACAGCATAACAAACAGGTCGGTTTATTATTTGGATATGGTTAATAGACTAATCTATACATATATAATTACTTGTCCCGACTGACTGACTGATTCATCAACGCAGAGCCTAAACCACTGGGGGCTGCAAACTTGGCAGTTGATGCCTTTTATGTTGTAAACATCCCTCACGGAAGGATTTTTGGAAACTTCATCCCTAAATGGGTAAAACGGGGATGAGTCCGTCCTTTTCAAAGTAAGAAACATATTTTTTTTATGTACCTGCTTCTGTTTGTAATATATTCTGTTACGGGAGATTACCAAATCTTTTCCAATTGGGATGCTTTTTTTAAAGGATTTATCTAACAATAGTGGATCTCTAGGATATCCTTCAATATCCTCCTGCATCGATCATGATATCCTGAACGTATTATATTATATTTAACAATAATATTAGCGGTGCCAAAAAAGCACACATTAACCTGACGGTAGATGATGGCCGCGGCCCGTGACATCCATCTCCAGCTTCAACGAAATTCAAAATTCAGTGCCACCCGTATTTGCTGCCCGCTTCCTTCCGCTCACACCGTTCGAAACACGGCATTCCAAGATATCATGATCATATTCTAAGAAAAATCCTAGGTAACGATAACATAACTAAATGTCTAAAATAACATTAAGAACTGCAGGACATCCTACAAATCTTATTCTACTATTTATGAACGTTCACTAATGTAATGTTGCTAACAATAAAATAAAAAAATTGTCTTCCTCCAATATTTCAACACGAGGCCGGGGAGGTTGTCCGCTTCGAACAATCAAACGTGTGTGAAGTACGCGCTATACATAAATACAAATGCAGTTATATATGTATATTTTTTTTACTTTTGTTACATTTGTCTACAGTCACTGAATTTGGACGTCAGTATATTCTCTGACTCTATGGTAAGGATGTGGGCTTTATTGTCATCGAATATTGTGCTAGAGTATAGAGTAATTAAATCTTCTATCAATTGATATACAAAAACCTAAGACACACGTTTACCAAAAAGGAGCGTATAAAAAATATAATGCGCTCTTTAGTAAAAAAAATATAACAATACTGCTTTTTATATACAAAAAACATCTTTGAGCTAAGCTAGAATAAGACGACAAATCTATGTGAGTATGGTCTATCACACGAATATCTACATCTAAATATCTACACGAATTAAAACGTCTGAACGTAAACACGTCTTACCGAGTCAAATTGCAATCAAATCAAGACTTGTGCATATTAAACTTATGGTCCTTTGAGCCGCACTCTGAAAACCATAATCTTTAAGGATCAATTTATTTGTTATAATTATTTGAAATGAAATTTAATATATACATTTTTTTATTTATATATAATTGCATAAACTACGGATTAGATTGTGTGTATAGGGTTTTTTTATATCAACCCATTCATCATGTGATCATATCAACTTTAGATAAGTCCATGGCAAATTTACAATCGGTTTTTATTTTGAAATATTTAATAAAGATTTATTGTAACTTCTATTGAAAAGTAATACAAAAAATCCTCTCATTAAACAAGTTGATTGTTTTTTTCATATAAGTAACACTACGTTAAAAACGCCGTTTCTATGAATTATTAATATTTTTATAGTTCGAATTATAATAATAATTATAACTACCACTTTCAAAGACAAGGTCTTTAGTACGAGCTGACAATTCGCAACGTCTTTTAGAAAGATAGGATATATTATTGATTCTTAAAACACACATTTAAATAAAAATCGAAATGGGAAAAGCATAGTACCTTTTTTTCTTCTGTAAGTGTAAATGTTGCCAGTAGTAATAAGCTAAAATTATTAAAATTGTTACACAATCGTTGCCACTTATGAAAATATATATATATATATATATATTACCTATGCAACATCATTTGTTTTTTATAGTCATTTATTGTGCAAAAAAGACAAGAAGCCTTTTACATGTCAATTTACAATTAAATTACGACAGCGATGTGAAAGTTTCGGAAATCTAAGCCTACAAGTAGATCTTTTGTAAAATACTAAATATTTAAATTTTTAAATAATGCTCGAGCCACGTTGCACGTTTGTGCCATGAGTACTAGCCTAAGTGTGTGTAGGGATCCCAAGACCTTATTGCTGGTCACACGACATTCCATCTTAGTCCACAGAATCAAAGCTTCTGTATTATGTATTTTTAAGTGATTCCACTTACCAATTGCGTACTCGTTTGTCATCCACGATTATTAAAAGGCCTTTTTTTTATAGTATTTTCATTTTTATAGTATATGGGTATGATGGGGAAAAAACACGCCCGGTGGTAAGTGATCATAGACGCCCACGAACATCCTGAGGAGTCGCCACACATACACGTCACAATATTTGTGTATCGAACATTGTTTTTTTTCCCCCCGATAATACGTCCCTACTCTAGACCCCGCTGGAAGAGATTTTTAAATCGTAAAATAAGCTGCCCTAAACCTTTAGGCTACTAGACTTATCTAGATCTTAGTAAGCTTAGCTAATAACCACAATTCTGAGTAAGCATATCTTCAATCGTATACCAGTATTATATTGTATTCCCACATTACATTAAAACGTTTCTCTATCATTTCATCGTTGATTTTTGCTATCGATTGATTTTATATTTTGTACTCAGGATACGTCACCTGACGGCTGGTCGGCAGTGGGCAGCCCGGCTAGGGAACCCTGGCCCGTCCAGTTGCCTCCCGACCCGTGGGCGCCCGTGCAGCAGGTTACTGACATTGCCATTACTGAAGATCTGATGACAAATGCTGATGACATCAAGTGCCCAGAGTATATTATAGTGCTAAGCATTCGGAGAAACACAGGCAATCACTCGTCCTCTTCTCTAGTCCGATGCAATTGCATGTGCGATAGGATCGGAGGAAGGTTACGGATGCAGTGTCAGAGACACTTGACATACATACAACACACCCAGACCAATGTAACAAATTACGATGCAATAATATTGTTCTTCGGCTCGGTCGATTGCCAGGACTCGCGACGTCGAGTGTTTTCGCCAACGATTACGTCACTATTAAATATACCGCGCAGTTCTTAATATCATCTGGCAATAACCAGAAGATATTGCCATGATCGAATTATATTTAGTCAAAACACTAAATGAAACACGCTGAGATTCACTAATCGTGTGTTATTGGCAGAGCAAGTCGGCGTCGGCGGTGTCGGGAGTGTCCGCGCTGTCGCCGGTGTCGGCGCTGTCGTCGCCGAGCTCGGGCGAGCTGCATCAGTTCGACGCGCTCTCACAGCGTGCGCGTGCGCATCCGCCCGTCGAGAGCGACCCGTTCGACCTGTCGCTGCTAGGTACGATCGGCGTACTCATTGTTCATTATATTGATATTCTCTTAAGTATAATGTCGTGAGGAAATCTACGTGTCTAGGCAATGGCATCTACATATATGCTAACTCGCTCTCTAACACCCTCTGTAGTGAGAAGATGTATGCCCAGCAGTGGGGTTTATATATATCGGCTGTTTCTTATTTGCTTTACTTTATAAGAGTCGTGGTAACTCAGTGTGTAAGGTCTCTTAATTTTTTTTTATTACCGTAAGAGTAACAAACTCAATCACAGTCCACCTGATGTTAAGTGATACCTGCGGCCCAGGACATCAACATTCATCTTTGACAAGGAGTCATAATGCAGATGCGTTGTCACCCTTGAGGACTGAGATGGAATGCCTCGTCACCAGTAATAAAGGTCTCCGGATCGCTGCACTATTCAGACAAAACACAGCAACATTCTGTGAGGGCGTGGTCTTACCCTGATCGAGCTGACCCATTCATTCTGCAGCTAGAAACAAACTTCAGTGTAGCTCTACCACTGTGAAAATTCACGGTACGCAAGTGAACAGTTTTCAATCCCCGGTGGATATAGTTAATTGCAACTTAAAGTGTTGACTTTACACGCGCGGTGAAGGAAAACGGAAAATGTTGTGAAGAAACTTACACGTCTAAGAAATTAATGAGCAAAATATTTCGAAGACATGTTAAGTTAGCAGACTTCCGATGTGGAGTGCGTATCTATCAGACGATGCTCACTGGCATTTTCTTGGGCTGAGCAGTGAATGTATTGTGGGTACAAGAAACTAAATTTTCACTTATAGTTACGTTTCTGAACGAAGTGTGATCTTTGACATTCGTTCTAGAGAGTGAGGCACACTCTATGGACTGCAGTAGGAGGGAAGAACGACTATACGAATTGTAGCGGGGTAGAAGAAATTGTTGAGTTCCCATTGCAACCCCCACATGTGTAGTATACCGAACGCTCAAGATATATTACAGTGCCGTAGATGTGCATCTATGCCGATGTTTTGCATCAGTAATATCGGACTAGATGTCCATACAAGATCGGAAAGTACACAACACAGCCAGACACTGTTTCTCGGTTGAGCATCGAACGCCAAACAGCACACATAAGGAATGTTTCTCCTGCAGGCGACAGCCTCGGCGCGCAGACGACGGGCGTGAAGAAATCACCGTCAGCGTTCCTCGGCGAGAACTCTGCCCTCGTGAACCTGGAGCGCCTGCTGCAGCCCGCCGCCGAGCCGCCCGCCCCCAACCCCTTCGCAACCGACCCCCAGCAGCCGCACCCGCCGGTAGCCCCCATTTATATAGTTTTTTTTATTTCAATATTTATGTATTTATCTATACTTTTATATCTATTTATATATTTATTCATTTACTCTGTTTCATTAATCTATACAAAATAAGAGGTATTCAAGTACGGTCTTAATGCCAAGGGCATTATTTGCCAGTCAATCCGAGATGTAGCAGTAAAGTAATTAATACAAAAGAAAATGTAAACTCTTCTTTTTATTAAATTATGGGTGACAATCGAGCACGCAGTTCATCTGATGACCTCGTTACCTGCTAGTGGGTAGGGGCACCTCACTCAGCACTCGCCGTATGAAACGGTAGCGTTATGCTGCTATCCAGGTCCTTCATCAGTCGACCTATTAATCAATGTTACAACTGGAAACTATGTACATATAATTTTCTAAAACTAAGTGAAATTGAAGGTCTCTGCTAACCCATTTTATTTTCCCCAGGCGCGACTAACTATAAACGAACTGAAGCAGCAACAAATCGGCATCAGCACGGGCATGCCGTACCCAGCCGCCTCGCCGAGCTTCACAAGCGGTGTGGCCACGAACTCAACGAGCTTACTTACGGGCGGTATGGCCACAAATCACGCGGCAATGTTGCCGCCAAGTGGCCCGCTATCGAGTGCGGCCAACAACATGCTGCCGATAGGCAACGGCATGTTAGCCGGTGTGGCCACTAACACATCAAGCGGCGGGCTGTTAGCCGGTGTCGCCGCGAGTCCGGCCGGTGTGGCCACGAACCCAGCGTCGGACCCGTGGGCCCCGGTGCCGGCGCGCGCGACCTCCCCATGGTCCCCACCGCCACAACGACACACACCCAACCCTTTCCTTTCCTAGCCGGTAATTAACATATTCATTAAATATATTTTTTTAATACCATAATCGAAGCAAAGGGCAGATGCATTTAGCGAGTGAAAGAGAGATATATGCTCCCTGTGACAGATACTAGAACTCTCTCTGGTCTACTGCTAGAATCATATGGGTGACTGATAAAGATCAGCAAGCTGAAGAGGTAACGGACCATATAGCATGTAGAACCCATAACACATGGCGAAGTAGATATCTGGAGTGAGCAACGTACTACATATAATTGGTTCAAGATCGTGTTCCATGATAATCTATAACATATCCGATGTTACGGAACATGAAAGAGTTGCAACAGGTGTAGTACTTCTGGTAAAGTGCTTTAAATATAATAAGGATCCGTACTACACACATTAGACATAACAGCAGCGCAATGCGATCACATTACTCGATTCTGAGAGTCTCGTCCAGAGGTTCCCAGATTTTTTTTCTCATAGACCACTTTCAGCTTCATTTCTACCATATTCTCAAAACTCGGCAAAAAATGTGGAATATGCAAGTTTTTACAAGCAACAGTCGCTGAGCTTCCTAAAGTATTATCTGTCTACATTGATAGTGTGCAGTCAAGACAACATTTTAGTTCTTCACTATTGAAAGCAAATAATTTTCGTGGACCCCTACTTCTTTTGTCACGACAACGTAGACCCCCGTCGAGTCTCCCGTGGACTCCTGCGGGTCCACCTGGACTACTTTGGGAATTAAGGCATTAATCATTATAGGCCATTAAGTAGCGTCACATGATTTCCAGGCCTTACAGCCATTCCCGAGTTTGTTGCTCTCAATGTAATAAAAGAAACTCGTCTCTCTTCCCCAGGGCAAATGCTAGCACGGCACTTAGCAACCTTCGGCACAGCACTGTCGCCGGGCGGACACCACACCACACGGAGAGCTTGCAGCCAGCAGCAGCACACTGCCGTTGGCACCCACTCAGCATACGATATACTGCAGCCAGAGACCGGATATTGTACATACCCCCTGCAGGTAGAGTACAGCATACAGCAATTGGCAGATGTAAAGCATTGTAGTCCTTTAAAAAAACAACATATTACCAACTCCCCAAAGGATCAGTTGATTTGTTTCTCAATTAATCAACCCACCCCTTTTCACGAATTGGGGATGGACTTATATAGTAGGTAGAAGTTAGAAGGAAACTAAACTAATCGGCGGACAGACGACAAACATACAGACAGAAAACAAAATATACAAGCATAGACAATATAGAGCAAAAGAGACAAAACACTCCTGTGACACAAAGCAGAAATGCTGACATAGACACACCTCATCTTAGTGTTATATAGATCTGACACCTACATATACATGTAAGGGGAATATATATGTCGTCAAATAAACACATAATATGTCCGAATTGAACTCTGACATACATCGATACATCACTAAAAACCACATCCAAATTAATTAAACCATTGTGGACAAACGGACAACTGTTAACTAATTTTATGTATATAAATAAAAATTAAATACTGTTCGTTTGTAAGTGGCATCACTTGAAAATGGTTTTTGGTTTTGTTATTTTTTTTTTAAAACTTTCGTAATAGGTTTTGAAATAGAAAATTGGTGAATTCGGGAAATCTTAGTTATTTTCTCCATGAAATATTTGTATAAACTCGAGACCGTAACTCACGACGACAGACAATCAAACAAATTAATTGAAATCTGATCATCTGTTGGATCAGTTAGTATGTGCATATATGATATGAATGTCAGGTCGATATTTTACTATTTTATGGACAAATACACAATTGATTACAGAGATACTCATTTACAACTAGCACAGCCCCATCTCTATTTACATATGACCTAGAAATTGGTCCAGAAAGACCTAACACTGCGACGTGCTGTGATGCTTGGCTGTACAGATCTAGGGCACCTGTATTTATATCGCAAAGTTATAACATACAAATTTTAACGATAATCGATTTTAATAACGAAGATAAAATGTTTTATTAAATAAATACATTAATAATTCTATTTTTACATTTTTGCAAAAGTTTACCTTGTCAAATTATATTATAGACTTCAAGATATAGAGCAATAAAAACAATAACATTAGCGACATCTTTTTTTTTACAACGGTCGGTGGTAGGTTTACTGAAAAAGTAGAATAGAAAGATAGTTCGCATGTACTGGGTATCGTGCGCGATCAGGAATAACCGTTTGTAAAGGTTTCAAATACAAGATACAAAAAATTCTCTAATTTTGTAAAACTATATCTGAGCACACATGGGGTGGGGTATGGGGGGGGGGGGGTTGGAAGACGTGTGTCGTAGCGTAGTCGTTGTAGCACCGTAATGGTAATTTGAATGACACGTGAAATATCTTCCATTTTGGACTGTTATATATACATTAGGTAGTGAATATAAGATATTTCACACGCCCATATATGTTACAAAATTGGCTGTTAAGGGTTTTACATGATCCATTAATTAAGGATTTCCACAGTATAATAACTATCAACCTCAAGGTGTCAGTGGACATATATAGCACGTCCTTACCCGCGCATACCTTTACACACATTGCGTTGCAACGTTTATAATAATGATCATTCAAATTGTATTCGTGAATCGATTTACGTTGAGTCGACTGTCGCCTCTTAACTTACTATTTTTTCCCCACTATATTCCAGCTGATATTGCCTGACTAAGTCACTAAAAAACATATAGAAAGTCAGTACGAATTATACGTGCTCATTCCAACACTAACTTTTACTTGGAAGTCGACAACTGACTTAATGTAAATCGCTCACGAAAGGTAGCTTACCAATGCTATAAGTGATTGGATGCATTTTTATCGGGAACTGTTATCTGTGTAGAGAAATACTGTGGGGATCCACAAACGTCCATAGAGCGTCGGCCGCGGGGGGAGTAAGTTAAAAATCGTGCCTTAGTACCACATTTTTTGTATGTAATATTACTTGTCTACGTTCGCTTTCCGGCCGCTTGACGATCCGACGGAGCCTGTTACTGTGACAGCTGTCAAAATGACGTCTACCAATGACACTTGTCAGTCGCAGCTGTCTGTGTGACATTCACTAGTAGACTGGCATTGCAAGCGGTTATCGGATCGTCAAGTGAGTTTAGATAAATTGTCGTGTGTGTGCGTGTGTAATCGGATATAAGTCCGCGGTGGGAATTAAATTAAAATAGACGCTTTGATCGAGCGGGTCGTGGTATAAAGTATATTTTTATAGCGGTCATTTTGTTTAGTTTGCGCGAACCGATGGAGCGTGGCGTTTTAACGAAACTTTGTGTAACTCTGGACTAAAAAGTGTACATCGTTACTTTTGTAAGCTGGGGTCGGCACGGTCGGTTGCCAATAATGTTTTGCTCGTGAAATACAGTATTAATGTTTTCTTTGTTATCAATAATCATCAAGTACTAACAGTTATTTTATATAATTATGAAATTCAGTGTGGTTGAAGAAAATATATTTTTAATTTTGCGAGTGGGACAATATTGAATGCGCCGTATAACGTGTGTGTGTTGTGTGTTGCGTAAGAAATATTCCAATTTTATATGATGTAACAATTATCAGTTCCCGCAAGCTTGAGATTCTGTCGTCGGAGTGATGTGAAATAGATTTTTTTTATTATTACACTTTTGTGATGGAGAGTCCACGAGTCTCTGTTGAGGGTGGTATCACTTACCACTGACAAACTTAAAAAAAACGTGAACCTTTGACATTACATTTTTGTCTTCATCTTTTCAATGATGGCGAAATCTCAAGCTCCAGAGGATTGATAGGTCCTCACTGTCGATGTAGTTAGTATTGTTTTAATTATGATAAATCACTCGCGGGCCACATTCAACCCCCTGTCAGTTTGCCTCACTTGATATTAATACAATTTTGACAGGAGTATGAGTGTTGCCACGCGTTGTTAATCAAAGTGTTGCCAGTGCCGAAATTTTACTAAGCGCTACTATTAACATTTATAGGTAAATCGTTATTATTATTTTTAGAACTTTCCACACGTTTTCGTTCATCACCCAGCACTGGCAACTCGTTCTGTACTTGTTATTTTTGTCTTTTCGCTTTATTTTTAACTTGCAAATTGAAATGGTTATTGATTTTTTTTATCAGTTTGTAGATAAATTATTTTTAATATATTATTTTTTGACCAATAAAATGCATCGGCGCCGATCCATTGCGTCACTAGCTAGGGACAACTGTAAAGATTAATCTAACTATTTAATTAAAATATATAAGTTTTTCAACAGCAGTCTTTGTTTACACCCAACCCCTTACGAATCCTATAATAACGTACAATGTCATATTTTGTATACAACTTTCTTCTACGAATTTTAACTCGTTTATTTTTTTCCCCCCAAAGGAAGGCGATAAAATCCGTATAAACAGTTTTATCATTTCAATGTGCGGTATTCGCGTAAATATAAGAAATCGTTACGTGAATATCGTATAGCTGATAAATGTGAAGGTACACTGCCGGCCAAAAGTTTTAGACCGCACATAAACAACATAGTTATCCATCAATTGTAATAAAATCCCACAGGATAAATAAAAGAAATGCATATTCTACTGTTAGTATCGAATATTTAAAGAAGTCATTCATTTGTTTACTTTCAAGTTATTGGACAATAAACATCTATTGTTTTCAAAAACCGATACACGCTGCGCGCTGTCCTCATTACTATTTACTTTGCTTTTATTACGTATTGGTCAATAATTAGGATTATGAGCTCCTGAAAACACGCGTTTCTGACTTATTATTACCAGAGTTTACTTGGGTTTGTTCACAAACAATCTCAATTAGTATAAACTTGTGTTAGAGTCACTGTAGAAACAGTGTAGACGTCACAAAATGAGAAAAGCTGGAGAAAATAGCAGTGACGTGCGTTCTGCCATCGTTGTTTTACATAATGATGGCAAATCTAAACGTGAGATTGCTTCACAACTGAAGTTATCGAAGACTTGTGTTCATGGCACAATAACTCGATACCGGGAAACGGGCAGTTTTCAAGATAATTTCATTGTTGTTACCAGCAAGCGAAACAGACGCTTAACACCAGAAATCCGCGTTGAAGTTAACAAAACCCGAGTTAAACTTATCATTGACTACAGTAAAACGGCGTCGGAGTTGTATGGTCGCGTTGCCGATTGCGTTTTGATTAAAATTGAAGGAATTTTGAAAACGGACCAGTACAAAAATATTTAAGAACAAAATGCCGTTTCTTCCGGGTTGCGATTAATTGAAGATGGATTCATTTTCCAACAAGATAAAAATCCAAAGCATAGCTCAAAATTATGTAAAGGATATTTGGAAAGAGAAAGAGGCACAAATGGTGTTAAAAAACATGGTTTGGCCTCCTCACAGGATCTCAATCCCATTGAACTTTTGTGGTAAGAGCTTGATAGGAACGTCCGTAATCGGCCCATATTCGCGCGAAGAAATGTCGAATGCTTTATGCGAAATTTGGAGCAATATATCACAAGACGCCATTAACAAATTGATTGCCCGTATGCCAAGACTTGTGAAAAAGTCATAAAATGTAAAGGAGGATTCTTTGATGTAAAATCAGTTTGGCTAACTATAGCCTTTGTTTTGCATGGACTGTCAATATTTCTTTACGCTTTTAAAGTATATTGTTTGTGAATCAATGTTCTATTAGATGATTAAACAGGTTAATTAAACATTTAATATTTTATTGGAGTTTTACTTTATTTTCCCACTTTAATAAAGGTGGTCTTAAACTTTTGGCCTGCAGTGGACGTATGTTCGTTAATAACATGATTTGCTAGTTTATGATGATATCCTCCGTGCTAGTTTCGTCGACCACTTCCTACGATATCGCCAGATGACGTCCACCTCGCAGGAGGCATTTTAGTGTTTAGTGCAGTAAGCATTCGCGGCAAACACAGGCACTCACTCGTTGTTGCCTTTCCTATTCTGATGTAATGAATGCATGTGCAATCAGATCGGAGTATGGTTCACAAGCAGTGTCATGGGATCAGATCTATACACAGTACTCGGAAGGGATACAAAAGAGCTTTATTAAAAAGTAAACAAAATGTATATGGACACATGGTTGAACGTCGTACTCTGCTGGCTATTTAGTTCTGACTGACGTTTTAGAATTTCTTACTAGTCCTCGAGGCTTCGTTATCAAAGATGAATGAGCAGGAATCACTTACCATCAGATAATAAAATACTCAGAAGTACTGTGCCCGATTAATAGGCGAGATCAATATTTGTGCAAAACAATATTGTTCCTTTGCGGGTATTTGTAAATTATGATGTTCCTGACGGTCTCGCATTCCTTAGCATTAAACAGGATAAGCTAAGTGAGGGATGAATTAGCTCTTTAATATCCTCCACGATTGATATCATCCATGAGAACGACAACCAGGGGAATATTGCTCTGTGTGTTCGGATATCCGCTGATGAATTAAGGTAAAACTGACACAGCTCAAAGGATCAGTGTGCTGAAATGGCAATATGCCGGCGATGTAGCTCGTTGAATCGATAGCATATGGGAAAGAAAGGTTCTCGTGTGGCAACCTTGTATTGACTATAGCAGTGTTAGGCGGTCCCCCACTGGATGGAGAGTGGTGGATCTGCAAGTCTGTGCGAAGGGGATGGATACAACAGGTCCAGGGTCGTACTCTATGCCATGGAGCTGGCAGTCTGTGCGGGAGGCCAATCTTCAGCAGTGGGCTGGTGATGATGTAATTTTAAAATGAATGGTGAACAAGTCAAACTATTAAATAAAATCGTAGTCATCTGTAAAATGTCAATAACTAACGCTTTGTAATTTCTACTTAATATTAACTTGAGGTCCGTGTCCGCCCTCACTTGTCACGGGACTCCAGCGCACACGTGTAGATTCTCATTTACTCGACAGAAGTTTCATTGTCACATCGATGACGGTTGGTAATCCACCACCGTACAATTAATACACGAAGTTTTCTACTACGAACTACTCTGTGGAATCAGCCGTCGCCAACGGTGTTTCCGAACCGATAGGACTTGGGGACCTTCAAGAAAACCTACAGGGTTACTCTAGGTTAGGTACTAAACTTAAAGGCCGGCAGTCCCTATGGTATTGCGGACGCTCATGGAAAGCTTTCACTTAATAACATCAGGTGAGTTACTTTTGTTCGTTTACCATGTTCTATAAAAATGTAGAAGTTCCAAAGGAAACGCTGTTTTTAATATGTCGTGTGGTGTATAGTGTTTAACGGACAAAGTAGCCGACTTGTTCCCCTTCTGCGCAGGCCTACGGCCTTAAATATAGACACTGGATTTTTACTTTAATATAGTATTAGGGTTGACAAGACTAGCGCAGTGCCTGATGATAAGTGATCATCAACAAAGATAAGGATTCAAAGGCGTTATCACCCCTGTGGAACGAGATGGAACGCTTCGTTACTCGTAACTTTACACTGCAATTCTACGAGGGTTTGGTCCTTCGCCGATCGAGTCGACCCATTTACGTTGTAACTAGAAAGTAGCCACAACGTGGCTCTATCACACATATCTTATACACTTCCACACGTAGGGATTGCCGGGATGAGGTTCATGTCATTGGTGCGTCTCGTAGGAGAGCGTCCCGGACCCCCTCCCTAAAGGTACTGAGGTGGTTTGGTGAATAAAAATCCCACATAACCCTGCCGCCCCTCCCCAGCTCCCAGGAGCAAGGTATCTTTTGACTTGATTTCCCCCAATTTCTACACCAAAAAACTAAGAGTGTAGAGATATGTTAGATTAAGTTTTTGTTTTGTAAACATGTATAAATAAACGGCGACATTATTACTGATTACGTTCTATCTTAATCTTCATTGATAACAAAGGCATTTTTGTATCGTAACTGTCCACGACCTCCCGCCGAGATATCAGCAGCATAACTTTTGAAGATTTCCACGCCGACAACAATTAACACAAGTGTGGCCGAGGGTCGGCAACAATAAAACACTCGTGTCGTACAATATGATTATAATTTATTCATTAATAGTTTACAAAGACATTATCGTACAAACATTAATCTTTAGGATCAGCACAGTTCGCAGTACAAATACTTAAATAGATTATTTGTTCATCGTCGTAAAAAAAACCATTCGCGGGCAAACCGGCCTCGGCCGCAGCCACTGGAGCTGGGGTGTACACCTCTGTGCAACTGCAGTAAGCACAACTGCACAGTATGTATTATTTATTATACGCAATAAACTGCGCAGTGTGCGCAAAGTGCAGCACAGTACGCGGTGCAGTGCACAGTGCGGCGGCAGCTCGCGGCTGGCGCGCACTTGCACGTATCACGCTCGCTAGCCTCTGTCTCGTATCCCGAGATATTCTTTCGTGGACATGCCCGTCGGTTGCCCTGATTTATTTATTGTTTTGAGGGTGACCGAAAGAGAACACAGTTCACATCATTCCTCCTGCGGAATGAATGCGTTGTCACCCCTGCGGACCGAGATGGAATGTCCCGCCGTCAGTGATAGGGACCTCCGGTGCCTACACGTCCCCGTAGAAACACATCGTTATGATGGTATTATACCATGGACATTCGATGAGGGCGTACTCCTGCCCGGGTCTAACTCACACAGCAAGTAGAAACAAACTGCAGGTTAAGACGAAAATAAATATTTTACGATTGGCATTAACCGCGTAGGGCATATCCACAATATGATAACTTCAGTTTTTTTTTCTTTTGCCTCCACAACCATTGTGATGCTGTGTTTGCAAATTTAACATAGTGCAAAAACGGTGACAGTTCCGAGCTGGTGCGAGCCGGCTCGCGTCTTTATATAATATCGAGAGGTCACCGTCGCATACACCTGACGGTCACCCCGCTCGGCTGCGAGCTAAGCCTTGCTCCACTCTAGTTCGCCAATCTTTTTCCACATAAATAAGACGAGACACCTCTCTCTCTGCTCTCCAAGTGTAAATGTTTATATCAAATTATCACTAGGGGATACAATACAATAAGTACACAATCGAAGACAAAACATCTGACGCAAGAGTTTGGATTCAGCATCAGTCCCCCGCACGGGAGCTGTAGAAATATGTTCTTGAATATATAAAAAATGATACTTCATAAAGCGAGAAAATAATCTACGATTACAATAAAGAGAAGCGATATTTCAATATCATCATCACATTCGGCGAAACCTTAACCTTACTAAATGCAACGACGCCGCCCGGGGTACGGGGTGGGGTGGGGGGGGGGGAAGGGTAGTTAGGTAGGGGGGGCTTGGCGCTATCTCTATGTGCCCGCTGCACTTATATCGAAAACTTTTTTATACTGATGCTATCCAGTCTATTTTGAAAATGTTTATTTCGATTAATTTAACACGTCACTAAACAATGATGGCGGGATATGCCGGTATGTTAGAGGCATGTCAGTAGTTCAGGAGTAGTGAAGACGCTGTTATTGGGCAGCAGAACAGTCGTGGCGGTTAGTGAGTGGGGGCGGAGGGGCGACGTCAGGATGGGACGCGGCGTGCGCGCACTAGTACTCCCAGAGCGTGGCGTCCGCGAGGTCGGGGCCGGCGAGGCGGAAGGCTCCGTTCTTATGCGCGGCCAGGTAGTGGCCGCCCTGGGCAGCGCGCACGGCCAGCCGCGTGGGCTCGCGCAGCTCCAGGTGGAAGCCCTGCGGCCTCTCGGCATCGCAGGACACGCTCTCGCTGTCCGCCAACCAGTACTTGCCTTGGCGACCTGCACGCGATAACGAATTCAAATTATCCAGCGTAGTGGTCAGAGTATATGACTGCTGCTAGTGGAGATCCTGGGTCCGTTATGTAAAACAAATTGTTGGTGTGTGCTCCACAGAGGTTTATTTCAAATTGAAAATCGAACCTACTCTACTCCATCTCCTTCTGAACCCACTACGCCACGCAGTTTTGGGTCGCATTAATGAAACTAATATTTTAATTTACTATATCGCATCCAAAATGGAATAGGCTCAACTTCAAAAAAAAGCAACAATATTTTGGGAAATGAAGAAAAAGTGTGTCTTGTGAGTTGACTATTAAGTACAAGTAAAGTATTCGTTCATTAATATCACACTGTTTTTTTAGAACAGAAAGAAAGATAAGGTTGTCTTTTTATAACCTTAACTTATTTTTCGTTTGAGTTCGACCGCTTGCTATCATTTTTTTAAATAATGCTCTAATAACTTCCTCATTAACAATTCTAACTAAACTCAAATGCTTGTACTAAGAGATGGTTCACGACAATACACGAAGGCGGATGCGGATTCGATCCAGGACGTTAAGTTTCGTGAAGAGTTTGAGAGCCGTGACAGCTCAGTGTCAGAAGAAAACATCTCGAGGAAACCTGTATATTTAAGAAATAAATTAAAAATAAATATTTCGAAGACACGTGAAGTCCTCTCATCCGTTGTGGACTAAGCCTTAACAGCCACTCTAGGGAATGGGATTTATATACAGGGTGTTTTAGTTCTTTTATCAAGAGTATAATAAACCAGCTCACCCTTAAAGTACACTTCTCCCTTGGGCCCGCGCACCACCTGGATGGTCTCGTAGTTGGCCTTGTTGCACTCCAGCCGCACGCCTTTGGGGCCCACGAAGCCTTGCTCGCACTTCAGCACCAGGATTGGCCTGGACGTATAAGGATTGGTATTTATAGATAGATACAACATATATAAGAAAAACGAATTAAAATAGACATGGTTGTCATCAGAGTACGTCTATAAAATTTTATATTATTCAGACTATCGAAAGTAGATGAAAATTTATTTAAAGATATTATATATATCTAAATATATATATATATATATATATACAGGAAGTTACCAAAAGAGCGTTAAAGGAAACCCACTGATTTGTTAGGTATATATACTTTTCCTGTACTCAGTGTGTATATATCATTTAAGTATTAGTTTGTTTGTAGCATGAATGGGTCGGCGTAACTGGGGAAGGACCACACAATATCACAGTTAAATAGAAACATGACGCTGCGTTTGATGAGTGTCCGGAGACCCGATTACAGAGGCATTCCATTTCTGTCGTCAGGGCCAACAACGCAGTGAAGCGTTCAACCTTCGTTGGGGGCAGTTGTGGATGCCGTGGGCGGCACTGGTCACTGGGCGTCGGGTGAACATGTGCTCGTTTGTCACCGTTGCTTGTGTAAAATAACAAAAATTACCTGTTGATGAGATAGAAGTAGTATTTGCAGTTGTCGTCCACGGAGTCCGCGTTGGCGTACAGGTGGCCGGAGCGCTTGGTCATCACGTACTTGCCGTTGTTGGCGCGGAAGGCCACGGCGCCCGATCCCTGCCACTCCAACTCGAACAGCGCGTTGGAAGACCTGGCGACGAGGAGTTCATCGTACAACAAAATTATATACTACCCTCCAATCAGTGCATCGGCTGAATCACGCTATTAAAGTTTTCGCACAAATATGCTTTGGTGATGTTTAAACTGCATTATGATTCTATATTGCGGATGAATGTAGATGTTACGGACCATGGGGAACTATTTACCACCAGGTGAACTGTGTGCTCATATGTCACCCCTCTACACGTGAACCCTCGACGATAGCGATAAGCACCGCCTTCTGCAATTTGAGCCGCAGATTATGTGAAAGACTGTTTGGGATTAACCCTTTTGTAGACATGACTAAAGGGTCAGCGTATCATCATGTCGGTCATCTCGTGTGCCTGGTCGATTTATTAAGATTTTTTTATCTGTTTCGCCTATCACTAGGTCACTTCAAGTCATACGGGATGGTGATGTCGACTAATAATATCCTCGACTGAGCCCTGTCTTCTCTTCTGCCCCAGCAGCTCCCGTCCTGGCGCAGTTATTTCCCAAACATTATTATTATTACTTTTAATTAATTTTCATTTTAATTCGACCAGATGGACATCATTTTAAATGTGGACTGTTTAAAAGTGAAGAGGGAGGAGCATCTGCTGGTCACGGGGTTCTTACTTGTTGTCGCCGCTCGCCTGTATGCCGCCGCCGACCTCGAGGGTCCAGTAGCGGTCCTGCATGGTGCGGATGTACCAGCGCCGCGTGCCCCAATCGAACTCTAGCTGGAAGGTCTCGTGGGACGATATCTCGTCCTGGTTCGCGGTCACGTCCACGCCTGAAAGTGGCACATTGATCTTTAAATCTCAGAAGTGTTCGCCGTGCCGCGAGCACTAATTCGCCAGTGCCTCAATGTTCTCCTGAACAGAGAGCCAGAGTGCGACCTGTTTGCGAACGAATGGACGGTACTCTTGTCCAAATTATGAAGTTGTCTTTAATTAATGTTTTTTATTTTTATTAAATTAAGTAAATAAATAAATTAACGAACAAGTATGTAAAGAAATTATAAAAAA
The DNA here is from genome assembly GCA_029286865.1 of Teinopalpus imperialis. Taxonomy (NCBI): domain Eukaryota; kingdom Metazoa; phylum Arthropoda; class Insecta; order Lepidoptera; family Papilionidae; genus Teinopalpus; species Teinopalpus imperialis. The sequence continues at coordinate 17,907,614 of JAGSMU010000003.1, forward strand.
AACCAATCATGTGCGAATCGCGTTTTCTGTAAAAACTTTAACACCCAAAAATGATGTGAACAACAGCGGGTATATTTGCTGTTTCTCGATCAATTTTTATGCTCTATGGTTGCGAGTGTGTCGTGTGTTGCTACTTATTTCCTTTCATGACTTTTTGTTTCTTTAAATATGTTTGTGCTTTTTACAACGGGCCCAACCATTTGATACATCATTGATACATTTAAAAATAAAGATATTTAAATTTTTTCCTAAATTTCTTACAGAAATCATAATCATAATTTTATTTAGGTTTAAACGTTCGTGATCGACACATCTCACTGTATATACAGGCTAAATTTCAACATTTTTCACCGGGTAATGTGGCCCGCGCTACTACGTATCAAAGCTGAAATGGTTAGCCTCGTTTCCAGTAACCGATTTCCTATACTCACCATACTATATAATATCGAGATATATTAGAAATATAAGACATGTCGTATTATATAGCTTAACAGATGGTTGTGATCAGACCCATTAGGTGTTCATTCATGCGACTGAAGTAGCACCAATCGTACCGGAACGTAACTGTGTTTTACCGTAATCGTGTCAGCCCCGTCATTACCAATGTAGTAAATATATCCTGACAGATCCAGATGTCATCACCTACGCATAATTTATAATTTATTATTAAATCGGTAAGCATTTGCGCAAATGCAAACGGAAAGGCACGTTTACACTCCTAGTCCGATGGCATTCCATTTCATTCCACAGACTACAACACACCACAGATGAATGTGGATATCCTGGACCGCAACTACCACTTACCATGAGATAACTGTAGGTTTGTTAGTCATATCTAATATAATAAAAAATACACATATGTATCTCTAGTAAGCGGAAATTTATGTTAAGAAATGGTTAAATTAAATTGTAAAACACTAAAAAATAGATTAGTTTATAACATTAAAATATTACCACATTATTAAATGTTTATATGCATAACAACCCTAAGTCTACGACTGTCATTCATTTGCGTAATTTTCTCGGTGCGGGCGCAGGCATCCGTGATAGAAAGGCGGGAAAGCAATGACAATGGCGGACGATTTTTTGCCGCGAATATCTTACAGCGCTGGTGGCGCCCTGGTGGGGAATTTACGCACCTAGAAAAACTTATTAATTTATACATTTTTAAGTTAGTATTCGATCACTTTTTTATTTTTTTTATAACATGCTTGCATCGTTTGACATCCTGTCGCAATATATCTGCACGGATGTGGGATGGGCGGGTAAAGTGCGTTCCGAAATTCTCTTCTATTCTCTCTTCCATGTAGGAACTAGTTCGGTGGATTTAATATTCTTGAAAAGTGGACGTTCAGAGTAGAGATGTTATTTGAGCTGTCTTAGACCGGGCTGTGGGGTACAATAAAAGGCTAACGAAAACGTTAATTGTTTTTTCTCAAAAAACTAGAGACTAGAATATATAGTATACATATATCTCACAATATATAATATACATATATCTCAAAATATTTCAATGTATAAACCAATTTTAAGGTTATATATATAATGTTTTGATATTCCAGGATGTAATACTTGACACACCAATCATAAGTTTAAGGCTAAGTTCCAGCAGTTTTTTTTTATTACAAATATAAGATCATGTGATGACGTCTTCCTCCTGGTTACTATAATCCGGTGATACGTGAGATAGTTCTTTGTACCTAGTCCGATGTAATGTATGTACACCAAATGTATGTATGTAAAATCACAGGAAGGTTCAGATGCAGTGGCCAACAATTTTTTATAAACAAATGTTTCTATTCTTACAACGCTTTTTATAAACAAATATTGTTTCTATTCTTACATCGCTTTTTTATAAACAAATGTTGTTTCTCCGCGGCAGTTATATAGTTTAAACAAAACGCCATTCGGTTATTATATAGTAGGTTCATAACATGTCTGTCTGTATGTATAATATCAGTATCTTATTGTCTAACTTACATCTTTCTTTAACCACTCCAAATAAAGTTAAATTACTTGTGCTAAAAGATGGTTCACGACAGTCGAATGTAAGATTCGCATCTACGACCTTAAGTTTCACAGACTGTACCCTAAACCAATAGGCTACGCTGTATCTAATTCTTAGACGAGCATCAAAATCTTAATTTTCAATGGCTGCACGAGTTTTTTTAATGCCAAATGCCAGATGATCGCGACAAAAAGAACAGTTGTGCGCGGGCGCAGATGGGGGCGATGGCCGATTTTTAGCCGATGTCGTCGTGACTTGCGACCAAAAATTATATCTTTCTTACATTAATTGTATTTATTGTATTCATTTTTCAAGTCTTTAAAGAGTAGATTGTGCCCCTAGACGGTTCCCCAAAATGTAGGTAATGTAGGTTCCCGGAAATTGAAGAATTTCTTACTTCGAAAATATTTAATAAAAGAACTAAAGTAACAGCTTAAATATATATATATTTATATTATATAGGGTGTACCAGAACTCAACGTCAAGCCGAAACGGGGTGACAGCATTGATCGTAACCATCATGAGAAAAATCAGAAAAAAAATCTATCCCATGCAGTTTGAAAATTATGGGCATTGAAAACCATTTTTCGGTTATTGTGGTTAATTTTTATTATTTTGTGTGTGTTTTATATGTTCATTTAAACTTTGGAACCATAACCCTAAATAACATATCTGAATGACAGTTAAAAATAATGACACAATTGCCCCAAGTTTCCTAGAATTAAGAACTAGAACCCAGTAGTGGGTTATGTATATTTATATACATAACCCACAACTGGGCATAGTGGGCTCCTCTCTAGAGTCTATTGGAACACAGTTCACCTCGCGGTCGGCCTTATGGCTGTTAGAACGGATAACCGACGGGGAACCCGACCAGGGGAATATTAATATAAGTAGTTGTTTTGCGTGATCGAATACTAAACGTGGATATCCGCAGAACTAAGGTAACCGATATAGCTCAAAGGATCAAGAAGCTATAGCTCAGCCATGTAGCTCGTGGAACCGATAACAGATAGGGAATAAATGTTCACGAGTGTTCAGGACGATGGGGGAAAAGAACACGCCCTCGATACGATATATTTTAAACTTGGAAACCAAATGATACTTGTAAAAAATATGTATATGTTTAAAATTGTGGGATATATATTCAAGCCTCACTTCTAGCTTTTTATTATATACCAGCGTGATATAGCAGAATAATGCTACTGTGTTTTGTCTAGCCAATGTAAAATCATAACATGGTGATTAGGCATTCCCTCTTAGTATCGAGGATGTTTGAACTATATCTTGTCGTCGTATAATAATAAACAGGCCTAAATACAACGGATTAGTGATGGACCGAGATGAAACATATACTTGAACAGAAAAAAACAGTACGTTTAAAAAGAAAGGCTGTATAATTATGATGAAATCATTGCAACAACAACGGGCTCGCCGGACAAGTATGCATCCGGTCGGGCCCGGTGACGCTTTGTATGCTAAACAGCTCTGTAACGAGCGCCGGTTTGACGGACAGAAAAAAAAACAGTTGTTGATACACCGTCATCGTCTAGAAACGACGCCCTCAGCACGGACACTATACTATTTATAATTGAAACTACATTATACATTACATTATCATACGAAACTTAAAATCGTTCGAATCCGCCATTCGACTATATACGTGCACCTTCTGACACAAGTTTAAGCTTAGTTGGAGTAGCATTCTTTTTTTTTACTTGTAGTCGCAGTGTAGATCGATCCCCATTAGATGGAGCGACGAGGTATGCAAATTTGCGAGAGGTCGATGGATGTTGGTGGGTCAGGACCGTTTGTTTACATAACATAATATGCCTCCATATAAGCAAAGGACAGTGTGTGGGTGAGCGGGAAGCCGCCCCGAGACGTGCTGTGTTATTTGCATCAGTTGTTACGATCCCGTACTGACGCTTTGATTGACTTTCACCGGCGTAGTCTATCGGAAACGTCTCTCACGCGTCTGTTGCCCGTCTTCGTGTAGGGGTGGCCCGCAAGGAACGCGGTTAGGACCTAATGTTTCCCCTTTATACGATATATTTTGATTTATCTCTGTTATCCTTTATTTTGTCGAATAAACGTAGTAAGAATGACAACCTAAATATTATTAAATCTGAATTCCTTGATTAATATTAAATAAAAGCCTATAATATTAGACAAAATACAAATGAAATAATTTATTCAGATGAACAGAAAAGTAGAAAAAGGTAAAGTACAAAAATAAACTTACCCTGCTTAACGGAGACGTATTTGTCGTTAAGAGCAGCGACGAAAGCGGCTTGCGGGAGGCTATCTTCAAGCGAGAAGAGCTCGTCGCGTGTGACGTTGGTAGAGCGGGTCTTCAGCACGGCCTTGGAGCCGATGGGCGCCAGGTAGGCGCCGCTCGCGTCGCGCAGAGCCAGGGCGCCGGAGTGGTACTCCGCGCTGAACAGACACTCTGGCGTGCACGTGTCCAGCAACTGTTAGATTAGGTTGTGAGTAACTTTGGTAGATCCAATTACTTGTAACTAAAAATTTCATCTTAGTCCTCCACGGTGACAATGTATCTGCTCCATCGATTCTTTGTCAAAGTTGTATGTTGGTATCATTAACCTACCAGAAATCTTACCATCAGGTGAACCTTAATGTGGTATAGCCACGGTCGGCTCTACTTGGCAAGGACCACGCCCTCAGTGAATACCAGCGTGAAATAGCAGCATAATGCTCCCGTTTCGTTTGGTGAGTAGGGATCCGGTAATCCTATTACGGGTAACATGGTATACCTCGTCGGTGAATTTGCATGTGCGTCTTTAATCAATGTTGATTTTGGATGTAGACGTCATGGGCCGCAGTCATCAAGCCTGCATGTCTAGCAATCAAATTAACAGCCTTGGTATAGCTGAGTATTGCGATCGCATTTAATCAACGATACTCGCATGCATATCTAAGACATAAATCGAATATAAATATATATATACATATATCGAAAGGCCAACAATTCGCAGTTAATCAGCATGGTAGAATAATTGACCATCCTCCCCGGAGCAGGAGGCCTATGTGGGGTTTACATAAACAGGCTGATAGTTTATTTTTTTAATACACAAGTTTTCCTTCTACAGAACGTTAGAAGAATAAAGACCGTATCGTATACGAGCATTTCGTGAGCCCCACTAGTTAAATGAACAGCTTTGTCTGGAAGGCGCCATTGTGTGGCGGCTTCGCGACTGTGGGAACCGCGCTCCGCAATTGAAACGTAACGAGCGCACTACGCACACGACCGTTCGCATCCATTATCATAGTAAATTACCATCTCTCTACTCTGTCTTATATACCTAGATACGGCATGTTCATATCTTTGGTACTTTGGACAAGTGTAAAGTATACATTCTTGTATGCCAATTGTAATACGCCTTGTCACAGATGTCTTTTATGAAGAGCATTTTTTTTTTATTGGCAACGGCGATAAACTGACACAATTTACCATTAGTAATAAGTAGTAGTAAATATTTTAACGTATTTATATACGTTAGAAATATTTGTAAGTTAGCTAATTAAACCCCCTAGACATCAACACAATAACGATATTACTACGTTATGTAAACTAGAATGTTTGTGTTCGACGAAACGCGAAAGCAATGCTCTGCTCGCGTGTCAAAGGCCTTTGAGGATTGGAGGTCTTTTAGTGTGGCGAGAGTAGCTGGGATAAAAGTGCGCCTTTTACAAAAATGCTTTTTAAAAACTATAGACTTTCCGAGGCAAAGGATCGTCGAGTACTGTGTCCTTTTAGCGTTTCGAATACGCACTTGCATTTTTTTACCATTTAACTCTAAAATTTTGTGTGTTATGTACAAAAGTATGTTGTATATTATCAATAATGATTTTTTATTATATATATTATAACTTTATTGTACACCACAAAAATTAAAAACCGGAAATAAAAAAAATAAAAAATAGTAGTAGAGCTACATTAACAGTGGTAGAGGTACACTGCAGTTTGTTTCTATCTGCAGAATGCCAGCTCGACCGGGGTAGGACTGCGCCCACACAAAATACCAACAATATCAAGAAGAAATAGCACTTTATGCTGCTGTGTTTCGCCTGGTGAGTGAAGGTCCATCTCAGTCCTCAAGGGTAAACAGCGCATCTGCATTATGATTCCTTGTCAAGAATTAATGTAGATGTCATGGGCCGCAGGAATCACTTGCCAGCAGGTGAACTATGTGCTCGTTTGTAACTCTCAAAGTAATAAAAAAAAGGTACAACTTATCGCTAAAGAGCGATCTTTTCCAAACAACCTTTTTAATAGAAAAATTGAGTTAAATATGTTAATAAAGTGGGTATATAACAATAAACTGATACCTTAACGAGCTAAACCAATATATTATTATATAATATAAAAATAGGATACTAATATATAGGACTATAATATATACAAAATAAACAAATATGATGGACATGCATAAACTAAATACATATAAATATTTTAAACGCGGATATAAATGTTGGTCAGTGGTTACAAAGTGAAAAAAATGATTTTTAAGGTCGGTCCTAAACTTGTCTAGGTCCTAAACGTTTTCGCATGCTGAATTTGCGGAGGCAGATCATTCCACGAACAGGTAGCCTTGACCGAGGAATTCTTATTAAACCTAGTTCGAAATGTACATATGTGATGCGAGAATGAGTTCTACAGTAGAACTCTATCCGCTCTGTCGTAACCAAGAAACTTAAAGGTTTCCTACAAATAGCTCGGTGTCCAGGATTGAACAATACACAGTACACAAGAGCAACAGTTTGCAGATTCCGGCGAAGGCGAATAGGTAACCACTTGAGCTTTGTACGAATTTCTGAGACATCATATTTGCACAAACCAAATATGAACCTAATGGCTAGATTTTGAATTTTGTTTAGGTGGGTTCTAAGTTAAATCAAGATAGCCTGTGTCCAAGAGTAGAGAGAAGTAAGGATTGTGCTAACATCATTTTAGTGGTAATGGGAAGAAAAGAACGCAAATGTCGGAGAGAACTCATGGCAGCAAATAACTTTCTGCTAACTACCTTTAATTGACGAGACCATGAGAAAGTAGTATCAAAGTAGATACCAAGACATTTACACGAACTCTACGTGCTGAATGTAACTGTTTATTAGAAATTCATCATGTTTATTATATATTATTTCTATATTTACGCGAATACTACGCATTGAATAAAATTAATATGTTGAAATCAGTACAATAATTGCATCACAAACGAAACGAATACTCGATTTATCCGATGGCAAGTGGTTCCCGCGCCCATGACGCGCACATTCATCCTGGATAAGGAATCATAATGCAGAAGCCTTGTCCTCCTCGAAGACTAATATGGAACTCTTCGCCATTAGCAATAAGCTGGACTATCCAGCTTGGCTCTATCGCATAAAAGATAACTCGAATCAATTCTCCTCTTATATATGTGAATAGACAAATAATTTAGTAAAAGATATTAGTTTAATATAGTATTGCTGATGGGACGGCACGGCCGCGAGGAGTGGCTGCTGCGACGTGAATCTTGGGTTCGATTCCCAGCCTTGGAATATTTGTGTTATACAAATATTCTGTATTCGGGTCCAGGTGTGGAATGTACGCTTCGTGTTTGAAAGGTCCAGATGCCGTGCATCTTATTGTACATGCATTCAATCGGATTATGGAAGGGAACGACAAGCGAGTGCCTCAGAGACGACATCTTCAATGTTGATGTATATAAAGGTTTTAGACCGACCATTCGGCATATAATTCTCACATAAGACGAAGTCTGTGTCGTGTGGATTCATTTATGGAGGTTAGAGTAACCTCGGGGGGTGATTAACTGCGCCAAAACTTGGCAGACGTTTCCCAGGTCACACCAAGACTTACCTTGCCGCCAGCACTGAGGTATTTATTGTTGCAGGTGTGCAGGGCGTACTTGCCGCCCTCGTCGGCGCGGAACTCCAGCGTGAACAGCGTGTCCTCGCCCCAGGGCACGTTGGCGTCCACGTGGATCTCGTCCAGGGACTCCGACAGGTGAGCGAAGCGCTTGCGTCCGATCGAGCGCAGGTTAACCTGGGGAGCATTGATGGATTACATTTGTTTCCTATTACAGACGATAAACGCGGACGGAGCGGAATGCATCAAAGATATTGTGGTGTTTGTGATTGGCATTAATAATGGAGAAGTAAGATCTGCAGCGTAGCTTCAAGCTTTATAACCAGAGACTAGATGAGCCGTCGTAGCTCAGTGTAGTCTGATAATCTTCTGTGTGTGAGTATTGCTGTTGCTGCTTGGTCCAGAGAGCTCTACAGCTTTATCTAATCAGACTTGCGAGAGGGAGGACCGCTACGTGGGGAATAGCATCAGTAGCGAAGCTTAAGTTCGTAGATCCACCATTAGACTATTGTCGTAAACCATCTCGTAGCACCAGCATTGTCAGCTTAGTTGGAGTGGTGAACTGGAATATTAGTAAAGTTAATCCAGCATTGCTAATATGCTTTTAAAAAAAAATCACGTGTTTCGTCTGGTGAGTGTAGGGAACTATATAACTTGTGATGAGGCATTCCATCGCAGTCCTCAAGGGTGACAACGCATCTGTATTATGATTCCTTGTCCAGGATGAATAAAGATGTCAAGGACCGCAGGAATCACTTACCATAAAGTGAACTGTGTGTGAGTTTGTTACTCTCAATAAATAAAAAAAAGATACTACGACTTTCGTTCACACTAAACCCAAAACTAAATAAACGTCATAAAGACAAACGCACCAAACTGCATTGCCAGGAAGACACTATTGAATCAGCTCTAGACTTTACAGTAAAATTAATACTACTTATATCTATCCCCACCCTACCGCGAAATGTTATTAAGGACTTATTGTTAAATTTAAACTACTACGCGGCAGAAAACTTTCTGTGTATTCATATTTAGTTAATTCTAACTACAGATTGCTTATATTTAGTTAATACTAACTAGAGTTTGCACATATTTACATAAATATATTTTGTTAAATATCTAATTATGTATGTTTTCTTAATTTTTCCATTTTGTATAACAATTTAGTTTAATATCGTACAGGCAACAGTTTGCATACTTACTGCAATATTTTTGAAGCAACAAACATTACCCAGTCGAATCACTTTGCCTTTTCAATCTTTGAATACTCGTAGTAAGGGGAAATTGCAAACGTCGGCGCATTTGTGCGTCGACTGCCGACATATCGAACGCTTCCGATGGAACTTTTTATGAGAACGTCTAACGTTGAGATATTTCAATTGGATTCGCTCGGAATTTCATATTTCAAAAAAATTTAGTATGTGTGTTGTACATTATCACATCCTATCTTTAGCATACAAACCACTGAACCATGTTCTCCATAGATTGTCACGAAGCACGACCCTGGGCTACGTGGTAGAGGCACGTTGTAGCCAGTTTCTAGTTAAAACATCCATGGCAAAACCGAGAATGGATTACGCTCTAGTAGGATATCGTCTCGTTAAATAGCTGCCTACCGTGGTTGTTTTTCGTATGGTGTAGGGATCCGAAGGACCTTATTACTGGTGACGAGGCATTCCATCACAGATCTCAGTGGTAACTACGCATCGGCATTGTGATGCCTTATCGAGAAATAAACTTACCTTACTCTTACTCAGGTAAAATATATTTCCAATTGTCACCCTTAATACATTATAAAATAAGGCATAACCCAGTCGATACGCTTAGACTTTTATCCTTTAGTATACTCGAAAGAGGATACACAGACGTTGTTGCGTTTGTGCGTCGACTACGGACGTATTGAACGCTTCCAATGCAACTTCCGGACTCCCGGAAATTCCCGAGTGCTGTGTTGTTTAAGAATCATCCCTCATATTTCGTTCGTCCGAAATTGAAAAATGTTATATGATATGTATGGTTGGTTACATATGATAGCCTATTGATATTATTAAATCGAATATATAAATGATAACTTCTTTAAATGGTAGAGCGATGTTGTTGTTTTTTTCTAGTTGGATAACCGGTAATGGACTTCACTATAATAGAATATCATCATGGTGTAGGACCATAACGTGAGAAACCGATTACAGGTTACGAGACTTCATCTCAGATCTTTTTTCTTATAATGAACAAGCATCACCCCTAAGGATTGAGATGGAATGCCTCCCACCAAATAAAGTAATAAAGGTCTCCGGAGCCCTCCACTCACCACTCGACACAAAGCAGCATTTTGCCGTTATTATACGCTGGTATTCTTTGAGGACTCGCTCTTTTCCCGATCGAGACGACTCATTCATGTAACTAGATATAAACTGGAGCGTGGCTACATTTTTAATGTTTGTTGTGAATTATGTTCCATACGTTCTCGTAGCCTTCACGAATGTCCCACTAACATTTAACATGCCCACTTTACGCAGACCTTTGAAAAGACATTTCATTAACACTTATCTTAACGACTTTGAGTTTCTATGCATTTCTGTGTGTCTACTATAGTCGTCTATGTTAGTTATTCTTAGTAGCACTCCTGGCTTGGTTGATATAATGTAAAGTTAAGACCGTTTTTTATGTTAACAAGTCCCGGAACTGTATTCTCCATTTTTCGGTCATGACAGAAAATCAGCGTTGCGATGTTACTGCAATATTATGCGGTACAGTATAAATATGCAACTAAGAGTTTATTGTATTTTTATACGAATTATATTAGAGTGTGTAGTGTAGGAGTGAATTTAAGAAGAAAGCCCTGGTATCTCCTCAGTTGCACGCGACCGAACAGATGTTGTGTTTTACTCTGAAATGGCGGACAATTTCGAGATTCATAGTTCTGTAGCAAAACAAGTGTTGTTCGTTTAATTCGATTTATTTTTTATTTTCAACGACCTTACGTCGATCAGTTAAAGGAAAAGTCAAATATTAGAATGACATAAGAAAGGTCAAATGGAAGGTTCTGGACTCGACGACACGTTTAGTTTTTTTGTTAAAAAAAAATATTAGGTTTTTTTGTGGACGGCTACACTTGTTTTTACCGAGCGATATAGGAATGAACTGGTACAAACAATTTGAGCGTCTTATTGTCATTGTGATTCACCAACAATTTGCTTTTTTGTGAGATAAACTTTTACAATCAATTTTTATCTTTTGTCTGTTTCAATTTAGTTGTAGTTTGTTTTTATTATATTGAGTGCATTAAATGAGCACACCTGATGTCATAGTTAACCAACTACCGTCAGCTTTTAATTATTTCTTTTTCGTGGTTTTTCGTAAACCACGCAGAAGGAATTAATTTTATTAGTCAGGCATCTTCTCTATTATAATTATCTATTGTTTATAATATACGCAGCTTTGTTCAATAAGTTTAAATTCTTGTGCTAAGAGTCTAAAGTCGAATGATAGACTAGAAACAATGACGCAAGTGGTACAGGTATCATATAATAATAATAATGATATTAATGTAGAAAATTCTTAGTCAGAAGCAACTGACCGAGCCTTCCGCTCTCTCGGCCACCCTTGGGTCAGATGCTCTCGCGGAACAGGGTAACGATCCAAGCCGAGGGTCCCTCTTGGGAGCCTTTGTGCTGGTAACCCACTAATAGAGGTCTCGATATCGCAATAAGCGCTCGGTCACCTCTCAACCCGGCGAAACTGTAAAAGCCCTCGGGCTAACAGCGGCCATCAGCCCGAAAAAAAGAAGCAGCGACGCAAGTTGCGCCGAGCTAACCCTAAGCCACTAGGCAGGCTATTGACGCTTATCATGACATCTTACCTGAGGCCTGGCGGCGAGGTGCACGTGCCAGAGCTCGGCGTCGCCTGGCACCTTGGCAGTGCAGGTCAGCTTGTCGGAGCTGGAGCCGAGGAAGTAGCCGCGCTCCACGTTGCGAAGGGCCCAGCGGCCGCTGCCATCCTCAGATACACTGTTGAAGAAGTCTACGTGTTAGAAAATTACTACAGAGACCGTAATAACAACGTTGAAAAATGGGCACACATTTAGGCAAAGTGACTTCGACACTCACCTTTATTTTGATGATTTATAATACAGAAGCTGTGTCCCCCCTATTGACTAAGAGGGAATGCCTCATAACTAGTCATCAATCGACCACCAGACGCAACCATCGCGTAACTAATATTTGAATCTAGTATTCTGTTTAAGCGAGTTATGTCCTCGATCAAGCCGAGCTATTCGTACAGTTAGTTTCTTTATTTATAATATTAGGGCTGACTAATGAGGACACTGTACATCTGATGGTAAGTGAGTGCGGTCCCTGACATCTGTATTTCACCCCTGAGGACTGAGACGAATGCGTAGGCTGATAGTAATCATATATAGATATAGTAGTTAAGCTTATATCGTGATGATCTTTCCAATACACACGATTACAATAATCTCATATATACCAGTTATTAAGACATCCACATCGAAACCCCACTATTAAAATCTCGCAACCAACTCCAAATATGTTTTGTTCCTTGATAGAAAAGAACAGAGGCGCACTCGAGAGCGCTTTTGTATCCTTAAAAGACATTCTCGGTGCTTGCCTCCCGTCTTTAGTGAGACTAATGTAGCATTTGCTCTATTCATTAGGCCTACGCTGTCTGCCGGCTAATTGGAATAGGGAATGAAAAGGGTGCTTTATCTAATGATCATTGACTTGATTATGATTAAAAAACGAAAGTGAAACAACACCCATGTATAAATATACACGCAGTGGGGCCGCATGGCCCGCTATGCTACAACCAACACCCATTCTAGGGAGGCTTATGCCTTTTTTTTTACTACTTTCAGAGTAACAACCGAGCACACGGTTTCGTCTGGTGAGTGTAGGCATCCGGAGACCTTTATTACTGGTGTTGCGGCATTCCATCTCAGTCCTCAAGGGTGACAACGCATCTGCATTATGATTCCTTGTCAAGGATGAATGTAGATGTCATGGGCCACAGGAATCACTTGCCATTAGGTGAACTGTGTGCGAATTTGTTATTCTCAATATAATAAAAAAAAATCTACCTAGCATTAGGCTGTGGTCCACGGCTGTGATATCTGTTGGTTATTTGCCAGATGATATCAACTGTACAGAATATATTGTAGTGCCGTAAACATTGGCACTCGTTCGTTCCTATTCCAAAGTAATGCATGTGAAGGAAGATACGAACGCAGTGTCAAGGACACAAAATTATGTAAGGTATAACGATGCCGGGTTCATTGTCGAAAGGTGTGTAGGGTAGTATGGATCCAGTTACAGGTGACGAGGTATTCCACGTCAGTCAACAGTGGTAGACCTACACTTCAATTGGTTTCTAGCTGCAGACGCCACGCCCTCACAGAATACCAGCATTAAATAGCGGCATTATGCTGGTGAGTAGGGATCGAAGACATTTATTACTGCTGACGAGGCATTCCATCTCAGTCCTCAAGGGTGACAACGCATCTGCATTATGATTCCTTGTCAGGATGAATGTAGATGTCATGGGCCACAGGAATCACTTGCCATTAGGTGAACTGTGTGCGAATTTGTTATTCTCAATATAATAAAAAAATCTACCTAGCATTAGGCTGTGGTCCACGGCTGTGATATCTGTTGGTTATTTGCCAGATGATATCAACTGTACAGAATATATTGTAGTGCCGTAAACATTGGCACTCGTTCGTTCCTATTCCAAAGTAATGCATGTGAAGGAAGATACGAACGCAGTGTCAAGGACACAAAATTATGTAAGGTATAACGATGCCGGGTTCATTGTCGAAAGGTGTGTAGGGTAGTATGGATCCAGTTACAGGTGACGAGGTATTCCACGTCAGTCAACAGTGGTAGACCTACACTTCAATTGGTTTCTAGCTGCAGACGCCACGCCCTCACAGAATACCAGCATTAAATAGCGGCATTATGCTGGTGAGTAGGGATCGAAGACATTTATTACTGCTGACGAGGCATTCCATCTCAGTCCTCAAGGGTGACAACGCATCTGCATTATGATTCCTTGTCAGGATGAATGTAGATGTCATGGGCCACAGGAATCACTTGCCATTAGGTGAACTGTGTGCGAATTTGTTATTCTCAATATAATAAAAAAAAATCTACCTAGCATTAGGCTGTGGTCCACGGCTGTGATATCTGTTGGTTATTTGCCAGATGATATCAACTGTACAGAATATATTGTAGTGCCGTAAACATTGGCACTCGTTCGTTCCTATTCCAAAGTAATGCATGTGAAGGAAGATACGAACGCAGTGTCAAGGACACAAAATTATGTAAGGTATAACGATGCCGGGTTCATTGTCGAAAGGTGTGTAGGGTAGTATGGATCCAGTTACAGGTGACGAGGTATTCCACGTCAGTCAACAGTGGTAGACCTACACTTCAATTGGTTTCTAGCTGCAGACGCCACGCCCTCACAGAATACCAGCATTAAATAGCGGCATTATGCTGGTGAGAGTAGGGATCCGAAGACATTTATTACTGCTGACGAGGCATTCCATCGCAGTCCTCAAGGGTGACAACGCATCTGCATTATGATTCCTTGTCAAGGATGAATGTAGATGTCATGGGCCGCAGGAATCACTTGCCATCAGGTGTTCCGTGTGCTGGTTTGTCACCCCCTAATGTTAATATAAATGTCCACTATGGACATAAATATATTTTTAAAATGTTGTTCATCGAAAATTACGGAAAGTTTTTACGTACGCATTTATTTACGTGACAACCGGATGCGTGATTCAATTCATAAGGATTCTCTGTTCAAAATTAACGAGGAACGAAATTATGAGAAATTTTTAATATTTACGAATACGTTATCATATTTATGAGCTTCGTGTATTTAATAACGGCTTTTACGTATTTTTTTCTTCATAATATTAGGGTTGGCAATCGTCAGTTCGCCCGATGGCAAGAGACCAATGCGGCCCAAGACATTCACATCCATCCCTAACAAAGATTCAAGCTGTCACCCTTAAGGACAAGGAGGCAAATAGGTTCAATATTGTTTATTCTCATTGCACGTGAACAACTATTGAATGGATTCAGCACCAGGTTTTAAAAAGTGGAGTTGGAAAGAGGAACCGGCAAAAAACTCACGGACCACTCTTTTTAAATCGCCAGATTTTTAATAATTAAAATATAATATATAGTTTAAATAACGTTGTAAGATATATATATATATATACCACTATTGGGCATAGGCCCCTTCTTTTAGTGAGGGCTGTTAGAGCACAGTCCGACCCGCGACTCCACTACTGCTTATATATATATTTATGTAGTACGTACGTGATATATATCCTGTTTGAGATATATATATATATATATTTTGGCAACGGATTGTCGGATCATAAATAAAACTGCATTATTTATTGTTACTTTCGGCGCATAAGGAGCTTACTTCCGGTGACTCACAGCTGATCGTTATGCGAGGGCGGTGCGAAGATTTTATGTATCTATATCCGCTTTGTGAGCGGGGATTAGGTACTTTTTTTAAGTAGACATATTTTTAGTCAGGGTAAGGTTCATTTTTTTCCGGTGGTGGTTGCCACTGCCCATGATATCAACATTCATCCCCGATAAGGAATCATAATGCAGAGTTGTCGTATTTCGTAATTGTAGACCTTATTACTTCAGGGTCTTTTTCTACAGGGGATTTCTGTATGATGGTATAGCTGCCGTGTTTCTCAAAACGAAACACGGCAGCTATATCCATCCTCCTATGTACGAAAGCTTTATTGAATTGTATTATATATTTAAATATATACCTAATTTCATAATGTATATGCTATTCGCTGATAATTTATATATAAATAGAGAATTGGAAGTTAATGTTACCTGATGTGGAACTTGCTGCCGGCCTCCTTCTCCTCAGACTCGCAGGTGACGTTGCCGAACGAGTCCACCGCCAGGTACTTGTCCAGATGCGAGCGCAAGTAGATCATGCCTGGAGCAAATAGGAAATCATGACAGATAACTTGTCAAGTGATTTACGCCCAATCTAAGCGGACAGATGCATAATATAAAATAATAATAACAATGATGTACTACTAGTTCATCACTCCACACTTGGCATTATATATTTTTTTTAATTGAAAAGATGGCAAACGAGCTAGCAGTACACCAGATGGTAAGTGATCATCGATCACCGGCGCCTATGAACTTCTGCAACACCAGAGGTGTTGGCGTTACCAGCCTTTAAAGAAGGTGTAGGCTATTTTCTAGAAGGTCCCAAAGTCGTATCGGTTCAGAAATACCGCTGGCGACAGCTGATTCCACAGAGTAGTTGTGCGTGGTAGATACCAGTGTAAAGGTCAGGGTCTTGTAAATCTAACTTCTTTTGTTAAAAGAAAGCTAGTAACTTGAGATCAGATAAAGAATATAAATAAGTTAAATTTGCCAACCTCCGGGAAAAACGCCTGTATATAAACACGCAGACATATATACAGCCAAACGGTGTAGTAGTTAGAGTAAATGGCTGGTGCGTCGAGTCCCAGCCGAGGAACAATATTTGTATATCATAAATTGTTGGTTATCGTATCTGGATGTGTTGTATATATATCCCGTATCCCTGACACTGCATCTCCTTCCTCCGTTCTTGCGCATGCATTATGTCGGTATAGTGAAGGAGACGATGAGTGAGTGCGTCTGTGTCTGCGAAAATGTTTACGACACTATAAAATATGCTGTGCAGTTGACATCATCTGCTGACAATAACCAGGAGACGTCATTCTATTCATAAATATATACTTACTAAATAAAAGAACATTAAGGTTTCCGTCCCAACAGTTAAAACACCTTTTGCGCACAATTTTAAGCCATTTCTTTTCCCATTCATATACAACAAGCTCATTAAAATGTTTGACCTTAAAAAGATATCTGTTAAAGAAACGAAAAAGATTATTTCCGCTTCACTGTTGTACTGGACCTGCAGTGAATCAGAAGATATGATATCAATAATTGTTGACTGTTGCTCGCACTTATTATTATTATTTTCTTTCTTTGGGCTAATGTTATGTTGATTATTTTGTAACTTTCGTGTAATTTTTGTCTTAATTTCATTTAATTAACAATTATTTCGTCTTTACTACAATAAACCGCAGTTACATGGAAAACCACAGGATAGGCTTCGCCTAGTGTGGCGGCCAGACAGAACAGAAATTGTATATAGGATTACAGCAAATATACACACATATATATATATATATATATATATACATATATATACATATACATATATATATATATATATATATATATATATATGTATATGGATATTGACATGAAGATCTGCAATCTGTATAAAAACTAGTTAAGAGCATGAATTATCCGTTATTATTTCTATGATTTATTTTTAAGAGAAATCGTATATATTTTAAATAACAAATATAAAATTAGAAAACGTAGACCAATAATTTACTACAAATAATTAGTTCATAGAAACTAAACACCGTTTAATTGGACATTATGAATCACATATGAGGTCATTGCACTCTAATAAATATTCGAGAGCTGCCCGTCTAGACTAGACTAAAATCGATAAGTTTCCAGTCTTAGATTTAAATTATTTTTAATATTATTTACGTATAATTATACGACATTTGATCAACTTATAATACCAGATGATATTAACTGGGCAGAGTATATTCGCGATCGTAGTAGAGGCATCCATCCACTTGTGGTTCCTTTCCTTTGTCCAATGCATGTGTAATAAGATCGGAGGAAGGTTCACATGGATGAACATACACAGTACTCGGAAGGGTACAAAAGGGCTTTATTAAAAAGGCAACAAAATAAATATGGACACATGTCTGAACATCGTACTCTGCTGGCTATTTAGTTCAGACTGACGTAGCATTCCTTCCTAGCCTTCGAGGGTTTGTTATCGAAGATGAATGGGCTGCAGGAATCACTTACCATCAGATGAATGGTGTTCAAAATACTTATAAAAGTACTTTACTTGATTAATGGCGAGATCAATATTTGTGCAAAACTAAATTTGGTTTGCTGGTATTTGTAAATACATATGTACCAATAATTTAAACACCCAGATCCAAAATCCAATAATTCATGATACACAAATATGGCTCGACTAGGAACCAAACCTCTACTATGTACCTGCCGTCAACTATGTGGGGAACAAACTCTTGAATCTTGCTTGATCGCAGACAAATTTATTGAAATTTGAATACGACAAAGTCCGTCGGGTCAACTAGTTGTTGAATAAAACTAATTTATACGGGATTTTATTGCGTTTATGTTCAACTTTTTCTATTCCAACGTTATTAACGCATACGTTCATAATGTAAATGTCGGATTAAGGAAAATTTATAAACAAAATATGGAGTTTACTGACACGGTTGTCCTACTAATATTATTTTGCTTACTCCTTTAGTAAGTCTGTTCTAGCTATTAATGCAAAATAACCACAGTGGATGATCAAAGCATTACTTTGTTCTACACATTACCGATAAAAAAACAGATGTTACCTGTCTACAAAATAATAAATTAATAAAAAAATATATGTCAATTTCACAATAATTTGTCGTGATGGTTATCTCTCTCGATATCTCATTTATCTTCAAGATCTAGTATGTCACTGAAGATGAAAGGACAATTGACTTCCCCGCTGAAGTCAGGAATCGGGCACCTTCTCTGACATCATAACTATGTTGTCTGGCAAACTTCTACCAGAAATCTGGACTATATTAATTTAAATAAAAGCATCTATTTTATCACACGCGCCAATTCAATAGTTGAGAACCTTACGTTAGTACGCAAAGACGGTGTAAGTGGAAGAAGTAATTTCAATACTATTTACGTGGATGTCAAAAGGATATAACAGTAAATTAAATAGTGTAAAACCATCGCTTTGCGCATTTATGATCCGTTTTAGTAGTCGGGTTTTATTATAGCAAAAATTAAGGGGCGAGTTTTGAAAGCAAAAAATATGCCCCAGAGCAAGAGTCTATTTAGCTTTTAGAATGCTATATAGACACGTCTTGTCGGTCCTTTCCTGAAGAGATCTTATTTTGAAAGCCGGTGATAGATTTGAGGGTCGTGAGAGGTTCAAAACGTATAGTATAAGATATATAAGATAAGATAAAATATATATCAAGGGTGACACACGAACACACAGTTAACCTGATGGTAAATCATTACTGCGGCCCATGACATTAACATGGATGGATGTCAAGAAATGTTTTAGATGCGTTACCCGTAATTGTTATAATAAATAATGTTGCTAAATCTCATTAGTATGCCGTGAGGATAGTATGCGGTCCTTCCCAGGTTCAGTCAGACAACCTGCAGCGTCCCTCTACCGCTGGTAATAAAGAAATCATCACCATGGAAATATGGGCGATAGACTTTAGAAGAGATATTGGCTGGACTAGATTATTATCTAGCTAAGGTAAGTAGATGTGGGACATCGCACTAGGGATGCGAACGACGAGCGAGTGCCGCTGTGTTTGCACCAATTCTGACACCACTATCAAATATTCTGCGCACTTGATGTCGTTTGAAATCAACTAGGAAGGACATTGCCATCCTCTTTTTTTTTAATTACGTTGAAAGTAACAAACTCGCACACAGTTCACCTGATGGAGAGTGATTCCTGCGGCCCATGACATCTACATTCATCTTTGACCAGTAATCATAATGCAGATGCGGTGTCACCCTTGAGGACTGTGATGGAATGCCTCGTCACCAGCAATAAAGGTCTCCGGATGCCTACACTCAACAGACGAAACACGGCAGCATTATGCTGCTATTTCCTTCGGTATTATATTCGGTAGTATGAGGGTGTGTTCCCACCCCGTATGAGCTGACCTATTCATTATGCAGCTATAAACAAACTGTAGTGTAGCTCCATCAATGTTAAATTGTTAATGTGTGTGTTTATAGTATTAATAAAAATTTAAATTAATGTTCTAATGTAACTGAATCAAGTTTGTGCCGTAGACATGTAAAGGTTAACAAGCAAACTCTGCTTTGAGACGTAAGGCACGCGGGGGCGTCGGGCATCGATCGTCAGGGGGGAACAGCTGGGACCTTGGCAATGAGGGTAGCGCGCCACCCTCCGCGCGGGGGCACGGGGGCCCACGAGAGCAGCGGTTCATGACTTTCAAACACGCCTGGATAAACTTTATACACCTAAATGTACTTTAAGTAATAGAATTTAGATAGCGAAGTTATATTAATAAAAAATTTTAACATATCGTAGTTGAAATGTATTATAAAAATACCTATTTTCTGGCAATAATAATATTTCACGGATCGTAGTCTACATGTATTTACTACAAGAATAAGTATTTTATGACATTAATAATATTTAGCAGATTGTAGTTTAAATTCAATTAAAAATGCGTATTTTATTAGCAATAATAACATTTAAGGGATCGTAGTCTACATGTATTTAAAAAGAATGAGTATTTTAAGGCAATAATAATATTTAACAGGTTGTAGTTTAAATGTATTAAAAAATGCGTATTTTCTGGCAATAACAATATTTAACAGATCGTGGTTTAAATTCGTATTTTATGGCTTAATATTTAAATAATTAATTACATTAGCAATTCTATTGCCGGGTCAAAGAACATTTGGACTTGCTTCTATGCATGTTGCCAGCACCTTGATTGGTCCAAAGGGACCGTGGTACACGGGATTCAGTATATCAATTATATTATTTATAGTAAATAATTTATTTTCACTATACGTTACAACTGACAAGTTTGTATATTGTTTGAAAGAAGATGGAAAATAAATATTGTCAGAATACATCCATTGCAAATGGCTTAGTAAATTTATTACTTGTACAATCAATTAACAGCTCCACGCGAGATGGTAATTCTTGTATCAGTGACATTTAGTTAGTCGTCATTAACTTGAGTATTAAACGAGTATAATGACGTCCTTTGGCGATATCTTCTGGTTATTAGCAAATGACAGCAACTGCACAGAATATATTATAGTGACGAGACATTTGCGTAAAGAGGTCTTAGTCTGGTGTAATGGTGTGAGGCTGATAGACGGGACATGTACCAGATCAGAAAACCAATAACTTGTAATAGACGTGGTTCCTGTGGAAGCCAGTAGCAAAGAACTCGGCGCTATGGTACAGTATTTCCAATGTTTATGTTCATATCCTACTTTAAAATATCCAGCAAGCTGTTACAAAAATGTCGACCACTAAAGTATCCAACGTAGCAGAGCCACGACCGCAGTTATAAACTAGCTACAACACGAGTATTTTGAGTACGACTTCACCTCGTCGTATTCACCTCAGGGTATAACTTGATCAGTGCTTGTGTTTCGTTTGATTAGTTTAAGAGTCGGGAATCATTTTACTGGTGATGAAGCATCTCAGTCTTTAGTAGGAATCAGGCAAGTGCATTAGGATTCCATATCGTGGATATAATGTGGGTGTCTCTTTCTACCTGTCTTTTTTATGAATAATATCCCATAAAAATATCTAAAATCTTATAAAAATGAATCAATCACGTGGGCACCCGACATAAAATTTTGTTTTTATATTGTTTCTGTTATTTATTATTTTTTTGTAAGCTGTTAAATACACAATGAACTTTATCTTCTCAACTTTCATAATATTATTTTTATTTCTGTATGATTTTTTTAATTATTTATTGTTTTTATTATTTTTTTATCATTAAGTTTTATCATTTTATTATTTTTCATTCATCATAGTTTAAAGAAATAAGGACCGTCAGTTCTCTTGTGTAGGCTTTACGGAAGATCAGGGTTGTGACCTTAAGTCACAACAGTGCCTGAGTGGAGATCCTTTTCTTTATTTTGCGCACAACAGGTTTCTTTTCTCATCCATTTAACTATCATTTGTGTTTCTTTTTTGATTAGGTAAAAGTATTTTACTTATTCGTTTTAATTGTTTTTACTGTACCTGATTTTACTATTTATGTTTGCTATAAAATATAAATGAATATTATTATAAATTAAGAGTTGATGTTGCAGTTTCCTTTATCTTCACTCCCTGACGTTGGAGATCAAAACCAACAAAATTAAGGCAGGAAATTAAATTGTTAGACGCTCGACGTTCGTCGAGGGGTTCGCAGTTAGTTGGGGCGTTTCTGTAAGGGATGCAATGCTTCCGAAAGCGTTCGGATCATGTTTAATCGAACGGGTGACTATATGCAGTGTTTTTATTTATGAAATGGTTTGTCTAAGATTTAAATAAATAATATAAATACTAAGCTAATCGTACTAATGTATTTTTAGACTAGATAATTAGTGACTAGGGTAGCTAGCTTTTAATTGATGATACGCGAACAAACCGTGTATAATCTCCAGTTTCGGCACCAATTAACATCGTTAATCGTATTTATAAGTTCTGATTTACATCGTGTGGAAACCTGCATATCTAAGAAGTAAATAAATAGAAAATATATTGGGAAGACATGTGAGGTCCGCTCCTCCGCGGTGGAGGCACTTGGTGGACTGTACTAGTACTCCCTCTAGAGAGGAGGGGATTACACTCGGTTCGCTTGCATAGGATTATAAATTTAAAAATATTAACCGTCGCTTCTCTACGTTCACTTCAAACTTGTAATGTGATAAATTGTCATATGCATTACCTTAGTACTAGGAACAAACAAATAGCTGTTAGCTCCGAATGATTTTACAGATTCGCCGAGTTGAGAGGTGACCGAGCGCTCATGGCGCTCAGTCGAGACCTGTGTTAGTGGGTAACCAGCACAAGGGCTTAGACCGTTACGCTGTTTCTCAGAGCGTGTAAGTAAAACTTTTTTGGGACAATATACGTTTTTTTTAAAAACAAATAAAATAGGAAACAATAAAAAACTGTCAGTTGTGCAATTAAAAAAAAAGTTTAGGAACGTTTATGTCAAAGGTTATTATAAATATTGTTGATTGTAACATGAAATGTTGAAAATTAAATGGTCGATCCAGGCTCTTGCAGATATTATATCTTGTTGTGACCAATAACCAATCGGGGAGGAAGGTGCTTGATTCCAAAACTGGCAATCGCAGTGTAGGGCAACCTTAGACTAGATGGAGTGACAATAAAAGTCTGCAGGAAGTGCAGATAGCTGAGGATAGTGCTTTGTGGCTGTCTATGTTCAGCAGTAGATTAATTATGATGATGATATTATTCCCAAAAAAGTTAATTTCACAGATTCTTTTCAATTTATGGCTTTCTTTATCTGATGCGATATTAGTATTCAATCATGAAGTGGTGATGCTTGAGTGAAGACACCTACTCAGCGGCACTCTCTTCCAATCGCGAGTCTAATTAGATAAAGCTGTAGACGCCTCTGGACCAAGCAGCAACAGTAATACTCACACACAAAAAAAAAAAGAGTGAAGACGTCGGGTTTGATTTGACTTACTGTCATTAGCGTTCCCAGAAGCCGGTTCCAGGGTCCATATCTGCTTCTTCTTGAGGCTGGTGCCGTTGGCGTTGATCTTGAAGCCGAATGTCTCCGCGGTGAGGTAGCGGTAGCGAGAGTTGATGAGGCCGATGGTCCACCAGCCGCGCTGCTGGTTCTGCGTGATGATGTCGCCGGCGCTGCTCACCTCGCCGTTGCTGTGACCGTTCAGACCGTTCATCTTGAGCTGCGGACGAGATGATATGTTAGTCTTTTTCTTAAAAATTATTATCCTAGCTATATTGTTGACAGTATTAACGTTTAATCCAACTAAGCTTAAATGCTTGTGCAGATTTGAAATTACGACCTTAAGTTTCGCAGACCGTACCCCAAACCGATAGGGTATTGACGTATTACTTCAACGGATAGGGGAGTACCCTCTCGGTATTAACAGTGGCTTTAAGATTTATCCTACTTAGAATATACGCTTTCTCTCGAAGTGAATCGTGATAAGACAATACAGTTACTTCTCAATCAAGCCCCACCTACACACCTACACACTGGGGGAAAGTCGTATGCTTGATACTGGTCCAATTTACATCTGTTACATTAGATCTTATTCGATCGATTCGATATAATAATTGTACACGCAACATTCATTCATTGTTCGTCAGAAGATAAAGTTATAAATAAAGAAAAAAAAAATCTCTTCCGGTGGACCCGAGAAAGGAAAAATGAAAATAATAGAAAAAAGTGTGTAGGTTAAAATTGAAGCGAAAATACTCAAAATAATCACCAAATAAATACATGTATACAGACATACATTTATGTATATTTTACAAAAAATATAAGTATTCAATAGCAAGAAAAATCAAACGTCTTCTTTTCGGAATAATGTTTAAGAAAGAATTGAGTAGTAATATTACAAGCATAGAAAAAAAAAACAAAAAATCTCTTTGAAACTCATGTTCAAAAAAAAGGACACGACAACATAAATATTGTTACTATTACGAGTATATAAAATGAAAAAAAGAAAATATAAAATATAATTTACCCGATTTCCACGGTTCCTGAACGTTTTTTTAATAAAAAAAAAGTCAAACGAGTAGCTCACCTGGAGGTGAGTGTACGTTTCGGAAATAGCGCGTTGTGCACGGTAGATAACTTCGTACAATGCATACAATGTATTGGCAACCACAGAGACCAGATATTATTCTGTAACACTCGCTAACAATTTGTACACAGGCCGGTAACATTAAAATTATACTGTATATCTATCTCGCTCTGACGTGAAACATCGGCCCGAGAATACGTTATTCTTTGAATTTTAATCCCAATTCAGGCGACCTGTGTCATTTGAAATCTCGCCGGGAAGACGATGCCATGAGCTCAACCTAATTTAAGCTTAGCTAATTGCGCGAACTTATTTCACGGTTCACCTTACTTTTGAATACAGACCTAACATTATCTACATCACTGAGCTCGGTCAGTAGAAACTTGGACTTGAAGATACCAAAAGATACTGAACAAGAACTGCACCTTATTCTATATCCGTCGCAATACGTTGTTTTGGGCCTATTAGCGTTGCTGATCTGGCTGGACATACATACAAATCACAGAGTCCGGAATTATCAATTCAATTCAATCAACAATTTGATACACAAATATTGTACTTCAGTCGAGCAAGACTGTTGAAGTACTACAACCCCAACCACGCGGTTTTTTTTTGTGTGTGAGTATTGCTGTTGGTCCAGAGACCTCTATAGCTGTATCTAATTAGCTTCGCGAGCGGGACAACGGCTATGCCGCGAAGCTGGCGCAGGGACTGCTGCTGCACCACCGCTGCACTCCGACCCCTGTGAACGAGGAACGTCGACGACAACAGAGGGGGGGCGATAATACGATCCGCGGGCCCCTCATAAGGAGGTACGAAATCTCGACTCGAATTGCTATCGAAAGGGAACAACCACGCGGCCGTGTAAAGTTTCCATTACTGATCATTTAACTGTTAATGGTAAAGTTTATCTTACACGAAACCCGATCTCGTCCTGTCACAGCTCGACGGTCACCGTCGCACGCTTCATTACCACTTATTGTACCCCGACGAGCATACAATGCGGTATCCACCACGACTGACATCCTCTATTCCGCTTCACTAACTGTAACCTCGTACGTCTTACTAGATTGTACTAAACTTGTAGTTGGCTGTAGTGGTTGAGGGTTCAGGTTTTTAACAGTGATGCAGCCCATGCTACAGTTTGTTAATAGCGAGGAATAAAGGTGTCCGCCCGATCGGTGAAGGACCGAGCCCTCACAGGGTGAAATAGCATAAAGCTGTGTGTTTCTTATGGGTACAGAGCCGGGGACCCCCCAATGAGATGTAAATGTCATGGGCAGATATATATACAAACGAGAATATATATATATTCTCGTTTGTATGTCCCCTAATATTATAAATCATAATTCACAGTGGATTAATATATATGCGGATTTTGGGCTTCAGGCGTCATTGGACAATACTTTATTACTGCTACTGATGCTAGATATCGCGACATGTTAACACAGTACTTTCTGTCGAAATAGGATGCTTTTGATGTGGCCAATATGTTGATTCAATAAGATGCTGCCGCATGCCATGCATAGCCAGTGAAACAAGTCAATTACTGCACGAGACATGTCTTGAACGTGTACTCTCCCGTTTCGGTGATCAGAATTGGCCCCTGGATCGTGTGATTTAACACCATTAGATTTCTTCTTATGGGGTTATTCGAAGTCAAAAGTCTATGTCAACAAGCCCACAATCACCTGTAATGCTAGATTACAAGAGCTTCAATGAAATTTAGCCACAATTATGCAGAAAGGTCAAAAAAAATTTCGACAAGAGTGCGTATGAGCCACTAAAGCCGTGGAGGCCATTTACACGATTTGTTGTTCCATAAATAACCCTATCTTCTTTATGATTCAATGAAAAATAACCATCTAATGGCTGAAAACTGTGTTTTCAATATAATTAAAATCTTGCGGTAATTTTGGAACACCTTTTATATACATCCTTTTTCGTCGAAATGACTACAAAAAAAATCGTCGGCTGTGAATAGAACTCGGGACCCATGACGCAGGAGTCGCTCATGCCACCGGACGTCGACACGGTATATTCGAATGCAAACGTTAGTATTGAAAAGTTACTATTGTGTCCACCACAATGCTTCCCCGCACGGCCCGCTGGAGTTGTGGGTTCTTTGTAAGCACCGGTGCAGGCCTCTAGGTATCATTGCTGAAGTCCTGGGCTCCTAGTGAAAGAACACATTGCTTTTCATTGTATTCTAGTCTATGGATGGTATTGTTTTTTGTAAATTAAAATGTTGGTTACGTAACTTTTTTCCCGTTTTCGGGTGGTCTTTGTTTGCGGTCTTATCTATATTGCTGTTGTCTCTAATAGACAAAGTAATGTGTATACGATATATTTTTATTGTATTGAGGGTGACAAAAGAGCACACAGTCCACCTGTTGGTAAGTGATTCCTGTAGCCCATGGGAATCGGCATTCACCCTCGAGGATCACTCTTACCGCACCATTCTACACCAATAATAAGGTACCCCCGGGATCCCTAAACTCACCCAGTCGAAACACAGCAGCATTATGTAATATTTTACGCTAATAATCTGCGATGGTGTGGTCGTTCGTAGTTTCTTCAAGTAGTACTAGACAAAGCTTGCTTTGTTTGATTCATTGGCATTTCGAAAAGATGTTGCAACACATATTTTCTACTACATAGGTTCTGAGGGGTTATTCGTATTCATTCCAGCCGCTGAGTTTAAACATCGTACATCACAACGAGAATTTATTTCCTTCTCGTCATTTTTCAATCCGCATAGAGATGACGAAATTACTAAACGCACAACTACTCTGTGGTGATTCCACAGATTACGCTATTTCTACACCGATACGACTTAGAGACCTTCAAGAAAACACCTTTCATATAGACTGGCGCAAATGGGACTCCTCTGGTGTTGTCTGTTCTACATTAAAAAAAACCCGTGGTCCTGTTGCCTGCATAGGGTACATATCGTGTGCACTTGATGTTAAACTTTCTATGTTATATAATATAAACTTTAAGATTAAAATTAAGCTGCTCCTCGTGCAGCTTATTACGAGCTATTGTATGCGACACAATACAGCCTAACTAAACTGTGGGAACATTGCGGTGAACAAATGAATTGAATTAAAACAAAGTTATAGCAGATTCAGAACAATGGGTCCAATTGGCAGGGGACACAATGGCGGCGGAGGCGTCGGCCGTCACGGTGTGTTGACCAGCTCCAAGGACAAAGTCAGCAGCTGGTAGCATCAGATTCTAGACTAAAATAGATTTCATTAGAGAAGGGGGAACACTCGCGTTCAGGGTTGCCCTATGGTAAATAATCGACTCGTTTAAAGGAATCGTAAGCTCTTCTTGAAAGTCTTAAGAAAAATATGTGCATAGGTTGCTAATTACACATAATTCCACTTACAGGTAGTTATTAGGTATGTAAAATTAAATATTTATCCAATGTTAAATAAAAATTAATAATTTAAATAAACTAAATTAATTAATTATGCATTAACAATAGTGAAAAGTTTTCCTGGAGCATAACTTCCTTAGATACGAGTATTTTCAGTTTTAATAATTTTAGCTTTTAAATTTTCTAAATTGTCCTTACTGTAAAATTCCTAGCTGGAACTGACTACCACAATTTTACCACATTCGCCATTTACGTAGCAATGGTAACAGAATGCCGGCGTCGTGGGATGAAGCAATCACTTGCCATCAGTTAAACTGTGGGCTAAGTCGACTTCAATACAATACAAAATAAATCATTTGCAACATTCCCTAGCTTCATCATAACAATACAACGGTAAAGCCCGGGACACACCTAGCCAAGCACACCCACATTATGTCTATTGTATAACAACTTCTAAGCACGAACCCTTTTATAGTTCACATAATAATTAATAGCTCCGTGTGTTATTAAAAAAAACCCAGCGATAAATATTAATTATATTCACACCACCGATGTAGTTGGCGGTCTACTCCGCACATATCTCAGGATATTTTGTTTTTAAATTACATTGAGAGTAACAAATTCGCACACAGTTCACCTGATGGCAAGTGATTCCTGCGGCCCATCACATCTACATTCATCCTAATGCAGATGCTTTGTCTTCCTTGACGACTGAGGTGGAATGCCTCGTCACCAGTAATAAAGGTCTCCAGATTCCTACAATCACCTTCTGGTATTCTGTGAGGACGTGGTCTCTTACCCCGACCGAATTAACCCATTCATTCTGCAGCTAAAAACAAACTGCAGCGTAACTCCAACACTTACGATTTTCTTGTCAACGATCCGGTTTGCTCGTGTATATATATATATGTATGTATGTATGTATGTATGTATGTATGTATGTATGTATATATATATAATTTTTAAACATATTATAAATGGCCAATTGTTTACCGTTCGGCGACAACTATTATGAATAATTCCGATTGCGTCAAATAATTTATTGCGACGCGAACAATAAGAGGAAACGGGCTATCGTTCACCGGAGGACGAGTTATTTATGGCTACACCAGATAGTCTATATGCCGGGATAAGTTTACATACAAACTTTTTTAACGTAGCGGTGACAAATAAGCACACAGTTCACGTGACGCAAAGCTCATGACAATGGTTAGAAATCGAATGCATTGTTACACGTAATAAGAGTCTTCACATTCGCCACACGAAACACAGCTACGTTTTTACAGCTATCTCACTCTGGTATTCTGTGAGGACCTGGTCCCCCGACCCCGGCCGAGCCGATTCATTCATGTTCCACCGTGTCACCATTGTCACTGATATTTCATGAATTTCTGCGATAACATCAAATGTGATTTCTTGGCATTAAGTCTAGGATCTCTACCAAATAATTTAATCAAAGACGGGAATTTTTTTTTTCTATAATTTCAGATATTTTATTCATGAATTTTCTTTAAATATATTGGCAGCACCGTGATCGGTATTAATAAAAAAAATTGATAAGATAACCCGTACATAGAAGGCGCTGTCTAACTTTCTCGGTACGGTAAAATCAGGTCAGAAACTGTATTCTTTTCATCTCGTAAAGACGAACCGTTAGAAAAGTGTTTCACTGTTAGTGGACATGACGAATGCTTTCTCTAAACTGAATTAGAAAACGTCAACACTTTGAAAAATTATAAAAAAACACTACAGCTTGAAATCACTAAACTCTTTTTTATATTTTTTTCTGTGGGACTAACGAGCATACAGTTCTACTGATAGAAAGCGATGTTTATGACCCACGACTTCTACATCGATCTCCAACTAAGATTCGAGATGTGCAACTATTGTAACCCGGCCTGAAATGGAACTGGATGGACTGAAACTGGGAGGAAGGGAAGGCCACATGATACTGGATCTCGGAATCATCACACTGTTCATACGAAACAGCGGTTACGTTGCCATTTACACAGGCACCCGGTGAAGGTGTGATCCATACCAATCGGGTCGACTCGTTCATGTTGCAGTTACATACTAGCTACAGCACGTATCCATCTCGGAAAGATATAATAGGTATACATTCAGAATTTGACTTATTGACATTCGATTCGAGTTTTACGTATACATAATTTACTATTCCAATTCAATCCATACTTCCCATTAACTACTATATATTCCGAACTAGAATAAAAACTATTCAGATGTATAGTGGTGGAGCTATACTGCAGTTTGTTTCTAGCTGTAGAATGAATGGGTCAGCTCGACCGAGGTAGGACCACGCCCTCACAGAATACCAGCGTCTAACAACAGCATAATGCTGCTGCGTTTCGTCTGGTGAGTATAGGGACCTTTATTACTGGTGACCAGGCATTCCATCTCTGTCGTCAAGGGTGACAACGCATCTGCATTATGATTCCTTGTCAAGGATGAATGTAGATGTCAAGGGCCGCAGGAATCACTTACCATCAGCTGAACTCTGTGCTCGTTTATTGCTCTCAATAAATAAAAAAAAATTAAACAATAAAAATCAAATATTAATAGACTTCGTTTTACAGTGTATGTATGTATTCGTGGGTGTGCTGTCGGTGCATCATAATCAATACATAACTAAATTGTATTGTTATTTTTTTTTTTTTTTTCTCCAAGAGAGCAGCGATGGCGTTTAAAGTAAGCATTATGTTTAATAATAATATTATGGAAACGTTATAAAGCCAAACATCATATCATTATTAAATTAAATATTTCATTCTATCATTTGCATAAACATAACTATGAATCTTTATATGAATAGTTCATATTGAAAAATTGTTAAGACTTCTTTGAAATTTGGACTTCGGAATATTATGTTTATATTTAACAGCATAAACAAAACGTCAGTTTAAAAAGAAACACGTGTTAAATAACGATAATTCGCGATGGCCGCCGTGCTGGAGGTTAGACCGGTCGACGACCCGCAATTCCCGCCTTTTTTGCTAAATGCCCGCTGCAATATTTTTAATGTTACTAAAGGAAAAAGTAACTGATCAATAACGTAGTTAACATTACGCATCTTACTTCAGGCATTCTTTACAATGTCTGAAGCTGTCAAAATATGTAATATGTATGTAAATCTAACCTGACCTTTTTTAACAAAACTAACCTACCTATCCTAGGACCGAAACAAAATTTTATAAATCATAGATCTTTGGTTTTATGTTCAGTTAAGTATTTATGTTCTTGTTTTTTCTTTTTATTAATTAATTTGGTTTGTGAAGTGAATGCGTATTATTTAATATTTTTTATATATGTATTTAATTTTAACGCTTAATTTTTGATATTTGCCTTTGCCTAAAAATACTCGTACATTGGTGGCTAGTTTTATGCATTCTATAGAATGTCGCCTTTTCATACATTGCCATCAAAACATCACCTTTTATTTTTAATATTTGATTGACGCGAATGAAATTTTGCATATATATTTTCCCTATTGAATTTTTTTTGTACCCTGAACAAATTAAAAAATACACCAAAATCTATAACTATAAGATCAAGTGATGGTGACTTCTGCAGCCCCACGACACCCCCACATTTAATCGAATTTTCTCAAACAATAACGCGGCAAATTAAAAAGGTTATAAAAAAAATAGTTGATTTTTAATGCAATGAGTTATCTTATAGAACTTTCCATGTAGAAAGCGCAATGAAGCAAGCCGGAAGCGCAGTGAACACAAGAGGCCTGAGAGGTACTCCATACTAGGAGCTAATGACTGATAAATATTCATTGTACAGTGCAATTACACAGCTGATCGACACTGCAGTATGCAGGGCCCCGGCAGACGTTGAACCTCACCTGAGGGCATGGGAGG
Source organism: Teinopalpus imperialis (assembly GCA_029286865.1). Classification (NCBI taxonomy): domain Eukaryota; kingdom Metazoa; phylum Arthropoda; class Insecta; order Lepidoptera; family Papilionidae; genus Teinopalpus; species Teinopalpus imperialis. The sequence continues at coordinate 17,939,325 of JAGSMU010000003.1, forward strand.
GAGGGAGGGAGGGAGGGAGGGAGGGAGGTCTTTTGTACTACACGTTCTACGACATTGAGAATGTACGAGATTTTAGAACAGGGATGGCGAACCTTTGGAACGCGATTCCACATTATATATTCAGGCAAAATATGACCATAGAGCCTACAAACTATAATATAGCCATAGCACGTATCATGGGTCAGCTCTATTGCAGAGGTAATTCGCTTAATTAGTATACCAACAAATGGCAACGATGGTTGTTTAGTGAATTAAAGAAACCAGGACTTTAGTGCTGGTGATGTCATTCCATCTTAGTCTCAGGGGTAAAGCATCAAGGATGTGGCTGTCATGAGCCAAAAGAATTGAGAATTAAGTCCTCGTATACTCTTAATATATTCAGTAGTAGCTCGAAAAGTTAGCTATCTGCCCCGAAATAATTTTGATATAAGTAGTTTGAAATAAGTAAGTAAGAAACACTATTAGTGTTTGCACGCGAAATCTATGTCTTATCCGCCGTGAAAAGAGTTTAATATGAATTTATAAAAAAAATAGTGAAATGTAGATAATGTTAAAAAGTTTTACAGCCCTGTTTTAAAATTGTTAGGCTTATATGGCTTGTTAATATTATGCAGGGCTTTGAAGGCAATGTTACGTGCTATATAGAGCCACAAGCCTTTGTTTCGGAAGTTAAAGTTTGGAATGCATACAAAACGAGCTAGATTCAGACTGTCTGGACATTGCATATTTAAATCCTTCCTAGTTCTTAGTACATACAGTAATAGCGCAAGGGATCAATAAGCTGATGCCGACCATATAGATCGTAGGTCGGATAACCGATGGGGAAGAAGGGTTCTAGTGGCGACCTCGTATTGGTCATAGCAGTTATGCGAGAAGTCGATGGATGCAGGTGGCTCAGCATCTGAGATACAAGTTTGCGTGCTTACTACCAAGATTTTATTCTTTGTACCTGTATTTTATTTGTAAGACACATCTTACGAAATATCGCCAAATATTGAATCCTAGGACGACCCCCCACTGGATACCGAGTGGCGACTTATGCAAGTATGCGGGAAGTCGGTGGAGTCAGGTGGCTTTGAATCGTACTATGCGTGTCTATATGTTCAGTCGTGGGCTGAAATGATGATGATGATGATTTATGGTAAATTATCTCGAAATTATTTCGGTTTGAATAGCCAACTTATAGAACGGACATATTGGAGAGTATTAAACGAGCAAATAATTAGTGATTCCCGTGTTTTGTTTAAAAATTACATTGAGATTAAGTGTTTCCTGCAGCCCACGACATCTACATTCATCCTAGAAAAGGAATCATAATGCAGATGCGTTGTGTCACCCTTGAGGACTGAGATGGAATGCCTTGTTACCAGTAAGGAAACTAGCATTATACTGCTATTTTACACTGGTATTCTGTAAGGGCGTGGTCCTACCCCGGTCGAGCTAAACCATTCATACTGCAGGTAGAAACAAACTGCTCTGCTCTACCATTGTCAAACCTGTGACGCAAGACGGTCGTATTCATCCTTGATGCGTTGTCACTCCGCAAGACTGAGATGGAATGCCATCACCAGCAATGAGATCTCCGGTTTCTTTTATTTACTGTTTAGTGACCACCTCAATCGTGCAATATTTCCTGAATATACTAGTGATGAAGATCCAAATGAAATCATATTTAATAAAATATTTTGTTGTCTTGATTACAAAGAACCGTTTAAACAGAAACTACCCGTTCAATTTTAATAATTTTGGACGTAAACGAGGTCCAGTCGTTTATATATCAATTTACTCGGCGGATGTAACTTTCCCGAGTGTTTATTGATTTCTTGTAAATTATAACTACACGTACAGTGGGCGCACGCTACAGTTTAGATCTAGCTGTGGCTTGAACGGTACGATCATGAAGGTCCTCCGCCCTCGCCGAATATCAGCGTGATACTGCTGTGTTTCGTCTGGTGAGTGTAGGGATCGAGAGGCTTGTCACTGACGATAAGGCATTTTATATATATTGATTTTTCAGCCTTTTTGTTCCGTATCGAGGATGAATCCGGGTAGTACGGGCAGCTGGAATCACTTGCATCTGGTTATTTGGGTACTCGTTTGTAACACTCAAAAATAAAATTATATTTGTTTTAATGCACGTGATTTTTGCATGCCCTAAAAGGGTCTTGTGTATCTGTTAAATATTGATTAACATTCATGACAAATCAATATTATTATAAATCGTACAAAGAACAATAAAAACAAAAATCAGAGAGGGAGAAAAGACAGAAAGAATCTTAACAACAAAATTATACTATCACAATATTATGTCTTGGGATGCGGAACAGGTTTTAGGTAACGGCGTAGGTATTCTGTCAAAGTCATTTCCATCTCTCTCATAATTTTGCCGTAAAATTAAGAACATACCAAGAACTTGTGTGAATTAAAAACATTTTAAGTGAGTAAAATGGGTTGGCAAAAATCAGGTAACTTGAGGTTTTTATTTTTTTACTCGTTTTTTTTAGTATGAAACTAACAATTTTAGATTACTGATTAAATGCGCCAACTTTGAATGCCACTTGCCTTTCAAAGTCGACAAATTTTGAAAATGTAATATTCATAGTTAAACAAATTAGTCTTAATTCTAAGCAATTGTGTCATTATTTTTGACTGTCGTTCAGATATGTTATTTAGGGTTATGGTTCTAAAGTTTAAATGAACAAAAATAATAAAAATTAACCACAATAACCGAAAAATGGTTACAGTTTGACCAAATTTCTAGGTTTTTCTTAAAATGCCAATAATTTTCAAACTGCATGGGACAGATTTTCTGATTTTTCTCATGATGGTTACGATCAATCCTGTCACCCCGTTTCGGCTTGATGTTGAGTTCTGGGACAGCCTATATATAAAAAAACACTAATTGTTTTTCTCTATTCATTATCCATACAATGATAACCTGGAAGTGATTGCTTTAAGCAACATGACCGTACACTGTCATATAACAGAATGAAAACATATTGTATCAGCATGTTTTATTCTATGTTGACAATTAATAATAAAAAAAGCGAATGCGTTTTTTATGTTCACGACAGGATTCTCATTACTTCCTTTGTTTCCATAACGGTTCGCCATTCCCCACGCGAAGCTTCGATAGGAGATCCTAAAGCTCCCGAGCTATAAATAAGCTCTTATCAAGGGGGCCGGTCTGCGCGCGCGCAGGGTCTACGCCCGCAAACATAAACAAGCCGCGACACTACGGCAACCAATTAATCTGGTGACATCGGACAAGTTAATATTAATAAATTTTCCGCAAGTTGAGTCACAATTTAATATTGTTGGCAACACCGTTAAATATTTTTCTTTTTGTATAATTTTAAGGGTGACAAACGAGCACATACCTCATCTGATGGTGACATCTACATTTTTTTATATAGAATACTTGGCAAAAGAGCATGCTCCCGACGGTAAGTGATTACCGTCGCCCATGAACATCCACAACACCAGAGAAGTCGCAAATGCGTCGCCAGCCTTTAAGGGAGGTGTAGGCTCTTTTTGCTTGAAAGTCCCTAAGTCGTATCGGTTCGGAAACACCGCTGGCGACGGCTGATTCCACAGAGTAGTTGTGCGCGGCAGGCAATTTCGGGTGAAGCGCACAGCGGTGGGTTGTCAACATCGTGATGATGAGGATGAAAGTTTGGATTCTGTCGTCTACCATCAAGGAGACATCGACTCTCTTTAACTGTAAATGGGTGCTCAGTAACCATACATGATCCTAGTAGCGTTATCCTGATAGTTCCCGGTGGCATTCTGTGAGGGCGTGATCCTTCCCCGGTCAATAACTGTACTCTGCGCAACTACACTGACAATTGGCGGACTTATATCACATATCTTAGAAATATCTTTTTTCATTTATTTCTTAGACATGTGTGATCTTTTTCTTCGAATAACGTGAACGAGACGCACCATGTTTGTGGCCCAGTTGCCGGTGACGAGACCTTCCATATCACTTCTCAGGATTGACATCTTGAGTCTTCATTAAGGAGGTATTTAGTTAGAAAACAGTAAAAATTTAATTAATATGGTAAATTACTCTTGTCATTGTTTGTGTAATTATGTTTATTATGTATTGCTATTTATGTGGAAGTGTAAATATATATATATATATATATATGTATATATTTGTGTATATTTTAAATTTTAAGTTTTAAGATATATTTTTATTTTTTTTTCTTATTTACAAAGTTAGGTACACTTCCACAGGTCTACCACAATGTCTCTACACGCCACGGGTCGACTGGTAGAGTATAAGGCATTAAGTTTGCCCTTTTTATCCCTTTTTCTAAGGTGTGACCAATAAAGTTTAAATAAATAAATAAAATAACAGCCTATATATGTATATATAAATCCCACAGTTGGACATAGACCTCTATAAGAAGGATGTTAAAGGATAGTGCACAACGCGGTTCCATTGGAGATTGGCAAACTTCACACGTTTCCGTTACTTATATATTTTAATTTATTTCTTAGACATGCAGGTTTCCTACCGACGTATAATGATGCTAAACTAATGCTAGAAGACGTACGATGTTAATGTCAGGAAGTCGGTGACATTAATGTCAGTTTTCCACATTTCCCTGCTCGCCGTTAATTGCAGTGTTCGCTGTACTGTATTTACAAGCTGTATTCCATCCTCATGACGACATCGCACCAGTCTCTGCGTCCTGTGTAACGGTTCCTTCAACGGCATCCGATTGATGTCACCGCAAGTTCTGTTACACATCAGATTTAAATCAGCCACGTTGCATCTAGTTTCTTGATGTTTTATGGCCTCGACTGGGAAAAACCACGAAATTCATGTCGGTCCACTGTTTGCAAGTTTACAAAGCGCAAGTTCGGTCTCACGTGGAGTACTGTACAGAATCGTTGATGACCAGATACTTTCCGATCGGCTTGATTCACTGGCGTTGCGAAGAGGCATTTTTTACGGAATTTTCCATGGGGAGTGTTCTGAAGGTTTGTTTGGATTATTTCCAAAATTTCATCCTCATCGTCTCGATGGTTGGCAATCCACCGCTGTGCGCCTCACGCGAAATCTCCTGCCACGCACAACTGTTCTGTGAAATCAGCTACTCTATAATAAAAATCCTGCGTGCAATAATATCGCATAATGTGCTCCTTTACGTTTGTTGAGTCAAGGAAACAAATTATTGGTAACAAGGTGTGCTCTGACCTCAGCGGGCGAATCTTTGTGGAGGATGGGTGTAGGTATTATGGGTTATTAGGGAGTCGTATTCTTCACTTACCATCGAGCGTAATGCGTACGAGTTGCATTAAAAAAATATAACAATAAGAGAATAATATAAACGCAAAAAATACGGTCAACAAAAACAACATTAACAACGCAACGGATACGTATCGAAACCGAAACCTCCGTTACCGGTCGCTTATCACTTGCGCCATTAGTCCGCTTGTCGCCGGCGGGGACCGGTTCGCATCCACGAAATATCGAGCAACGGGACACACCGAGTAACTGGGGTTTTTGGGGCCACGATACTTGGCGGGAGATAGCTAGGTTGGGCATCACGAAATGCCATCTAGTGTTTAGATGGATACGAGAAACTTTTTGCAAGTACCGATAGCATAGAAAAAATAGCGTTTAATTATGTGAAAAAGTGCAGAAAAAGTGAATATTAGCAATGCTACCATAACATTACTAATATTCCGGTTAACCACTCCAAATAAGCTGAAAAAGCTCGTGCTAGGAGATGGTCATGGTTCGAGAAGGACAAGACCTCAGAATATAAGCAGATCGCTGCTGTTTCGCACAGTCCACGGGGTGACAACACATGGGTGACCTGAATCTTTGTTGAGGATCGCTGTAAATGACGTGACGTGGGCCGCACCTCTTACGGTGAATTATGTACTTTATTGTCAGCCTTAAAATTACCAGCGGAGAATAGCAGCATGACGCTACTGTGTTTGTCCACTGATCTGTGGAACATTAATACTGGTGACGAATCATTCCATGTTAGTTCTCAGGGGTGGAGTTTTCAAAGTATCCACATTATGAATCCTTATCATGGTTTCTTACAGTGGTACAGCTACGCTGCAGTTTGTTTTAGCTGCAGAATGAATAGGTCAGCTCGACCGGGATATGACCACGCCCTCATAGAATACCAGCGTAAAATAACAACATAATGCTGTTGTGTTTAGTCCGATCTTTATTACTGGTGACGTCCATCTCAATCCTCAAGGGTGACAACGCATCTGCATTATGATTCCTTGTCAAGGATGAATGTAGATGTCGTGGGCCGCAGGAATCACTTGCCAACAGGTGAACTATTTGTTGTTCTCAATGAAATTTAAAAAGGAAATGTGCTCGTTTTCGGCTTAATACAATAAAACAAACGCAAAAGACTTAATAATTAAGAAAAAGCCGGGACAGAGGTTTCTTTACTGCAAGTTAAATTCCCTAATATGCTGTTAACCTCTATCCATGAGTCACTCGACTCACTTCACTTGAGTCGAGTGGTCTGGAGTCGTCGTTCACCCGGTCAAGTAGACAGAGAGGGGTATTTGTGCAGATGGGATATTGAATCAAATTATTTTTAAACGTATCTAACCGACGACGTCTTTTTTTATGATATAACATTTAGTAGAAGTAACATACGAGACCAGAACTACCGTCAACTTTTAATTATATTATAAATATTTAATATAATATTTTAATTTTAAATATTTTTGGTCCGATCAAGGCACAAGGTGCTCGAGTGTCTTGAGGTCTGGCAGTGGTATGTCTTAAATGGGGGTTTAACAGCCATCTTCTGTATTGAAATTAGGATATTTTCTAATTTCCGTAGCTTAGCCCAATCATCGTGGTTCGTGGTTTATCAAATCTGATGTATCCCATCTAAGGTATGGTCACAAACTTCCTATAGCGTCGATAATAGATGCGATAAATTCAATAAAAATAAATTTTATTCGATGTGCAGTATTTAAAATATCATTATGATTTTTAATAATCTTTTCAATTTATTATTTATTAAATAATCTACACTATTACGCTTGTTTAATTTAAACTTTTTGATTTTTTGACACGTGCGTAAGAATTTTAAAAAAGGAATAAGACTTAAAAATTTATAAATTTCGATATCATTACCTGCCAGTGATGTCGGAGTGCTACAAAGAGGTTGTTCGTAGGTAAATAACAAAAAAAATATCATCTGACATAACTCTTCCATCATAGTGGGAATGTCGGCGGAAGTGGGTACTAATAAAATTCGGTAATAAGTGGCGGGAACGGTCGGTGGTGGAGTCATTGTGACGTCACGTCGCCGACGCTGTTCCGGTCCGATGGTGGGCGGACAGCAGCGCGATGCGTTCGTCTTGTAACACTATGTTGCTAATGACATTGACAAGTAACGTATAAGAAGAGAAAATATTTACATTTATTAGGAATTTAGTGTTTTTTATTTTAACGTTTTAAGCGGCATACAAAACCATTATGTTATTAAACGGTTTTGGGTAATCTGGTTCTCGGATTCCCACTCACCATGCGATTGCCCAAAACTTGCACCCGTACTGACGGAAAATAATAAATTATACAATGACGTCTTACACATTTTTAATTTATCTCTGGGCGCCCAATTCTGAAGATCACGCAGACGTATTCGTGGGCAGACGCTAGTTGTAATGTAAGTTGATAACAATCTCATTACCCGGGGTAAACAGTATCCTATATGTTACTCCAGGTTGTTGTGTTAACCACTATCTGTGTACTAAATTTCGTTCATATACTGTTGAGTCCTTTTGCGTGATTGAGTAACAAACATACAAACTTTCATATTAATATGTGTGTGTGTAGTTGGATTGGTTCTTTAGTTCTTAGTAAGTTAGTCCGTAAATATATGTTAAGCTGTAACTGAAATAAATGAACGATTCAATGCGTCGCCAATGTATCGTCGCGTGTCGTTGTATACAAGTATTCTAATAATGATTATACCGGTATTATCTATTACAAAGTGCGTCTGCGAGCGAGACAAGATATAGTAGTGAGACAGTTAGCGGCCCAGATTTGCGGCGTATGAAAGATAGTGGTTACCGACAGGCTAGTTGAAGTTTCACGATCCGTTTTAACTGTACAGTTGCCGACCGCGGGTACTTTATAGTTTTTTTTTCTGCCTCATGGCCGCTGTTAGCCCCAGGGCTTTTACACTTTCACCGGGTTGAAAGGTGACCGAACGCTTATGGCGCTCAGCCGAGACCACTATCAATGGATAACCAGCACAAGGGCCCCTGAGAGTTAGCCTCGGCTTGGAACGTTACCCTGTTCCGCGAGAGCGTCTGACTCGAGGATGCCCGAGAAGGCCGAACCTCGGCTCGGTCAGATGCTTTTGCCTAAGGATTATAAATTATTGTTATAGTGGCGTCTAGTGTCTCAATTTTTATTCAATTGAATTGATCACCCCTAACAACGTTTTTTTATGACATTAGTAACACACTCGCACACAGTTCACCTGATGTCAAGTAATTCCTGCGGCCTACAACATCTACATTCATCCTTGACAAGGAATCATAATGCAGATGCATTGTCACCCTTCATGACTGAGATGGAATGTCTCGTCACCAGCAATGAGAGTCTAATTCGTCTTAGAAATGGACCAGCTGATTAACTTTACAATATAAAATTAATTACTAGATTACATTACTCGTATTGTTTTCACAGGGGTTCACAAAAAAAAGTTTATCATTGTCATAATAATAACCCATTAATAGTCCACTGGGTTATTATTATGAGTCTCTTAGACTGGATGGAATGACGACATATTGAAGTTTGCCGGAAGTCACCTTCACTTGTAAGGCCCTAATCGCCTATAGGTCCTTGCGTCTGCGTTGCGGATCGGTCTGGGTGACACGTTGTGTACACGCCCCGTGAGCATTGCGTCTGAACCTTCCTACGAGCTTATTGCATATTCATTAAATAACATCGGAATACGGAAAGTGAAGACGGCTGAGCGACTCTGGTGTTTGCGCAAACGCTTACGGCATGATAAAATATTCCGCTCAGTTGATGTTATCTGGCTTCACCGTCATTATATATAGGACAGTTTATATAAATTCCAATATAATACAAGGCACCCGGCGTCCGTAGTTCAACACAAACGCCGTTAGACGGGTTCAATGACCCACTTCGGACGGACCGCTAGACTCGCGATTCGCTTGCGAATTTGAGAGTATGGATAATGATTTGATATTTACGAGATGAATGTTTAATGGACATTAAACACGTGCCGTGGTAGCTCTGTGTCCAAGCGCTTGTTTTTATTTCACGACGTACTCGAGTTAACTGAATGAGATCCCTGGTGACGGTATTATTTATTGTAAATTTAAGTGTCGATTTACCGCGTGAAGGTTCAAACCATGAGGAAACCTGCATGGTTATGAAATTAATCAAAATAAAATTCATAAATAAATTTTGCTCTTCATCACATTTTTTTTCTGGTTTGTTATGTAACATAATTTTATTTTATTAGTTATATGTGATTGCCACGTCTACACACGTACTACGTAACACTTAAAGCAATATCTCACCGCACCATGGATTGACTGGTAGAGAATGGCAGTATACATTAAGTTCGCCCTTTGTGACCCATTTTTATGTTAATTTAATAAAATATATAAGTATATAGTAATATTTCGAAGACATGTGAAGTCCGCCAATGCGTCCGTGGAGCCCCGAATGCCAGCAGTGGAGTTTACGTATACAATACAATAGACTAATTAGTGTTACAACTTTCTGAAATTTCTATTAAACTTGTAATTTATTTACAGCAGCAGATGGGTACATTTCTTTTACACCGCCAAAGGCAAAAATTGAATGAAATAATGCATGATTATTTATAAAAAAATATTTTGTGTGATATTTGAAAATAGTAGAACAATTATTTGAGAGTATGTTAAAAACATAATTTCAAAGTTATCTGCCTATTACCCACAGTAACAATACAGATGGAAAGTTTTAGAAAAAATAAAAATGTCAATATCTCTATAATGGTGCTTGTTTGTCACCAATTAACAACAATAATGAGAATATATTGACCAGAAATACAACGTTATACTTAACTTTTACAAATTTACACAGGGTTCTATTTTCAGATCTGTGGTACAGATAAATAATTTACAAACAAAAGTTAGTCGTGATCCAATTGTTCAATGCTCAAGTCACGTCAAGATGTCGTGGAATTTTAACGTGTAAGTGACGAAGTCAATGAAGAATGGGACCGGATCCTGAATAAATAAAAGCTTTGGAGAAATATGTGAGGGCGAAAGACCAGCACACAATCCAATAATTGTACTATTTTATAATATAATTAACCGCTTTTTATTTGTTCATTATTTCCACTGAACTGCCAAAAGAATTACATGTATTGGTAAATATAGCTAGATGACAAAATAGCTCGTAGAACAGTTAACAGTGCTACACCGCAGTTTGTTTCTGGCTGCAGAATGAATGGGTCAGCTCAACCGGGGTAGGACCACGCCCGCACAGAATACCAGCGTATATTAGCAACATAATGCTGCTGTTTTCGTGAGTGTGAGGATCCGGAGACCTTTATTACCGGTGACGAGGCATTCCATCTCAGTCCTGAAGAGTGACAACGCAACTGCTCTTTGTCAAGGATGAATGTAGATGTCATGGGCCGCAGGAATCACTTGCCGTCAAGTGAACTGTGTGTGAGTTTGTTACTCTCAATGTAATAATAGTCCGGGCTCAAATGGAGAAGACGGTGCTCCTTGACACCGCTCGTGTAATCAGCAGGTTTCTGTCCCTTTCGCCCTAACCCTCGACCGTTTGGTCTCCCCTGTCGAGGCATTCCCGTCTGGTTGGTTTTTATATACCTATGTATTATATTATATTGTATGTGGTTGTTTCTTTATATGTTTATAGTGTTTTATATAGTTGGATTAATTGTTTCATTTATAATTATATTTATATATATATATATATATGTATGTATAATTATTAATTCATATATATAGTACAAAATAAAATAATTTCTTAAAATCATCAATCTTTTGTACAAATAGAAATTAGCCCGTAAGGTGAGCAGCTGGTGATCTGTCACGCAGGGCATCCTAATAGAGACACTGGTCTCCCACAAATACTGTTCGTCACTGTGAAATCTGTACTAGAGTACTATTTACTAATCATAATTTGTGAGAGAATACAATAAATACTATTATTATTATTTATTTATTTATTCTATTGACCAACCAGACGGAGATAGAAAAAAATATATCCCTATAATAATTATTATAAAATGAACCGATAAAAGGTTCAAAGGGTAAAAGGCGGAGAAAGGTTCTTGAGTGGCAACCCCGGACTGGCAAACGCAGTGTAGGGCGACTTTCCAATAGATAGCTGAGGATTCTGCTTTGTGGCTATCTATGTGGGAAGCTTACGTTCAGCAGTGGACTATTGACAGCCTGTGATTCTGATGATTTACCAGTGGTTGAGGCATGCTGCAGACAGTTTCTTGTGGCATCATGAATGGATGGATCGGTAAGTGTGAAATAAATTAATATAAAAAATTATTGAAAATAAATAGCTTTAATTCTGCTGTGTTTCGTACGGTGGGTTTAGGGATTCGAGGACCCACTTACAATGAAGTATTCCATTGTGGGATGGGATCTCAGGGACGACAACGTAACGTTACAAAAATATATAGATATCATGGACCGTTAAACGTCATAAAAGCTTATTTTTTTTAATAATGTTAAGGAGAAATCTGTAACCATTTACTTCCATTAAAAAATCAAAAACAAAAACGGCAATGTCAAAGAAATTATGAAAAGAAAGAGATAGAAATTTGTACAGCTTTCTCTTCTATAAATGAAATGATATATCACCGTCTCCAGATATATATATGATGCACGGTGTACAGAATGTGTATGGTCGAAAAAAGACGAAACCCAATTAACACTGGTGATCACCGGCGCGTGACCGTTGCGCCGTCTCGATGCACATGGGGTACGCTGGTAAAAACTTCGGGCACCACCGCCGTCCACCACTATGTTACTATCAACGGATTCAGGTAATTAGTGGTATTAAGTCGTCACGTTGCGTACCCGCCTTTCAATCTTAATGGTAAACGTCCAGCTCTAGCGAAAAGGATTAATTTAGATCTTTTAATGGTGGCTTTTAAAAAATACGATTGTTATTATAATCAGTATTTATATAAAAAATATTTGCTGTTCGTTGGCAAGCGCATCACTTGAGAACGACTGGAGCGATTTGGTTATTTTCATTAAGTGTTCGTAATTAGGTTTTTATGGAAAGAAAAATTGGAAAATAGTCCCGGAATATTGGCAAATTTCGGGGAAAAAACTGAAAGTTTTTTTTCTATGACATTTTTGTATGAACTATAGAGACTGAAATTTATTCAAATTTTCACAAATTCACAAAACGTTCGCTAACAATTCAAAATTTCATCCTCATCATCTATCATCGTGAAATTTCTTCTAATCTAATTTCACAACTACTCTCTGGAATCAGCTATCGCCAGCGGCGTTTCCGAACGGATACTTAGTGACCTTCAAGAAAAGAGCCTACACCTTCCTTGAGGGCCGGCAACGCTAGTGTTGCGGATGTTCATGGGCGACGGTAATCACTTATCATCAGGTGGGTGGTTTGCTTATTTGCCACCTATTCTATATAACAAAAAAATTGTCCAGATCAAGGTCTATCGTATCAGCATATACCTATTTATCTGGAGCATATGATCAAAAAATGGTTTTGGGATAAATATAATTATATAAAAAAAATGCCGCGTCCATTGCTTCGTACGTCCCTATATCGGGCCGTTGTTTATGGACAGCTGGTTAGTTAATAGATAAACGGGACAGTTAATTAGTTCCGTGAAAAGATATTTGTTTGTTTAGGCCCCCGGGTGGAGACAGCTGATATATCGAATTGAAGATGTGCTTTCTTGGAGACGAACGAAAGGTAAACATTTGATAACATTACTGAGCGTTACGTAAATATACAAAAATATATATATATATAACAATATTTTACTATGCTAGACACACAGTTTGGACAATGGTAGAGCCACGTTTCAGAGTGTTTCTAGATTCAGCATCTGCTCGACCGGCTAAGCACCACGCCCTCATAGTGAAAATCAGCGTGAAATAGCAGAATAACTCGGCAGTTTCGTGCGTGTTCGTTCCATCTCAGCCCTCAGGAAGGAGACAACGCACGTGCATTTCGTATTTCTGTTGAGTATGAAATAGATGTCACCCCTAACATTTCACAAAAAAATAAATTGGATATAATAATAGGATTATTATAGCGTTGGTTACTACACTATATCTATAGTACATATATACCTCTTTAGTCGCGAAAGAACTGTCGCCGTGAATAAGAAGAAATGCGTACCTGGAATTAAGAAAAATCATTCATTACATATTTTGACATGCAGTTGCTATTTATTTTTGTTTTTTTTTATAGAAGAAGGTAAGACACTAGTTGCTGATCACCTGATGACAAGAGACCTTCACCCAGGATTATCAGCTGATCTAAAATATGACATTATAGAATATAATATACATAAAAGACATATGAAATTATGACAAATTAGCACACAGTTCATCTGATGATAAATGATGACAGCGTCCCGTTGTATCTACATTGACTCTGAACGAAGATTCAAGATGCACATGCGTTATAACCAACTGAGGAATGTCCTGGTATGTAATAGGATCCCCAGATTCTCCATACTAAACAGCAACTTCACTAGCATTTCTCGATAGTATTATGTCAGGGTTTGATACTGTCTTCGACGAGCCAACTAACTCTCACAACACAAACAAAAACAAAAAACAAAGTAGTAATGAAGTGCCCATAGAACTCTAGTCCCCCGACCGGGGACATGACGCATTCACTGAATACTAACGTAAAATAGTTTGTTGTATTTGACTAAAAGAAATCTACGTTTTTATAACTGGTAACAACGCTGTGCCTTTACTACCAGGGATGAGAACGCATCTCAATCTTGACATGACGATCCAGGATAGATGTGAAGATCGTGAGACGAAAGTGTAAGGACGTCAGGAGGTCAGTGTGGCAGTTTGTCACTCTAATCATGCATGAATAGGTCTGGTCGACTGGGGAAGGTGGCCCTGTAAGAATATCAAGATGAAAAGCAGCATAACGCTGGCATGTTTCGACTGCGGAGTGTGAGAATCCATCTGCATTATGATTCCCGGTGACAAGCGCCGCAGGAATCGCTTACCGTCTACTGAACTGTGTGCTCTTTTGTCACATCAAATCGTCCATTCAAGGAATTCCAACATTAACAGCCGTGTGGACTGGCTTTTACATTTTAATATGTATGTAGTTTTTGTTTAAAATAAGATTAATATTATGCGAGAGGATGACCAAAGGAAACGATGAGGCAGAGTGTGACTTACAGGCCCGACTCCAGCTAGTGAAGTGACAGGTATATTTTGGAGATCATTGTAACCCTATCAAATAACACTCGTATTGCAGAAGAATAGCAATGAAATTACTGTCTTAGGATTAATCTAAGAATATGTCAAAAATAAAATCTATGTAGCTGTTTAATGTTGAACTTAAGAAACTAGATTCCTGCGATAAAACTTTATGATTATTGTTCATTGATTTTTTTTATCTCCGCTTGGTTGATCAGTAAAATAAATGAAACAAAACAGATATATACAATACGACAAAATATATTATTATTATTAAATCGTTCGATACAAAAAACAACCCTACTTATGTGTCATGTGAGAAATGCCATATCCATTTGTTTATACAATTTCTTAGATCCATGCCCCATCTATTTCGGGCCGACGCACGATATTCGAGCGCCATCTTGGGAGTTTGTTTTGTCCGTCCGTGTGTCGCGCGTGGTGCGCTCGCTACCGAGGTACGGGTTGAGATAGGTCGCTTGGAATGCTACATGTTTATGTAAGTATATTAATAGTTTTAAATTCAGCTTAGTATGGGCCATGTAGTGTGATGAATAGTAGATTATCTGAATATTGGTTACATGTTAGGACGCATTTAAGTTTTATTCTCACGTTTAGTCACTGAGTAGCAACGGTTTATTAATATAATTAACAATTTTTAAGTGGTATAATAAATATTTATAATAATGTCGTCATGGAAACTATAAAGAATCCATGAAAGTAAATTAGTATTCATCCGGATGAAATAGGAAAAATCTGTCATGAACAGGCAAGCACACCCCTAACCTTCTCTCTGGAAGAACGCGAATACAAATTACTTCCACTACTTGGAACCACCTACCAGAACCACCGAACTAATACTAGTCCATACCCAATATAATCTATGGTCTTGTTTATGAACCACCCCATTCATTCTCGATAAGAAATCGTAATGCAAATGCGTTGGCATCCCTGGAGAACTAAGATGGAAATACCTCATGTCGATAACAAGCTTATTTAATTAATATTTTTTGTTATGGATTTCTGATAAAATTACACCCGATTGTATATTTTAACTGTTACAGATATTTAAAAAGGGAACGTTCGTGATACGCTGCGTTCAAAAATAATTTAAAAAAGAAAGAAGGATTTATACATAAAGTAAATGTAATGAGTCATGAACGCGTCGCAGGGCGATGGCAGCTGCACGCGATCCAAATCGAAATGTATACAGCACGGAAAATAAAAAGTCGACGCACTCGCCGCGCGACCTTGACACTGTCGCTCGCCGCGCGCCTTGTAGGGGGACCGCGTCACACTCCATTGAGGGACATAAATAGAGAGACATGATTAGTCACATTTTAGATATATAAATCATGGTCAAAATTGACCAGGAGGATACATCAGTCCTCCTGGTTAATTTCGCACATGGCAATATCTTCTGGTTTTGCCAGATAAGGTCAACTGCACAGAATATATTTAACACAGACGCACTAACTCGTTGTCCCCTTCCTTACTCCGATGTAATGCATACGCTATGAGATCGGAGGAAGGTTCAGATGAAAATTCAAAAATAATCAATTTTTGATGGACAAATATTGTTTATCAGCTGAGAGTCAAAGCCAGAACCGACGACTAGCTTGGCACTTTGACCATTACACCATGTGGCTGTCAAGGTGATATAAGGTAATTCACATTTTGAGTAGAGAGGTAAAGAATACCTTTGAAACTATGCCCTTTGCGAATTTAATTTTTTTTTTAAACTGACATTGAAAATATGTTCACAGTACATTATTGGTACAATACAAACTAGAGGAATTATATTAACACATGACAAATAGATGTACATAACATTTATATTAAAAAAAGATAATAAAATTGGAAAAATATCAGTTTAATAGTGTATTTAGTGTTATACTATTTACAATTTTTGCTCGTACCAAGAGTCGAGGATGCGAAGAATAGGCGTAGCCTGGCATAGCAAACAGACTCAAAATATTATAGTAACTGATGGTATCCCTATAGTGCTACCCCTACTCCCGACGCGGTCCGACAAAGCAAGGAATATAATTGTACCTATTACAAGTTCGCCTAAGAAATGACATTTTTGAAATGACGCAAGTTTTCTTTTCAGATTTAATTACGTCAGTGATTTTCTCTAACAACTCATAACGAGTTTATATTTATTTTAAAGGTATATTACGGACGTATTGTGTATATTACTTATTATCATTTTGTAAGGTGCTGTCGGATTACCTAATAAATAAACAAAGCAGATGTTTTTTTTATCTTTTTTAATGCAATAGTGTTAATATATAATACTAACAATTTTTTTAAACTCGTTAAATGTAGATACCACTAATTCTCTAAGTTGTACGTTAGTGAAAAAATAAATATAAACACACATACAACCGAACACTGAGCACCGTGACAGCTCGTCATAGATTACATCAACCGCGCAGAACATGTTATAGTGCCGTAAACATAAGCGCAACCACAGGTGGCACTCGTTCGTCGCCTCCTCTATTCCGATGTAATGCATATGCAATAAGGTCGGGGAAAGGTTCAAATGCAGTGTCAGGAACACGGGACCTTACCAACAATTTATGATGCACAAATGTTGCTCCTCATCTGGGAATCGAACCCAGGACCCACGACGCAGCAGCCAGGTACTCTAACCACTACACCACAGTCTTCAAATATCACCATAGACGGAATACATCATTAAAACAATCTAAGTGTAATTTAAGTGCAGCGACACGTACATATGTATGTATATTAAAATGCTATTGTCTATCCTGACGTCAGTTTATTTTAGACTGTAGGGTGTCCATAAATCAGAACCTAAAGTAGACTAAAACTCCTTTATAAATACATCCAAAATACGCGTAAAGCTCGAATCGAGCAAATGGTGTACAAGCTGCGAAGCGACCTCGACCATCGACCCACCGGCCGTACTACACACAGCTGTGTTATTCTGCTGCAAGCATCGCGACAGAATTCAAACTATCATCGTCACCATCTCTTCTGCCACGTGCAGCAGTATTTCCGTACCGATACGACTTGCTAAACTTCAAGAAATTTTCGCTTAAAAAGGTACAAAATTTGTTCTTGGGTAGTTAGCATATACGTGTATTTAATAAAATTCTGGTTTAAAACCAACTTATCAAAAAATCCTACAACGCTTTGTCAGAATATTTGCCTGACAAATACGCTTGGATTTAAGCTTTGTGAGTCTGGGTTGAATTGTGAAAATGACTCGACAATTCTATGACTTTTTGTAAACATTCATTTATAAATAAATAACTAGTAGTGTTTCTTGACGTTTCTTCTCGCTAGCAGTTGGCTTTGCGGTGGTAGAGAAATAAAAGCGATCTTGATGACTCAAAAGTAGCCCCTACTTAAATTAAGCCTTTTTGATGTGATATAAGTCTTTTTTTTAAGAAATATGCTCTACTGTTATTTTTCATGCGGTATCCTTTAGAGCTGTATCGTTACACAGTGTAAAAACTTAATAGCGCCTCGGTTTATTTATTACTACTGTTTCTATTAGTATTTTTATAGGCCAACTAAAGACCAACACTAAATATGAAACATTGCACACCATATAAGCCCTCGAAAGTGACAACGATTCTTCATTCATCATCAAACTACTGAGATGGATGTAGGTGTAAAGGCTAGGTATAGAATTATCTATCATCAAGTAAATTACGTTGTCACCCTCATTCAATTTATAGATTACAATGCAACTTAAACTATGAGCACGTTGATGTTATTAATTTAGATAATCCTTGGTCAGAAGCAACGAACGAGCCGAGGCTCACTTTCGGGAGCCCTTATGCTGGTTACCAATAAATAGATGGGTCTGGACTGAGCGGAGACTACTGCTGAACACAGCAGTAGATGTAACGTATGTTACATATATTGTTAATATCTAGCATTTTTTTCAGGGGTTGACTGGTAGAGAATGCCAAAGCCATTGTACTTTTTTTTAAATAATTACAACTATAGATTAAATAAATAAATTGAATTTATTTTTCAGCAATGTGGTCACCCTACTAGCCATACAACAGGCCGTACATAACAATGATCCCTCTACGTACGCCACATAATAATATATTATTTCACTTTTAAACCATCCTCGACCAAAAATAGTCGAGTTATAAATAGAACGTAGTTAAAAATACACGTTCATAGTTGAGCCGCGATAGTTCAGTGTCTGAGCGTTCGTTTTTAATTCACTGAACGCGAAACCGAGTTCGAGCCCCGGTGTCTCATTAATCACGAGTAGTGAAGGCAACCGTCGTGAAAACATGCATGTCTAAGTAAAAAAAGGAAGGACATGTGCAGTCCATCAATCTCAACATCTTAGTCTTATATACATATAAATCACCAAATAGCTACCAAAATTAAGCATTTGGTATAAAAAGTTTTTTTTTGCGTATATGTGTATTGGTGTTGGTCCTAAAGGCCTCTCCGCAACAGCTTCACCGGAACAGGCCCTGGAGCATGGGGGCCGGCGAGTAAGGAGTATGACGACGCTCCTGGTGAGATGACGTCTGCAATTCCGCTGCACACAGGGGTCGGACCCTGTTGACCGGGACCGACAGTAAGGACGGGGGGGGGGAGTAGCGATCGCAGAGATCCCTCTTAAGGAGGTACGAGACCTCGGCTCGGATCGTTATCGAAAAGTATAGCGTGTCAATGCGATCTTAAATGGTATAGGCACACTGTTTCTAGTTTGTAACATCATGAATGGGTCGCCCGGCAGGAGCTCACCATTGCAGGATACCTGCATTAAACAGCAGCATAATGTCGCCGAGTTTCATTCTAGTCGTCACCTTCCTCAAGGGTGACAACGCATGTATAACTTAAGTTTTTGTTGAGAAAAAATTCATGACTGACTTTCGATCGAGCGAACTTTGTCCTTGTCCTTCTAACTCCTTATCTAACTTATATTATAGATGTGACAGTTTGTTTGTATGTTTGGATGTTTATTTGTTGACTGAACAGATTTGAATGAAATTTGACACACAGATAGTTTAATCTGGATTAACACTTAGGTTTTTTATCAACTTATCAATTTTTGTTAAAACTAGCATTTGCCCACAACGTCTGCATGGAGTTCAGAGTTGAGTCCAGAGGGAAATGAAAGACGACATTGTATAATATATAATTTTCCGCCGGCACGTGATCCTTGGGTACTCAGGTACTCTTGAGCAACGGACATAAAGCTGACCATGGGAGAAGCAAGGAGCGCCGCCGCGGGTTGATGCTGGTATCATATATAAAGATATTCAAATACCTATATGTCACAAAATTCTCGATCACTAAATGTCGTCACATATATAAATATTCAAACGAATGCTCGCACACAGCACTCGAGTGCAGTCGTCAAGTGGCGCGCGAAACTGCAGCGTGACAAACAGACAGACAAAAATATCCGCCGACGAGCTCACCCGTCGCACGCGGACATTTTTTGTGTTTACTTTTAAATTGTCACGGGGCGCCGGCCGGCATCCAAAAAAGGACAACCAGCGCCGTAATACCTTCGCCATCGCTACAGATCTAAAATTAAACGACTACGGGTACATTATTACTGACGATACGATTTTTATTGCCCATCATTTCATGATTCGCGACGTATCGCAATAAAAACTATATAGTGCATTTACTATAAACGACGTGTGAGCGTAGCGCAACATATTGCGCGCTTACTCGCACTACACAGGTATGGCAACGCATGATGATGTCCAGCGCTCGTATCGTAATGTTATCGACAAATCATTATATAAAAAATTAAAATAAAAACATTAATTTTATCCATATATTCACACCAATTTCTTCACGCAATTCACAGGAATCGCTTACCTTCAAATTAATTGTGTGCTAATTACTCACCCAAACATACAATAAAAAAAATATAATATGTTAACTAGCAACACATAGGCGCCCAGCGGTTGTGACGTACAACAAATACTCCTAATGATATTTTAGTGATGTACCTATTACCCACCTTATTATATCTAAAATTTATAATTAGTAATTTAGTTAATCATTATATTAATTTTGCGTTGTAAACAATAATTCCACATTATTAGTTTGTAATCTGACTTCTAATTATTTTATATAAAGCGGGTGAGGACGCGCCATTGGGGCGGTATTTTTTGTACAAGTAATACCTTGCACAACGTTACGCTGTCTGAATAAAAAAGTCACTCCACAAGACCCACAAGTGTTACCAAATATAATAGGTAAATTACATCATAACATTTATCACGGAACCCGAAAAAATAAATTAAAATTCTCCCACACTAATGTTAATAACTCAAATAAACGGAACATCACTAATTTTACACGTGGGAAACATGTTTGTTAGTAAAAAAGCCATTTCCTTTAACATGTCTTTTTAATTAACACACTTATAGGCTATTTAGCCATGCAGGGCGGTGACCGACGGAAGAGTCGATATGTTATTTTTATAGAAGAGGGTTGCCCCCTCGAGCTAGTGGTAATTTATCAACCTCACTAATGAATTCGCAATACCAGAGGAGTTGCCAGTGCATTGTCCTTGATAGGTGTAGGCTCTTGTCCTGAATGTCCCTGAGTCGTATCGGTTCGGCTTCACATCGTAGTGCGTAAGGACGTACTACGTACAAAGGATTTCCAAACATGAAGATGGTGATGATCGAATTATAAATTCTGTAAAAAAATCTTTACTATTATATGAACATGGGTTTGTGATAGTTAGGCACGCTCGGTAATGAGTCATTCCGTGGCAGTCTTTAGTGGTGACAATGCATCTGTGTTCTCGAGGATAAGTGTCCATGGTCTGCAATAGTATTGCAATAAGTCACATTTGCGATCACATTCTATCATTAATATTTGTGACATGTTAACGTTTTATTTGTAATGTATAAAAGGCCAGTGCTTGTCTACAATCCCACCAGTTGTTTGCCCCACCAGCTCAGCAAATGCCTATTCACTCTTCTCTTGAACACACCTACATTATATTACGACGGAAAGATTCACTGTTTGCTTTAGATACTACAAAGCATATGGTAGAGCTACACTGCAGTTTGTTTCTAACTGCAGAATGAATAGGTCAGCTTGACCGTGAAATGGCAGCATGACGCTGCTGTATTTCATCTGGCGAATAAAGGGATCCGGAGACCATTGTTACTGGTGACGAGGAATTCCATCTCAGTCCTAAAGGGTGACAAACGCATCTGCATTATGATTCCTTGTCAAGGTTGAATGTAGATGTCATAGGCTGCAGGAATCACATAACATCAGGTGAACTGTGTGCTCGTTTGAAACTCAATGTAATAAAAATAAAATAAAAAATATCGCCTCGTGGAATATCCACAATGAAATTATGGAAAGGTGTTAATTGTAGGTAACCAAAATAAAAGAAAGACAGGAGAGTTTATCGGTTCTATTCTGAAGATGTTTTTGGAACTGATAGTAAATTTTATGTACAATACTATATACTCCGCGGGCCCCCGCTCGCGAGTCTATTTCGTTAAAGCTGTAGAGAGGTCATAAGAACAACAGCATCACACAAAACAAAGAAAAAGAAATACTATATGCTTGAGTCGAAGTAGAGCTTTGTCATTTGGATAAAATTATAGCTTTAACTTTGTTTTAAAAGGCAACATAAGTATTTTAAATGTTATTTATGTTACGAAGAGTCGTGGTACCTCAATGTTCGCTTCAACGCTCGCTTAATTCACGACACACGAGCTTACTGAGTTCGATTCCGATGTTGGCGCAGTTGAAGTTATCAATTCGGAGGAAATCTGCATGTATCAATAACAAATATTCCGAAGATGGCCAATCTGGCGCAGCGTGGTTTGACTAGGCCGAACAATGGGATTTATATATTCCGGTGTGACTTTACAATAGTAAGACATAAAACAGATAAGATAATAATATTGAACGAACTATCTTGCCGATAAATCTCCAAATGTCGTGACGTTTTCGTACAATGGAAAACCGCAGAAATCTGTCTCGCCAAAACCCCGACGATTCTATCTTTTTGCGCGGAGTATATAAGGCTCTCCGCTGCTATTAAAGACGATTTTGTAATCTAGACTTGAGGAACTCTTTCGATGAATCGACGTCGTATACTTATTATGCCATACCTTCTCCGAAGTTTGATGGTTGAATGATGGTAAAAAAGTCACTAATCAAATTTAATTTTTTGGAAGTTAAAAAAAACTTCAACGAAACGTATCGACGTGTATCGTATTGTTATCAATCTTTTAATACATCTGCAACATTTCACACGATTGGGAGTTGTTAAAATATGATTTGAGAGATTCCATTATGTACATATATATATATATATATACATATACATGTGGGTCTGTGTATATATATATATATGTATGTAAACCACATTAATTAAAGCGTGAAGCGAGATGGAATGTGAGCAGTAAGTGTCTACGGATCCGTCCACCAACCATATCGTTAACAATAAAGTTATGATAATTTAAATTTAAGCAGACCCACTCATGCTAAAACTACAAAGAAACTAAAGCGTGGTACTACTTAAATGACCACAGTGCATTACAAATAACTTCATTGTTATTAAATATTCATTAAAGGGGACCGCGAAAGATGAATGAGGGCCTTTCTATCTCCTATCTTATCTACGTCCATTGTAATGAGTTTGAATGATTCATACAATACATCCCAGTATAGTCGCGACCGCCATTTTACAGTGACTACACTGCAGCTTGTTTCTAATTGCGGCATGAATGGGTCAGCTCGACCTGGGTAGGACCACGCCCTCGCAGAATACCAGCATAAATAGTAGCATAACGCTGCCGTGTTTCGTGCGGTATCCACCACACGTAGGGATACGGAGACAAGCATCTAGGATTAAAGCGCATGCGCTTCTAGAAGTCACGGGTCGCAGTAATCACTTACTATCTTCTATGTGATATTATAAAAAAAGAGCATTTAAACTTATTTGGCACGGGGCAGCCACCGCCAGCACCGGGGTTCGAACACGTTCAGCTCGCGTGCCGCTTTTATGGCTCCGATACACTTACACACACCACCTAAGACACGGTTTGTGTATGATATGTACATCTGTGTAAATAACACATATCCTTGTCTCTTTTCTTTCATACTGTTATGGCACAAAAACCTTAAGAGAATAATGACAATATGTATTTGTTTTTAACATTCTGAAATGTTAAGCGTCTTGTACACTTGACCGGCTGCGGCGATCCGGTTGAAAACCTGGTCTGCATTATCAGTCTTTTACGAACAGCGTGGCCGTTGGCCACGGCATCACAGGATACCAGTGCAAAGTAGCTGCTGTATATCTTGTGATCCTCCCTTTAGATAGCTATCCGAGTCGTTCGTTCCTCTTTATAAGGGACCCTCGGATCGTATTATCGCCCCCTCTGATGTCATCGACGTTCTTCGTCCACAAGGGTCGGAGTGCAGCGGTGGTGCTGCAGCAGTCTCCGCGCCAGCTTTGCAGCATCTTCGTTGTCTCCCTACTCAGCGAGCCTCCCACTCGCGAGTCTAATTAGAAAAAGCTGAAGAGGTCTCTGGACCAAAAGCAATACTCACACACAAAAAAAAAATCATACTGACATCGCACCTCATTACGATTCCTAATTGACGATTAATTTGGGTGTTGTAGACTGCAGCTATCACTCATTAGGTTTAACGGTGTGCTAGTTTGTCACCATTCAATAAGAAAGGCCTCAGCTGTTTGGAGAATCGATTGTGCACGTCGCTACGTCAGAGGCGTAGTCTTTGCGAGACATTTAAAAACTGCCGCCTCCGGAATTAGAGGGTATTAAATTGAGCTGATGGTTTACCTAAACCATGAGCCATGGTTTAAGACTAGAGATGACATTACGAGTAGAAGTACGAGCAATAGGGACAGGCGCCGGGGCCCGATACGTTGCCCTAAGGTGTAACAGACGCTAGACAGGCTTCTGACTGAACGACGCACGGCGTCTTTCTACGTGCAAAATGTACTTCAATCAAATTTATAAATTTAAAATAAGAAGAGAGAATAAAATAAGATAAAAACGAAAAAATAAAATAAAAACTAGTGTTTTCGACCAAGACCCTAGCATGACCATTGTTCGTCCAATGATTTTTATGTCACGACCTACGAATAAACCAAAAGATCAAATTATATATAAAAGTAACATTTTAATTACATAGTTTATAAGTTTATAAAACTGCTTTAATATACGAATACTTTGTATACAGATTTTGTTTAATGAACAGATTGCGACCTATAATAAAGAAACGCGACCCCCCGGTTCGGAAACGATAGCTTAGAGGAATATTGGTAACGCGTGCGGAACCAACAGAAAAATAAGTGGCCGCAAATTGTACCGTACACTAGCCCGGCCGGTTTCGACACGGCACGATTTTTTTCTCCTTCCCTGGTCGAGCAGTCCCGTTCAAGATACGACTAGATACAAACTGTGGCATGGTTCTACCACTGAACATTTTATTTTACTTATGTTATTCTTAACTTTATTATTCTTAAAATTATAATTATCAAATTAATTGCTTTTTGGTATTGATTACCAATCAACCTATGAATTTAGTACGATATTAACGGTATAACAATTGAGATTATGATGAGACGAAGAAACTATTACAGATACATAAAGATCACAATTAAGGTTCGCTTGCAGTCTCGTTCCCTATTCCTATATAATAATACTGGAAGAAAGTTTATATAGTGTGAGGGACACGGGACACACACACAAACACACCCAGATCCAAAAATCAAAAATTTATTTCTCGACTAGGAATCGTACCGATGACCCGCGCCGCAGCAGTAACATGCTATAACCACTACACCCCACGAGAACTGAGTTGTCGTTAGTCACCTAACTTTGGAAGAATTGTATGAGGACGTGTTCCTTCTCCAGTCGAGCCGACCTATTCATGACGCAGCCAGCAGCTAGCCGTGATGTGGCTCTAACAAGGTTTAAATGTATGATAACGTGCGTTGGAAGTAAACAATGGACGGATGTGTTGACGACATTCGTACGCTGCGTGGCGAGGGCTACGTCTGCTGAATACTGACGCAAGATGTTACAGGAAAGTGTATGGTCACCATCTCGTTTTGATGATAAAAATGTATACGGCAATTTAATGAGAGACTTCCTTTGAATATTTACTTTTTTAAAAGTAAAGTCAATCGTTGCCCATCATGCGTTTTACGTGAACCATGTGGAATCAGCTGCCGCCAGCGGTATTTAAGAACCGATACGACTTAGGGACCTACAAGAGCCTACACCCTTCTTAAAGGTCGGCAGCGCATCTGCGACTCCACTGGTGTTACGGATGTTCAAGGACGGCGGTGACCACTTACATG
The DNA here is from genome assembly GCA_029286865.1 of Teinopalpus imperialis. NCBI lineage: Eukaryota > Metazoa > Arthropoda > Insecta > Lepidoptera > Papilionidae > Teinopalpus > Teinopalpus imperialis. Next base: position 17,965,156 of record JAGSMU010000003.1, read on the forward strand.
AGATGTAAGAGATGTGTAGAAAAAATATAGTCTAAATAAAATACGGGCTGCGAAACTTAGGGACGTAGATATCAATCCGGTTTTGTCGTGAAACATCTCCTAGCACGAACATTTAAGCTTAGTTGGAAGCAGAATTATAATGTATATATATATATATACATATGTATATATATATATATATACATATGTATACTTATATATATATATATATATATATATATATACGCGTTTATGATATATATATATATATACATATATCATAAACGCGCGAGACAGTAATCAACGTATTAATATTTTGTTTGTCCTCCATATCCCTCTCGACAGGCCAATAAGCGTATCACTTCACCATAGCACTCGCGAAGATACGCTATCAGCGGATAAAAATCCGTCCGCAGATACGTCAATCATATAACTGACCGTTGGTAACCCTGCGACCCTAAAAATTTGCATATATGTATGTCAGTTGTGTATTTTAAAAAATAAAAATGCATTCAAAATTATTTAGATGGCGCTGTGCCGAAAAAAGATTTCCCTAAATCGCGGTCTTGACTGTTTTTTTCGGGCTGATGGCCGCTGTTAGCCGTGGGCTTTTCAGTTTCATCGGTTTGAAAGGTGACCGAACGCTTATGGTACCTAGTCGAGACCTTTATTAGTGGGTAAACAGCACAAGAGCTCCTCGATTGTGAGATTTATTTAAACATGCAACACATATGCAATATATATCGATGAATTGTTGAGTATAAATTTAGTTCAATTTGTTTACGTTGAATTAATAGTAAATGTGTTATGATACAAACACAGCATCAAAATAGGATTAAAAATTAAAATATTTGAAGCAACAAATATATATATATATATATATACGCGTTTATGATATATATATATATATACATATATCATAAACGCGCGAGACAGTAATCAACGTATTAATATTTTGTTTGTCCTCCATATCCCTCTCGACAGGCCAATAAGCGTATCACTTCACCATAGCACTCGCGAAGATACGCTATCAGCGGATAAAAATCCGTCCGCAGATACGTCAATCATATAACTGACCGTTGGTAACCCTGCGACCCTAAAAATTTGCATATATGTATGTCAGTTGTGTATTTTAAAAAATAAAAATGCATTCAAAATTATTTAGATGGCGCTGTGCCGAAAAAAGATTTCCCTAAATCGCGGTCTTGACTGTTTTTTTCGGGCTGATGGCCGCTGTTAGCCGTGGGCTTTTCAGTTTCATCGGTTTGAAAGGTGACCGAACGCTTATGGTACCTAGTCGAGACCTTTATTAATGAGTAACCAGCACAAGAGCTCCTCGATCGTGAGATTTATTTAAACATGCAACACATATGCAATATATATCGATGCGATTGTTGAGTATAAATTTAGTTCAATTTGTTTATGTTGAATTAATATTAAATGTGTTATGATACAAACACAGCATCAAAACAGAATTAAAAATTAAAATAATTGGAGCAACAAATATATATATTTTTGTTATATAAATTATATGAACTAAAAACATAACCATTTAACATTTATGATGCACATGCAAAGAGACTAAAATCTTACTTCAAATAAAATAAAAACATCCAACTTGGCCATCTTACATGTTATAACAAAGAAAGCAATTATTAAATGAAAAAAAAATACATCAACGAAATTAATATCTCGTGTGGAGAGCGCTAGCTGTCATGGCGGCGGTGCGTTCAGAGATTACGTTCCGGTGCGCGGGCGTGGCAATTAAACTTGCATTTTATTACTGAAACGCTATGAATTAAGCCGAGGAACTAAATCTCGTTCGTTAAGAGATATGATCGTCTATGCGGAAACTCGATGTTGGCGTGCAGCAGATTTTTGGAAAGTGTAACGCAACGCTTCCGAACGCATTCTTGTGATATTTCCCGCTCAATTTTTAATGTTAATGACCTTTCACTTTGCACTTATATTTATAAAAAATAGCAATGTTATAATTTCTCAATTTATATTATAAACTATTACGTTCGATTTTTAAATTATGCCAATAACCAATACTCGTCGACTGAGTATTATATTATTTTTTATAAAAAAGTCAGTACACAGTTATCCAACGGTAAGTAATTTATACGGCTTATTACACCTATATTTTACCAAAACGGAATCAAGATGTAGATAGGCTATCACCCTTGAGGACCAAGATGGAATGTACCATTACCAGGTCCTCGACTTCTTCGCCACAGAAACCAATCAGAGTTGGTATTGATGTATTGAGACAAAATAAAAATTAACAATTAACGATGTTAAAAAAAACTCGATTTATAGAGAAAATTTACAAAATTCGTACTAATTCAATCGACATATATACAGCAGATTTTTTTAAGCGGAGAGAAAAATAATTAATTAGACAAAACAATAAAAAATTAAATAAAAAAAAGTATCTCAGGACTAGATAGTGCTTAAACAGATCTCGCTGTAGTACTAGAGTTACAATAAGATGACACTTATTGTCAGCTCTCGGTTCTAAACTACAGTCGGATGGCAACCTATTGAAATTTTTAACATTATTTTTTGAAAATTTTTGCTAAAAAATTATGCTTATTTTTCCTTAAATATCATTATATGAGATTTTTATTAAATTACTCAAATATAATCTGCTAATTACACAGAGATATAATAACATCTTACCTCTAGGACGAAAATGAAAACTCAACTAATAAACCGAAATAATAAGTCACGTACGTAAAATTACTCATAACAACGCCAATCTTTCCGTGTTGCGTCCTATTCTCCAACAGAGACACTAACTGTAGGATCGAGAAAATTAACCAAATGTAGAGGCAGAGCTACACTGCAGTTTGTTTTTTGCTGCAGAATGAATAGGTCGGCTCGACCGGGGTAGGACCACGCTCTTACAGAATACCAGCGTGAAAGTTTTATAGGTGAGTTTAGGGATTAGGAACGCTTTATAACTGGTGACGAGGCATTCCAGTTCATCTTAGTCCTCAAGGGCCAGTGTCAACGCATCTGCCTATGTTTCTTGTCAAGGATGAATGTAGATGTCATGGGTCGCAGGAGGGCGAGTTTGTTTCTCTCAATGTGATAAAAAAAAGTTGTCAGAGTCACTCTAGAGAGGGTATTAAAAAATATTTCACTACGCGGTGGAGACACATGCAATTTGTTTCTACCTACGGTAAAAATGTTTCGGCTCGACCGAGGAAAGACAGCGCCCTTATAGAATACCAGCGTGAAATAGCAGCATAACGCTTCGTTCGCTTTTGAGTGTAGAGATTCGGAAACTTTTATAAACGGCGATAAACCTCTTGTTCTTGGTCCTCAGGGGTGACAACGCATCTGCATTGTGATGTAGATAAATGTGGGTGTCATGTATCGCAGGAATATGTTAAAAACAGATGAACTGTGTGGTCGTTTATCACCTTTAATACACTAAAAAACGTGGCTCAATTTCGGATTGATCAATTTTTTTTACTTAGTCATTGCCATCCATAGAGCCATTGACAGAGCTACCATGGGCACCTGGGCCAGTAAATTTCTTTGCCGGGTAAGCCTAGCCTCGGACTGGTTGGTATATACGACGTATATGGTGTAAAAATTAAAAAAAAACATATTTTTCAATGTGTTATAAGCAGTACATGTTCGAATTTCAGACAAAATGTTATTTTAGTATCGTGACAGGCCGGAAAATAAACAATTATTATATAAATACCGATCTCCAGAGATCACAACATTTTACGCATCCTTAATGCCCGGACCAATAGTTTGAGTCAGGCTCTGACGCACTGCGCAATTTATTTGCTTTAAATAAATTCAACATCCGAAATATGTACCATATACACATGAATGCAAAGCAGGTTTTATATAGTATTACAATACTCCAGTTGAAAGTAATACAAAATAAGTATGGTTAATAACATATTAGTGCCGTCAGTGGTCACCTCAAAACCTTTTCAACTGGTCCAGTATATCATAAGAGCTAGTACAATCTCGTTGGCTTATCCGTCTGTATCGATTGCACCGATGCGTGCAAACTACGTCTAGCTGGTTAGGCACTGCGACATGGTCTTTGATCTGCGCGTGTCATCTATATCAAGTGTCCGTTATCATTATTAAAATCTTTGCTTATTTAGATGTATGTCTTGTTTGGCTTGTAATAACTTCTGGTAATTATTTACATATTATGTATTTAGATAAAATAAGCATTCACAAACACAAGCAAGTATATACAGTCGAGAAAAAAACATTAAAACGAAACAGTTTGAATTGTTCAGTGTAATTTTTTAACAACGAAATGTACTATTTTTTTAATTTATTTTTATAACTCAATACGAGAAAATATTATGTAATATGTTTTATAACGTACAAGTAGGTAATATCGAGTCTTATATGAAATGAATAGTTTGCGTTACGAATTTACAATCATACATTACTATTAATTATCGACATGAAAACAAAAAAAACGAATATAAATTTGTCTTTTTAAACTGTTATAGTGCGGGTGGGTCCCTGGCATTTCGCCAAGCGCATCGCCCGCCTCGCCCTTGAAATCGATAAGGGTTCGAGGCGACGACGTAAAAACATTACTACGCACAACTTAATACGCCACATGGGTGCACCTTGTACGCAGGTTTGTTACGAATTTAATGGTGAAAGTTATTTATTCACTTTAGACTTACTCGTAGATGTGTTTATAGTTTTTTTTTATTTGTATGAACCTCAAATTTACCATCGCGAACTATTAGCAGTGGTAGAGAGTCAACTGCAACATGCTATGGGTCGACTCGGTCAAGGAAGGAGGTTCGTCCTCACAGAATACCAACCTGAAATTGTAGCATGACGCTGCTGTTTTTCGCCGAATATGAGGCATTTTAGAGCGGTCCTCATGATGAAAATCTCACTTCGTTGAAAATGGATGTAGATGTCATAGACCGCAGTGATGACTTGTACTGCGAGGGCTTGGGCCTTCACCGGTCTAAAATTTATTTAACCCTGATAAGGAATCATAATATAGACGCGGTATCAACCCTGGGAACTAACATGGAATCATTTCAGAGTCATTTGGCGAATGAATATTTTAATTGTAATTTGTTATCTAGCCGTAAATACGCTGAGCTGCTTCCATTTGGCGTCCAGGAGTCCGGAATGTTGACATTTCGACGGGCCGGTATGCGAACGTCGCCGCCCTCAATCCAGGAATGGAGCACACATTCCCTAGTATTTCAACATAGGTGGACAACCAATTATTTTTACTTGCATAGGTGTGATGAGACCCAGTTACGGAGAGAGGGGCATGTCAACATCGGTGCTCTGGGGTCATCGTGATTCTTGCTGGGGACGGGTGGAGGTGTTTATTAGCCCCGGTCACCACTTGCTATCAGGCGAACTGTTGTACCATTATTTTTTTTAAAAAAAAACCTTTGACCATTGACAATTTGACGTTTGTCACTCATAGTTTTATTAAAATAAAAACCATTAACAATTTGTCCATTGTCACCTATGTTTATTAAAAAACCATTCCCATTACCACTGTCGCCCACAATTTTATTTAAAAAAAAGGTTTACTCATAAATTGAATGAGCATGTTTTTTATTAATACGAATATTATGTCAACCGCGATGATAGACTAGACCAGCGATTCAAACCTTTAAACTCAGCGACGCACTAACATACTCTTAACAAATTCGCGATACCTTTACATACTTAAACGCAAAATTCCCCCGGGGAAACTTAGATAAAAATATCCTATTTGTAAATCTCGCGACACGGTGATTGAGGATCGCTGGACTAAACCATTAAGGTCAGAAAAATACCTTTACAATTCACAGATAAAGTACTATAATTATGTATAAAAATGTATGGTTTTCTAGTCTAGGTGTGTATACTCGTACAAACTGGTACAACAGTATATATACCCCGGGTACGTTCGACTTTTTTTGATATAATAATATTAAGGGGTGACAAATGATCGCACAGTCCACCTGATGATGAGAGATGACAGCGGCCCATTACATCTTTATCCACCCCTGATTCTAAATGCACATACCTTGTCATCCATTTGTATTGACCCGTAATTCCGTCTCCGGGCCCCTACACCCAAGCTTCACAAATAGAGCCACACTGCAGTTTGTTTCTAGCTGAAGAATGAATGAATGGTCAGCATGAACCGACATGAAATAGCACCATAATGCTGCTGTGTTTCGTATGGTGAGTGTAGGGGACCCGTGTGCTCGTTTGTTACACTCAAAGTAATAAAAAAAAAAATACATACGAAACAGCACCGTACTGCTGTAATATGTTGTAGCCAGATGATATATGCAACATAGCGCGACCATTGATAATAACATCCTCATCTTCCATACATTTCATGCCCAGAAAGTATTTTTTATTATTTAATTGAATTTCATCTCAACAATGAATAGATAGAAATTAGCCTCTTTTAAAATAGTATTAATAAGTTTTTCTATTGACTTCCCAGTAGTCTTACAAACCCGGAAATGAAGCACGTAAACATACAAATCAGTCTCTGCACCGTGTTATACTTATTACAAATAGCATTCGCTTCTCACGCTGTTTAGACTTGGTTGATGTTTGTCCAAACAAAGACCGAGTATGTAATGAGAGCCGTTATAAGTTCTAAGCGGTCTGAGTCTAGTCTCTAGGGGCTAGGACGTCGACCCCACGATCAGCCAGTGGTGGATTTAAATCCCATCAGAGTTGTATAATATGAGTTGATTTTAATATTCTTACGTAGTAAAAATAACAAACAGTATGTGTTCAGCGATAAACTCACTCTCCGCAACTTTCCAAAGCCTATAATTAAAAAAAAAATATTGATCTAATAATCGAACAGCTGTAACATATTAACCAAACGATATTAATTACCGATTATTGGCCAATTTAGGATTACACTTAATAACTTCGTAAATTAATTTGATTGCAAGTATTGATACAAATATAATAAAACGAAATTTAAAAAAAAATGGTGATATTCTCTTAACACAATATTATCTTATTTGTGGGTATGTTTTCGTGTGTTTCGCACACGTTTATGGGAGTGTAAGAATACCATTGCGTGTTTGTATGTTTTGTGTTTGTTAGTAAGCAACCTGTATAAGTAATAAAGTTATAGTTACGTGTAATTTATCGAGGTTGGTTGTCAAAAGGTCTTGTAGTTTTGTACTATATTATATGTGCATAATAAGTTATCTCTGTGAACACCATATGTATTAAGGGCATAAATGCTTACTTCGTAATTTTAACGTTAGTTATCAATAAAAATATATTAATAGATCCCTTTTATCCCACTTATGGTATCGGGTGCCTGCCACTCTATTCCCGTGGGTATCGTAAGCAACTAATACCCAAGCCATTCCATCATCGTGCTCGATCCATTAAGACCAAGTTTATGGAATAACCATCATGCCGGTAATTTTTTTTTTCTCACTAATCTGTCTGATACACCGATTACTCAAAAATATACAATAAAGTCAAGCGCTTAAAATTAATCGTATTAAGTTCTAAAGTTATAGCACAGCTATGTAAAATAAAAATGAAAACATTAGAATCTGCACGGTTGCAAATATATGGCCTTGATACTTTCGTAAAATGGTCACGCATGCTGTATACCGCCTATTGCATTTTTGACATGCTCTCAGATAATACGTGATTACTTTACAAATAATTAATTAATGTTTGTCACGTCCTACTTAAAACTCGGCCTATTTTATTTTTCTCTTCTTTCCCCAAAACAAAAATCATTCACTTATTATTTTAGTTTGGCATTATCTGTGATTTATTATGAAAGTAAGAAATCGGGTAGATTTTTAGAATTTAAAAGCATTTAATAACGGTACTAAAAACCATTGTTACGAAACTTTAACAAGAACAATCGATATTATAAAGCAGATTAAAAAATATAAAAAAAAATTAATCTGACATGGCATCAATGGTTTTGGCCCCTTTGACGAAATGGCGTAGACAGGAGTGCGGTGTGCGGGATAGGGAGCGAGGGTGTCATACGCCATTATAGACATACAGGCAGTCGACTACGCCGGGAGTCGGGACAATCGATTCGGCGAGCTAGCGCTCCCCTGCCGTAGCGTCGGCCATCCACCCGACAACCACGCATTCTCGCGAAAAGACAATCGTAAAAACTTACCTATACACCTCAGTTAGCGCACACTGAAGAAACGCAGTCGCGGCGATGGCCAAAAACACTGGCGCACTGAAAGTCTAAGCCGCAAAATATTTTTACACAATCCTCCAAAACACTGATTTAATTTAAATATTATTTAATTAAAAACTAAGAATAAAAATACCGGCTGTATTGAGCCTTAGAATATCGCGAACGACAACGCTACCCCCACGACTGCTCGCGGCGGACTGACCAAAATGAAGATGGCGCCGACTGTGCGTTCGAGACGACGCGAGTGAATACAGCCGCGGGCACCCCGTTAGGATTTCGACCAATCGCATACCGCGGTGTTCATGATACGCCAATGACAACGTAAAGTTAACAAGTTATTTTCCCGTGAAAGTTCAAAATAAGTTCATCTTCGTTCACTTGTGATTTATGTTGTGTGATAAAATTTTAATTCAAACAACTGCGCTACTTAATAAAGTAATTAACAGTTACTGTAGGTCAATACTCCGACAGTGATGCTTTGCAATTTTATATTATGGCATTGCAGTTTTGGATGTAGCATTAAAATAACGTGGACGTACGTTATAATTTTGGATTAAAATGTCTACTTATATTTATTTATATCTCAATATCAAGCATATTCTGTTAAAAATTTATAATTAATTAATTTATTCAAATTATTTGGTTTTAAATTTTTTTTCATCGCGTTTTATATTCATTTAGAATGTAGTTCTTTTTTATAATATGCGTCACACCAATTAAAACTTTTTTTTAATATCAATCAACCTAAGTGGTTGGCAAATGAGCACGTAATTCACCTTTCACAATTCACGAATGTTAAGACAACTCAACTCAACAAAGACTTAAGATATGACGAATGAGATTTAGTGTACCGATAGTTGCGACGCCGGGTCTTTGTACACACTATACGAAACATATGTTATTTCATTTGGACAGAGTCCAGGACCTGGTTCTTCCTCGGTCGAGCCCGCCCATTCATACTGCAGCTTGAAACTAGCTGCAGCATTAGTCTACTACTGTAAAAGATGAAGCTATTTAGACAAAACATGGCTAAAAACACACCGAATCCATAAAACCTTGTGGTTTTCCTATATGAATGAGGTAAAAGAACACATATAGGATAAGCGTTGTCGCATTTATTGCATTCATACTGCGGACGGTTTATGCGTCATATTACAAGATCTCAAAAAGTTTAGTGCCACGGGCATATTTTTTGTTCCCTAATTGAATTTATTTACCAAAAAAAGTCACATCGAGTTACTTTTCAGTTAGTATTAAATTAAAGCATTTAAAAATATTTTTGTTGTTTCAAATATGTATGACATCATTTATTTATTTCTATGCACCGATAATTTATAATTCCTAAAATCCTTGCACGGTATACCAATGTTGCCCGTTATTAAACCATAATTTACCTAAAGTCCGACTGACATTTGAAAGGGAATTATAGATAATATAGGTGAGTTGTAAGGATTTATACAATTTAGACTATATTTCAGAATAATTACAGAAAATATAATTATGAAATATATATATATCATACCGAAAAATATATTTAATTATTATTATTCGCGAATAGCACTGTATTAATAAATTTAGATTAGATTAGACTATTATATTAGATAGAGACTTATACCTGAACTGTACTCGTTTGTCACCTATTAATATGTAAAAAAGTAACAATCTGCTTTTGAATTCTATGGAACACGGTAAAATAAGTGTTATAGGTTATTATCAGATTTCTGTAAAAGAATTCAAGACCTGTTTCTCAGTTCTCATATCTGACTACTGAGATACTCTTATTAATTAAAATAACAGAGGTGACAAATTAACGATTGCTGCGGTTCATGGCACCTACATTCATCCCCTATAAGGAATAATATTTCGGATAGGTAACGTTAAGGACTAAGATGACTTCTAAGGAAAAAGGTCTCCGATTTCTTTCACTCACCAGATGAAGCTATGTTGGAATTCTGTCGAAGCACTAGGCCTGTGTCAGCCGAGCCGACATTTTCGTACTACTGCTGTTTAATTATCTCTACTTTAATTTTAATTATAAAAGTCATATATATAAAAGTATAATTTAAATTTGCTTTACCTTGCATCATATTAATAAGTGGCAACCCCAGTCTCGTATTGTTAATGTGGATGGAATTCAGGGTAATGTAATAACCAGCTTATAATATTCTATTCCACACACAAACACAAGATCTAGTTCGAACTGGTAACACTCGAGCTAAGGGACTAGAATAGAATCTGAATGTGACACAAGACATGTAAACCTGTTCAAGTGTCTTTGTTATTCGTTTTTGTCATTAAATAAGTAATGAGAAGAAGACAAACGTTGTTGGTTTGGATAATTTTTCATACGATCATCTTGCCTGCTTTTAATTAAAAAAAATTAAACGAATTATTTTTAATAAACTATATTCTTCAACAAAAAATATAATGAAAAATAATTAACAGTAAAGAAATTTGACAATGCTTAAAAAATTGTGCCACGATAGGGTCTGTTGTTTATGTATGTATGTTCATATGGTTACTATATTGTATTATAATCTATTGTTTTTTTATCATACATCGTAACGCTATTATTTATGTCAATTAGACTTGAAATGATGATGATATTAATTTATCCCTAATGGGAAAGACAAAGGACTTTAGTCCATACAGCCAGGTTTTGTTCGTATGATGGTTGGTCTGAAACTCTTTAGACTTGAAAAGTACTTTTGACACTTAAAATGTCAAACCTACCACTCAGCACGGAATGCAGATATCAGATATCCGCTGAGAAAAGAAGGCGAGAAGCTGAACTGTTAGTCGTTTCGATTATTGTTTTTACATTGATTTTGTTGTACGTGACGGTAATCATGCTACGTGAGAATAAAGACGTTCTAATTCCAAGCTTTAGGTGCATCATATATGCATGTTAACAATACTAACGTTTAGGTTATTAATGATTAAATTGCAAAAAGTTGATATTGCATTTATTTTTGTAGCATTTATGGACATAACGCAAGTTTTGTTTGAGTGTTATTTGTATAAATAATTACGAAACATATTGTGAAGGCATATTTCCTCATTCTTTACCAGCTCGCTCATTCTTTACCAGCTCGCACTACTGTGTTATTACCACATTTTAACAGTGTAATAATTTGTTTCATGTAACTAATATAAACAAACAAGCACACAGTTCACTTTATATAGCAGAGGATGACTGCGGCCCACAAATGCCATATATGACCACCACGAACCAACATTCGAAGATGCGCATGCGTTGTCAAAAGGAGTGAGATGGAATGCCTCATTACCAGGTGCTAGAGATACAATTTCAGCTATTGGATCTCCGGTCCCAGAACACACCGGCGATCTGTTCCTACTGGACGTAGGTAGACTAGACAAGGCCTATTCATAAGAATATATTTCAATCATCAATACAGATCAATAATCCAGTTGTTGATGTTATGGCAAGCCGACCGGGGAAGTACTACGGCCTCACTAAATAATGGAGCAAAGTAGATGTGTCATACACTTACGTTTCGTCCGATGCGTGAGGTAGCCCTAGAGGCCCACCCTCTCCCCTCTCCCAAAAAAACAAAGGTGACAACTGTATAATTATTCGTCATTGATGATGAATGTGAGTTCTATACTAATAATAATCAATCTGGAGCTCGCTCTGAAGTATGGTCTTGTGGATGCTGATTTGCGGAGATCGCCTTATCATAAGTACACGCCGGAAGCCGTGCTTGAAAATAACCGCGCCAGGCTCTACTGGGATCGGCCCATCATCACGGACAGGACTATTCTTGCGAATAAGCCTGATATCGTGTTGATGGACCGGGCACAGTCTAGAATATTTTCGGTCGACATCACGATCCCATATGACGAGAACCTCGTGAAAGCCGAAACAGATAAAAAGACAAAATATCTTGACCTAGCACACGAGGTGACCGATATGTAGGGTGGTATGCCGACCGAAATTATTTCTATAGTCGTATCTGCGAACGAGTTAATCCCAACCAGCCTCTCGAATCACCTGAGGCGGTTGGGACTCCGGGACGGGCAGCCTCGGGCTCAAATGCCCTAACCCTCGACTGTTTGGTCTCCCGTGTTGTTGGTCTATATATATCAAATTATTAAATCATTTATTTCAGATTAAATTACAAAAGATACAATTTGTGTTACTTTGTGTAACCCTATCCAATATCTCCAGACAAGAGACTCCAATTTGTTGGCTATTACGCGTATCAAGCTGTTAGAACTGCCTCGGACCCGGCCCATCAGTGAGGCAGTTCTTTGTCGCATTAATGCTTGATAAGAAGCCACACCATGCTCAGCAAGCATACCCAACGCTCTTGGAAGACTCGGGAAGACAGTACCTCGGCAACCCCAACAGCGTCCTGAGACCGTTGTTGTACTGGATGCGGAGTGTGGCGGCTGCCCGCTTCGTATAGCTGACCCACAGACCGCACGAGTAAAAATATTGACAATATGCTTTCAACAAAGTGACTTTAACATTACAAGTGCAGCGACCAAATCTGCGAGCAACCATATTACACCTGACAGCTAACGCCCTCCGCTCCCTGTCAATGTCCTCATTATCCTTTAGGTCACCTGTAACTCAGTGTCCCAGGTACTTTAAAATTTAAAACTCTACTTATGGGCTCTTCCTTCAAGTACACTTGAGGGATAACTGAGTAATGGACGGAGACCATGAGCGTCAGCATACCTGGAACATATATTCAATAGCTTAAACATAATATAGCAGATTCCGTTGATAGACCAGATCTGAACCCAAACTGAGCATCATGTAGGTTTATATATTTAGCCATCCTATTGTTCAGCAAACCGTCCAGCACTTTGGCTACGATAGTGGCCAGCGAGATTGGACTGTTCTTCATGATCGGCACCACCATCGTACGCATCAGATCAGCCGGAAGGTAAGAATGGCCAACACATAAATTGAAAAACGGCGCGAGCACACGAGGCAGATGCACTCCCGCGAACTGAAGATGCTCAATGCTGAGCTATCGTGTCCAGGTGATTTATCTCGTGTCATGTTTTTTAGTACATGTTGTGTTTCTTTAACGGTTATTCACGGATTATAACGGATTCCTTCACCTGCACACGACGTTACCCCACCACGAGCACCTTTAGTAGCGGCTCTACTTTAAATTGATCTTTAAAAAGTTCAGCAATGTTTTGTGCTTCACACTCACCTCCAACACACCCTGGCACGTGGGTTCAATCAGTTGGTGTGTTTCCAAAACGATTTGAGGTCTTTACTAGCATGATGGGATGCCAGTAAATCCATTTTTATATGCTTTTGATTATTTTGGCACCACCTCAATTTATCTTTAAATACCTTTCTTGATTGAACCTTTTCACGGTAGATATCTCCATTGCTAGGTTTACCCCATTCTATCCAATTAAGGAAACTAGCTCGAGCAGCCCTGTGTACCTCTCTTACATACTTATTCCATCCCGTCAAGTAACCTTTCTTTCTTCTTCCTTTTTATCAAAGCTTAGTCGTGCCGCATTTTTTAATGTACCTACTATACTCTACTATACTGGAATACATTTCACCAATCATTTTCGATGTAACATGTCATCACAAAAACCATCACAACATAATCCAAATAGTTCTGTTAAGTCCACGTTTCTTACGTGTTCACTGCATTTAGAGCGGTACAATTCTGTTTGACTGAAACTTCTCTCTCCCCAGATGACCTTGTCAATTTGTGTTTCGAGAACTACATTATAACCTGACAATTCTGTTTCATAGGAAAATGATCAGACCAATAGCTATCATACACTATACTGACACTCGTTACAGCGGCCTCCGTTACTAACAAATTATCTAGCCAGCTAGTGCACCCATGAGCATCACTCACAAAAGTATAAGAGCCAGACTATACCAAGAGACGACACATCAACACATTCCCATTTTTTCTCATCACAAAACGTACACAAAAACACATAAAACCTATCCTATAGATAAGCGAAGTCTCCGAGAATGACAGAAGAATTAACCTCACTATCACCGCACTTATCACACTTAATGTGTCCATAAACTCGACATCATTTTCTCGCTTGGCTGACGGCATGCATACAGGGAATATGAGCAAAGAACGATCCTTGTTCGAAATCTTGATCCCTGCCACCCGCACACTTTCACACGGAATAACGACAACAGATCAGAAAATCCTCTTCTTTCACATAATAGCCACGCCTCCATGGTCTTCCTCTCAACATGCCAGTGGGTGTATCAACGGCTGATTTGCTCGTATAGTCGAAATCGTCGCAAATACTTCCTACACAAGACACATCATGTGGCAGCAATCATGTCTCACAAATCACTTACTATCAGGGGAACAACCCACACATAACCGACCTCTAATATAATAAAAAAAGATCTCAGATATCAATAGCCATGGCCCTTGATATAGATCTAGTTAATTGTGAATACTCATCATATAAAACATAGAAATGTTAATGTTTATTGAATCAGGTATAACTTATTGTTTTTTTATGGAATAACAGCAAATAAATATTTAATTGCTTGATGGTTGGTGTACTTGCTGCTCGTAACTTCGACATCGCCAACAAGTTATGATGCCTGTGGATTCTTTTTTCTGGAATGCGTCATTAACCGGAACTCTAATTTATTTCGCCTACCGTACGAAATACCCCTATAATTTTTTACCGATATTTAGTGAAGACATGGCCCTTTCAAGGTCGATATGAACTTTTCATTGTACAAATAGTTATTTAAGCAGCACGACTTTCTTTTTATTTGATTTTAAAAGACTGACACATTACCTCGACTTGGCCGTCTTTAGGACCCTCAATAACAAAGTTTTTAGTTATATTATATGTGGCGTTTGTGAACGTATCTGATAATGTTTATGATATCATTATCTGTGGGACACCTGAGGGATTTTTTTTATAAAGAAAACTAAAATCATCAAGAGAAAAATAAAGAAGACTTTTGATGTGTATATTGCTAATACTCAATAATTTAATCATAGATTATTCAATTTGGAGGGTAAATTGTATATTTTTGTAAATATTTTACAGCTGCTCCTTCCTTAGACTTTTTTTGAATATTCACACCTCACAACAAATTAAATATTTGGAGGGAAAACCATATTTATTCAAAACTTTGTAAAGATAATTGACTCATCAACCCGTTAAATAAACATTTCGAAATAAAATTAAGTTAATATACATTTAGATAACTCTCCACACAAATCTCAAAGCGTGAAATTTTCATTACGCGTGTAGCGCACCGTATCTGGATCGCGCTAAACATGTCAAAATGGCCGTCGGTGGAAAGATGGTTGATAGCAATCGCTGTCATTCTTTCTATTTCTGTTCAACAAAAAGACAATACACTTATATAAAATTAGATAACTCTAATTTTACTCTATTTTAGATTAACATCTACAATTTAAAATCTGTGGTCACTCAGAGATATTAGGGCTAACAACGTGATTGTAGTATTTACTGATAGACAAAACAAGTTTTCTTGTTGCTTGACTCGATAATACATTGAGGGCCAAATATTAACATCTTAACAAATAAACTTACAGGTTTGCTACCAAGTAAAAAGGTAAAATTGTGAATATTGTGTTATTGTGGGGCAAACAATGTTGAAATGAGGGAAGCGGTTGGTTTAGTGAAGGAAAGAAACCGGAGACCTTACTCCTGGTGACGCGGTATTCCATTTTACTCCTCATGAAAACTGCATTATGATTACTTATCGATAATGAACGTGGGTTTCATGGACTGCAGGAATCACATACCGTCTCTAATATAGCAAATAAATATTATATTAAATATAATTTCAGTTAGTTGATAACGGAAAGGACGATGCTTGTTGATGTTTCATGTTTCACTAAAAAGCAGTATATATTTTGTTCATCCTCCATTCTTTTTATCCTTTCTCCAGCGCCTACGCATTCCGAAGTGGCAGTACAGATAGTTAATAATAATATTGATAGATAGATAGATAGATTGATGAATATTGTAAAGGTCTCGACTGAGCGCACATAACTGCTCGGTCACCTTTCAACCCGATGAAACTGTAAAAGCCCTCGGGCTAACAGCGGCCATCGGGCCGAAAAAAAATCTCCATTTTTTCCTGTTATTAGCTTTGTAAAATTACGTCCTATTTTTAGTAATAACAAAATATATACATAAATATATTACAATCTACATAGTACGATAAAATGAATGCACGAACGAAGAGATTAGAAATCAAGCCGTCGCAATCTCGTAAAACATTTCCATGTTACATTTGTATTAATTATAATTAGCTTGAAAGCGTCTAGAAACTTTTATTACCGCCCGGGGATTTAGCTTACCGTTGCTTACACATGTAAAACTTACGGTCTGTTTATGTGATGTGACATACGCGGTATAAATGTACTATGTTTTAGAACTTTTTTAGATAACGTTTTTTTAATATTTGGGATGAAAACCGTGCGCTCATCTAATGGTATATTCAATTCCGATCTAACAGTTTCACCGAGTTGAGAGGTGACCGAGCGTTTATGGCGCTCAGTTGAGACCTCTATTAGTGAGTAACCAGCACAAGGGCTTCCTAGAGGGAGCCTCGGCTTGGATCGTTGCTTCTGTCTAAGGATTATCTAAATTAATATCGCTATTTTATATTATATATTATATTAGCTATCTGTACCACCACTTCAGAATGTGTGGGAGCTGGAGAAGAAGTGGCGCAAGAAATTCTAGCGACGCTTCTGTCATTATTGGATAGTGAGAAGCAGCCTGTGACTTGGCGGTATCGCGAATAACCCTGTTTGTGACTCATCGTCGCCATCGTCGAGGGCGGTATGAGGGTGCAATGTATGTGTGTAGTGTTTTATGAAGAGCCCTGGTGATTGCGTCGTCGGGGTCGTCGAGGGCGTGCCTCGGTCTCCTTCGGACGCGGGTGAATCTATGATTCGCGATGGGATTGTAAGCGGCGGCACTTACAATCAAGGTGTTTAGTGTGTGACAGAAGAGTAGAAATATCGGCGGGAAGCCTGCTTCAGGTACTGAGCTGTGGCCGACAGCTCAAGATCTATGTGTAGATTTTCATTACGCATAAACCACGGCACACCGGTGGATTGAGCATGAAACGATTTTGAATTGCCTGAAGTCGGTGAAGGAGTCGCGGGTAGGCATGCATAAAGACGGGGCTTGCGTATACCATTATGGATCGGATGCACGCTTTGTATAGTGTAAACGGGTGTAAAAGTGCTATGGTGAACGCTGCTCGATTCCGTACGCGTTTTATATGCAGACAGCCTAAGTATTTGACTATCTTTTCTCAGGGGATTGGATGATCAAATATGGTTGAGAGATGCGGCGTTTTGTTGCGTCGAGAGAAGTACATGGCTGCACTTTTGGTGGGGTTAACATCAATCTTCCATTTCCTTAAGGTGTTGGTTGCGAATTGGAGGCGTTTACAGATAGCGTCTGGTTTAAATCCAGACGCGTAGACGCCGGTGTCATCGTCGAAGAGGGCTAGTTCTACAGGTTTTTAATTATGGACTTAAGTAACGAAATCGTGAGTGATCGAATGCGTGATCGGACTTCACGCTGAACCTACCCGTAGCACCAGCCAGTTTTTTTTCGCTTAAGTAGGCGGCGTCGGGGCGGAAGATGGCAACATATCTGCCATATACCTCGTGAAATCTATTAACAATGGGGAAAAAATGTTCTCAAGTGGCAACCTGTTGTGTACTGTTTTTTGTCTGATTCAACTAGTGAACGAAACCGGGGACCTTTTTAGTGGCGACGCGGCAACACATCACTGGTAAAGTAAGATTTATAATTCCTTTATGAAAGACGAATGTGTTTTTGCAATATTATGAGTGACAACCGAGAATATAGTTGACATATTCGCATGACATCTTGAACCTTCCTTGCGAATGGATGTTGGTGATATGTTAATATGTTAGTAGTTTGTAGTAGGTTTTGTCAACAAATAACTAAAACAAAGGATTCCAGAAATATTTCTATAATCCTTTGTTTTTGTTTTATTATTACTGCTATATAATAATATAATATACTATATAATAATAATATATATACTAGTAATAATAATAACTCATAAAACAACTACGTATTTTCCTCATAAACACGACTGTCATCTTATTTAAGAAAGGCGCTAAAAACCACAAAATGGCGTCTTCGTTGTTCACATAAATAATTTAAACATGCTGATTATTATAAATTGAGACTTAGTATAAATATTTTTGTCATTTGACACAAAACTTTAAATCTACGGTCATAGAGTCTAAAGCAAAATGTTTAATTTCGAATCGGCTAATGAAAAAGAGCGTGAAGCCGCGAAAGCCGCGAATTTTGTTACGAGCTATTTAATTTTATCGCCACCGATGTAAGTTTTCACTTAGAAATGTGTAAGCTTACTCCGTGCCACTCTCTCTATTCAAAACGCAAATTTTATTGGTAACATAAACCGCCACTACATAATATGCACGCAACGGTTTTATATTAATTTAATGTGTTATTTTAATATGTTAAAATATAAATAGCGTTCACGTTAGCGGTTAAGAATTTTATGTTCATTATGACAAGTATTTTTTTAATGTATGCAGGGATAATAGACGCAGATGAACAATTTTATCTATGCAATCTTTGTGCTCAGAATCTTTGTGTCAATCTGTGGGGAGTGGACTATGGACCTTGATGATAAAGAACAATTTGCATGCACTTGTCAGTCTTAATGTGACATTTAGTTTCATGCGTTATGAGTCTATCAAACGCGCTAAATCAGACGCAATAACGCTAAGCTTAAGAATAACTGGTCAAAAATTATCAATTGTAATATAGGAATTTAATGTCAACTACACAAAAGGATACGTGTTTTCAAGTTGTAATGCAATTAGCATATTATATCGAGGCCTTGGCCAGGTGGATCCAGGGTAATGCACCATCCGCAATAATGTTTACTACGATCATGATCAAACTCGGGAGCAGAGAAAAAAGTTTGTGAATGTTTTTTATTGTATACACCCACGGTTTACTAGATGGCAGGTAATTCCTCAGACACGCTCTCATCCTCGATAAGGATTCATAATGCAGCTGCATTGTCAATCTTGAGGACTAAAGTGAAATACCTAATTATCAGTAATAAGGTCAGTCACTAGACCAAAAAAAAAGCACTAAGCTTTTACGCTGGTAATTTGTAAAAATGTGGCACTTCCACTGCGGAGCCGACCTTTTATTATTACACCTAATTTATTTCTGCAGCATTGTTTTATCACATATTTATATATTCTTTAGCGAAATATTAATAAAAAAATATATATATTTTAATTTTCTGACAACCGCGCACGCAGTTCGCCTGATGGTAAGTGATGACTACGACCCATGACATCTACATCCAACTTCAACTAACATTCATGATACACATATCCTCAGGATCGAGAAATGCCTGGAATGCTGAATCTTACCTGTAATGGGGTTGCCAGATTCCTACTCCCATCATAAGTAAACAAAGCAGAGTTATGCTGGTATTCTGTGTGGAAGTGTTCCTTCCCAGATCGATCCAACCCATTCATGCGGCAACTAGGTACTAGTATGCGGATAGCGGCGATAACTTCTTGTTATTACCATGTGACATCAACTGAGCGTTTAATTGAACTCACGTAATATAAAACTGGAGATCAATTTTTACTTTTATCTTTATTAAACTAAGGTAGACAAACAAGCCCATAGTCGACTTGATGGTGATTGATGACACATAGACACTCTTTACAAAGTGATCAACAACACAACAATATTCAACGCAAATGTTTCAAGAAGCATTTGCGTTGCTACACATGTTCGTATTCTGTGTGGTTCTTCATGATCCTTCTTTTCAAAGCCGTTCTATTCTCGATGCAGATTTGATCTATCAGCTAAGTAGCCACGGCTCGCTAATTGATAAACTTTAATGAAATGAGATTAGGAGAAGATACAGTTGAGTGTAAGAGCACACGTGTAGACAAGCATCGTTAATTCGTACGGAATTGGGAAAGCCGGCGCGTGGGCGCGCTGGCGCGGCGCGGACGTCATTATCATAATTGATGAAAGCAGTGCGCACGCGCATCCCGTCGCTTCTCCACAGTACTTGCAAAATTAAGATTAATCAACGAAATTCTAAAGCCAGGGTAGATCAGTGTCCGAGCGCTCGCTTTTGATTTACGCTACGCGAGCAAACTTAGATTCACGATACCAGCACCAATGAAATTGTTAATTGCATAAATGAAAAAATATATATTTCAATGACATGTGAAGCCTGCCAATGAGCCCCGTGGCATGTGGCTTTGAATAGTAATAATACGAGGAGGCATCTGCTCAGCAGTGGGGTTATAAGTAAAGGCTGAATGTGATTTTTTCAGTTAAATATTTATTAAACGTGTGGAAGTCCTAGTCACTGTTTTCTCCTAGAATGGCTTCATCTGTCTACAAGAAACTAGATCTATAAGTCCAAAAGAAGAGTGCTAAACCTCGACTGTTGTCCATTAAAATACTCAGTTTTTTATTTATCATATATTATGATACACTGATTTTCGAAATGAATTTTACTGACCCAAATATCATAATAATATATTTAAATTTACTTGGATTAAATATAAGTGTGTCTGAGAAGTCCATTTTAAAATACGTTTACAGGTCTGAATGATCATTTGGATCCCTACGTATAAGAATATTGTCATCATAATATAGAGGATTAGATAAAGCTGTAGAGGTCACTGGACCAACAGCAATACTCATACACAAAAAAAAAATCATAAAGAGGAATGGATTTGTAATTTTAGTTGATTAACCACGTTTACTCTGTGACCTTATGAAAAGAAGTTCCTTCTTTCATTTATTTTCTAGGATCTATCCTTCCACTACTTCTTGGATTGTGGACTTTAAGGAAGAAAACCCTATTAAATTATATTTCTTACATTTGTATCTCATTATTTCGAATATACTATAGTATAGCATAGTAAGTGAAAAAACCTCAGTGTTACCGTTTGTAATTAATACTAACGAGCCTCTTTTATATTAAGTGTTCGGCGAAACAACATGTCATTTGTGGAGTCAATATTTCAAGTAGAGTGTTTCACTGTATACATCTAATGGCGCGAAACTGACAATTTCAGCGGTATTCTTAGGTAATAAAAATTATTACGATGCCATGAATTATATTATGATCGGTTTCTTAAACGCAATAGGTTTTGTCATATTGTATGTATATTTGTCATTTCACAGTTGGTGGTAACAGAAGTACATAGTAGATCTGTTATTATTTTTATGTAACGGTAACCCTGAACTAGTAAAAAAAAAATCCTACAATTTCTTATTAATGCTGAGCAGTAATGTTTGATTACTGTTTTTGATAATGGGAAGCGAACAAATTGTTTTACAAATTCTAAAAAAAACCATAAAATTTGGGAGCAAAGCAAGATTAAACATTAATAAAATGTTTTTGTTGAATTAATACATTTTCTGTATAGATTATAGCACATTTTGTTTTTTATTATAACAATATCATCATCATATATAGTTAAGATGACTTGTCCGAGAGCATTTTATGATTACTAATTTCTTTTTTTTTTTTTTTTTTTTTTTCTGGCCGATGGTCGCTGTTAGCCTCAGGGCTTTTACAGTTTCATCGGGTTGAGAGGTGACCGAGTGCTAATGACACTCAGTCGTGACCTCTATATATGGGTAACCAGCTTAAGGGCTCCCGAGAGGAAGCCTCGGCTTGGACCGTTACCCTGTTTCGCGAGTGCGTCTGACTCGGGGGTGCCCAAGAGGGCCGAACATCGGCTCGGTCAGTTGCTTCTGACAGAGGATTATCTTAATTAATATCACTATTATTATTAACTACCTGTACCACCACTTCAGAATGCGTGGGCGCTGGAGAAGAAGTGGCGCAAGAAACTCCAGCAACGCTTCTATCTGTATGGACTGGAGAGAACCGGCCAGTGACATGGCGGTATCGCGAATAACTTTGTTTGCGACGCCCTCGCCGTCGGCGGGGCGATATGAGTGCAATGTTTGTGTGTTGTGTTTTATGAAGGGCTTGGGCCCTGGTGGTTGCGTCGTCAGGGTCGTCGAGGGCGTGCCTCGGTCTCCTACGGACGCGGGTAAATCTGTGATTCGCGATGGGATTGTAAGTGGCGGCACTTACAATCAAAGGGTTTCGGTGTGTGACGGCAGAGTCGAAATATCGGCGAAGCCTGCTTCAGGTACTGAGCTATGGTCGGCAGCTCAAGATCTATGTGTAGATTTTCGTTACGCAAGAACCACGGCGCACCGGTGGCCTTGCGCATGAAACGATTTTGTATTACCTGAAGTCGGTGAATGTGACGCGGGGAGGCATGCGCAAAGACGGGGCTTGCGTATGTCATTATGGGTCGGATGCACGCTTTGTAAAGTGTAATTTTATTACGCAGGGACATTTTGCTATTTTTATTAAGTAACGGGTGCAAACGACCTAGGACGAACGCTGCTCGATTCCGTACGCGGTTGACATGCGGACCGAAGGTGAGTCTTTCATCTAATGTGACGCCTAAGTATTTGACTGTCTTTTCCCAGGGGATTGGACGATCAAATAACTCTATAGTTTGGAGATGCGGCGTTTTGTTGCGCCGAGAGAAGTAAATGGCTGCACTTTTGGTGGGGTTAACCTCGATCCTCCATTTCCGAAACCATTTCCCTAAGGTGTTGGCTGCAGATTGGAGGCGTTTACAAATAGCGTCTGGTTTAAATCCAGACACGTAGAGGCCGGTGTCATCGGCGAAAGGGCTAGCTCTACACCGCGAGTGCGCGGTATGTCGTTGGTGTAGAGTGTGTATAAAGTAGGACCTAGGACAGAGCCTTGTGGTACTCCGGCACAAATGGGGTGAACCTCGGGCGCGTTCCCTCGACGCGGTAACGAAAGGTTCGATTTCGGAGAAAATCTCGTATGATAAGTACGAGTCGATCTGGCACACCGAGCTCATATAGTTTGTATATGAGCCCGTTGTGCCAGACCTTGTCGAAAGCTTTCGCCACGTCGAGAAAAAGTGCCCCAGTTTGGTAGCCCTGAAGAAATTTACTGAGGATGTGCTCCGTGATGCGGTGCACTTGATGTGTGCATGAGTGTTGGGTGCGAAACCCGAACTGCTCATTGATTGGCAGCCCTCAGGACAGCATGAAGTCCTTGAGGCGGGTGAGGATGAGCCTTTCATATACCTTACCCAAGACTTTGAGTAGGCTTATGGGTCGATAGGCTGATGGATCGGTTGGATGTTTTGAGGGCTTAAGAATCCCTATGACATCGGCTTCCTTCCAGGTGTTCGGGAAGGTGCCTTTGGATATAGCCGCGTTGTAGATTATCACCAGTAGGTGTAAAATGGACATGGGTAGGAGTTTCATCACCTTGTTGGTGATACCGTCGGGAGCCAGGAGCCTTGCGTAGTCGCAGGTTTTAATTATGGACTCAACTTCGGTGCATGTAACTTGAGTGACGGAATCGCGAGGTGGTTCCTTACTCCTCAGGTCGACCTCGCTGTTAACCATTTCAAGGTGAGCGGCGTCGATCGGTAGGGTGCTCGGTGAGCATTGGAGCTCGAGATTGTCAGCCAGACATTCGGCTTTCTCTTCGTCTAAGAAGGCGGGTGGTTTATTAGGACGCTAAAGGGAGGCATTGTTTGGGCGGTGCCCCCTTTTAGGGATTTGGGAAGTCGCCAGTAGGCGAGATGGGAAGGTTCGATGTTGGAGAGGTGATTATCCCACCGATCGTTCCTATACTGGGCTATGCGTGATCGGACTTCACGCTGAAGGGTACGTAGCACCAGCCGGTTACTTTCAGTGGGATATAAGTCGTGGGCACGAGTCGCCGCATTCTTGCGCCTCATTAGGTCCTTTATGTCGTTTGGCAGGGTCCATCGGTGGTCTTCCACCGAGGGAACCTGCCTCGAACAATCCACGATTACGGTCTGGATGTGCCTAGTGAGGGCATGAACTGCGAGGTTCGTGTCGTTGACTGAAGATATGTTCCTAGGAATAGCATCTAGGTGCGGTGATGTGGCTTCCCTCAGGGCGTTCCTGAGTCGGTGCCAGTCTACAATGGTTTTGGTGGAGGGTGAGGTTGGGGCGGAGGGCCTAACCGAAGAAGAACGGGGCGATGATCGGAAGCGAGCTCATGGATTACCTCTATGCCTTGGAAGGCGAGATTGATGTTCTTACAGATGGCAATATCAAGCACGTCCGGTGCGTGACCCAATATGTATGGAAAATGGGTAGGCGTAGTAGGCGCTACGACGTCGAAGTCGAGTGCGTCGCTTAGCGAGTCTAAAGCCAACCCCGGGGTTGATTTTAGTTGCATTCCACCGAGTGTGCTTGCTATTGAAATCTCCTGCCAAAATGACTGAGTTTCCAAGGGAAAGGAGCGCCACGAAGTCGCTTCGTAATACTTGTGCGTCACGTCTGCAAGGCAGGTAGACGGACGCGATTGTGATGGGGGCGTGGCCGGTCATGGCTAGCTGACAGACCGAGGCTTCTAGGAAGGTTAGGGTTGGCGTATCGCGCACGGGCACGCAGTGCAAGGACTTTTTATAGTAGATGAGAGTTCCGCCATTAGCGGCGGAAGTTCTATCATTCCTAATGATGTTATAATTCGCGATGTTGGGATTGCGAGTGTGCGGTTTGAGGAATGTCTCTTGCACTAGGAGCACGTCGACTTGGTGATCGCGAACAAAATTGAAGATTTCGTCGCGTTGATTATTAATACCGTTCGCGTTAAAAATGCGACGTTAAAGGGAACGCGGTTTTACTCTGCCGTTATAAAGGCCCTCTATGCTTGAAAATTGACGATGGCTGACACTACATGTTGGTAGCGCATTGTGGCAGCAATCCTGATTTCGGGCTTGCCATTGGAGTCCCTTAGGGCTTTTGCAAGGGCTGAGACGTCGGCGCCGTTGAAAACGGCGGCGAAGCGACACACAAGGTCGAGGTCGCTTTCGTTAACCGGCCGTCCGGCTGATGGAGGGCTGCTCAACCGGTTGAGCGACGGTCACTACGCCAGTAGGAGTTTTCCATACGGGACGTAGAGGACGAACAGGAGCGAGAATAGGCGCGGGAGCGGCGATCGGTGTAGCTACCTTAGGTGCGACTTTAAGTGCCGGGCGTTTCGGCTTGGGAGCCTTTGGGCAGCCAAGGTAATTGGCTGTGTGTCCCTCTGAGTTGCACAGGACACATGCGGGGGCCGAAAGCAGCCAAAGGGCCTTGTCCTTGGGTCTCGGACAGTCGGTGGTGCCATGGTCACCCAGGCACTTTACGCATCTGGGTTTCCCGAAGCAGTTGCGAGCAGAGTGGCCATATAACTGGCATTTGTGGCACTGGCCCGGAGAATGTTTTATGAGGCGCTCTATTGTGAGCCCAGAAAGGTGGCAGCACGTTTTCAGGTTAAATACCTGCTTCCTGCCTCGGACCTTTCGAGGGCCACAATTACCATGTTGAATGGCTTTTGTTATGCCCACTGTACATCCTATGCACGGATAGGACGGGTAAATTCTGAGCCTGGAGGTCCTCTTTGATGAGGTCTGCGGGGATTTCCCGCGGAAGGTTTTAATAACCACTCTAAGTTGGCGCTCTTCTGCCAGGGTGTAGGTGTGAAAGAATACACCTTTGTCTTGTAAGTAGCGGGTGACCGCTCTATGGTCATCCGTGGTTTCTAGCTGCAGTTTAATGCCTACAGCGGTGGGGATCGCTGGATATTTATAGCGATTGGATAGGGCCGATACGACAATCGGCCATTTATCTTGTGCCTGTATGAAGACAGGCGGCGGGCGTTCGATGGCTGTGAGACAGCCGAAGTTTGGAAGGAGCTAGTAGGGGCGCGCTGTAGAGCGGCGGGGGCTTGCTGTGAGGCTGCAGAGGGGGTGCCATGGGGTTGGGCCACGGGTGTCCTTGGCCTGGGAGAGGGGACATCGATTTCCCGTTTTTTCACCTTGGGTGCCGGCGTCGGGGCGGGTGAAGCTAACTTTTTCCGCTTCTTTTCCACCAGCGTGAAGTTGCTGGTGTCTTGCGGGAGGTCCTCGGGGGACGAAGGGCTATCTAGCTCCATTTCGGAGACCGAGGAGGACGATGAGGCAGAGGCCCTTGAGGAGGACCTTGAGGGTGATTTTTGCCCCTCCGGTAGGGGTTGCTCTTTTATAATGTCTTCGAAGACATCGGGGTATTTACTCTTCAGGCAGCTGACCAAGTGTACAAGGAAATCCATTGTTGGATTCTCCATTGTACACAAATTATTAATAATATTACTACTATTACGCGGGATGTGTGGCCTCCGGTGGGGTGCCGGGGTGAGTAGCCTACTTCCCTCCCTGCCGGGTATAGGCAGGGAGGATGTGTGCCTAGTTGTGTAGCCCTAGTGCGTCCAAGTGCCAATCTTATTTGTGCACTTGGGTGTGTGCTTAGAGCTAACTAAAAATACGCGTGAGACAATTATAAGTCTAGCGGGTTGGTCAACCTTGGCTAGGGCACTACCCAAGGCCAAGTTTACGTTGACTCCTTCCGCTATCTTGCGTTTCCCAGAAGGGGAACCGCGGGCGTACGGGGCTTGCCCTACACTAGCTTAGTTAACACCGCAAGGTATCCACTAGTATAACCACCCAGGTGGCTTTACAATAGCTTTCTTGGAAACTAAATTCCGATCACAATAGCAACAGCAATAAAATTGCTCGGTGTATTGTTCTCGGAACAATGGGTGCGCAGGTGGCTTGCTCGGGGGCAGGTAGCTCGGGACGATCGTGGCGGGGAGCCGGGCGACCGTTCTCGGCGACTGCTGAGCGTCGAATGATACTAATTTCATTGATTCTGCTTACCGACCGGATTTGAAATAAGATTACTAGCATACTGAGCTTTTTTTCTAAAACAATCTTTTTATAACAATTTTAATCTTCGGTGTATATAACTATGACCATATTTCCTTTTATCGCTCTAAGCTTAAACGGCTTCCTATCCGTGAAAGGCTAGTAGTTTCAGAATTCTACAGGTCCTAAACTCTTTTTTAAACAATACAAAATTTCTTTTTCATTTATTCTATTCATATCAGAGTATCTCGACATTTAAATCATCTGAAGATTCGTATACCACAGCATAACGCTAGTTACTTTAATTCTTCTTTCACTGTTCAGGCTCTATACATCTCTGGAAGGCTTTGCCTGATGACATTAAGGGAGCTCGAATGTGAGCTCGCAATGGAAATCATGTTTTTTAGCGCAAATATCTTGAATCCAGCATTAAAAATTAATCCACCCCGGTGTTCAGGCCGTCAAACGACCGTCTCACTATAGCCACAACGGTTAATATACGTATATATATATATATATATATATATATATATATATATATATATATATATATATATATATATATATATATATATATATAATAAAGGTATATATCGCTAACCAGTCTGTGAACAAACGCTGATATATCTTATTGATGCCCAGCCGACCCACATGCCATGCACCAGCGAACAAGCTGACTCCTAAATACACATAACAATGAAACCGCTTGCGTCACGTTATCGGCTTCCGGTTCATTATGTCTAAGTTGTAAACATGATTATTCATTTGTTATTTGTATTTGACACAAGTTAGTGTAAGTTCAAAATTCCATGCTCACCATCTTGTTGGTTGGAGTTCCACCACTGTGCGTTTTGTACGTTAGTTTTATTTTTTATTACGTTTTTATATATATATTATTATTACGCTAGTTTTACCGCGCACTACTTTGTGGAATCGGTTGTTGCCAGCGGTATTTCCGAAACCAATCCGTTTTTTATTTATTTATTTAATTTTGGGTCATTACATACATGAAAACAATCTTAAACAAAAAGTCAAAACTGATGCATGCACCAGTTAAAGATAAACTGATCAATTGTTATAATTAACGGTCATCGTGTTACATAAAAAATGGCGAAAATTAAATAATAACTGAATCAAAATAAAAACAAAAAACAGAATGAAATTATTAAATTGAAATAAATTAAATATTATCTTAATAAAATATATCATAATAAAGTAATTACGTAAGATTTTAAAATTAAATTAAATAAAGTCACAATCAAATTAAATTTAAGTGAGAGTTAAATTAAATGACAACATTATACAAATTAAAGATAAAACAAATTAAATAGCGATTATATCTATACGAAAGTAAAACAAAAGATATAATAAAATAAAAACAGATTAAAAGAGTAATTTATAAACAGCAGCCGCAAAGCTAGAGCTTGGAATACTTTAAGCTCTTTACGCTTAAAATTACCGATTGAATCGTGCAACGTCTATGAAACGACTTATCTACCTTCAAGAAAAGAGCCCACTCAGTTCTCCAAGGGCGAAAATACACATGTACCTCTGGTGTTGCGGATGTTCATGGGTGACGAATCATCATCTTACCAACAAATGAACCGTCAACTCGTTTCTTAATATAATATACCTTCTTGTATAAAGTCGGGGTATCGCCTTGTCAGAATACAATTGATAATTTTATTGCTAATTTATTACGAGGTCGACGGTGAAGGAACACAGTGAGCAAATCTGCATGTCCAAGAAATAATTAAAAATATATATTTCGAAGACATGTGAAGTCCGCCAATCTGAAGTGGGGGCGCGTGGTGTACTATGCTCTGACATCCAGCACAGCAGTGTTTAACGTAGGTAATAATAATTTTATTGAATTAAAAGGAATCACTTGTAATACTATTTTAAAGTCGCTTTTAATTCATTCCGATGTGTAGCGGTTCGTATCTCAGTCAAAACTCCCTGTAGCTGTTTTTTGTTTGTATACGTGTGATGCTGTTGAGCTAGAGACCTTTACAGCTGAGTAGGGAGACAACGACGATGCTGGCACGAGGACTGCTGCTGCATCACCGCTGCACTTCGACCTCTGTGGACGAAGAAAGTTAACGACAACAGAAGGGAGTGATATACGATCCGAGGGCCTCTCATAAGGAGGTTCGAACCTCGGCTCGGACTGCTATTTCATAGGAACTCCCTGTAGCCGCAACTCGACCCACGTAAAAATGCGTAGTAAATAGTTCTTTATGGTTCGGGTATGTTCCAGTTGAATATAGCTGATTCCCTCCCTCACGCGTACAGCCGTCTCTTGTACGCATAATCGATAGTTGTTTCTGAACATGTCCATTTCTTTCTATTACGCGTGTAGCCATCCTGGTCACACATTTCTGGAATATTCCGGGGACATGTTCGATACAATCGTTTCTCTTTCGCGCATATAGCCATCTTGCTCACACCTCTTCTGAAGTGTTCCAGTGTCAGGATGGGTATAACTAGGCCCGGCTACGGGTACTCCTGGAACGGCCTGCTGAAAACGCCTGTAAGTGAGGGAAAATAAAAAAATGTTCCAGTACCTTCTTTAACCTGTCTCCGTAACAACATCGATCCCCGTCTTCACGCAGGAACAATGTATATATTGACCATCTTTATTTATCCAGATGATTTTTCAAAATAAAATCACGTCACGTTCGATCCGCTCATCGATTGATGCTGGCCAACACATGATCGAGCCCGAGCCCGAATATATAACCCAAAAAACCCAGAGGTATGAAACAGAATATCATAACTCCGTATATAAAATATTTTATTTTTGAAAAGATCAAAAAAGTCCTTTAAAGTATTTTATTAGTACTAATTTACTTGTGATAAGCTAGTGACGAAGTGTCTATACATACATCACTACAATCTCATCTTCCTATTATCGATAGTTAATTGACTTTGACACGAAAGTGCTGATATGTCGATATAATGACCACATGTATCAGGTTATCATTTGAAACGTTTATAATGTTCAGAATATCTCCTTAACACCTGTCAATTTAGAAGAATCTATTGTTTTGGTAATTAAGGCGTGGTATAGTTATTAGAATATGTTCGCTGGTCGCTTACGAATAGGGTCGCTGGTCTTGAGATCGTTTCTCAGAAGAAAACAATATTTGTGCAATGCAATCGGTATTCGGTGCTTATAAGATGTCTTGTATTTTTAACGCATACAGCGTTTCATTCAAACGTCAAAACCTTTTTCAGATATTAAAGTATATTGCTTCCGATGGGTAAGGGAAGGACACGAGTACTATATTATATACTAATATATAATATATCGGTCGAGTCGAAACCAATTAACATCGCATTACCTACTGTAAAAACAGATAGTTTTTTTTAAATATAATAGGTGGCAAACGAGCAAGCAATTCATCCGATGGTAAGTGATCACCGCCGCCCGTGGACATCCGCAACACCAGAGAGTCGCAAATGAGTTGCTGGACTTTAAGAAAGGTGTTTTGTCGAAGGTCCCCGTCGCCGTATCGTAAGTTTGCGTCGAACATCCATAAACAAAAAGTTTTTTTGGGTTTTTTTTGGGATTTCTGCTTTCCATGACACCCTTATTCATCCTTGACAAGGAATCATATACATGCGAAGTCAAACTTGACGATTACGACGGTATGCCTCAGCTCAAGTAAAGGTTCGGATCCTGCACTCACCAGTCGAAACACAGCAGCGATTTGCTGTGAGGGTGTGGTCCTGGTGGCTACGCTATTTGGAGCTACAAAAAGAAACTGTAGCCTGATCCTACCATTAAATAGATGACCAGCATATCACACATAAAAAGCGTCGCCTCCAACTGACATCAATAGCATTCTTGTAAGCCGTGGCCGAATAATTAATATACATTTACGAGTAACGGCTGCACGGCGACCGACATGCCCGCTGGGTGCCGGGAATGCGGCGCTCGCGGGCGAAACCCTCGCTTCAGCTATCAGCGACATCACCGTCAATGTCTCTGCATCTTGGAAATTATACTGATTTACTGCTCTTTACGTACACAACTAGATAAGCCTTCGGACTCGCTCGTTGTTGGACTCGATGTTTATTTACTTACTGCTTCTTTCATTTTTTTTTTATAAGTTAGGAGTGGCAAACGACCGACATCTACGTATATCCTCAAGAAAGGTTCAAGATACAAGAGAGTTGTCACTGATTGATGCCCTGTTACCTGTCATTGGATCCACGGATCCCAACCCTCACTTTGCGAAATAGTAATTTTGCGCTCCTATTTCACGCATAGAAAGGGGAGCCTTCAGTTTTTCCCGAATTTGCCAATTTTTCGGGTAATTTTCCAATTTTTCTTTCCATACACAACTAATTCGGATTATTATAAATTAATGAAAAATAACAAAATCCACAAGTGATGCCACTTACCTGTGAATGGCATTTTATTTTTATTTATTTAATATGTCTCGCGTCTTTGACACTGCATCTGAATAGGGAGGGGATGAGGAGTCAGTGCCTCTGTGTTTGCTTAAACGCTGATGTCATATAGTAATATCCACAAAATAATATCGTGGTTGTCCAGAAGAACATCATCAAATAATATATAACACGGACGGACAGACGTATTAAACGAGATAGTGTGAATTATTTATGCATGTATCTTAACAGAATCGGTATCGACGAGAAATGCGCTATACACGATGATTATAATGACACAAATGGAAAGTGGAAGCGTGGCGGCTTGTGGCTCCGTTTTTATGTAAAATGTCCGCTTTTATGTAATATTAATATATAAAACTTATATGAATGAATAATTGAATGTCTTAAAGTGGGAATTTATTGAATGGCTCTTTACTGATACAGTTATAAATTATTAATGTAAAACAGTAATATTAAGATGTACATGAAAATAATATACATACATTCAACGTACTTTAGACTAGGAGTTTATTAAATTCAAATTACGTTTGTGAGACTTTTATTGGTTAGACCAATTTGTGAAATAAGCTGATAACATGAATATTTACGTGGTGAAAACTTTTGACGCTTAATGCATTTCCCAAAGTAATTTACTAACACCCAATTTTACCGTTGCTGCGAGAAACTATTATGGTGTGTGTTGGGAATCGGAGACTGAGTCCTCAGGGGTGAAACGTATGAGCATAAATCATTGTTTAAATTGGATGTAGATGTCAAAGGTCGCAATCATAATTTACCATAGGTGAAGGGTGTGTGTTACCCCTAATATCATAAAAAGAAAGCCAGTAGGTACGATTTTAAATAAGACGTTAATTTGGATAAAATAGCACATTATCGCTGCGTTTTGTAAGGCGAGTGTAAGAAAGCATACACATAAAATTTTGAAACTGAACTTAGAAACTGTGCTCGTTTGTTAGCCTGAAAGACACAAAAGTGAAGGAGCAGTCTATGAACGGCTCCTTCACTTTTGTGTCTGTCACACGTACCTCGATATCTATTATCACCCAGTTTTACTCTTGGTCAGATCCAAATAGGGATTAAACCGTTATGCCATTCACAATGAGATTTTCTGTGCTTCGGTGGACACGTTAAGTGATATTGAGATAGCAGTCGCTAGACCACGACGGCCTGCAGGTGGTCTGAAAGTTCTGACATCAGGTCTGAGACTGGTGCTTTATAAAAAATAATAATAGTGAATTTTTATAATACGTGCCCACACCGTCACGCGGTAATTTTAGAATAATTTTTGTCATTAGATAGAATTAGATGGGGCTAACTTTAATAGCGCGTGTTTTAATGTTTGGTGCAGAGGGATGGGATGATGATGGGGTGGGGAGGGGAGATCACTTTTAGCGGGAGTTTATTAAATTTTGTTAGTTAGTTATTTAATCTATTATAAATTAGTGTAAGATCCAAAATTAACTTATTTAAATTCGTAAACTTTGTATACTTATTTATTTCTTCAATATAACAAACCATTCATACTATCCATCAAATTAACAAATAATACCGTATTTGACAGGATTTTGTAAGGATTTCTTATCCTCATCTATAATTCTACACAGTTAAATAACAGCATTATTTAACTGTTATTTTGTAGTCAAAGTCAGCGAAGTAATTCAAAAGCGTCAAATTTGATATAATTATTGTCTAAACAGTCTCGTAGAAACGTGAGAGGGCGTCAGTGAGCGGAACGGGATCCTAATTAAATTATTTGGAGCGTGAATCGCGCGCGCATTTATGATTTTTAACCGTTTTAAATGGCAATTTTATTGGACTAAGAGAAATAGACATAATGCAGAGCTAAGCAACATGGATCTACATAAAATATTTATAGTCAGTTCTACCTCGAATTGTTGTAATTTATTAAGCGTGTCTTTTTAAAATAATTCCGCATAAGCAGAGTAGCAGTTTATTAAGATATTATGTGATAATGAATATAAATAATAATAAAAAAATGGTTTTTACCAGGTATTAAATACGTAGCATTTGTAATTCTCTTCATGGGCATATTGTTATAGTCAAAGAAGACTAGAATTTTGATGTATTTGTCGGTAGTTGTCATTTTAGCTGTCAAAGTTAAGGTCAAAAATTATTTTCCCGTTGAAGCTTTTCCAATTTATTAAAGGCATCATCTCGTGATATCTCTTCTTAGCCTTAAGCTGCGAGTTGATAACGCCGGCCCAAACGTGACAGGAGGCCCAAACAATACCAAACTTATGTTCAATAAGACGGTTGGTGTATTTAACAGAAACATTCCAGAAAATTGGGACCTGAAAGGGCTCCTGTTAGCGGTATATAGTCACGTATGTATTTTGGTAATATTAAATGTCACAAGATTGCCATCGCCAAAACTGTAGATTGTTGTTAATAGTGCTGATGAGATCTAGATACCCAAACATACCTGGATCCAACAGACCGTTAATATATAGCAAGAATAGAGATGACATGAGGACTGACCCTTAAGGAGTATTTACGACTATAGCCTCGGAGTTCCTATTAGAAACTATTTTCAGAGACCGTCGCTTCAGGAAATTTTAATCCATTTCATAAGATCAAAAATATTTCTTGCCATAAGCTTACTGCTGAGGCAGAAGTACCAGAGCCTATTAAATGCTCGAGGGGCTTATAGTATTTTCTAGATAGATTTGGTAATTCTGATAAGAAACTTCATAACAAAAGAAGAAAAAAATTATTGCGGATACTACTGATCATAACAATGCTGTGTTTTGTAAATTACCATATATTCGAAATCCAAATAATGGTGAACTAACCTTCTGGTTATTGGGAGCTCATTGGGAGAATTGCTCGCCTAAAATGTCGTCTACCTTATTATTAGTGTCCCATCTTATCGCCTTCAGTCTTGTTTAAGTAACACTTATTTCTATTTTAATAAATATATAACAATATTATTTGTGATTATTTTCTATATTTATACTTTATTATATTTCGATGTGTAGGTCCTTTTGAAACGTTTTCTGGCATCTATATACTATATTCCAACCTTAAAGTTTTTTTACCTGTCTATCTTGGTAAAGTGATATGTCAATGTCAAAATTTTTTTTTCTTTGAGTCTTTGAGGTTATGTTTATTGAGCCCTTGGTTATTTATAATTTAATATGCAGTAGGCACAAAACTATATTGTCTCACAACTATAGCCTACAAAATACGTTTTAAAGATGGCATGTATACCTTTGCGGCTTAATTATCTTCACAAAATGGCTCCGGCCGCCTTCTATTCTACGCTGCTAAAACGAACCTTTGCCTTTAAAAGTACAATTTCTCTAGAGACTTTATATCCAAATAGTTCTTTAAAGTTAACAACTCCTTCATTCGTAAGTATTAGCCATTACTTATTTCATATTATTTCTATTTTCATCCTTTTAATGCTATCGCGGCGAGTCCAGATGACCAATGCGTATTAAATTGTTATATTTTAACCAGCACTTGATAAGTAGCCACCAGTACTCTATATATCATTCTCTAACGCCCTGTCCAGGGAGGAAGCAGTGGGATTTATATATAGGTTTCACTTTTTTAGACTATTTAATAAAATTATCTAACTAAAATGTTCTTTTACTATCAGATACCAGATCCAAAAGAGAAGTTTTCTGGATTTATACCATTGGACAAGTTGGATATAACATACAGTGCCAGCTCAGGACCAGGAGGACAGAATGTTAACAAGGTAATCAAAATTAATACCCTCATAGTTCATTTGGATATTAGTTTCATGAGAATTCAAGTAAGTAATCAGAGAACTTGACTCTTTAGAGCTGGTAGCTATAATGTGTAACGATAATAAATAGACAAAAATATAATAATCATAAACATAAATTAACAACAAATAAAAATAAATGGGGATGGCCATCTCTCTGGGCCCCAATTATAGAAGGTGGTGCTCATCGATACCTGCTGCTCATATAGTCAGAAAGTTTCTCACCCTTTCGACCGAACCCTTGACTGTTTGGACTTTAAGTAAGGTTCAGCTAGTTGTAGTTAACACAAGGTTTACATTAAATAGTAATTTAATTAATATAAAGTGTCCACTTTGTGGAACCTATTTGGATGCAGTTGCAAATTATAGGCCTATCTCAGTCTTACCATCTCTATCAAAAATGCTGGAAAGATCTCTTAACTATTGGGTTATAAAATTTCTAAAACAACATCACTTGCTGACATACACAACACAACTTAAACTGCTTGATGCTAAACAAAAATGTCTGGGCATTTTCCTCAACCTAGTGAAGGCATTTGATACTGTTTCAATTCCTATTCTTGTAAATAAATTAGAGCATGGGCTCTATTTTACCTCCATAGGCATTTGTGGATGGGCTCTTATGATTTTGAAGACTTTCCGCATGATCGCACACAACAAGTTAGGATTGGTGAGTATGTTAGTTCAAATGCTCCAGTTGTTTTCAGCGTCCATCAAGGCAGTGTACTTGGCCCCAGTCTTTTCCTCGTGTACATAAATGACCTATGTCAAAATTCTTTCACTAATGGCAAACAATTACACTTATACTGATGACACAGCCTTGATCTTCCATGGAGATATCAATGTCCCACTAGATGGAGCAACAACCTATGCAAGTTTGCAGGAAGTCATGGGTAGGAAACTATTTACTTAAAAAAATATTGTTTATTCCAGGTGCACACAAAAGTAGACCTCAGGTTCAAGTTAAATGAGGCTGACTGGCTGCATCCCGATATCAGAGAGAAAATGATGGAACTGGTATGTGTGTATAACTTGAATTTCATATGCATACTTCCTCATCATCTTGATCACAGCATATCCATAGTCCACTGCTGTACATAGGCTCCCACAGACCATAAAGCATGATTCTGAACCACCTGTATCCATTGGCTTGTGTAAGCAACCTACACTGACTGCCGGTTTGAGTTGGCTTGTGTAGGCCGCTCGAGGCCCTTTCTTCCATATGGCCAACCTATTGCCACTTCAGCTATTGCACTCCACTGAAATACAAAGCATAGCCCACTCCATAGTTTACAGAGTGACTAACTTTCTTATATGGGCATTAGTGAAGAACTATATCTCCACCAAGGAGTTATGTTGATGTTGATGATCATAGGGAAGAAGTTGGAAACAACATGAGACAATACATTGTTAGTTGATTAGTTGTGATAATAGAAAAATAAATGTTTCCACGGAGGTACATAATTTCGTGGCTATGATTATTAATATGTATTTAGTTTATATATTTTTTATTTTATTTTATATTTTTTGTTAACAGCATGGAAGTAAGTTGTCCAAAGAGGGTTACTTCATCATCCGATCAGACACAACTCGTTCTCAGCAGTTGAACCTGGCAGATTGCATGCAGAAGCTGCGGAGTTTCATACGAAACGCGGCCGTCACTCAGCGCCAACCAACACCTGAAACGCAGGAGAGAATCCGTCAGAGGTGAGTTTGTGGATACCACAGGGTATATGTTTGTATATAACAAATTATTTTGAAACTATTAGCTGGCTTAAGCACTCTCTTAATTCACGGTACTCCGCTGCCTGGACCAATAAACATTGTGCAATTCAAGTTTATTAAGTGCTTAAGTGCTGAGAAACCGTATGTGTTGGACGGTGAAGGGAAACATCGCGAGGAAACCTGCGTGTCAGGAATAGGAGGCTGATGCCCAGCAGTTGAGGACTTGTTCAGATTAAATCCAGCCGCTGAGTTAAAACATCATATGAATATACAGTATATACAGAATTCAAAATTTCATCCTCATCGTCTCGATGGTTGGCAATCCACCGCTGTGCGCATGTGTCGCATTGTGCGAAATTTCCTGCCACGCACAGCAACTTTGTGAAATCAGCTGTCGCCAGCGGTATTTGCGAACCGATACGACTTAGTGACCTTCAAGAAAAGAGCTTACACCTTTCTGAAAAGCTGGCGACGCATTTGCGACTCCTCTGGTGTTGCCGATGTTCATGGGCGGAGGTGAGCGCTTACCATCAGGTGGGCTGCATGCTCGGTTGCCGCCTATACTATAAAAAAAGTGTAATTTACATATATGTATATATAAGTTTTTACCTTTTACTTTTTATAAGATATTAAAGCATAGTGTACCACGCCGCTCCATGGTGGATTTGACGTCAAGTCTTCAACAAAAAAAAGAAACAAAAAAAATGATACAGGTTTCCTCACGACGTCTCACCGAGCACTTGGTAAATGAACACTGTATTTAACAATAATCATCAGCGCTTAGACACAGAGCTTACCCTTACACCATATAAAATAAATAATTGAAATAAAATAAAAATGAGGATATCCTCATCATCAAAATTTACTTTTTAATTGCAGGCACCTGAAGGCGGCGCGCCTCCGTGTGGCCATAAAACGCGAGGAGTCCCTCAAGCGCGACATGAGACAGCCGCCCACCGTTGTAGACTTATGATTTTTCTATTAAATTGAGCACACAGCCTTACAATGTCTGCGAAAATAAAACTTCTAATCGTATCAATAACTTTTGTACTCATCCTAATTTATTTTCAACTATATAACATTTTTGTAAACAAATTTGAAAAAAAAATCCTCTATTGACCGGAAATGGAAACCGGATGATTACTTCATGGAAGGTAGTAAGATTAAAATTAAACTCTGCAGTGATTTCTCTAGAGAATATAATTTTACCAAATCTGTTGAGCTACTTGTTTTAGGGAAAAGATGAAATAATATTGTTTAGATATTAAAAGTATTTATTTAGTAAACCGTGCTTTATTGAATGTAGAGTCGCTTAATACGACAATAATCATAGAAACATAAATTATTTATTCGATACTAATTAACTAATAAATAATTAGGTCATGTTTTAGTTATTGTAATAAATAAATAATAATGTTTATTCATTTTTATTAAAACACGTTGTTGACTTGTGATTTCGCGTTAAAATATTACGAGTATTATTAAAAAGAAAGGCAAAGAAATTGTATTCGCCATTGCCGGTCAACGAGGTTGTTTTTTTTTCTCTGCAATATTATTTTGTCTTCGATTTTATATGATCGCTGTGCTCTTCATTTTGCTTTCATCTTCAAGTTTAATATTGATTTATCAAGGACGAAGATAATACAAATTATAATTGACCAACATCACAAAGCGAGAGAGTACCACGCCCTCAGAGGACACCAGCTCAGCGGACGTCTGGTGTAAGGATCCGGAGACACTGGGCCATTACATCCCAGTCCTCATGATTCCTTATCGAGGATCAGGTGAACAGTGTGCTCGTTTGTCACCCTCAGTATTATTTTCGTTTTGAGTAAATATTAGTATTTTTATTACATTAAATATGTTCTTGTTTACCATAATTAGAAAAATAAAATTGTAAAATTCGCTGACATTGGAGGCTCACACTCTGCACTAACTGTCTTATAGGCGAACGTAAGGACTTCACAAATATGTAGAACTTCCGTGTCACAGACAGACAGACTACCATCTCCTATAGGACAGCTCCTGTGGTTTAATATGTTGTATGCGACAGTTTTTAACTCTTGTACCTTTTTTTGTTGTTCGGAGGATATCTTCAAAAGATAACCTCGTGAGGTGAACTGTGTGTGCAAATATGTCACCATAGCTCATTTTGTGGTAAAAAATATTAAAAGCTGTCGCATAGAATCGTGTGCTCAATAGACCAGTACCGCCTGGTACTGAGGTAGATATAGAAGTAGTGTGTGATGTAATAAATTTAATATAATAAAATATGTCTTCAGTGTTTCATTTGTATCGCCGGTAGTGCCGTGCCGTGCTTGCAGCTTGTTTCTGTCTACAGCGTGAACAGGTCGGCTAGACCTTGCAGTGTGTACGTGTGGGTTTCGGTTCCCATTTACAGGAGGCATTCCATCTCGATCCTTTGGGGTGTTACCGTAAGTGCATAATAAATCTACGGCGTGTGGTTGTCATTGGCAGCAGTCGTCACTTACCGAACTGTGCGCGTTTGTCACCGTTAATATTATAAGAACGCGAAGGTTGAGCTATGAAAAGTCGGAATTATTGCCTGTCACCGGTCTCTGCCTGTTTACTCAATTATGTATAGGATCTACATAATTAAGTACTACTACAAACATAGTTTGTTTCCTGGGTTAATACAGGATACTTTTTATCCCTGTAAATGACACGGCTTCATATGACTGTTATCAATTTATGTTAAAACTAGCATCTGACCCCCACCTGTTCTCGAATGGGGACCACAGAGAAAATAAAGAAAAATTAATTCCTTGGTTTTCATAAGCTTTATGTACTCGTAGGTTGCTCGAGATATCGAGTGCCCAAAACTTGCACGTACTGGCGGGATGTAATAAATCATAGTCTCGTGTCACACATTTTTCATTTCTCTCTAGACTCAACCCTAAAAGTCCACAGGTGAAGTTGCAGGTAGGTGCTGGTATACCCTGCCGGCCAAAAGTTTTAGACCGCACATAACCACCATAATTATCCATCAATTGTAATAAAATCCCACAGGATAAATAAAAGAAATGCACATCTGCATATTCTATTGTTAGTATCGAATATTTAAAGAAATCATTCTTTTCTTTACTTTCAAGTTATTGTACAATAAACATATATTGTTTTCAAACGCTGCGCTAGAGCCAGGTGGTAGAGTCGTAATAATATTTTTATAATGTCCTCATTACTAATTACTTTGCTTTCGTTACGTATTGGTCAATAATTAGGTTTATTTAGCTCCCGAAAACACATGTTTCTGACTTATTATTACCCAAGTTTACTTGGGTTTGTTCACAAACAATCTGAATTAGTCTAACTACAGTGAGACAGGCAGTTTTCAAGATCGTCCACGATCGAGAAGGCCGAGAGCTACTACGTCTAGTGAAGATAATTTTACTGATGTTACCAGCAAGCGAAACAGACGCTTAACGAAATCCGCGTTGAAGTAAACAAAACCCGAGTTAAACCTTTATCATTGACTACAGTAAAACAGCGACTGAGAGATGCGGAGTTGTATGGTCGTGTTGTCGTTGGTAAAACTTCACATATTAATATAGAGACGCGCGAGGATATCGATTCAAATCAATGTACTTTTAAAATTAACTAATCACTTCATTTCATTTGTAGTATATTTATAATTAAGAAAGTTATGATAACGTTACCGTAGTAAATTGAAATGGAAAGTTGTATATCTGTGCGTTGCTATGCCAACATTGCATATAAACAAAACAGTTTTCATAGGCTTGCCGCCATCTTACTTCTGTGTTTATTTGTATTTTAGTAGATTGCAGTATTTCAAAATGTCCTATAGGGATTTAAGAGTGAGTATTATTTATAACAGATTATAATATATACCTGTTTATTTATCAAAATCTTATAGTGTAGGATTTTAACAACATTAAGATAATCAACAGTAGGATCTCAAGTGCCTCCGTAAAATAGCAGTTTATAACCGCCCTGTGTTTCGTATGGTGAGTGATCAGGAGACCACGAATACCGGTAACTAGGTATTCGATTCCATCTTAGTCGTGTTATGTCTTATATATGACATTATAAGTTCCAGGAATTTATAATTACACAATTGTGAACGATTTGGCAATTTAAGAAGAGTAACCCGATTTGGCAATTTAAGTATGGTGCCGGATCACCTAGAGGCAGATTTGTTTAATATTAGGTCCTTACGATATGGAATTAGCATATTATACGGAAAAAGTAAAAAACATTTTTTTAATGTAATAATAATATATAATGTATATATTTAATCAATCCAAGTATTTACCATTATTATCTATACTTTTGCTATTTTATAGGTAGTTAATTGATTCCATTGCTGACAAATGGTTGAGAGAATGAATAAAATCTAAAGTTGTGTGGACTGCTTCATCGGAATTTCATTTTATTCCTTGTAAGAAAATGTCCAGTTTCCGAAAAAAGTGGTAATCTGTTGGAGCAAGGTCCGGGGAGCATGGTGGGTGTCGGAGACATTTCAATCGCAGCTCCTCTAATTTAGCGACCGTCTGTCCTGAAGTGTGGCGTTGTCATGAAGCAGCAGTTGCCTAGAGCAATTGACTTTGTCTCAGTTGTTTAACGGCTAGCTTTACATCCATGGTATGCAATTGTTGACAATACAGATCTGCCGTAATCGTCTGGCCAGATCTTAGAAAGCTGACACCAGCACTGTTCCACCAAACACTCACCAGTACCCTTGTCTGGAGTCAACTTTCGCCTTGGGACAAGATTTGGCCGGATCTCCTGGGTTCAACCATTATAACGAGTACTGACGTGAACATTTCCGACTGTCGTACGGTATCTGTTTTCATCACAAATAACTATACGACTCAAAATTGCCTCGTTATTGTGACGGTCGAGTAATGGAACGCAGCACTCAATGCGAGTTTGTTGGTTTGCTTTACTCGGTATTTGGCATTTTGAGATTTTCTCTTTTCAATTTGTTTCATGTGAATTAAAATTGTTTCATCTCACACCGAAGCCTGCCGCTAACTCTGACATGGTTTACGATGAGATCTGCTTCAATGACCACCTTTTGATTCTTCATTGTCAACTTAGGTCTCCACGCGTTCGCGGGGTTTGTTTTGGAGGTCAAAATCTCCAGAGCGAACATCCTACATTTGAAATACATTTGAATTTGGAATTCCTAATCAAACGCTAGATTATTTGAGATCCAGTGGCCAATTCGACAAAACGCCAATTTCATATGTACGAGTAAGGACCTAATATATCGTATTCAAGTGCCTGGCAAAGTGTGAGCGGATTCACATTTTGATTTTAAACAAAGGATGTTTTTATCAATGACTGAATTAGCTGTACGTAA
The DNA here is from genome assembly GCA_029286865.1 of Teinopalpus imperialis. Lineage (NCBI taxonomy): Eukaryota > Metazoa > Arthropoda > Insecta > Lepidoptera > Papilionidae > Teinopalpus > Teinopalpus imperialis. Next base: position 18,007,443 of record JAGSMU010000003.1, read on the forward strand.
CTGTATGTTATGAATGACTGATTGTGTCTGATTGATACGATGTGACTGACTGAATGAAAGACTGAGTGCATGATTGATTGAATAAATGACCGATTGCTACTGAACGATGATGATGATTAAATATTTCCAGATTTCATCGAAGCGATGCGTGTGTTGGGCTTCCCCCAGCAGATATCAATGGAGAGCTTCAGGATGCCCAACTGGACGCTGCTAGAGAGCTGCGTGCGCTGGCTTGCGGCGAGGGTAGAGCCTGATGCTCAGCTCACGGGGGGCGGGGACAGCCTCGAGAGACGCGTGGCTCTGGTGTCGCACGCACTTGAACTGTTTGTGGGTGTCATGAATTAGATATAGATTAGAGAAGTTATATATGTGTAAATATATACTCCATTCTAGAGACGGTGTTAAAACATAGACCACCATGCGTCTCCTCTACTCCACGCTCAAGGATCGAACTCGACTAGTTCGCCTGCCGTGAACTTAAAGTTAGCGCATAGAGCTGCCACGGCTATGTGCCTGCCTCATCATAATAAGTAATTAAAACAAACAATCTGCATGCGATCTAGACCTCCGGCCAGGGCCATCACTTATAAAAGAGCTTCCATGTGTTTGTTAATAGAGATGACCCGGAAAGCAGTCGTCGTAGCCGGATTGTGCTGACCTGCCATCATGATGAGAGGTTGAACCAATCCTCATTGGAAGACGCTTTTATAGGTGATGGCCACTGTTTGCCCGAGGAGTTGTACAACTTCACCGGGTTGATAGGTAGCCGAGCGCTTAGCGCTGAGCCTCGGCTTGGACGTACTCTACGCGTAAAAGTGACTGACTCCAGGGTGTCGGAGAGGACCCCGGATCTCAGCTCGGTCAGTTGCCGTCCTCGGATTTAAGTGCCGGACGTTTCGGCTTAGGGGCTTTGGGCAGCCAAGGTAATTGGCTGTGTGTCCCTCTGTGTTGCATAGGACACATGCGGGGGACCGAAAGTGGCCAGAAGGGCCTTGTCCTTGGGTCTCGGACATTCGGTGGTGCCATGGTCACCCAGGCATGACGCATCTGGGTTTGCCGAAGCAATTGCGTGCTGAGTGGCCATATAATTGGCATTTGTGACACTGGCCTGGTGGGCCGTTTTATGTGGGCGCTCTATAGTCAGCCCAGAGAGGTGGCAGCAGGTTTTCAGGTTAAATACCTGCTTCCCGGCCTCGGATCTTTCGAGGCCACAATCACCATGTTGAATGGCTTTTATTATGGCCACTGTACATCCTATGCACAGACAGGACTGGGAGATTCTGGGCCTGAAGGTCCTCTTTGATCAGATCAGCTGGGATTTCCCGCGGGAGGTTTTAATTACTACCCTGAGTTGGCGCTCTTCTGCCAAGGTGTAGGTGTGAAAACACCTTTGTCTTGCAAGAAGCGAGTTACCGCTCTATGGTCGTCCGTGGTTTCTAGCTGCAGTTTAATACCTACAGCGGTGGGGATCGCTTGATATTTGTAGCGATTGGATAGGGCCGATGCGACAATCGGCCACTTGTCTTGTGCCTGAATGAAGACAGGCGGCGGGCGTTTCGATGGCTGTGAGACAGCCGAAGGTTTTAGAGCCAGCTAGGGCGCGCTCAGGAGCGGCGGGGGCTTGCTGTGGGGCAGCTGTGAGGGGGCCCTGGGGCAGAGACCGACGTAGATGGCTGGGGAGAGGGGCCTTCATTTCCTGTTTTTCGCCTTAGGAGGCGGCGTCGGGGCAGGTGAAGCCCGCTTTTTCTTTTTCAACCAGCGTGAAATCGCTGGTGTCTTCAGCAGGGATACTCAGTGGACGCTGCGTTATCCAGCTCCATTTCGGAGACTGCGGATGAAGTGCAGGATATGGAGGAGGGTCTATCCGGGAGCGGTCTTTCTTTGATTATGTCCTGGAAGACATCGGGGTATTTATTTTTTAGTATGCTGATGAAGTGCAGCAACGACTCTGAGGAAGAGTCCTCCATTGTGCACTCTGTTCACTTTTATTTTTTTCCTACTTTATTTGTGGGAAGTGTGGCCACCGGTGGGATGCCGGGGTGAATAGCCTACTTCCCTCCCTGCCGGGTATAGGCAGGGGAGGATGTGTGCCTAGTTGTGTAGCCCTAGTGCGTCAAGTGCTAGTCTTATTGTGCACTTGGGTGTGTGCTTAGAGCTAACTAAAACTACGCGTGGGACTATTATAAGTCCAGCGGGTTGGTCAACCTTGGCTAGGGCACTACCCAAGGCCAAGTTTTGCGTCGACTCCTTCCGGTTTCGCGTTTCCCAGAAGGGGAACCACGGGCGTACAGGGCTAGCCCTACACTAGCTAAGTTAACACCGCAAGGTATCCACTAGTGTAACCACCCAGGTGGCTTTGCAATAATCTTTCTCGGAAACTAATTTCCGATTACAATAGCACCCGCAATAAAAATTGCTCGGTGTATTGTTCTCGGAACAATGGGTGCGCAGGTGGCTCGCTCGGGGGCAGGTAGCTCGGGACGATCGTGGCGGGGAGCCGGGCGACCGTTCTCGGCGACTGCTGAGCGTCGAATGATGCACATCTGCATATTCTATTGTTAGTATCGAATATTTAAAGAAGTCATTCTTTTGTTTACTTTCAAGTTATTGTACAATAAACATATATTGTTTTCAAACGCTGCGCTAGAGCCAGGTGGTAGAGTCGTAATAATATTTTTATAATGTCCTCATTACTAATTACTTTGCTTTCGTTACGTATTGGTCAATAATTAGGTTTATTTAGCTCCCGAAAACACATGTTTCTGACTTATTATTACCCAAGTTTACTTGGGTTTGTTCACAAACAATCTGAATTAGTCTAAACTTGTGGTTTCTACAGTGAGACAGGCAGTTTTCAAGATCGTCCACGATCGAGAAGGCCGAGAGCTACTACGTCTAGTGAAGATAATTTTACTGATGTTACCAGCAAGCGAAACAGACGCTTAACGAAATCCGCGTTGAAGTAAACAAAACCCGAGTTAAACCTTTATCATTGACTACAGTAAAACAGCGACTGAGAGATGCGGAGTTGTATGGTCGTGTTGTCGTTGGTAAAAACTTCACATATTAATATAGAGACGCGCGAGGATATCGATTCAAATCAATGTACTTTTTAAAATTAACTAATCACTTCATTTCATTGTAGTATATTTATAATTAAGAAAGTTATGATAACGTTACCGTAGTAAATTGAAATGGAAAGTTGTATATCTGTGCGTTGCTATGCCAACGTTGCATATAAACAAAACAGTTTTCATAGGCTTGCCGCCATCTTACTTCTGTGTTTATTTGTATTTTAGTAGATTGCAGTATTTCAAAATGTCCTATAGGGATTTAAGAAGTGAGTATTATTTATAACAGATTATAATATATACCTGTTTATTTATCAAAAATCTTATAGTGTAGGATTTTAAACAACATTAAGATAATCAACAGTAGGATCTCAAGTGCCTCCGTAAAATAGCAGTTTATAACCGCCCTGTGTTTCGTATGGTGAGTGATCAGGAGACCACGAATACCGGTAACTAGGTATTCGATTCCATCTTAGTCGTGTTATGTCTTATATATGACATTATAAGTTCCAGGAATTTATAATTACACAATTGTGAACGATTTGGCAATTTAAGAAGAGTAACCCGATTTGGCAATTTAAGTTTGGTGCCGGATCACCTAGAGGCAGATTTGTTTAATTTTAGGTCCTTACGATATGGAATTAGCATATTATACGGAAAAGTAAAAAACTATTTTTTTAATGTAATAATAATATAAAATGTATATATTTAATCAATCCAAGTATTTACCATTATTATCTATACTTTTGCTATTTTATAGGTAGTTCATTGATTCCATTGCTGACAAATGGTTGGGAGAATGAATAAAATCTAAAGCTGTGTGGACTGCTTCATCGGAATTTCATTTTATTCCTTGTAAGAAAATGTCCAGTTTCCGAAAAAAGTGGTAATCTGTTGGAGCAAGGTCCGGGGAGCATGGTGGGTGTCGGAGACATTTCAATCGCAGCTCCTCTAATTTAGCGACCGTCTGTCCTGAAGTGTGGCGTTGTCATGAAGCAGCAGTTGCCTAGAGCAATTGACTTTGTCTCAGTTGTTTAACGGCTAGCTTTACATCCATGGTATGCAATTGTTGACAATACAGATCTGCCGTAATCGTCTGGCCAGATCTTAGAAAGCTGACACCAGCACTGTTCCACCAAACACTCACCAGTACCCTTGTCTGAGTCAACTTTCGCCTTGGGACAAGATTTGGCCGGATCTCCTGGGTTCAACCATTATAACGAGTACTGACGTGAACATTTCCGACTGTCGTACAGTATCTGTTTTTCATCACAAATAACTATACGACTCAAAATTGCCTCGTTATTGTGACGGTCGAGTAATGGAACGCAGCACTCAATGCGAGTTTGTTGGTTTGCTTTACTCGGTATTTGGCATTTTACGAGATTTTTCTCTTTTCCAATTTGTTTCATGTGAATTAAAATTGTTTCATCTCACACCGAAGCCTGCCGCTAACTCTGACATGGTTTAAGATGAGATCTGCTTCAATGACCACCTTTGATTCTTCATTGTCAACTTAGGTCTCCACGCGTTCGCGGGGTTTGTTTTGGAGGTCAAAATCTCCAGAGCGAACATCCTACATTTGAAATACATTTGAATTTGGAATTCCTAATCAAACGCTAGATTATTTGAGATCCAGTGGCCAATTCGACAAAACGCCAATTTCATATGTACGAGTAAGGACCTAATATATCGTATTCAAGTGCCTGGCAAAGTGTGAGCGGATTCACATTTTGATTTTAAACAAAGGATGTTTTTATCAATGACTGAATTAGCTGTACGTAACTGTATGTTATGAATGACTGATTGTGTCTGATTGATACGATGTGACTGACTGAATGAAAGACTGAGTGCATGATTGATTGAATAAATGACCGATTGCTACTGAACGATGATGATGATTAAATATTTCCAGATTTCATCGAAGCGATGCGTGTGTTGGGCTTCCCCCAGCAGATATCAATGGAGAGCTTCAGGATGCCCAACTGGACGCTGCTAGAGAGCTGCGTGCGCTGGCTTGCGGCGAGGGTAGAGCCTGATGCTCAGCTCGCGGGGGGCGGGGACAGCCTCGAGAGACGCGTGGCTCTGGTGTCGCACGCACTTGAACTGTTTGTGGGTGTCATGAATTAGATATAGATTAGAGAAGTTATATATGTGTAAATATATACTCCATTCTAGAGACGGTGTTAAAACATAGACCACCATGCGTCTCCTCTACTCCACGCTCCAAGGATCGAACTCGACTAGTTCGCCTGCCGTGAACTTAAAGTTAGCGCATAGAGCTGCCACGGCTATGTGCCTGCCTCATCATAATAAGTAATTAAAAACAAACAATCTGCATGCGATCTAGACCTCCGGCCGGGGCCATCACTTATAAAAGAGCTTCCATGTGTTTGTTAATAGAGATGACCCGGAAAGCAGTCGTCGTAGCCGGATTGTGCTGACCTGCCATCATGATGAGAGGTTGAACCAATCCTCATTGGAAGACGCTTTTTTATAGGTGATGGCCACTGTTTGCCCGAGGAGTTGTACAACTTCACCGGGTTGATAGGTAGCCGAGCGCTTAGCGCTGAGCCTCGGCTTGGACGTACTCTACGCGTAAAAGTGACTGACTCCAGGGTGTCGGAGAGGACCCCGGATCTCAGCTCGGTCAGTTGCCGTCCTCGGATTTAATACGGAAGACACTGACTACTTGTGTGTTTAACGTTTGTTTCTAGCACTCTCGGGCCAATCTGAAATTGAACGGCAAGCGTTTGTACGGTGCGGACGGGTGGGCGGTGAGGGAGCTTCTGAAAGTGGCAACTTTCCTCCGCACTGCGCTGGAGTCGCCACCGCCGGACGACTTGCGCGCGGAGACCGCCGTCCTCTCCTATGACGTCAGTAGCAGGGTGAGTTTGTTGAGGTTTTTGTTTGAGTTAAGATGACAGATGTCGTGTAAGACTCATACATAACTGCGTCTTTTTATATGAAATCAAGGTGCAGTCGCTCTTTACACTTTTCATAGTGGTGGTTACCTTGCTTTCAGTTGCGATGTACCGCTTGTAAATAAGATTGGAAGAACATGGGACCTATCGGACCTCACGACGCACTGCTTTTCATCCTTTTGTTGTGAACATCCCTCAAACCCGAACGAAGCGCTTTGCTTCGTCTTTCATTATTCGTACAGCAAAGGACTGGAATAGTTTGCCCGCGTCTGTCTTTCCCTCCGATTACAATTTGGGTGTTTTCAAGAGTAGAGTGAATAGGCATTCACTGAGCTAGTGTGCCTTACCATCCAGCACTGCATTTCCGCTTAACATAACCTTCATAATATTACAATGTCGCTTTTCCAAGAATTTTTTATCCCAAAAATAAATCCTGAATGGAAACAGCTCCCATAACTCAGCGGCTAAGCTCTAATCACTAAACCGGCAGAAGACAGCAACACGATGTTTCCACAATACTGCGAGGAAGCGTTGACCCCCTTCCTTCTGGCTCAAAAAAGTTCCGAACAAGATATCCTGAAGTCCAAATTCTCAATTCAATGAATGTGAAAACGCTGAGTTGGCAAGCACAACTGAGTCCAACTCAAAGTACCCGGACCCTGCGCGCTCTATACCCCTTGCGAAACTTTCTCCCGTCCAAGACCAAAATAACGTTTATATAGACCTTAATTTTTACCCTGATTGACTATGGTGATGTGTGCTATTACGACCTAAATGCAGATCTCCTTAACTAACTTCATCGTCTTCTAAATAAATGCATTCGATTCATCTATAACCTTCTAAAGTATGACCACGTGTCTACTTATCGTTTTCAATTAAAGTGGCTACCTGTTCATCTGCGACGAGGCCTGCGTGCTCTCACTACCCTTTATTCTATCCTGACGTCTCCCATTCCTCCTTCCTATCTAGTTTGTGGTCTGTTAATGATGACAATGTCTTCGAGGTTGACCTGAGTTTTAGTCTAGAATTCGAATTCAGAATTAAAGATCCTCTCATTATATCGATGGTTGGGTAATGTACCAATATAAGCATCACGCGAAATGTACTGCCACGCATAACTACTCTGTGGAATCAGCTGGCGCCAGCGGTATTTCCGAACCTATACGACTTAGGGACCTTGAAGAAAAGAGCGCATCACCGACTCCTCGCTGATGTCCATGGGCGGTGGTAATCAATTTCCATCGTGTGAGCTGCTTGCTCGTTTGTCAACTACATTATAAAAAAACAAAAGTCAAAAAGCCAAATATGTGTTCATCTTTTTCATTTTGAGAACTGTCATTATTCTTTTTGCGCCATTTTTCCATCTCACTGTTTACCTTGTCTTGATGATGATTCCTTCTCGATATTACCTTTCAACTTTAACAAATTGCAGATCGGGGAGATCAAGCAGGCCCGGTCTTTAGCGACGGAGATAACAGCTCAGGGTGCGTTTCTCTACGATCTCCTGGCGAAAGAGGCTAATAACAAGGTATGCTTCTTTTACTCTCTAGTCAAGGTCTTAAGTACAAGTCTTAAGTAAGTCTTAAGGCAACCCGTGGTGGAGCTTACTAACGGTGGTCGGTCGTAGGTTGAAAAATGGATGGGATAATTTCAGTTTCAGTTATCAGAGTACCAAAACCCAGTACCTCATCATGTTTCGTATGAATCCAAGAACCCATTTACGGGTAACAAGGTCTTCCATCGATTTTCAAAATTCATTCAATCCTTCGGGCTGACACTGCATGTACTAATAAAATGATTAATCACAACTTTAAGTTCTGACTTACCACATGCTCGGCGGAGGAGGAATCGTGCACGTCAACGACTTTAAAAAAGACTTTAGAAAACATTTCAAAGGCATGTGGAGTCCGCCATCCGCAATCAACAGGGGAGTACGTAGCGGACTATGCTCTAGCACTCGAGAAAGGCGGTCCATGCCCAGCAGTTGGATTTATATATATATATATATATATATATATATATATACCTATAATATATTCAAATACCTATAAGCTGTTACTTCACTTGAATTAGGAACATCGTGACCAAGCCCTCTCGCGTCAGCTGGACATGTCATCCATAGAAGCGGCGCTGCACCGGGCTATAGAAGCGGTCCGGGAGAAGGTGTCCGCGGCGCGTGACCAGATAGACAACGTAGCTGCCAGCGAGGCCGCCCTCGACTCCAAGCTGGAACGAAGGACTGCTGAATTGCAGAGGGCAGAGAAACGTCTGCACACTGTGCAGAAGATCAAGTACACGCGGCATTCCATTTAAGTCTTTAGTTCAGACACTGCTGCAATTTGATTTATGTATATATAGACTTATTTGCTATCAGAAGGACGATGTGATCCTTATGATGATAATGCCTCGATATTCCGACTGCGTACAGCTCGAGATTGTAATAGTTTCTTAGAGTCCTGCTGCAATAAGTTTCTCGCTGTAGCATCAATGAGTTGGCACTACCTAGGAAGCAATGGTCCTTTTGTCCACACGATACCAATGGGTTCAACTAAGCTATGACTTTTGTATGGAAAGATGCGTGCCCTGATCCGTATGGATAGTCGCGAGTCATGTAGCAATGTCAGTAGGCTCGCGTTTACCACCGAAAGTAAACATTCGTGGAAACAAAAAGGTATTTTATACCACTCGACACAATCGGAATACTTTACATTGTTCCAAACACCTGACGATGAGACCTTAGTTCCATAATTCTTACAGAATGACAAGGAGTTCATTGGAATTGTTACATAATTTGATAAAATCATATAACAAGAAGCATCTACATAGCGTATCTCCCTCGCACAGCTACATAGCTTAGTATTGGTGGAAACGGTCACATAGTTTCGTAGCGTAGCTTCCATATCTTCGCAGCATAGCTGCATAACACATCTCTCGTGGAAAGGCACTTTAACGCTGTGGTGTTTTCCGTGGTGAGTGTAGAGATTCTTATTAATGGTGATGTATGTCATGAGCCCAGGAATCACTTACCATCAGGTGAACCCTCAAAACAAGAAAAGAAAATACAACGAAGGTATACATTTATGTGTAATTTTCTTGCATATTCTTTTCTGAATGTAAGGTGGAAGCTCTGAGCTTTTTGTCCTTCTTAGACCGGCGTATCAGTCAGAGTTAACTGCTCTGGAGAAAGAGATCGAAGATCTATGGGACCAGTATGTGGTGCGGTACCGCTGCGTGGAGTCTCTGAAGCAGCAGCTCAGCGTGTTGGAGACGGCACAGGCCGAGGTATATGCTGTATTTGTTTTATTTATTTCGGAAACAAACAGCATATATATAAAACAGTAATATATATATAAAAAAAAATCCTATTCAAAATTTGCTACTCCAAGAACATATGTATATATATTTCTACTTTATATTTAAAAAATCCGTTTTTGTCCACGCTAATCTCCGAAACCATATAACTCTTTATTTCAAATGTTTTATTGCAATTTAATGTAGTTTTTTCAGGACTAAGGATTGTAATCATTAACTTCCATAAGTTTGTTCCGCAGATGGGGGTGTGAGTTAATTTATTGAGACCACACTTAAATATGTTTTGTTGGCAATGTCGGGTAAGTAGCAGGTCGTAACCTATATATAGGGGGTAACCTATGAGATTGCCGTTTTGTATGAAATAAGTTAAAGTATTTTATTTTCAAACTTTTTTATTTCTATTATTTAAAGTAATTACCCTTGTAATCGATGCATTTTTGCCAACGCAGTGGTGATTTATTGATGCCCTTCTTGTAAAAATCAGCTGAACGGGAGGCAACAAACTCTTCAATGGCATTTTGTACTGCCTCTCGGGATTTGAATTATTTTCCCGCTAAAAAGTTGTCCAAATTTTGAAAAAAGTAAAAGCCGGTGGGTGCAAGGTCTGGTGAGTACGGTGGACGAGGGAGAGCTTCCAAACCCAACTCTTGCAGCTGGAGACTGTCTGTTGTGCAGTATGGGGACGCGTGTTGTCGTGTAGGAGCAGCGGGGACGACCGATTGACCAAAGCTGGTTGCAGATGTGCGAGCTTCTCCATCATTGTCTTCAGTTCTTCACTGTACACATCTGCAATAATGCGCAAGCCGTTTGATAAACACCTGTGATGAATCATACCAGCACTAGACCACCAAACAGTGACCATGAACTTTCTAGGTCAAGGGTATTGCTTTGGTGCTGAACCAGGATCTAACCAATTTGCTGGGTACTTTAGATTGTCGAACAGAATCCACTTTTCGTCGCACGTAACAATTCGGTTTAAAATTTTTCATTTTTGTGCCTGTTGAACAGCGCGAGGCAGGTCTCAACGCGTACGTTGCGCTGGCGATCATTCAGTTCGTGGGGCTCAAGCTTTTTTACCTTGCCAATTTGTCGCAAATGGACCAATATTGTTTTGATGATTCAACAAAAGCTGCTGCTAGCTCGGCTGTAGATTGAGTATCATCAGTTTCCACAATCGCCTTTAATTCATCATTGTTGATCAGGGTCCGGACGACCACGAGGTTAATTTTTCAAATCGGAATCGGAATTTCCAGAACGGAACCGTGCAAAGCAATAACGGGTTGTGCGTTTGTTTGTAAAGTTCTCTCCGTAAACGTTGTTGATATAACGTGCCGTATGTGCCGCGTTGATGCCACGACAGAATTCATATTCCATAATTACACGAATTTTTAAAGCATCCATTGTGACGAAAAATGTTCAAACGTAATGAAAATTTAAAGCTAATCGTAAAATCGTGATGAAAATAAAAATGTAATATTTAATTAAATAATAGTCATTCATTATTCGATATTAATTTAGATAATCCTTTGTGAGTAGCAACTGATCGAGCCGCTCGATCAAGACGCTCCCGCGGAACAGGGTAACGGTCTAAGCCGAGGCTCCAGACAGGGAGCGATTGTAATTAAAGGGGATTGACCAGATGGCAACCCCCTTTAATTACAAATGCGACCCATAGGTGGAAAAAGTATGGTCTTGTACGTCCACAGTTGAGCATACGTCTTAACAATGTTGATATGTATGTGTTTACTCTTTGCAGGCGGCTGAAGAGCAACAGGCTGCCATAATGCAGCTAATACACAAGTACGAGGCTGAGGATGTGCTCGGGAAACTCAGCGAAACTGGTATTAGCAGCTTTTGTGGTTATAAGGATGGAAGCAGAGGACCACGGCCTTAAAGAGTACCAGCATAAAATAACACCATACCGCTTCCGTACTTCCGTATCGTCGGTGTAGATATCCGGAGACTCATGTTACTGGTGACCAGTTATGCCATCTCAGTCCTCAGGGGTGACGACTATCTGCTGCATGATTACTTATGGAGGATGAATGCTGGTTACATGGGCCGCAGGAATCAATTGTAATCCGGTAAACAGTGTGCTAGTTATCACCCTCGATATAATCAAGCGAAAAATTGCAAGTTTTAGATCATGAACATGCGTTCCTGTGTAGTGAAGTGAGCCGCATTAGATGATTCTTGCGTTATGTTCAGACGAGGAGGACTCCAGCGAGGATAGCAAGGATAGCTCGGAGAAGCAGCCGCGGCCTGCCACCAGGCCCAGGACACGGCTAAGAATCAAGACTGCCGGTGAGTTCATGATAAGACAATAGAACAAAGATACGGGGTCGGGTGGAGACATGCTCTCACAGAATATTAGAGTGAAACAGCTTATGGGTCTGATACAACTACTTGCTGATGCCCGCAGATTCGCGTGCGTAGATATATATGTCTATTAAAATTAAGGTAGTTTGAGTAGCCGTGAAAAGAAACCATATCGCTATTCAAAAACAGTGAATCTTTCAATTTTGGATGTAAACTTGTTTATAATATTTTTTCCTACTCAATATAAGAAGTTTTCATATTGAATTTCCAGAATCTTTCTTCTAAAGTGACTAACTTGACGTATAAACTTTCAACCTCTAGTTCTCTCTCTTAGGGGTAAAATTTTGAATAACGTCGATATACGTATTTACATTTATTTCTAACCAGAACCAGTATATGATATTTCGTCCTTCTTGCTTCAAAAATGACTGACTGCCATACAACCGTTCATCCCCTATTTTACGCCCCAAGGGGTGAACTTTCCAAAAATCCTAACTTCGTGGATGCTTGCAATATAAAAGGCATCAACTGCCTAAATTTCAAGTTTGTAGCCCCAACGGTTTAGGCTTTGTATTGATGAATCAGTGAGGAGAAGTAATTATGTACTCGTATGTATAGATAGATGCATACAATGATGTTGAATTTAATTTGAATATAACTTATTTATAAAGAATGCGAGGAATGATATTAACCTCCCTAACATACCTATTAACCACTCCAGCTACGGTGAGCTTTGCCACGAGATGGTTTACGAATGTCGAACGACGGGATTCTCACTTCCGACGTTAAGTTTCGCAGACGCTATTTCTGCTTCAATTTAATTAGGATGTGATGTGATGTGTATTGACATTGACAGAGCTACGCTGCGATTCGTTTCTTGTTATAGCAATAACGGATTATCTCGACTAGACCACGCCCCCACAGAGTGAGATGGCAGCATAACGACAAAGATAGAAAGACAGCTGGTCTTTTGTCTGGTCAGTATTAGGATCTGAAAGCACTGACACAATATTGGTGACGAGGCAATCACAGGCCTCAAGGGTGACGACGCACATTGATTCCTTGTCCATGTGCGTTACCTCAAGTACAATTCTTATAAACAGTGATAGAGCTATACCGCACCAGCGCCCCCACAGAGTGCGATAGCAGCATAACGACAGAGACAGAAAGACACCAGGTCTTTCGTCTCACCGCACCAGTGTTGTGAGCAGAAGACCACATGCCTGGTGGTCGAGGCATCCTCACCGCAGTAACTTGTTAAGTGAACTGTATCGTTTGTCAACGGCAGGTGTCCCCGGCGCGGAGCCCGGAGCCCGCCGGGCTTTCGGCGCGATGGCGGCGCGGGACTCGCTCGACGACATCCGCGACGAGGATGACTCGCAATCCGACTCCGACACGCAGCCCTACAGTCAGTGGCCCCGTGTTGTTATTATTATTTTTTAATTTCAGTACATACATCAATATATATATATATATATATATATAATCATTAAAAAACAATTCCCATACGTGTTTGGTTAAAGACGTATCAAGTTTTGCATGTGAACGATTCTCGTGTAAAAAGTAACACCCCTATATATTTTATATATATATCTCACAGCTATGCATAGGCCACCTGTGGAGAGATGGTTTTATAGTATAGTCCAAAACGAATTAGGGGACTTCACGTGTCCTCGGGATATTTTCTTACATTTCTTCAAACATGCAGGTTTCCTCGCGATGTCTTCCTTCACCGCCAAGCACTTCACGTCTTCTATCATGTTTTATCTTCGGAGAGGACAATAAACAGAGTCTGCGACGCACACTTTGTATCACAATCTGTGTCACAATTTGTATAAAGAAAAGGAAGGAGAATCTTATCTATCCTTCTCTATAGATATCTTTTTGTATTGATCGTAGATTTTAACGTTTATAACACTAACAAATAACAATTCAATTCACTTCAACACTAGTCCATTGCCTATCAGATCTCTCACGCAGACGGCAACGGTCCATGGAATTCCTGTAACCTTGCATGGATAAATATGCATATCATTTTATAGTAGAGAACAGTTACTCTCAGCTTCCTCAGCGAGCTATGAAGAGGGTTATCTTCGGTGTTTCTCTGCGTGATCTACACAGCTCAAAGTATCAGTAAACTGATGTGGCAATACTCCCGCCATGTATAACAAAAAAAGTCAAAAATATTTATTACAGCGCTAAAGAGATATACAAAGAGAAAAGAAATACAAGTTAACATATTTAGAAAAAAGTGAATAAAATAATCCAACGTCTTTTTTTATTCACACTTGGAGTTAACTGCAGCCTTCGCACTAGGCAAGCCTGTACCGCGAGGGCTAGTTACGAATACAACTTTTCTGAACCTTTAACAATTGCACGTCTACTATATCGTTAAGATTACAAGTAGGTATATAGTAGTAGTATCTTTTAACTTTTTTTTTGGTATATGTCAGTTTATACTCAATTCAATATACAACTATGATAAAAGCAATATACTAGTATAATTATATAAATATATAATTGTTAATTTATATACTCACATTATAAATACGTATTTAATAAAATTGCGGGGAGGCCTTTGTCCAGGAGTGGACTAGTGGGATGACACGATCATGAACAATTACTTCTTAAGGACACCAAGTTATTTTTGTATGGGGAATGACTAGACTATAAATAGTGGTGTATCCTAACCTAATTCTCTACAATACAGTAGTATTCTCAGATACAATATGTCTGAACAGAGATCATCTTATAGCAGAGGTCTTGTTTTCCAGGGTTTCTCTATGTGCAATCCTTTCAAATAGTCTAACAAATATGATTAACTAAACTATGGTTCTCCAGGAGGTGAGACAGCTTCTCGGTGGTCCCGGCCGCGACCGGCGACCCGCACTCTAGCGGCTGCCGACGACTTCGCGGATCTTATACACGGTATGTCGCGACTGGTCGAAAAGTTTTTTTTCAAAGTTGACAAATGAGCATACCGTTTATCTGGTAAACGATAACTGCCACCCATGACATATACACCCCCCCTCAAACACTGAAGATTTATACGCGTCCGTCAGCCTTGAGGACTTGGATGGAATATCTCGTCACCTGCAAGTGGGTCTCCGCCTACCTACCATAAGAAACATAGCAGCATATTGTCCTTTTTTTCTTCTCCTTCCTTTAACTGTATCCCAAATGTTTGGAACGTCGAATTGCTTAAAAATATATATTTATTTTAGTTGGCGAGGAGGAAGTGAGAGAGGGCGCTTTGGTGGGCGCAGACTCGGGCAGCTCCTCCTCCGACAGCGAGCTGCGCCGGGCGTCCGCAGTCAGCGACGATGAATTCTGATTTTATTAAAAAAAATTATCTCCCAAGTAATAAAACGGTTTTCATATGACTAATTTTTATTAACCCTTGTCGATATAAAATTAATCGTGCAGCTCTATGGCCTAGTTAACGACAAAAAAATCGACTCGAGCGTCATACACGAAGTTGAATGTCTTTAAAAAAAATAACTAAGCCCTAAATTATAATTTCCTCTTCCAATTATTAAAGCTGTATTTTTTGGCTTCCAAATAATGTAAACTTATGTTATATTTTCCAAGCGTACGACACAAAAATATGCAGTTATTGCTAACCACCATTTTTGCACCTTTTTACAATATCGCTTATTATGGGTTGTTATGCTTTACCTACCCTTATCAGTTAGTTGTCAAACGTCAATCGGAACCCTTATTATTAAATACAAACATTGCCTCAAAATGGACACATATATTGAAGAAATGGCTCAAGCGTTGATGATGTCAGAGTCAGCCATAATGTCATGAGTTTACCGGCGATACCAAGAGACTGGTAGCTTTAACTAAAGAAGCGGATCAGAAAGGGATGACCGATTCGTTGTCAATACTTCGCTCAGGAATCGGGCCCTTTCTAGCGTTCAAGTCACACAGGAGAAAGCTCAGAGAAACGCGAGGAATGGCTATTAGCGACTGGACAGTCCGAAGAAGATTAAAGTCGGCTCCTAAAAGTCCTGCTACCGGCCCTTAGTTGACCCCAGCTCATCGAGCAGCTGGACTACGTTTCGCAAGACATCACGTGAAATGGGCGGTCGAACAGTGGAGCTCTGTTCTCTACTCAGATGAAAGCATGGCGATAGACGACAACGAGTTTACAGAAGATTTGGCGAGCGATTTACCCAGTGCTGTTTAACGGAAAATGTGGCATTTGTAGGAGGTTCCTGGATGGTGTGAGCGGACAAATCAATGCAAAAAACGAGTTGGTTTTCATCTAAACTACCGGTGAATTTGGAGGTTTGACGGTGAACCGATATATTGAAGAGATATTATGGGGTCATTCCTTACGTAGGCTTTGTCGGTGAAAAGTTTACCTGTAGGAAGTCAAAATTGAGTGCATGGAATGGCCTCTCTCGGACTTAATACTATTCTATCTGGACTTAAATCCTATTGAGCATTTATGGGACGAGCTTAAAAGAAAAGTTCGGAGTAGAACTACCGCGCCAGCTACGAAATCGGAGCTTCGAGCCGCACTCGCTGAAGAGTGGGATGGAGTTTCTCAAGAAAGTGAGAAACATCTTATGCGGTCTATGAAGGAATTAGCAGCTGTAATTACAGCTAGGGGGTATATATTTGTTTTATATAATTTAATTTGTGATTGTTTTTTCTTTTTGGCTGTATTTTCTGTTTTAATTTTTTAAAGTTAATGTTTCCTTATTTTAGAGTTTAAGACGAAATTTGTATAAATATTATTCTTTTTTAATAAAAAAAATATTAATATTAATGTCATCTCATTGTAAAGTTAAAGTCTTCACCTTTAATCTACTACAGTCAAAAATATATCTAGAATTTACGTACGGCGTGAGTCGATTTTTTGCTCACCACTGTAGATACAAGTAGTCAAGTGGTATTAAAAGTTGTGGAGCCACGCGGCAGTTAGTTTTTAGTAGCAACATGAATGGGTCGGCTCGACTGAGAATGGTGCGCGCTGCATTACGTCTGATGTGTGTAAGGATCCGGTGATCCTGATGACGTGGCCTCTTATTCCTCATCTGCATATTCCTTATCGAGGAAGAATGAGGTGTGGGTGTCATGCGTCGTAGGAATCACCTACAGAGTAGTCATCAGGTAAGTAGTGCGTTACAATTGCGTGTTTCTCAAACACGTAGATTGACAACGAACAATTCGTATTACATGGATATTGGCCGTGCCTGGGAAACTAGTGCGTGACTCGGTGATGTCCTGCTGTTCGACTCCGACCACGGCGATATCTTCTAGTTATAGCCAGAAGATATCGCCCATGAACCCAGGATCCGAGACGTAGTGAGCAGGTGCGCTAGCCATTAGACCACGCGTCCGTTGTAGCTAGAGTGAACCTATAAAGTGTACCTAACACTGCAAACAAAGACAAATTGGAAATTGGAAATAAAATAAAAATAAAGTGTATAAAATTTATTTTCGATCCTCAGAAGCCGTATATTACAATATTTATAAAAAACATTACAACTACCGCTTCTTAAAAGCTCACACATATAGGTCCTCACGCTTTACCCATATTAGAACAAAAATATAGTCTAGAAGTATATATTATATCTGTATTTACAAACATTACAAGTTTTATTTCAATACACAAGTTATAAAAATCTCATAGTGGTCCTTCTAGAGTAAAACTTAGTATATTTACCTACATTAAGGCTCAGAAGTAAATATTACAAATACTATATTTTAATTTATATAATAATAAAAGATATAAAATATGATTAAAAATAGATTACATTAAAATAAAATTAAATAAAATTTCTGTAAAATAAAACAACCATGTGCCTATATGTTTTATTAAAAAAATATCTATGAAAAATTAAAAATATAAAAGTCAAATCTTCAAACTGAATCTTCTAAAAAAAAAAGGATATAGCTTCATATTTTCTTAACAAAACTTTTATTTTAGGGTTCTCTTATATAAAAACTAGAAAGTTTATTTTATTTATTTTTTTGTATATTGTATGTTTTATATATTTTATTTGAATTTACAGAGAACTGTTAATTACAATATTTAATATAATGGACCTACAAAGTACATAAATAAAGAATATGGTAACAAGATATTAAATAGACAGGCAACACAGATTTGACTGATCATGTTTAATTTGCAAATTAAATCAGTCTTTTTTGTGTTCGTTTATCCAAATCTTCTATCATAACCAATAATATCGTGAATTTAGAATAATGTGTTGCCAGAGATCTAAAAACTAAATATATAATAAACTAATAAGAAAGAATTGAGCAAATTTAGATTGCATTATACTTACAATTATATTTACAGACCAATTGAATCGCTAGCATTCAGAATTTGGCACCGGTTAGGTACAACGGACTTTGAATACAAAATGTACAAAATACTAGAAAGTAAGTTAAATGTTAAGTTTGCCTCACATATCATTTCACTGATACACACTCGGCGAAAGTCTTACAAACAAACTTGAAACCTAAAGATATATTTCCTTTGTAATGCAAGTTAGTCATATAACTTGTTTAAAATTATCTTATTCTTTAGAATATTGTTTTATTGCAAATATATTAAATATTAGTAATAACATCATTTAAATCTCGAAATTTAGGAATAATTCTAATAAAGTCACGATCACGCAACAGAAGCTGAAATTATATAATTCTTAGTTGCTTTGTTCCACACTATTTCACTGGCCTTGCGATATTAACATATTATCATTATGTGCATAAACTATTTTTCTTAGGTACCTGGATATCTCTCAGGTTCACCGCCTTGTTTTACACATAAGCTTTAGCATTCCTTCCTTACCAGGAATTAAGTATTTAAATGGAACGGGAACTGGATCAAAAAACAGGCTGCTCGCTTTATGGCCCAGTAGACCATGGCCAACGGCCACTAAACTGCCTCTGCCATAATAGTTTGCAACTTATTATTTATTCTTATTCTTTTTCAACATTTTCTTAAATAAAATGTGAGACTTATGAAAAATTATTAAATTATAAACTGACATTTGTCAAATAAATAACTAAAATTAACGAAGCAAGTATTCGTAAAAACTAAGGAAATATATCATTACGCATCAAATACCTAGAACTAGATAAATAAGATTTAAACGTAGAGTATAACACAGATTTTTGACGAAAGTACATGAATTTACAATGTACAGTGTGAATTCATGTTTGTTAGTAAAGTGATTTTAGTATTCGTGTGATTCGTTAAATGTTTAGGACGTACTAACGTGTGTAAACACCAACAACAGTGATATTATTGAGAAAAAAAACTTATTCCTTTGCAAGAATTTTTGAGTACTGGTAATATTTTTAAACAGATGGAATATGACAGGTGAGTTATGTTAGTAAAGTGAGGTTAGTCATTTTGTTAAAAAAATGTGTTAATTCAATATTTACAAACTTCTTATATAACTTTAATTAAAGTTTGGTATGATATTTCACTAAATCTAAAATTTACAAGAATAGTATTGTGATAGATTTTAACAGCTATACTACTTTGTATGTCTCTAAAAAGTTATGGTTACGGTTATAGAATTCAAATGAAATGTTAAAAAGTTATATATTAGAATTAATTTTGCATACTCCTAGAATTTTAACTTATTTTAAAAACTAGAAACTCGTCAAATTTTAATAAATTAATGCCAATTTGTAATTTAAAATATAAATAGAGCTAAGAATATCTACCAAAGTTTTACAGCCACTTATTATGTGTAGTGAACATTAAATAAACAATGAAGTGGCGTAAATAATTTAGTTCAGATAAGGAATGATACGCAGTCACATTTAAATAATAACTTGCATTTGAGACTTATGGAACAAGCAGTAGTTATTTAATAAGTTATGCCTTACTAATATGATTGTAACCGACGTTTTGGTTTTTATTTTAGTGCAGTTGATTCCACGAATGTTTTGAATCTGCCTTAAAAGTTGCCAATATTATTTCAATATTGCAGTGCAGGCATTGATTGACATATTTGCTAATTTAATCGCATTGTTGGCTTCAAGAAAAAATATTTGTTTATTATCTGTATAGTAAGGGCCTGGTAACAACCATAGATAAAATAGTTAACTATGAATATGTAATTTTCATCAATTTATAGTTTGTACAAAATCTAATTGGAGGTCAAAAACTAAATTGGTTTTAAACTAATTAGCTACTATTAATTAAAATAAATAAAGTCTAAAATTATACACTTCCTTGAGCTTTAGTCAAGCTTAGTTAGATATTCTTGGAACAAGCTCGATAGTGTAGTATAGACATTAGGAGTATTACAAACATATTTGATAAGGCAATAATAATTAGTAGTTTTGTTATATGCAATTTCATATAACGAAATAATTCTAACTCTTACGTAGGTGGTCAGATCTATATAATAGCTTATTTATAACTGCAGATTAAAAATATAAAGAAGTTAAATAAATATGTGAAAGAGTAAATTTGAAGTTTAGCTGACATTGTGCAAGTTGGTACGGTCACCGTTCAGTGGTCATCTCGGGAGGGTAAGGTGTCGCTGGTGGCGGTGCTGGCGAGGGAGTCGTGCTGCTCGGCCGCGTGCCGGCTCTCGTCGCACACGGCTATGAACTGCTCCGCGTACGCTCTGCGGCAGATAGGTGTGCTGTGTTTATATGTGTGTGTGAGTGGGTTAGTATTTTTTTTTATTGTTTGACAAACGAACACGTGGCTGATTTGTTAAGTGAAGACCGTGCTTCGTGACATCTATGTCCATCCTCAACAAAGAATGATAACAAGGTAAACATGTGTTCAGCACAGGGTCTTGTTGACTCACCGTACGAAACACAGCAACATTATGCGTGGTATTACATGTGTGCGTGGTCCTTCCCAGTCGTCCGGCCGACCCATACATTGCAAACGGAAACTAGGCTCTTGGCCCTGCCAATGTTGGTGTGCCATGGCCAGAGACGGATGTAAGTAAAAGTGTTATAAGTAAAGATTTTATTTTGTGTATTCCGCACTCGAAAGTGGACCACTTTCTGACCTGCATGTGTGATGAATTTGTTTTACGATTAAAGATAAATGTCATTCGAGAAGTGTGTGGCTACAGCGTGTGTAATTTATTTGATTTAGACAATTTAATTCCGTTTACGTTTTTATATGGATTTAGTAATTGTTTAGTTATCTCCAATAATTATTTTTTATGTAACACGTTAACCGTTAATGTGTAACAATTGATGTTAATGTGTTCATTTTAATTGGGTCATACATCAGTCGTGACTTTATGGATTTATGGAAAGGATTGTCTTCACGTATGCGCTGTAGATGACCAAAATTAAATAAATAAATAAAAAAAAAGTATAAAGACATTTTTTAACACGCCTTATTAAGACTTATGTATATTTGTAATGGTTTTTTTTAATTCAGTTTTCACTCAATTCCGGACGTGTTAATAATGTGTTCTCTAAAGCCATATTTTAAATGTTTTATTTATTTATTAAATGGATTACCAACGCAAGATACAGCATTTATATTTTATACAAGAATAAGGTATTCTATGTAACTGTTCCTACAATTATAGGTAACTACAACTTGCTTAAAAAAATGTGCGTTATTTTTGAGTTGAGCCTATTTCATCTTAAAGATACGGTATGTCTATTTCTTTAATTTGCTTTAGTCTGCATACCTAATTTAATCTCAGATTAACTTCTGATTTTGTCTTATGTTGAAAGTATATTATATTTAGAAGTGTGTTACATAGGTTGTTGGAATTATTTGATTTGTTATGAACAGTTTAGTAGTCACATTTGTGTATAAAGTAATAACTAAGTAGTTTTTTTTAATAAAGTGGTCAAAGGCTGGTGGCTCACCTCACGGTAAGTGCCCGCCTACGAACATTCGCAACACCAGAGGAGTCGCAGATGCGTGGCAGAATTAGGTAGTGGACTGTAATCGTGAGTGCCTAATCGACTTTGAATATCCTCGGACGTTATACTGTCAAAGCTTTATGTGTCTCGGAATGTTCGGGTTGCGATTAGAGCGGTGGGGAGTGTACCTATCGAGGCCTGTGTAGGTGCGCTTGAGGTCCGCGTCGGTGAGTCGCTCGCGCTCGGCTCGCCGCTTGCGGTGGATCCGCTCCAGGGAGCGAGTCAGCGAGTCCCGTTCGCGGGCAGTCCGCCGACGCTCGCGGCCCGCGAGCGCTGTACGTCTGCGACGGGCACGCTGGAATAAGATGATGCTATTAAGATTCTACCATTTTAATATTAATTATTATATTTTAAAGCGTCAACAGTAGCGGTTTGGGGTCTGGTTTGTCGTATACCGTCGAGACGAAGCGATTAATCTTAGTTGAAGGGGTAAACGAGAAATTTCTATTGTTATCGTTTCTTTTTAAATATGATAAGAATAAACTTCATTATAATATGTACAAATATAAGTATATACATACTGCTTCGTGGAGTGGGTAGTACATGGGGGCGGGGGCGGCGTGCGGGGCGGGCGGCGCGTAGGGCGCCGGTAGTGGTAGTGTTGCATACCGCGGCGGTAGCATCACCCCAACAGGCACTCGACCCAACTGTAATTTATAGAAAACAAGTTATATAATTGTCTATGCCGAGGTAGGGGAATACATCAAAAGTAAAAAAAAATTAGACACGTTTAAATATAAAGTAAAAATATTTTTTTATAAAACTAAAGGTGAAAAACATTCACAGTTTCAAAAGATTCAATAGGTTTTTGTTTTGTTTCCACTTTTCTTGTGATCCTTAATAAATAAATAAATTTAATGAAAACGAAGGAATGAAACAATGAATACAAGAACGAATGAATGAACGAGTGATGCATGAATGGGTAAATGATTAAATAATTTTTCTAAGATAAGATTTCTTTCTAATAAACATAATATAATATATTTCTATTGGAATGTTGAACGGATCGTTATTATTTAGTCATAATCATGACTGAATATGTATTGTTTTATTAACAGCCGTGCGGTGAGTGGAGTTGACAGTAGGAAGTAATCTACAAACAAAGGCTTAGGAATGCGGTCCGTCGCGTACGCCGTTACAATTTTTTATAGTATTTAGTAGTGATATCGTATTGGTGACAAATGAGCACACAGTTCATCTGATGATAAGCGATTCCTGCGACCCATGACACATTTATCCTCGATAAGGATTTATGTTTCAGTAGATTATCTCCTGACTGTAGATTGAGATGCACCTCAGCATCGTTATACTGCTATTTTTCGCTTGTATTCTGAAAGAATGATATTCCTCTGTGGAGCCGACCCATTCACGCTCCAGCTACAAGTAAACAACCTCTGTTCAGTTGTTTATTGAATGACTTATTGACTACTTGACTATGTGAGAGCCGTGGTAGCTCAGTATCTAAGCGCTCACTTTTAGCTCATGTTACCCGAGCAAATCGAATTCAATTCCCGGTGCCGACATAACACTCGACGTCGACTATGCCCTAACACCCTCTATATATATCATCACCATCATCACAGCCTGTCCATAGTCCACTGCTGCACACGCACCCCCCCCCTCCCTCCCACAGAGCACGATCCTGAGCAACCTTCATCCATCGACCTCCCGCATAAAGCTATGGCATGTCATTTTAGCTTGTTGACCTTTTCGGCTATGTTGGCCATGCTCGTTCATCCACGGTGAGAAACTGGGCTTCCTCATACGGCTAGCAGTAAAGGAACATGTCTCTGAGACTATTGTTTTAAGATATTGAGGCCTCTTTGACGAAATGTGTCGCAGTTACCCGAACGCATCCGAGTTGGGTCCGTCGATTGACCTCTGCGTCGAAGTGTGTATATATACATACATATGTATATTTAATGTCGTTTACTTTATTTTGAGGCTATGTACATAATCATTATCTAAGTATGTGTAACATTGCCTACATAATGTTGACACACGCCACGACCGTCGAGTTTTTACCGCGGTCACCGTTTGCGAATGGTAGTGTTCGAGAATCTCGTATGCCTTGATCTGAATCGATTATATGCAAGCATCCTGTGTTAAGAAATCACTCGATGAGATCGTAGACATAAATATTTATAAATTACACTACAATCAATGGTAGGAGTACGAAATGAAACAAACTCTATCATATAATATACGTTTGATGGATAGGCTGGAACGGGGTAGCACTACGCTCTCACAGAATACACGCGTAACATAGCATACCATAACGTAACTATTACGTCTGGTGAGTCTAGGGATCCGGAGACTTATTACTGTCGACGCGACATTCTATCTTAGTGATCAGAAGTGATAATGCACCTGCATTACGATTCCTAGTCTAAGATAAATATGGATCTCATAAAGATGAGTTTGGTTTTAGGTCATTTAACGACCGTAACTGACTTGGTGTTTTTTTGAGTTAAGTCGTTTGCATTCTAAAGTCGCAATTTGAAGTTCACTATTTCCTCACAGACACCAAATATTTGTTTACATTCTAACTTGTACCCTTGAGGTACATTGGCTTTGCGTATTTATATAATTGCTCAAACAATTCGAAACCAGTTAATTCAAGTGCGGTAGATTTAACTTCATAGACGATATGATGGTATGTTGAAGGTTGTATTGGAGGGGGGCCACGCCTTAAAGGTCACGAGGAACCGGCATGCGATGCCGTTTTACTACTATGCTATTAATCTACTACTACTACTATATATGTATATACAATGTACTAACTTTTTAAGCGTCCATAGCCTAATGGCTTAGGGTACGGTTTGTGAAGGTCGTAGGTTCGAATCCACCATTAGACTAGCTTAACCGGAATGTTAGTAATGTTATAATAACATTGCTAATATTTCTTTTAAAAAGTAAACTAAAGTAGTGACAGTTAGTGATCCACTATATTTGATAATTTAGAACTAAAAATTGTGTAACACATTCTTGACATTTTTCTAAGAAATAATACATTATTTTTTAAGTATATGATATGGTATCCGAATTAATTTAAAGTACTAAAGCACTTCTCGACCCTGGTCTGGTCTCCTACACGACTAGCCGACTGTTATACCTAATGTAATAAATAAGCACTATTGTGTTTAATCACAATAGAGACATAGTTAGAACCCACTCGTCTCTACACCGGGCAGCCTTGACGGCGTGCACTGCGCTTGCGACGTTCCCTTGTCATCGTGACTGTCGACTGTATAGTTTGTAGATACTTCTAAACTAAGACAACACAGGCACGCAAGTGACACGGACTTGCGGCCAGCTTTACGCATGCATTTGACAAAAATAAATCACTTTGATCTAACCGCTCTCTATCTCTCGTGAAAAGCTTATATATATGTAGGAGGTTTCAATGAGAACACCTTTTCTTCGTTAAAAACTTCTTTAATATATTTTTCTACCCCGTCACAATTATTACGCCCTCATCCTACTTGTTCCCCTCGTAATGCCATCCATAGAGTGTGCCTCACTCTCTAGGACGAATGACAAAGATCACACTTCAACTAAAGAAGAAACTATCATCCTACATATATAAATATAAAACAAAAATAAATTAGACCAATCTATAACTAGAATGCTAGGCTAATATAAAGTTTATTTGTGTTAAACTTTATAAATTACATATAATAACAGGTTGATAGTATTATTTACATTTATTTTGTAATATTTACATATTATATATTAAAAAAGAGGTAACAGCTTATATATATAAATAGCTCCGGGTAAAGGTTTCTAGGAGAGGGCGTTAGAGCATATATCACGATCGGAATATCCACCACGCGGCTTCACTGTGGATTGGCGAACTACACATGTCTGCAATATTTTGTATTTTATTATTGTAATTATTATATGCAACATTTCTCACGATGTTTGCCTGATGTTCACCGATGTTCCGATGTTCCGATGTTCACCGATGTTCCGATGTACGTGGTAAATCGGTATTTAAATTTGCCATTAATAATTACATTGATCCCGCCACCGGGGATCGGAACTCCGTTTGCTCGCGTGCCGAACTATCATGGTTAACAGTGTCTAAAATATTATGTTGTTATTATTTGTTTACTGAGTTCACGGTTCTATCATTTTAAGTGGGTTTTGTAATATTGTTAATTATTACTTTATTTGCACAAGTGAAACAAACATTGTACAAAAAGGCGGACTTAATGACAAAAGGTATTATTCTCTACCAGACTACCTTTGGGCTGAGCAGAAAATATATTGTATATTATATGATTAAATAAAACTGATGGTAGTTCAGTTTAACTATGACATCAGACCGCCAAACATCGCAGTCCTCACCGTAACCACGAGTGCTGTAACCACTCGAAACTGGATATAAAAAAAAAGAAGTTTAAATAAACCCGATAGAGTTTAATATTATTAAATTTATTTATAATTATTACATTGACAGTAACAAAGTATTTTGAAAATTTTAATATATTAAAGATTCATACAATATTATAACGTACCGCGTTATGTTTATGCAAATGACAGAATGAAATATTTAATTTAATAATGATATGATGTTTGGCTTTATAACGTTTCTATAATCCTATTATTAAACATAATGCTTACTTTAAACGCCATCGCTGTTCTCTTGGAGAAATAAAATCAAAATAATTAACAATACAATTTAGTTATGTATTGATTATGATGCACCGACAGCACACCCACGAATACATACATACACTGTAAAACGGAGTCTATTAATATTTGATTTTTATTGTTTAATTTTTTTTTATTCAAATTCATGTTGCTGCTAGTAACAAGCTGCAGTGTGGTTTTACCATTTTCTATATTTCTAAGAATCTTACAATAGCCACCACAATAAACTAGCTTGCGTTTTAAAAGAACAATATAGATACGTCCTAAACCCTTAAATGGTTTAGTTAGTGTAGTTTTTTAATGCGATAGATACGTACTCCTAATATCTACGTTGTTGTGTGGTGTACTAAATAAACGATTTCTTTCTCTTTCTTTCCTACAGTAAAATGTATCGATTACAATAAGCATCGCGCCATGGTTGGTGAGAGTTCTGTGTTTTGTTTCACTGTCTTATTGACCAAAGTTGCTAGGGTTGTCACATGTCACATGACCGTGCTTGTGTAAGCACCATTCTTTGCTTACTAACATTCCGGTTAACCACTCCAACTAAACTTAAATGCTAGTGCTAGATTATTCATGACAATTGATATCTATATATATATATATACATATATATATTATATATTTTTATATAGAGTGGTGGGCATACGAATAAGCTCACCTGGTGGTAACTGATTACCGCCGCCCATGGACATTAGCAACACCAGAGGAGTAGCAGATGCGCTGCCAGCCTTTAAGAAAGGTGCAGGCTCTATTCTTAAAGGTTCCGAAGTTCTATCGGTGCGAAATTTACCGCTGGCGATAGCTGATTCCAAAGATTAGTTGTGCGTGGCAGAAAATTTTGCGTAAAGCGCACAATGGTGAATTGCCAACCATCGAGATGATGAGGATGAAATTTCGAATTCTGTGATAAACGATGTTTAAACTCAGTGGCTGGAATTAAACCGAAAAACCCTTCAGAATACACCCCATGGTAAATTCGATAAAAAATGCAGAGATGCAACTATATTGCTTCCGCTATATTTGCTTGAATATGGGTTGATATAATTAGAATTATGTGTCATCGAAGTAGAAGAACAGTAAAAGGTTCCGTTAACAACCAGAAAATAACACGATAGTTCAGTTAAGTTTTATTTCTGTCAGAAGGCAACCCTAGTGGAAACATACAGAGTGGGAAAACGACTGATTTATGGTCAGATTTCTACTGAGCTGTCCTAGAGCAACGACCGTGTGTTTTATTTACGAGCGAACAGCCATTTTGTGTTAAAAAAAGTAAGTGGCCAAGATGCACTCCGATAATCACGCTTCGAGAAACAACCAAAAAACACACAGACATTTTAAAAGCCATACTGCAGATTCATGAATGAGTCGGCTCAGTTGAGAAAGGACCACGAGCTGACAGAATACAACCGTGAAATAGTAGCATAATGCTGCGAGCCATTCTATCTCAGTCTTCAGGGATGACAACGTCGTGACTCTTCGTGGAGGATGGATGTAGATTTCATGAGCTGAAGTCGATAAACTGTGTTCACTTTTGTCACCACTAATATTAGATAAAGAAAGAGATTTATTATATAAAGATCTCTCTTCTCTAATCTCTCGATTTCGTTAATATTCGATCATGGGTTTCGGTTAAGTTATAACGAAATATCGAATTAAACAAAGGTAATTATTATCATGTGTTAAACGTTTTTGCTATTAAATCTATTTAAAACCTGATGGTAATCTATTACTTATCCTTGCGGCCTTTGACCCTCATCCATTCTGGATAAGGTATGATAATGTTGATATGGTTTTAACCTAGAATAAGATGAAATATTGTGCGACTTCAACGCCATAAGAAGGAGAAGGTTTATGTTCCGGGGATAGGTTACACAAGTCCACAAGATTTCAAACACTTATTATAAGGACGTATCGCCACACTCGTGAGATGGACATTGGCGAGCATTAAGGGCGTACAGAAGGGGCATTGGAAAAGTGTGCAGTGCGAAGTGATACAGGTACTGCTGACATAAATCCCTTCCCCTCTGCACAAGATAAGATGAGTCCTTAAAATACCTCGTCACCAGTAATAAGGTCTACAATAGACGTCAACTGTTTAAACACGATCACGTAAATTAGAAAAATTGCAGATAAGTAATGATCTCTATCAAATATTTCATTATTTATATTTTCAGACATGTCTACATGTTTCTCACAGTGTTTTTTGCATCGCCGAATGGGTAAAATTGCAAATATAAAATTTTCAGATTAGCCTCCATGTTAATCACGATGTAATTAAGATGATGTAATTGTTACTTGATTTGTTTTTTCATTTTTTTAAAATAACTAGCATTATTTTAAAACAGAAATAAAAAAATGCAACGCAATGCTAGTAACATTACTAACATTTCGGTTAACTACTCCAATTAAGATTAAAATGCTTGTGCTAGGAGATGGTGCACAGCAATAGTCTAATAGCGGTTCCGAACCTTCGACCCTAAGTTTCGCAGACCGCACCCTAAACCATTTATTTCATATACACAGGCTATTAAAGTTTCATAATACGCTAAATAATAACTATATTATTATTTATTATGTGTGTGTTTGGGTACAGGATTGCCTCATCGTCTGGTTGTGTAAGTCGAAACGGGTGACATCACCTTCGCTTACCTCGCATGAGCATCTCCGCGCCGCAAGATTTACTGTCTCCGCTTGCGAAATATTTGCAAACTTTTCCTACGAGTGTAGAATGATTTAAACTGCCTTTAGATGTGGAGCTGTCTCACTGATCGAAGATAAAACCTTATTTGTATTCGTCTCTTATACATAAGCCTATTCTCTTTTAAAACAACCGAAAGAGACGAAGCGGATCACTGATTGCTTTTGTGATGTAATACAATATAGATGGGTTTTTTTTGTATTTTTGTTTATTAGGGCTACCGATGACCCTTCACCTGACATGCGTTGCCATCCTAAGGACTGAGATGGAAAGTCGTCACCGGAATTTGAGTTCATACACTCATTAGACGAATATGAAGACGAACATGACGCAATAGCGTATGTAAACGCATTATTATCTTATGCAAGGAATATCAACAAGGAAGGGATGGTGTCTCTTAGCACGCTTCTTCACCGAGGCTAAAGTTATTAGTTTACATATCGCAGCACCAGCTCATGTGACAGCAGTATTCCAGACACGACCGGACATGTTCCTTATAGAAGGCTAGAAGCTGTACCTGAAAAATATCGCTGCGTTTTCGCTAGGACAACCAGTTTCCTGGCGGGTGTTTTCGCCCTGGATTATATTGAATTAATTGAATTTTTTGTTGCAATTTTAAGGGTAACAAACGAGCACACAGTTTACATTTTCCGAATAAATCAAAATGCACACGCGTTATCACTCCTAAGGACTTTATCACGTTAGTACTCTGCTAGGGTGTGATACTTATTCGTGTTGCTAGCCTATCTAGTAACTAGCTGCAATGTATCTCCACTCGAAATACACTCCAATATGACGCGTTATATACATTAATGCCTATTAATATTATACAATACTATTAGAACAATTATAAGAACTTATAAACTGTTTAAAGTGTCATTCAGCTTAGTCATACTCGGGCCAGTCTTTACGTGCCAGAGCCACATTAAAGCTGTATAACCCAGTTGTAGCACGGTCAGCTCGACCGGAGGAAGACGATCCTTTGAACAACATGAAAACATCTTACCGTGGAATAGTTTAAGCTTGTATTTTATCTCGTGAGTAAAACCTGGAGACCTTATTTCTTATGACGTGCCATTCGGTTTGTCCGTTCAACTGTGTTCTTTTGTCACCCCTTATCCTATTAATAAGTTATCACTTGTCATGATTCTTACGCTTGGAAGACTAATCGTGGATCTCAATACTAAAATCACAGTCTAAACATTTTAACATGTTTTTGAATATAACGGCATCTCTTAATATAATCAATACCCACCTAGTTTAAGCCATAGTATTTCGTTATTGGAGACGTTTATGCAATCACCGTGTCTTGCAAGCAGATTTGTAACTAAATTTACCGGAGATTTTACTTACTCTTTTTTAATCACCTCACCGACCTGACTTTTTAAAGTTTTTTTTCATTGGCCGCTGTTATTATTATTTAAATGGTTAGTTATTTAAATGGTCAACGGGCGTGCCAGTTAGTTTATTGAAACAATGACGAGAATGAAAGGTTCTCGATAAGCTCTATCCTCCTGAGGCATTACTATTGGTGTTCGCCTGGCCAGTTTCGGCCACGGTGATATCCGTCTAGATGACATTAAATGAGCGGAATGTATTATTGTGGTGTAAGCATTCGCGAAAACACGCGGGCAATCACTCGGAATTCCCTTCTTTAGATCGATGTAATCCATGTGCTATAAGATGGTAGGAAGATTCAGACGCAGTGTGAAGGACCCGGGCCTTACACACAATACACCCGGACCCAAAAACTAACAAATTGTAATACACAATTTTTTTCCTGAACACAGGACCAGTGCATCAGCAGCGAGTACTGTAACCATTCGCCACGCGGTCGATTCCTACCTTGACAACTCCGGTGCCAGTACCGCCCTAACTGAATATTTTCATATTGATGGATTCAAATGAATCAAGATTGTGGTTCACGACAATCGGGAAAATAGCAGCTAGTGAAATTATATGTATTGGGGTGGAAATCTGCAAAAGGTACCTATCCTACCTCCTGGGGGAAGACAGGTTTATGAGGGATATGTATCAATTAGAACCGAGTGGCCTTCCTTAATGCATTGGGAGATGCTCCAGGATCTATTACGGAACACACCGGTGCCCCTCGGCACTAAGGCTAAGCATATCCTAGGGGAGGCCGCGGATCATGCTAAACTATGTTTAGACACTTGTATTCTGGAGAGCAAGGGATAAAATAGAGTTGCCGTGTTTTATCTGGTGAGTAAAAGATTTTAGTACTCTCTTGAGCATCTTCATTCATTTCCCACTACTGTATCTCCTGTTAACCAGGATCGACAGCAGAACATAAATTGAAAACAATGGACTGCGAGAATTAAAGTAGTGAGACAGTGAAGTCTAAATGTTTTGAAAACGCATAGAATTTAATCATTAAGAAGAATAGCGAATAGGAAATGTTGTTTCCTGACTTCTCTTCATAGCAAGTAAGGGATAAATGAACTAAAAAAATTACGCGGAATAGATTGGGAATTTACCCAGCCGGGGGATGTCTGACTGCCAAGCTTCACAAAACTAGTATTATGATTATAGAGTAAGTTATTAAGCTAGTTATTTAGTTAGTAAGCTATGGGTCCTCTTCTAGCAGGTCATTCTCTCACCTTGGCGTGGACTCTCTCCATAGACGCGTGCTGGTGGACTGCGGGAGGCGGAAGTGATGCATTTCCTTCGCAGCCGAAGTATGGTCGCAGAGGAAGAGGAGTGACGGTGTTACGTTGTCCTCTCCCTGTTCTCCGAGGTCGGATTATGGTCGGACTAGGTTTCTCTTGGACTTTTCCTGGTTAGGCGATGGTGACCGTAATAAGGTTTTCAAAACATGTCCGGGGAATTGATTATGTGTTGGGGAGAAACCGGATTTATTGCTTACTACACGAATAAAACAAACTGGACGTTAAAATTAGTGGTTTTTTTTTATTATAAAAGACTAGATAGAATAATTTGACGAAAATCTATGAGAAAATAACAAATATTATCTGTTGTTTAACAAGAGATTAGAAGTTACATGGACACTCATTTATTTTATCGTATTGAGTGTGACAATCGAGCACACAGTTCAGATGTTAAGTGAGTGTGGTCATTTACTCGGAATCGTAATGCAGATGCGTTATCACACCTAAGTACTAAGATGCCTGATCACCAGTAATAAGGGATCCCTTCCCTCACGATTGAAACACGGCTGGACGAAGAATACCAGCGTATTCTGAAAAGGCATGGCTCTTCACCGGAGACGATCCAATCTTGTATCAACACCTAGAAACCAACTGGAGCGAAACTCTACCACTGTTAAATATATATATATATATATATATATATATATAAATATAATCATTTTCAAATACGCTCGGCATTGATGAAATACATCACACAATATGCATTAACGGATTGGAGTTAAAAAGCCGCGGGGCTACATTGCAGATAACTTTGTCTTCTACTATTTTATTATTATTTTTTTTCTAAATGCTCGCTTTTATTCAATATTCGCGAGCAAACTGATTTATGTTAGGTGTCGGTGTCAAAGAATTGTTAGTTGTAATTTTAAATGTTGATTTCACACATGTTTGAGGCTAAGAAAATCATCATGAGAAAACCTACATGTCTAAGAATAAATAAATAAAAATTGAATTAAAGACAAATTGTGAAGTCCGCCATCCCGCGGTGTCGCCGCGAGCTGTACCTTGTCAAGAGTGGAGGCCCATTTAAGGATGTTACGATATTTAAATGTATATTTTAGGTTTTAGTAAATCGGTATTTGAAATTACATAACAATTTTTAGGTAGTCATATGCAAACGTAATTATATATAAGGCTATTTAGTTTTTATAATACATTTTGATCGTGGACGCTGTTCTTTAGAGTCGTTTGTATGTAAATTGAATGTTATATATAATTCATTCAATGAAACATGACACGTATTTCTTGTTCCGTGAATTACCAGTGGGTCAGAGGGAAATGATGTATAATATGGTTTGTAATATTTTAGTAGTTTGCTCGAGCCGTTAGGCAGATCATATTTTTGAGTGGGAGGTTTGTGATTTTTTTTATTATGATACTGGAGACAAACGCACACGAGCGAGGCCAGCTACGACGGCCAGTCACATTTACACCTGTTCTCTATCGAGATCCAAGATGCACAAGCGCTGTCACCCATGAGGACTAACATGGAATTCTTCGTCACCAGCAATAAGGGTTTTCGAATGTACCAAGAAACCAACTATAGTGTGAAACTATATTTATCAGAACTTTTTCTCTTGTCGTCAATCATAACTCAGGGGAGCAATAAAAGATATTTCTAAGAACATCCGGTACACTTTGTAGTTTTGCTAGAGTAGATCGGTTGGTTACGATAATTCATATGGAAATTTGAATCACACATCTTCCATGCTATTAATATATTTATTAATTGACTTGGAAAATTGTATAATTTTTGTAGAATGTATTATAATAGGGGAACAACACTTATATAATTTAAAAGGTACTGTAGTTATGTGTTTACATATATTATATTTCCATACAAAACGGTTCAACCAATTTAATGAAAGCATTTTGATTACGTTCATGGCTTTGCATTCCCTGCAAGAGAATGTAACAAGAAAAAGTTACGTTAAATTAAGTTTTTAATAAATAATTCCACCCTTTATACTTAAATTATTAACTTTTGAGAAATTTTACGTCTATTTAATTTTTCCTTCCCCTTTTTTCTGTCCTACTCTTTTTTTTTAAGAATGTATTATTTCTTCAGGAATATGCATACAAATAATTGCCAATTAACTATGTAAAATAAGTTAAAATTCGTTAATTATAGACACAGTTGGTCGAATTTAAATCCCAGGCGACGCTAGTAAATATATTAGTTAACTTACGACTGTTACACAGTTATTTTACGAAGAGAAATGTTTTAAGCTGAAAGTTGAATTTCTCTATTTAAAAGTACCAAAATGTCGATAATGGAATTTAATATACACGTCATACACTTTCCCATAAAACCCTATATATAAATAAGGTGTAAAAAATTATCTAAATAAGAGTTACTTTCTCAAATAGCGGTCAGTTATCTAATTTTCAAGATGGCGGCGGCGGAAGAAAGTCCGCTGACCGGAACTGATGTTGTGTAACTTGATACCACATGCGTTCGGATATATTTAACGTATTGCGCTTTACGGAAACTTTCAAATTCTTGAATATACCTTTATATAACTGAGACTTACTAGAAACAATAGATTTAAGAGTTATATTATGAAATAAACTATTTTTATCGATGTAAGTAAATGTAGTAACTCAGTGTCTAAGCGCTCGCTTTTAATTTACAGTATTGCGTACTCCGACGTAGATATGAAACAATGAAATTGTTTATTTCAATTTTATGTGGCCAAATAACATGTGCGTGACAAACTGTTATTTTACTTTACCCAGTATCTAATTATCTCGACGAATAGTCAAGGTGAGGGATGCATCTGCAGATGACTGATCTAGCAACATAGATGGACTTCATCAGTTAAGTATTTGTTTTGTCTCATCGTATGAAACACAGCAGCGGTGTTTATAGAAACGTCCTAAAGTGGACAAGTCTCATTTCTTGTCATCTTTCACCTACGATCTAAAAGAAGTGAACGTACCACATATTATTTTTTTAGAAATATTTTTTACTTTTCCCCAAGGTAACTAACCATAGTTACAGGAAAAAGTGACGAGACGCTATAAAATTCTGCTAGAAAGTTTTATTTCTCTATAAGGGCATGTTTTGTTTTATGTGTTGTTTTGTCAGAGCTACGTTGTAGTTAGTTGTTTTAGTATATATATATATAGAATAAGGGGCGTAACAAACGTGTACACAGTATACTTGATGGAAATGAAAAGCTGCGGTCCATGACGCGTACGTCAAGACAGATTCTAGATGTACTTGTGCACTATAAAAATATATATAACGGATGTTAAAATAAATAATAAAAATTTAAAAACTAATTCTTAATTTAATTTGGTGCTTATAACACAAAGCTGAATGCTGTTCCTTACAATTGTTATTGTTATTTTAGTTTAAAAATGTTATCTAGTAGTGCTAGAAACATTGCTGTCCGTAAACATTATTTATATAATATTCCGGTTTACCGCTCCAATAGTGGACTGACGCGTTCGAACATGCGATCCGAAGATCCTCAATGATTAGGTTGTTGACATTTCTATCAAATATTATTATAATACTATAAAGTAAGTGGTTTGGAACAGGTCCACGAATGAATTTAAACCGCATTTTTAGTAATAGATACCACGAGCAAAACCGACCTTGCCAACCTAAATACTTCCATTTCCAAATACTTCACGTGCGATAATATTACGTAATTTTATAAGTGCTTGTTGGCCTACCGTTACCATAAAAGTTTTGACGTTTACCACATTCTCTTGCGATGTGAATGCGAGGAAATATTGATTGTGGTACTATTTACGGTACGCGGGCGAACCGAGTTTGATCCTCAGTGCTAACGTACCCACGTGCACGACGGTGAAGGATGCGTCGTGAGGAAACCTACATGGATAAGAAATAAATAAAAGTAAAATATTTCAAAGACGTGAAGATCGCCAATCCGCAGAGAAGCCGCATGGCAATGTATGCTCCCATACACCCTCTATAGGAGACATGCCTAGCAGTGGGATTTATATTATATATATATATATATATATGATCTTAGATTCCCTTGCCTTCCCTGCGCTGGATATTACAAAAACTTACCTGAGCTTTTTGTAATTCAAACGTAATTATGTTTTATATTTATTTATTTGTTATATTATTCCAGCGTTCAACTAGATAAACATAAAATCAGTGATATTACACATAAAATAGTTATTAACAATCAACTATATAAGACCCGTTATGAACGCTGTTATGAATCGAGGGAAGCCATTGAGTTCGGACCGATAGCACCATACGGTAATAAAGCGACGATCACAGAACGGAAACTTGATTCTGTGTACAATCACGTGCGAAATTACTAGTAATAGTTATATATATATTTTTTTTGTTGATAATTAGGTAATAAGTACGAAATAACACCACACATGAAGTATTTGGAGATAGAAGTATAGTATATCGTGGCGCCAATTTAAAATAAGCTATACTAACGTACCCGTTAACCGCTCCGTGTTGCGGTCCTCCCCGGGTTCGCTATCAAGGACGATCAGAGCCATCACCCGCGAACTTGTAATTCCCTTTTAGTCGTCTTATAAGACAGGCAAAGGGTTAATTACCACTTATTCTAAAAGCTCGGGGATAAAAGAGTGGTCGAATGACCTTAAATTTCAGACGTTACCCTGAAACATTAGATTATTGATGCTCGCTTATTGCTCCCAAGTTGGAATAAATTCACTTTGTTAACTGTACATTCGATATCGTATAAAATATTCTGTATGGTACACGGGTCAGTTTTTGCATATCTAGATACTCGTGAGTGTCAAATTTATTCTTAAAATTACTTCAAATTTTATATCTCCGTTATAAAAAACAGTTTAAAATAAAAATTTCATAAATCTTTGCATGCAACTTAAATTGGCGATGATAATGCAGGCAGTTGTGAAATATAACTGTTTAATATAATGAAAAATGTTATTAAGAATAATTACAATCTAGACCTAAACTAAACGTGAAAATATGTGACCTTTTTTCCATCATCATCACAACCAGACAATAGTCCACTGCTGAACGTAGGTTTTCCTTATAAGTTGCCACAAAGCGCGATCCTGTACGACTTTCATCCATCGACTTCCCGAAAACCTGCATAGGGCGTCGCTCCGTCGAGTGGGGGGTTGTCCTACACTTCCCCACTGCCAGTCCGAGGTTGCCACTCAAGGACCTTTCTTTCCCATCTATAGAGCTATATAGCCGGCCCATTGCCACTTCAGCTTAGGTCTACTATATAGTATACGTTTTTTTATGAACACGCTAGAATATTCTCCATTTCGACCAGTGAGATTTAAAGCGAATTCAGATGGATTATCCGCCATCATTTTTTCTAGTAATATTAGGGGTGCCAAATGAGCACACAGTTAAGTTCTACATCAGTCCTCAACTAACCTCTAGATACACAGTTGTCGCCCTTGACGTCTAAGATGAAATGCCTCGACACCTAAAATATTCCTACAGACGTATCTGCAAAACGTGTTAATCCCAACAAGCCTCTTGAATCACCTGAGGCGGTTGGGATTACGGGATGGGCAGCTCCTGGCTCTAATGCGAGAAGGCGGTGCTCCTCGACACCGTTGTAGATTTTTCTTCTTCACCCTAACCCTCGACCGTTTGGACTCGAGGGATTCCGAGGGATTTCCTGGTTGGCCTTTATATATGTATTATATTGTAATGTATATATTTGTTTTATTATATGTTTTTTTCTATTCTATTGACCAATCAAGTGGAGATAGAATAAATAATATGCGGAAAATAATAATTACGTTTATTTTCTATTTTTTGGATCACTTTTCGATTCTTCCAAGATTGGGCTTTCTCTTAAGTAAAAAAATACCTGAGACAGAAGGACTCGCTGCTCCATAGCTAAGTTTAGTTTCAAAACATTCAACATTTTTAGAACATTAAAAAAGGAAACTTTTAAAATCAAAATTTTGACTAATGAAGAAAACAATAATCAAAATAATAATGATTCGAGGAAACAAGAGGTCCTCCCTCTTGTTGACCAATGCTGTGTGAATTTGGCTCATATTTCTGCAAGTGTCTGTGAGTCTACTTCTGTTAGTTCGCAAGATGCACAATTTTTTAATAATTTCCGATGTGACAGTTTTCCGGCTGACTGTACAAAAACAAATTAAAGCCCAATGTCACCTCAAACCGTCGATTTTGTTTTACAATTCCACCGCCCGATAGATTTGTGACCACTTTCTCTATACAACAATAATTTAGGATTGTATATAATAGAGAAAGTTAATATTTGTATAAGATATTCGAACAGTGACCTCCATCCTTTAATCATTAGTAAATTAGAAGAGCCGTGGCAGCTAAGTGTCTAAACGCTCGCTGTTCACTCACGTTACGCGAGGAGACCGAGCTCGATCACGCAAAAAAAATACTTTAGTAGTGCTGAGTTATCGCGTGCTCAGCGATGAAATAAAACATCACGGGAAACTGGCATGTTCCAAACAAAAAAAGGAACTTCGAAGACATGTTAAGTCCACCTAGCCTAATTATGTATATATATATATAAATATATATATGGCTAGATTTCATTGATAAATGCTTTCAAGTATCTACATCGGCTTATTTACTCTTCTGCACGGGACTGATAGTGAAATTATCTCGCGCTTTCAATAGGCAGCCCCTTAAAATAAGCTCAAAGGCACGCATGCTCGATGTTTCTCTCTGTGATCGTATGAGAAACATGGATATCCATAAAAGAACAAAGCTCAAAGGATCAGTAAGTTGAAATGGACCGGCCATATAGTAGCTCGTAGAACAGATAACCAATGGAAAGAAAGGAAGAAAGAAAGGGCCTCGAGAGGCAACCTCGTATTGGCCGTCACAGCCTTGGAAGAACCTCCACCGGATGGATTGCTGGCCTATGAAAGTCTGCGGGAATTCGATCGATGCAGGTGGCTCTGGGTCGTACTCTAAGATAGTCTGTGAGGGGGGGGGGGCTATGTTCAGCAAAGTGGTTTGACGGGATTTAGTACGCAAGCATGTTTCTTCACCGCCTAGTTAAATGGAGTGCTCGGATTCATCTACTACGGGTCTTAAAGTTAGTCAAGCGGAGACCCAGTTACAAGTAACGAACACCTTAGTGCTCAGCGGTCAGTTGCCGTCAGGTGAACTGTGGGCTCGCTTGTTGACCTCAATACATTATATACAAAAAAGAAACTGCAAATAGTTTGAGTTACAGTGGTAGTAACTTGTTTGCCAAAGAATTCAGATACTGTGCGTACACGTCCAAAACAACTCAATTAAAACGGACACGTGAAGTTTATACCGCTATTATTTTTTTGGGTTCCGTATTAACACTAGAACACTACCAACGTTTCTTTTATATTCTTTTACGTAAAATATTTGTATCAATTTTGGTGTTTCTTAATGACCTTTTTGTATGAGAAACAGGAGGTAAACGTGCATGCAGGTCACCTGTTGGTAAGGAACCTAGTTAAGTGAGTCCGTAGTACAAGCTAAACATAATCTTCTGTACTATAATAATAAGGTTTAGTTTTGTGTAATGTACTCGAGAATTTTATGTGGCGGCATCTTTGAAGTATCTTTTGAATCTGTTTGTATATACATATAGAGGGGGTGTTATTTTACAAAATGCGTTTTAAAATCTCACACCTACTGTATTCAGAAAGGAGATGACTCCTCGAACTTGCGCAACAATAATTCCATCTTAAAAGTGAGTAATCAATTAATTCGGTAGGATAGTCTTGTATAGGTCGTCACACCGACAAGTGAAGGGTCGCCATAACATGCAGTGGTGAACTGTGCAACTCTGCGGGAAGTTGATGGATCCTGGTGGCTCAGGACCGTACTCTGCGCCAGTCTGTCGGGGAGGCCTGTGTTCAGCAGTGGACTATTGATGGGCTAAAATAACGATGATGGTGATGAAAGAATTCAATTATCAGCGACAGCGACGGCGATAACTTTTTTTATTCTGACACGTACATATGTTTACAAATGCGTTAGTAGAGCAGAACGTTTCTGAACCCTCGCTAGTGTTGCCCAATTAGTAAGTCGACAGGTTTATCGACAAGTTGCCCAGTGCGGTATGCGAGGTGACGAAACGCGTCGTTTATTTAACCGCTGGGCTGTCGAGCCCGCGGGGCCGTTTAGAGGTCGCGAGCAGCTCACGTATCGTGGGTGTGGACACGGCTTCGCTAGTCATTTCGGACACACCTATATATTTTTTATATCTAATATTAGAGTGGCATACGAGAACACAGTTCACGTGATTAAAAGTGTTATTTACTAGAGACGAGATATATTATGTCAATACTTGTGTTTTCATCAGTAATAATAAAAGAAACCAACTTTACGTTTAAAGCAGATAAGTCTGGGTCGGTTTTTCAGTTTCGTTTTTTTAAAATAAGCAATAATGTTAGGGATGTTATTAACATTACTGATATTCCAGTTAACCGCTCCAACTCAGCTGTAAATGCTTGTGCTACGAGATGGTTCACGAGAATAGCCGAATGGTGGATTAGAACCTTCGGCATTTAGTTTCGCAGACCGTACCCTAAGCCGTCCTCCCTTTAGATAGCCATCCGAGTCGAAGTTTCGTCCCCTCTGTTGTCGTCGACGTTCTTCGTCCACAGGTGTCCGAGTGTAGCGGTGGTGCAGCAGCAGTCTCCGCGCCAGCTTCGCAGCATTTTCGTTGTCTCCCTACTCAGCGGGCCTCCCGCTCACGAGTCCTAATTAGACTATATAAAGCTGTAGAGGTCTCCAGACCAACAGCAATACTCGCACACGGAAAAAAAACGTGCCCTAAGCTATTTTAAAATATATTAAAAAGTATTGCGTTTATTTTAAGAAAGATTCACGCAATACTTTATAATTATCTAAGAAGGGTCACAATTATTACATTTACACATTACAATTACGCACTAGAACAGTACTTGTGCGATTGTTTTCACAATCAATAAACTAATCAATAAATCAATAAAATAAATGTAGTTAGGCAACAACGCGAAGGTCAAAACAATTGTCAAATCCAACACCGCGGTATTTCTCACCATTATCATTTTTCAATGGCTCATTGTGTTATATGTTCGAATGTACCTTGTGTTTGTTATGTACGATTTAATATTTAAACTTAAATATCTTTAGTGGCAACGTCGAGATGGTCAGTAATAGTGTAGGACGACCCCTTTTTATCACATTGAGAGTAACAAACTCACACACAGTTCAACTGATGACAAGTGATTCCTGCGGTCCATGACATCCACACTCATCCTTCATTAGGAATCATAGTGTAGATGTGTTGTCACCCTTGACTACTGAGATGGAATATCTCGTCACCAGTAAATCTTCGAATGCCTCCAATCATCAGACGAAACACGTTATTTATATATTTATTTATTTACTCTTTATTGCATTAACCTTAACAAAGTTAAAAGTTCACAAAGGGCGGACTTAAGGGTAGCATTTTGCTGCTATTTTACGCTGGTATTCTGTGAGGGCGTGGTCGTATCCCTGTCGAGCTGACCCATTCATTCCGCAGCTAGAAACAAACTGCAGTAGCTCTACCGCTATAAAAAAAAATATGATAGTCGATGACCGAAGGTGTCTGATGTTCAGCAGTGGGCTGTGGGCTGTGATGATGACAAAATGAAAACGTCAATAGCTCAATGGTTTAGGGTACGGGCAGTGAATCTTAACGTCGTAAATAAACATGCAAAAATCTTACGAAATTCTATTATAAAGGTGAAGAGGTTGTTTGGTTGAGCGCGCTAACCTCAGGAACTGCTGGTTCGTATTGAAAAATTATTTTTGTGTTGGATAGACCGTTCTTCAAGGAAGGCTATAGACTATAGAACATCACGCTACGACCTATATGAGCGGAGGATCAATGAAAAATTATTTTTGTTTTGGATAGACCATTGATCAAGGAAGGCTATAGACTATAGAACAACACGCTACGACCTACGTGAGCGGAGAATCAATGAAAAATGGTGCGAAAACGGAATAAAATATTCGTTTTGAGACCTTCCGATTGAGCGCGTGCTGCGTAAACGCTTAATGTTACGCATAAATCATGTATGACGGAATTGTTCCCCTTTAAGATTCTAAAAAATTACATTTGCGTTGCATTACATGAACCATACCGAGCATCCTGTAGCCTACGCGAGCGAAGTCGCGGGCACAGCTAGTATATTCTAACCGTGGTAGCTCAGCGCCCGAACGATCGCTTTTAATTACACGGTGAACGAAAAAACGTAGTTCCAAACGTAGCATAAAAATATTGAAATAATATCGTTTTTCGTCTCCCATTTTTAAATTGAGACCGATAATTGTTGTTTTAATATTGATAAATAACCT
Source organism: Teinopalpus imperialis (assembly GCA_029286865.1). Lineage (NCBI taxonomy): Eukaryota > Metazoa > Arthropoda > Insecta > Lepidoptera > Papilionidae > Teinopalpus > Teinopalpus imperialis. The sequence goes on from JAGSMU010000003.1 coordinate 18,049,355, forward strand.
GTGCTTAATCGTTTTATAAATCAAAAGATAAAATGAGATTTTAATAGATACTTTTTTTAATAATTGTTTGATGTTTCATTTTTGACTTCTTTTTAAAACAAGCTAAAAACATGATAACTCAAAATTGGTTCACTTTTGCATAATGCATATGGGGGTTAAAGCAAACGACGTAACATAATGCAATAATTTTATTATTGAGTAGTAATGGAGTGTGATTACGTAGAAAGTCCAAACAAAAGTGTGTAAAACCACAAACATCTGGAGCGAGCGCTTTCCAAAGCCGACGTCTGACGGGTGCGCGGAGAATGTCAGGCTGTGACAGACAGACTAATTTGTGGAACAGAAAACTTTTAAAAAAGGATATTTCCGTGTAACTGTAATTGTATACAAATATTGGCTCTATATTATATAAGGCTGTTGTTGACTTTTATTTAATTCCCACTTAATTTGAATTTGATTGTGATTTAATTAAATTTAATTTTAAAATGTTATGTAATTATTTATTATGATTCATTTTATTTTATTATGGTATTATTTAATTTATTCAGTTTTCAAAATTTAATTCTGTTTTTTGTTTTTATTTTGAATCAGTTATTGTTTAGTTATCTCCATTAATTAATTTTTGTAACACGATAAACGTTAATTATAACAAATGATGTGTTCATCTTTAATTGGTGATGCATCAGATTTGACTTCATGTATTTATGGATTAAGATTGTTTTCATGTATGCACTGTAGATGATCCAAATTAAATAAATAAAATAAATAAATTATATATAACATAACAATAATATTTGCTACAATGCACAATGTTTTAAAACTATCCGAACGGATCCGAATCTCCGAGCTTAAGTGTCGTAGGCGCGTACGTTCGTTGTTTAATGCACACAGCGTGAGAAATAAGTACCTCCGGACGTTGGGCACCGATTTAGTGCAAATGCAGTAACAGCGAGGCCGCGTTGCGACACCGACTGCTTTGTTAACGCTGCAATAAATCGAAGACATTGGCAAAACTCATTTACTGGCTGGCATATTACTGCCGGTGTCGGTGACCGCTTGCAATCCAACAACGTTACATTGTATGATACAAATCAACATACAAATAACAATATTCTTTTTAAATGGACTTTAACTGCACTGAACTATATATATATATATATATATATATATACATATATTTTAATTCTAGCAGTTCTATAACTTTACTACCATTCCGGTTAATCACTCCAACTACGCATATGCTTGTGGTAAGATGGTTCACGACAATCGCCTAATGGTGGACTTGAAGCAACGACCTAAATTTTCGCAGACCGTACCCTAAACCATTAGGCTATTGACGCTTACGCATATATACCGAGGTAGGGCCACACCCTCACAGAATATCAGCATAAAATAGCAGCATAACGTTAATATATTTCGTCTGGTGAGTGAAGGGATCCAACGACCCTTACAGGCGACGAGGAAAGAAAGAAAGAATTTGTTCATTCGTAAGAAAACTATTACTTATGCATATAATTAGATGATGAAAAAAGTAAATAAAATAAATAGTAGATGTCACGAATCGGTCCTGATTCAACATATGTTGTCTAACACCAAACAACGCTAGTTTGCCGTTGGGGTCGCTTGGTGTACGGGTGCTACACTTTTAACTTAAATTTCTTTTTATTGTTCCGATTCACGTGCAATCATTAAAGATTCCAACAGCAGTTGTTTCACTGGTGACGTTAATTGATAACATATACATAAACTCAATTCATACAAAGTTGTTAAGTTAAAGGGAAGTAATAGTTTTATAATAATATCAAGCATGGTACACACGAGTGTATCATTCTTTTGAATGATCCTTATTCCGGTGTTCACAAAGTTCACAATTTTTAAATTTAAATGTTGCAAGTTATAGTCATTATTATATAGTTCTTATGTGTCAAGATTCTCAGCGGCGGCGGCGAATTATTGTAATATTTATATGTAGCGTAGCGGAAGCTAACCCTAGATGCGGCTGAGGCCTGCCCCTGCGTCGCGAGCAGAGGCGCGCATCGCTACGCGTATAAGTCCTTAGGGGTGTCAATTCATCTGCATTTTGATTTCTTGTCGGGTATGTATGTATCGTGTACTACAGGAAACACTTACTCCCAAGTTCACACACGCGTTCGAACCTCAATACAATAAAAAAATGGCGTCCTGAATAATAATCATGCGTAGTCTACATTCACGCTGCAGCTAGAAGCAAACTGTAGCTCGACTAATGTTAATTCACATTCGTGCTTGCTAGATAATAGAAAAAAATAATTATTTTACTGCAGTTACTACATTGCAGTTTGTTTCTAGCTGCAGAATGAATGGGTCTGCTCGACCGGGGTAACACCACGCTCTCACAGAATACCAGCGTAATGCTGCTGTGTTTCGTTTGGCGAGTGCAGGGATCCGGAGACCTTTATTACTTTTTGACTTTGCTTGGTGACAACGCATCTGCATTATGATTCCTTGTCAAGGATGAATGTAGATGTTGTGGGCCGCAGGAATCAATTACCATCAGGTGAACTGTGTGCTCGTTTGTTACTCTTAAAGTAATAAAAAAAAATATGGCTCAGGATTTGTGGCAGTCTATAGGAGCTGTGTTCACCAGTGGACTATAGTTAGGCTGCGATGATGATATATAGTGTCCAAATATCTTTCACTAATTTAAATTTTACATAGATTTTAATACAATAGGTTTTTAATAGTATGAGTAGGTGTAGTTTTAAGCTGGAAACGTCAAACCGCTTCCGCTTGATAATTTGTCCGCATCCTTAAACAGTTCCGCTGCTAATGCAACGTGCGGTGATCGGTCTAGAATGCAGGCGTACAGGTGAAAGGGACGGCCCTACGACTGTATTGGGCTCGGCCGGATCGCTTGCACAGGCGACGTGAAAAGTAATTCAAAATAATTAATGATTGATTTAAAATAAGTACTAATTAATATTAAATATTTTAAAGTAAAGTGTATGGTATATAAATCAGCATTTGAAATTGCAATTAACTATTGATGCCGGCACCTGGGATCGAACTCGGTTTGCTTTCATGCAGTAATTTAAAAGCTTACTTTGACAGCTTAGACACAACTGCCCACATTCAGAATTATAACTTAGGTGCATTGTCACCAGTAAGAATCGTCTCCGAATTTTTAAGAATCCAGGTCCAAACACAGTTACGTTCGTGACTGTACTCAGGTCGTGACTGTAATCGAGCGGACGACTCGAGTCGCTCGCACGCTCCGCAACCGCACGCTGCCGAACGCAAAGGTCGCTTCGGCCCCTGCTAACCGCAACCAGAGTAATGTCTACTTAACGACTGGATATTTCAATTTAGTGTAACAATCAAGTAATAAGCACTAGTGGTAAAGGTATGCTATACTCCGTCAGATAGCTCAAGACTTCGGTACAGTGGCAGGTGGCTCTTGAGTCTTGATTCACAGATATTCTCTCGATATAAATATAACTTTTACTGTTTGTTTAGAGATAAATTTTAAGTTAAGAACTAAACAAATAGGTTTGTTTTAATACTATCTATTAAAATATTTTTATATAGAGGAAGATATTTATTTGTATATCATATCCCTTAGACTCTTTAGGGACGGTGCTGTCGGCTGATTAATTAAAAGGATTTAAAAGATTATATATATATGTAATATGAGGGGTAATAACCAGCGCACAGTTCACCTGATGGAAAGCATTACATTACATTACGCCTACATGAATTCCGAAGAAAAATTTAAGACGCATATGCGTTGTCAACTGTTGTGAACTGAGATAGAATGTCCTCGTGCCCTGTAATTAGGTCAGTATACACGGATCGTAAGCATATCGCCGTAGCAATTGCTACGCTAATCGTACTAAATACTTTAAGCCGTCTATGAATACGAAGCCTCATTAGGCTAATGGTTTGGGTGACGGTTTACGAAACTTAGTCGTAGATTTGAATCCACCGTTCGACTATTATCCTGAAGTAGTGAAGTATCCTGTTGCTCAAGCATTGTTCAGATGCGTTGCAATGGTTAACCGGAATGTTTGTAATAATAATAGCATTGCAAAAGTTCTTTTTAGCATTTTCTGTCATGTCTCCGAGGACATAGCTTATAAAGAGAATGGAAAATTGCAGTCTATATACATATAATGTATCTTTATGTCGTAATGCCTCGTCATAAAGATCTTCGGATCCCTTTACTCACCAGCTGCGTATGCTGCTATTTTAGTCTGGGATTCTGCGAGCGTGTAGTCCTTACCAGGCCGTGGCAATGCAGCATGTAGAACCAAACTGCAGCCTGGCTCTATCACTGTTGAATTCACGCGAAATAATCGGCGCTATGCCCCCGGTAAATTTGACAATGTTAACGAAACAGGTGTGGTTCGCTGTTGCCGCGTAAACTTCACCAGTGCTCATTGCGGAACATTCGCGGAGTCAGGGGAGTGGCTGTGATTTTGTTTATGAGATTTAATCTTTAGTTTACGTTTATAGAATTGATGATAATCATTTTATTAGCCAAGTAATGCCGATCGAATTGTTGCAATATTTGCTATTTATTGCTCTATATTTTAGTACTCGTACATCGTTAAAACGTTCATGTATTATTTAATTTTAATAAGCACTATTCTAACGCGTTTACTATTAAATTGTCTGCTGTATTAAATAAATATTACTTATGTTCTTTGAATAAGCTTTACTTTTTAATGGTAGTAGAGCCACGCTACAATTAGTATCTAGTTTCGTAGCGACGCGCAACTATGCGGAGTCTGCTATTACCAGAAGTATTAGAGATTGAAGAAAAAAGCTTATTCCTTTTTCTAAGACCGGGGACGCACCTGCAGCACCTGGTGTTGCGGCGCTCGTGGGTGGTGATCATTTAGCATCTGGTGAGCTATTTGCTTGTTTGCCAGCTGTTCTATAAAATATTAAAATGCTTGAATACGAATTTCCGCCTGCTTCCTATGTGATCATTTATTTTTTCGGTTTCTTTGAAATAAGTTCCTTCCTAGTTGTTATACATTGTTGGAGAGCTAAGAAAACGGTTATGTTTTTAAAATAATCTGCAAGCCAAGTTTTATAACGTTTTGTTTTAATATTGATAAATAACCAGTGTTTAATCGTTTTTATAAATCAGAAGAAAAATGAGATTTAAATTGACACTTTTTTTTAATAAATTTTTGATGTTGCATTTTTGATTTATTATGAAAAAAGCTTAAAAACATGATAACTCAAAAATGGTTCACTTTTGCATAATGCATATGGGGGTTAAAATTATCACAAATAATCACCCCTATCACCTCCTAAGGGGAATACGTTGAATTACCAATAACCTGTATATACATACACCGATGAACAGGCGTCCTCCACAGACTGTTATATTAAATATTATACATATACATACATACCCAACTATTATATCGTAAAATATATATATACTTTATTTTAATACAATAGTTGGGTATGTATGTAATAAAAGACGCAGCATGTGTACATGCATTACTTACAATCGGTGACGCAATCCGCCCTACACGCCGCACGTCGCCGTCGAGGCGTCACGTTAGCGATCAACTCGCGTCACGCCACCCGCTAACAAGTACCACCACGCAAGCCGCGCTCGATTTCCCTCCATTTCTCGAACGGGAAATCGACATTTAATTACAAGGTTGGAAGCAGTTCATCATTGGGCAAAAACGTCTTACACTTAAGGAAAGCATCGAGGGTTCGCTGTGTATGGTTAAGAATTATACCGGTTTGAGTAGTTTTTTTTAACTAATAATGTTAATGGAAAAAACATTTTCTTTTTTTTTATTTAAAATGTTTTTGTCTCTTATTCTGTCTTTATATATTAAATTAAGGTTTCAGGTTTGACAAAGAGGGATATTATTTAAAAAATATTCGTTTACATATTTCCCTACGAAAATTAACATAAATTACAGCCATTGGTAATTTCTTATTCATCTAATAGATGTCTATTTAGCACTGCCTTGATATTTTAATTAAGTTAGCACTGTTTTACTTCAATGCAATAGAACCAGAGTTTGTACTAATTTCAAACCTATAAACCATCTGGAGCACAGAATTTAGAATAAGGCATTTAAAAGAACAATAAAAGACGCAACTGTCAAACATGTCATCGTGTAATCCGATGCCCTTGCCAGATACCCCGTGTCAGCTACGGAACCGCACAATGGGCGCTGCGACGGTAACATCACACGACAAGTGAACGCGCTGGTTGAGTCTCGCACACAACAACTGTACTGTGATCCTCTTATAGGTAGCGTACATTGATATAAGCGTTAGCGGAAGCGAACTTAAGTTTATTTTAAAATTAGAGCTGTTAAGATAGTTATTTGCAATCGAGTATAAAACTCGAGCTATTGATTTTTGTTGTGATTTAATTTAAAGATAAGAAAGAAGTGTTTTTTATTATTCATTTTTGATTATTTCAATACGTATTAACTATTTATAAAAAATAATCATGTTTAGATTTGTGGAATAAAATTGGCGCTAATAAATTATTTTTATTATTAATTATTTAAAACGCTCTCTTATAGCAACATAACCTCGTCCTAAATAACTCACTCGTATCAAATTACAGCTTCTAGTTTTTATCGCGTGTATCAATTTCGCGTTTTTATTTTTTTTTAATCTGAAAGTATACTCCTATTTTAACCAGTCAGCCCACTCGAACGGGCCATTGAAGTGTCACATTACGTTCATATCGAATTAGACAACATAAATATCATGTATAAAAACTATTGTTTATAACAAATGTATAGTTAGTACTAAAGACATTAACTATATAATGTTTTTTGTTAGTGTTTAGTACAGTATGAAGCCCCTGGGATAATTTAGTCAGTGATATGTTGTTGCCAGATAACATCCACAGGACAAGATATATTAGAGTTCCGAAGTGTTAGTGCACACACAGAAGCACTTTCTCGTCCTCATCTTATTTAATTTATTTATTTACTGGGTCCTTATATATGAAATTGGCGTTTTGTCGAACTGGCCACTTTGATCTCAAATAATCTGGCCTTTTGTTAGGAATTCCAAATTCAAATGTATTTCACATTTAGGCTTGTGTATTTGTGTTTCAAATTTAGTGATTCATTTGTTTTCGCGCCGTTTTTTTTTCTTTGACATGCTTCTGTTAACAAAATGGAAAACTTGAAATATCGCGTTATTTACGAATTTGAATATGAGTTCCACCGTGGCACCAGCGCTGCAGAAATAGCCCGAAGAAATAATGATGTGTGAAGCACGGTACGTTTTTGGTTCCAATGTTTTCGTTCTGGAGATTTGACCTGGAGACCCAAGTTGACAATGAAGAATTAAAGGTGATCGTGGAAGCGGATCCATCATAAACCATATCAGAGTTAGCGGCAAGCTTCGGTGTGAGTGACAAAATTATTTTAATTCACTTGAAACAAATTGGGAAAGCGAAAAAGTTCGAGAAATAGGTACCCTATGTATTGAGTGAAGCACACCAACAAAAATACATCTAGTGCTGCGTTGCATTACTCAACCGTCACAATAACGAGGGAATTTTGAATCGTACCTTTGATGAAATATGGATACTGTACGACAATAGGAAACGCTCATAACAGTGGAATTGGTCAAATCCTGTCCCAAGCGAAAGTTACCTCAGAAAAAAGTACTGGTGAGTGTTTGGTGGCCCAGTGCTGGTGTCATACACTATAGCTTGCTAAGATCTGGCCAGACGATCTGTAATACTGCAGATCTGTAATGGCACACCATGATGGAAAAGCTAGCCGTTAAACAACCGAAACTGGTCAATTGCTCCAGCCTGCAGCTACGTCATGACAAAGCTATACCCCATACTTCACGACAGACGGTCGTTAAATTAGAGAAGCTGTGATTGAAATGTCTCCGGCATCCGCCATGCTCCCCGGACCTTGCTCCAACCGATTACCACTTTTTTTCGGAATTTGAACAATTATTTGCAAGGAAAAAATTCAATTCTAATAAGGGACACCAAACCGTTTTCAAATTTTATGTTGTTTTTCTCGCTCCTAATTTTTTTCAGCAATGGAATCACTGATAAACCTATAAAATGGCGAGAGTGTACAGATAATAATGGTACATACATACTTCGTTTCGTTAAATATATAATTTCTTAAAAAAAAAGTTTTTTCCTTTTTCATATAATATGCAATTTTTCTATGTAAGGATTTTATTGTAGGAATTTAAACAAAAAAGATTAAAGATATAGCAATAAAACAATTAATAAAAAATAATGACATTAACTTCAGCCGGGCCCCTGGACTACACTTCAGTAGCCAGCTCTACTCCGACCCAAAAGCGGTCATCAAACATCCAGTCATATTTATCAGCATAAATTAAATTTACAATTATCAATTTCACTGTTGCTGGCGCTAAGCATCGAACTGGAATACCGCATGCTGTGAAATTAAAAGCGAGCACGCTGAGCTACGACGATTTTTTTAAAAGAATATATTATTCATGCATGTACGGTAATGTTTTGTATAAAGTTTTGTTTAAAAAGTATGTAACAACAAATGAAGAGAAAATATTTCATTACCAAGCGCTTGACATGCTTGGCGAAGCATACATATTCTCAAAAAGACTTGTTTCGTGCTACCTACATGCTGCATTTACAAGCAGCACCAGCTTCGTCCAGAGCCTGACCAGGTCGAATTTGATCACGACAATATCATCTGATTTTTACCAGATCACATAACTGCTTAGAATATATTAGCGGTCTCAGCGTTTTGTTCAAACATATGCATTGTTGTTGTTACATGTTCACTACCCGTTCTCCGCAAAAAAATGCTCAATTTTAATGAACTAAAGTTGGAAATTAAGCAAAATGTTGATGAAACCCAACGTCGAGATAACTTAGTGCGCACTAATTAATGCAGTTTTTCCTAAACTTTGGAACAATACGTTACCAAAGCGCGCTGAGAGCCGCGCGGAGATTTCGCACTCGCGTTACTTACCTCGGCAGACCTTTCACTAACGAAATTAATGGGATCTTATCTTGTTATTGCATTGAGTGTGACAAACGAGCACACAGGTCACCTGATGGTATGTGGTGATACCTGTATCACTTCATGGATTAACCCAAATAAATCCTCGGTAGTATATATATATATATTTCGTTAATTACTTACAATGTATGCCATCATTGTTTTTACCGAGAACTTACCTGAAACAAATTACAGCTAGGTTAGATTACAATTAAAAAAACACTTTATGGTTTTGTATGGTTTTGTAATTTTTACACGACTAAAGACAAAAGAGATGTTTATGATTCTAGCAGTCGATGTACGAGAATGAACTGTCTGTACTGTATGTTTTGTACTATATATAGGTTTTTTAGACTTATATACTCTTATTTTATAATACACTACTTAGTCAATATCTTATAGAAAGTTGTGAATTATATTACTGTAAATAACTGTTTCTCTATATATACATATATGTATTGATGGTTATATATGGTGGTTAGAGTAAGATATCACTTTATAGGTATATAGTCCACCAATTATTTAAGCATATACATAAGACAGTTAAAATATGTACTTTCAAGGGCCAGGCCGGGGCGCGGGTCGCACTCTCGCTTCAGCGAAATGGACAGCCGACATGCGACATGCCACCTACGTGCAGGTCAGCTTTCATGAGCAAACCCGTGTTTTGTTCAACTTGTGACAACGCAGATGGAATCTTAACTTCGTCGATGGCAATGTTACTTTTTTATTGCAATATTTTGTATACTCGTCTTATTTATTGAACATATTGCGACCCCTTCAACAACAAACTCGAGCGCTACAGGGGTCTGAAAGAAACGATGGTGTACTCTAGCACTAGTGTTAAGTGTATTTGATTGCGAACGAAACGGAAAAAAAAGATTAATTATAAGATTTATAACCGGACAGACAGTATAGTAGATTTGTAATAGATTTACAAACGAGCGCACAGTTCGCATGATGAAAAGCGATGACTGCGGCCTGTGACACCCACATCCTCAATAAAGATTCATGTGACACATGAGCTGTCACCCGTGAGGACTAAGACTCCGACCTGTACTTGGGTCACGGATCTCTACACGCACCATGCGAAACATGAGCGTTATGCTGTTCTTTTACGCTGGTGTCCAGTGAGTACATGGTTCCCTACTGTAGCAAGAGACTAGCTATACGGGACTCTACCACGTACAATCTACATCTATAACGTCAAGTTAAACGTTATCCTGACCAAAAAACACAGATGTATTCATACGTTCTTACTATGCCTGTACTTCTTGTGTCTAAAGTGTGTCTGACTTTATAACATTGTTAGAGCCACGTTGCTGCTACTTTCTAGTTGCCGCGTAGCTCGACTCGACGTCGTCGGGTCAGGAACAACGCCCTCACGGACAACTAAGGCATTTTTTTTAAAAAGCCAACTTCCCACTAAGCTTAAATGGTTCACGAAAATAGTCGGCGGATTCGAAACTACGAACTAAAGTTTTGCGGACCGTATCCTAAGTTATAAAGCTATTTTCAAAATTCTTTAAAATAGCAGTATAAGGCGGTTGCTGTAGGTTGTTCTCTGGTCGGGAACCCTAATTGGGTTAAGAGCTAAGAGCCATTCCATCTGAATCCCTAGGGGTCTGTGTATGTTTGCATAATTGTCCTTCTGTATTCATTATGTTATTGGTTCGTTTAAGTATTAAGTGTAAGTTTTCCGAAGTTGTAAGATAAAATAAAATAAAATGTGTCGATCTTGAGTTGTTGTTGAGGATATAAGAGGCGCAGTGATCACTTTCCAGCAGTTAACCTGTGTCACCCCTAATTTTATAAAATAAAAAAAACCATTTTCGTTGTACGTAGAACTGTTAACGGACTGCATTAACTATGATGGATCACGATTATCCCTGGTCCGTCCCCGGTGCCGCGTGGATTAACGCTGGACGGTGGGAGATGGTCCATCGCGCATTTCTTGCCTTCAGTGAGCAGCAAAAAAGTGTGAGTTTGTGATTAGTCGGGTGACCACGTTTAACCAAAATTATTACGGAAAAAATGCATTCTATATAAAATATATTGTTAGGTTATTTTCGGACTTTACATTTTTTTTGTTATTTGTTTAAATTGAAGAATTCCCATGTTATGTTTTGTTAAGGAGATAAGCCAAATCAATTAATACTATATTACATTTTTAGTGCTGCCAGCACGCTAGAAGTCGGACAAGTCTTGAAGTCGGATTAAAGCCACGAAGAGAGATGGATAGTTAGAGAGAAAAATGCACTAAAACTCTTTGCCTTGGCCTTATTCTATAGATTTAACATAAATGACAACTTAATAATTAAAAGGTAACTTAACTAAATAAAAGTTTTCTATTTTACAGGTATAATCTCACGTAATTTCGACATATTTCATTCGTATTGATTCATATGAGAAATTTGAAATATGATATGATAGTAGAAATTAATTTTTAGATAATAGTAACTGCTTATTAATAAATCCAACAATCAAGTGCGTAGTGCATTAATTAAAAAGTTAAGTTAAAACTGAAAAATTGTATATTACGGACACAACAACCATTTTTATTGAATGATGACGATGATACTACATCACCTATCATTATCAATAATAAACAATAATAACATGATAAATAAATAAATCGTATCATATTACCCCACTGCTCTACAATAGCGGTGACAACGCATCTGCATTCAGCTTCCTTGTCGCGGATTAGTGTGGGTGCGGGTGGCAGGCTTCATTGACCACCGGGTGAACAGCGCGATCGATTGTTATACTTAGTTTCATAAGTACAGATCATACAAGATACACAAGATCTACATTTTCACGTCCTACTGCAAGGCAACATTATTATTACTCAGAAATCTCAATCATTCAAAAAGCTCAGAGAGCTATGTTCCGTATTTCTCTGCGTTACAGAAAATGCGTAACGTAAACATCCGCAGTACAACGAGGGTGACCGAGATAGATCAAAAGATTAGCAAACCAAAGTGTCAATGGGCCGGCCATATAGCTCGTGGAACCGACAACCGATGGGGAAGGAAGGGTATTGAGTGACAACCCCTCATTAGATGGAGCGACGACCTGTGCAAGTTTGAGGGAAGTCGATGGATGCAAGTGGTTCATGATCGTGCTTTGGCAATTTATGGGCAGGCTTATGTTTAGCTATGGATTATGAATATACTACCCTCAAAAAAAATCCTGAGTTTGTCCAACATCCAACATCATGGAGAAATAAACAACACTGATATAATAATGACATCATTATTTATTACTAGTTGCGTGCACAACAGCTATCCCAGTGCCTTCCATGTTGTGGTCACCCGAGTGCGGTGACTTTCCCAGTGGCGCAGGCGCAGGTCGTCGCCCCCGCATTGTTTATTATTTCTGTCGGTTTGTTTGTCCGCGTGTGCACTGCACGCTACCGGGCACCGTCGCCACAATGTGCACTTAACGTACTTTGAAGAATTGGAAAACATATGCACGGGACCAAAGTTACTTCGTCAGCTTACAGAGTAACTAGTAGAGTTACGTTGCAGCTAGGTATTAGGTATGAGATAGCTAGATTAGATACCTTACGAAATATCGGTGTAAAATAACAGAATATCGCTGCTGTGTTTGTGTGTATGATGAGAGCAGGGAACCGGAAACCCATAAAGGGTCCCATAACAGGAAACGAGATATTTCATCGTAGTTCTCAGGGGTGACTTGAATGTACATCTAGTCTAGATGACTTGTAGAGGACGGACTTGGGTGGTTAAGGGTTGCGGTCTTCGCTTAAATATTTTTTATTTATTTATTATTCTTTACTGTATTCACTTTAACAAAATTAGAGGTTCACAATGAGCGTACTTCATGCCAAAGGCATTCTCTACCAGTCAGGATAATATTATAAACATTGGATGTCTTGATTATTTAACAGATTTCCAGTAGAAATAAAAATGTTAGTAAAACCTAATGTTGTAGGTACAGGAAACTGGTCCGCGGGAAAATAAAATGTTGACCTCGTTTGTGTGTTTACCAACGTTGTTAGGACAATGTTGACAATGCATGCATGCATGGAATGCGTGTGATCTGGAATCACGCATTTTAGCTTCTTGACTTATTAATGCTGGATTGATAATGGTTACTAATCAAGAAGAACCATCTAAGAAGGTACTCGTAAAAGTTACATTTACAATTTAAGTTGTATAGCCGACTAGAATCCGTACATATATTTGTATCTATAAAATTAAGGACCGATCTTACATTGGCTTCCTTGACTGTATTTTCTTGTATATTTACTCAAGTTATGTACTTATATAGCGCCATGCAGCATTATTTACTTCTTCAAGAATTGTAAATCTTATTTACAACCATAAACAGTGAAAAATTACGTATATGGTTCGGAAACATTCAAAGGTATTTATCTCCATTCTAAGGAAGAAATAGTATTAGGTAGATTTCTACTTCTAATATATATATTTTTTTTAATTTTTATGTATGTATCTATATGTATGTATGTATATATAGGATGACAAAGGATCACACAATATTTCGTACGATTACATAGAGGGCGGGTCAAGTTGTCATCTGTCACCTTTTTTTTATCCTTTTTATTTTATATTAATTATCGCTAGACAAGACACGCCTTCATTGTGACCACTATTAATGAATGGATAGCTTCACAAAAATTACAACAAAAAAAAATATAATTTAAATAAAGAATCGTAACAGTGAGGTACCGCATGGATTATTTATCACGTTACTAACTCTCTTGTTTACAGTTTTGTTTGTGTCTTGTCCATATTAGTTGACACTAAAACGAACGAGAAATGCGATAGAAATACAGTTTTAACTAGCCAGACTGGGATATTTAATGCCGAAGTCGTAAGTTCGAAAATAGCTAACTTAAATTGTTTTTGTTTACAGAAACCATTTGTATTTATAAATAACGTCAAGCTTTATTATAATATATTATACATTATAACACTAATAATTATATTCTTCGCCTTGCGTCACTAGGTGTTGATGAAGATATTAATTTATCCCTAATGGGAAGGCAACGGACTTTAGTCCATACAGCCAGGTCTTGTTCGTATGATGTTTGGTCTGAAAACTCTTGCGTCACTAGGTTGATGATGATGATGTTAATTTATCCCTAATGGGAAAGACAAAGGACTTTAGTCCATACAGCCATTGCGTCACTAGGTTGGAGGACAGACATGCTTTTTTTTTAATTATAGCAACTTACATTTTGATCATTTTGCCATTTAATATATTAGAATTCTAAAAAAAAGGAAAATTTACAAATGTAGAAACTTTGATACAGAACAGGTGTCCTTACCTTCGGAACATCGTAACGAGGTTCGAAGATAATTAAATTTAACCTTACGACCCGGTAATCAGATTCAACCCTAACGCGTGCACAATAAATACAGAGGGTAGTGCAGATTGATCAATGAAGCTGTTTACTATAAATATCATTACTCTTTCGAAAGTCACCGTGAAGTCGTTGAACTGTTACGTTACGACCTCAAAGCCTATCGCAAGTGCTATGGGTGCCGAAAATAAAGCCTTTTACACACATTTGACTTTGAGTTTTTTTTTTTGCGAACCTTGTTTTTATATTGCAAATGATATCGACAAAGTCCAGTGAATTAAAAAAAAACCTATTTTAAATATCAACAAATTACACACATTACGTATAAAAATTGTTATGCAATGTTTTATTGTATCGAGGGTGAGAAGACACAGTTCCCCTGACTGTGAGTGATTCGGCTTCTAATACCTACATTCAACCTCAACACAGATTAAGATGCACAAACGCTATCACCCTCCAAGACTGGGATTGATTGCGTCGTTAGCTATAATTGGATCCAATTCTCCAATTCTGTGAAGGAGCGATATATCCCCGGCCGGTTCCCTTGTTATATATATATAAATTTTATAATTCTTCATCATAATTTTAGCCGATTACTGGTCCACTGCAGAAAATGGAACTTCCCTACAGACTGATATATATATATATACCATAGATTACGTCGTCACTACATCTAGTCCCCACTTTATGTAGTGACGACGTAGGTGATCATACGAGGTTGCTTCTCATTGAATTCTAAAATCGGCTTAAATTACAACATTTTAGTTTCCATTAGGAAGCTCAATAGTATGTATGCTGCCTAAGCTGTCGTCGGTCAAGCCGCAGTGGGGTGACGGTGACGCGGCCACTTTCTCCGCACCGGCATGGTAAAGCAGGGACCTGTCCAAATCGTACTATTTACACTTTATGTGTAATTCATCTTAACTTGATTTACTGCGACTCGATCTTCCTTATATGTATCGATGTGATAAAAGTAAAGTAATATAATAATTTACCTATATATATTCAGTTCCTTTCACCTTTTCGATCTGGGATTTAATAATATAATTATGCATCCTAGATATGTAATGTAAGTACAAGAGTTTTAAATCAAGTTATAAAACTGTATGCTACTTTGCATTCAGATCCGACCAGTTGTTTTTGCGTGATTGAGTAACAAACATCGAAACAAACTTATAATCGAAATAGACTGATAGGTGAAGGATACAGACTGTTATGGGACCTCCCACTGATAGGTGAAGGACACAGACTGTTATGGGACCTCCCACTGATAGGTGAAGGATACAGACTGTTATGGGACCTCCCACTGATAGGTGAAGGACACAGACTGTTATGGGACCTCCCACTGATAGGTAAAGGATATAGACTGTTATGGGACCTCCCACTGATAGGTGAAGGACACAGACTGTTATGGGACCTCCCACTGATAGGTGAAGGATATAGACTGTTATGGGACCTCCCACTGATAGGTGAAGGACACAGACTGTTATGGGACCTCCCACTGATAGGTGAAGGATATAGACTGTTATGAGACCTCCCACTGATAAGTGAAGGATACAGACTGTTATGGGACCTCCCACTGATAGGTGAAGGACACAGACTGTTATGGGACCTCCCACTGATAGGTGAAGGACAGACTGTTATGGGACCTCCCACTGATAGGTGAAGGATATAGAATGTTATGGGACCTCCCACTGATAGGTGAAGGACACAGACTGTTATAGGACCTCCACTGATAGGTGAAGGACACAGACTGTTATGGGACCTCCCACTGATAGGTGAAGGACACAGACTGTTATGGGACCTCCCACTGATAGGTGAAGGATATAGACTGTTATGGGACCTCCCACTGATAGGTGAAGGACACAGACTGTTATGGGACCTCCCATTGATAGGTGAAGGACACAGACTGTTATGGGACCTCCCACTGATAGGCGAAAAGAACACACCCTTTATATTATTCAAAAATTTCTCTCAAATAGATCACGCGAGAAAAGATACATAGGTACATTGAATTGCATTTTTTAATAAATACTTAATCTTAATATATACTATTATATATAATAACACTTACTCCAGGCGAAGCTGAACCGAGCTTTTATAAGGAAAATTAACGTAAATTTTAAAAAGAATATGGTATACATATACAGTAGTCATATGTTAGTATAAATATATAATATTACATCATGCTTCCAGCAGCGAAGCACTTAGCATGCAGTGTGCAAAAGACAGTTTACGAAAACCTCTCACTCTTTCTTCAGTTCTATCATAAATCTTTACGTAACGCGGTTTTCGGATCTGTTATATCCATGCACACAACGACAGTTGTCAATCTGAGGAGTGATGGGTCGTCGCCCCTATCCCCTGCTGATGCCAGTAACAATAAATATACAGTCGTATTAACAGTTGGACATATGGAGAGCTTATAAAATCAGACAGTCCTGAACTATTACAGGCATTTCATCTTTATTATCAGAAGCGCAAACGCATTCTTTTAAAGATAGGATAGGTTTGTAACTAATATTTTTTTATCTATGCCACAAGTATGTCAGTAAAGTGGCATAGATTAAAATATATTTTTCTTAGAAGTATAGTCGATATATTAAGAAACGAATTAAGATATACTTCCTATCGTTTTGATAGTTAAAATTAATTTAATAAAATTAAAATGTGTCTTTGTACCGATTTTGATAGAATTCGATTAATTTGCGACGCGAACGCAGTCCGGTTTAGATTTCCTCTCAGTTTTGAAATACATACAGTCTTAAGAAATTTTATGTATTATACGACACGAGTTAATTATTCTTTTTCTTGTTGATAACTCTAGTATATATATATTTATTAGTGTCTTGAACTTCGGAGGTCGTGTGTGTGCGTACAAAACAAATCCTTTGGTGAGAGTATTTGACGTGAGTACACTATATCACCTTTTGAAAGGGTGACATCTGAGCCCAATTTATCCCATTTAAATAAATGAATTAACACATCTCATAGATTAGCATGAACGTGGTAAGCGAAATAACCAACCAATATAATAAACACCAATAGCCTAATGTTCGTAAACCATCTCCTAGCACAGGCATTATTAAGCTTAGTTGGAGTTGGTCAACCGGAATTTTAGTATTGTAAAAGGCACTGCTAGCTTTCCTAAAAAAATCCGAATATAATTACTGGTAACGTATCTTCTCGTATCTTTGAATAATAATTAAGATGCAAATGGGAAGTCCCTATAGAATAAGATACATTTACAATAATTGGGTTACATATATAAATATATATATATACTTCAGATGAGCCCTATGGATTTTCTTTATCAAACTCATGACCATATTAATGATTTTCTGAGATATTCTTCCGTAAAATTTTGTTATCAATAAGTATTATATGTCATTCCACATAAATATTCAGGTGCATTTGTTTATATTATGTAATTGTTACCGAATGGAATTTGTCAAATTATTCTTGTAGACTTAACACAAAGCGAAATGTAGTCGTCTTATAGAAAGTAGATTTCACATAACGATCGAGCCTTAACTCCTCGGACCGGAGGAATTACAATTTATAATTTCACGATATCCATGTCATTGTGGAAAGCATAACGTCATTCTGTGACTTGGAGCCACGCATGGCTTTTTGTTTGTTAAATTATATGATTATTTTCGTTTCAGTTTCCGACTTAAAACTAAGTGAAAGTTATGACGTAACTGTCAACAGTCTAATGGTTAGGGTACGGTCTGCGTCAATTAAAGTTCGTAGGTTCGAATCCGCCACAAGGTTGTCGTGAACCATCTACCAAACAGAACAAGCATATAAAGCTTAGTTGGAGTGGTTCAACGGCTTGTTAATAAAGTAAATATCACTGCTATAATACTTTAAAAAATATTATAATATTTGTGGGAATTCATTCCTTAATTTGGCAATTGTTATAATACCGCACATATACAATAAAATTACTTCACGATTTTTGTTCGTTTCTTTTGTAATAATATTTAATTTGTGTAATGATATTTCGTTTTGTAATAATGTTTCTATAGCAATATATATATTTTTAACATAATTATTGAACGTGTATAAAAATTATTTTAATAAAGATGTTTCCATATTCGATATCAGTTCAAACGACTTACACAATGTATATATTGCCACACTGACTTTACGCACAGTTCACCTGATAGTGAAGACTGGCCACCACCATCGACCAAAGTACGAGTTGCGTTCTCAGAACTGAGACGGACAGCCTTGTTACTTGTGATTGATTATCAGATCATACGAAACACAGCAACGTTATGCTGGAATTTTACACTGCTATACTTTGTAGAGCCGATCCATTCATGCCGCTTATAGCTAGCAGCAGTGTGGTTCAATGATTATTGAATTTACTATTTATTATTACATTCTTTATAATAATAAATAAATTAAAATATTCATTGATCGTTCATTGAGTAAACTATTTATTTTATTGCATGCAATAATGTTCGGGCTCCGTTCAGATCAAGAGCCTCCGCTGTCGATGTTACACAATCTGTTTGTAATTAAATCATGCTACGGTTACGTAACTCGCGGGTAGTTGATAAATAATGTCCGCCCAACCGTGGACGGTTTAGTGATCGATGATTTTTTTTGTATTGAGGTTAACAATCGAGCACACAGTTCACCCGATAGTAAATGATTCCTGCGGCTCATGACATTCACACCCATGCACAATAAGGAGTATGCAATATGCAGATCCGTTGTCACCCCACAGGCCTTAGATGGAATGCCTCGTCACCACGAAACAAAACAGAGTAATGATGTTATTTACGATGGTATCCAGTGGATCTTCCTAGGTCAATCCAGCCCATTCATTTCGCAGCCAGAAGCGAACTGCAGCATAGTTCTACCAATGTTAAAATATGATATTGAAGTCCTCCTGATCGAATTCGACATTTTTTTTGCCATTTATTAGTATTTAACTATCGTACGTTTTTCTATATAACAGGAGGCAAACTGGCAAACTCATTGGATGGTAAGTGATCACCGCCGCCCGGAGGTTCATCTCCGCAATATCAGACTAGATGCAGGTGCGTTACCAGCCTTTAAGAAAGGTGAAATGAAATACTTCCGGTGACAGGTGATTATGTGTGGTGCACAGTGGTACAACGCAAAGATGTTGAGAATGAAATTTTGAATTTTGTCGAGATTTACGATACTTAAACTAGGCAGGAGTAAACCTGAACGATCCTTGAGAACACTCCCCGTGATAAGCGGCATAAAAAAGGTCCCTCGATGTTTTACTTATATGTATATAGAACAGTTCGTAGGAAGGTTCGGAAACAAAGTCATCAATGAATATTCTACAAACGTATTTTTGCCTCAGCCGGGAATCGAGCCAGGGACCTGAAAATCAGCTATTGACCTCCTCTTACCAGGTCGCACGGTCGTTGTGATAAATTCACTTACACCTCGAGAGAATCAAAACGAGCACAGAATACGTAATACTGAGAGATAGTTGAGATTATCCGAATGCAAATTTAGCTGAAGGAATGGATAAATTATTCATATAATTTCTTTTCTCATTTAAACAGCAGACGGAAGATTAAATCATTTTTACTGCCATTAAACATTATAAGAACGGTTCGTTTCAAAACTGAATTTTTAAAATTGCACTCATATTTAAGAATATAATAATATTATAAATCGAGTACACGCAGATAAATTTCTTTATATTTTCATAATTATTTGACGATTAATTTGATATATAATAGAATGTTTATTAATTTTAACAAAAACAATAAGTAATATAGTTGATATAGTTTGGTTCGTTTTAATATTCAAAATGGCCGACTGGTACGATTTCCCGCGTCACCGTCACGCGCCGGGTTACCCAGTTCGTTGCGTTGTTGAAGGTTCTGCAGGTTGCCAATTGTGTCGGTTGCGAGAACACTGATTGACGGCTGGTAGGGAAAGGATAACTGCGATTCGTTTATCCTAGATTTATAACTAGGAA
Source organism: Teinopalpus imperialis (assembly GCA_029286865.1). Lineage (NCBI taxonomy): Eukaryota > Metazoa > Arthropoda > Insecta > Lepidoptera > Papilionidae > Teinopalpus > Teinopalpus imperialis. The sequence goes on from JAGSMU010000003.1 coordinate 18,069,714, forward strand.
ACAGTCCCATCAACTACCGCGGCGCCTGAATCGCACTATCGCAATTTCCGATAAACTCCGTATCCAAATTTATATCGGAGCTCGAATACAAACACTCACAAGGATTATCATTAAGCTTGACGGGATCTCCCCTTTTTAATTATCGACTAACGGGTAATTGCTAGTAAGAAAAATAGCTGATCCTTCTGCATAACGTTTTAAAACCAAAATATAATCTAATACACTGCCCCTCCTTCCCCCATTGTGTTAGTATCCCGGTGTTATATTCTCTAATATGTAGAATTCGTCACATAAATATCATCGTGTTCACCAATCTGAATTGAAATCTATTTTATTAGCAACCAGCATTACATAATTTATTCGAGATACTAGTACAAGCTTATTACTTAACTTATCTAGCAATTACCTTATGACTACAAATTGTAAAATTAACTTTATTAACTGACATTTATCTAATTCCTGGACGTCAATCTATCCCTTTCATTAATTTTGCGGCGCATTTGAAAGCGTCTAATGGGCGGCTTTCCTGTCTGGAAGAGCGACATGATGCTATTAGTTCCTTATTACTCATGACATGGCATTCCATTTTAGTCTTTAGCGGCGTGAACACATCTAATTTATGATTTGATGATGAGTATAGACTCATCGTCGATAAGAAATCATAAGACATCACAACATCTATATGTGATAAAGCATATTATTCAATTCTGTTTTTTTTTATTTAGATTCAGTAATTGTTTAGTTATCTACATTAATTACTTTTTATGTAACACGATAACCGTGGATGTGTAACAATTGATGTGTTCGTGTTTAATTGGTGCACCATGATGTGTCAGATGTATCACCATGCATGTTCAATATTAAACCACAAATCATAAAGTCATATCTTTATGATTTGTGGTTTAATATTGCTCTCATGTATGTGCTGTAGATTACCTAAATAAAATAAATAAAAACTGTGTACTGTTAGTCAATACAATTAAAAAGATAAAAAAGAACTAAATTCCTTGATTCGGACTGTACTCGTAGACGTAATCAACGCGCGTTAAAAATAAATAAATAATATCTTACTTTCATCACGGAGCGGAGGAACGTCGCTGAGTGGTTCTATTCAATCATCATTAATGTTTTCCACCCCATAACTTTACTTCGCTCCAGTTGCCATGGCAACGCTCTCATCTACCGTGTTGAAACTGACTGTTGAGTACATATCAACATTTAGTTAACGGACCATCGATGTGTGGCGATGTCTTTTTTATGCCTCATTATTTTTTGTATAATATTGCGGGTAACAATCGAGCACACAGTGTACCTGATAAGTGATCACCGCCGCGCATGGACATCCGCATCAGCAGAGGAGTAGCAGATGCGCTGCCGGCCTTACGCTATCAGTACTTTTCACACATATACATACAAATGAACTAATATCTGATAACAAATTGTCCGAAAAAGAGAACATTAAAGGCAAGTTTTAAAAAATTATTTACTGCTCCAGCGTTAGATAATGTGTCCTGACTCGGCGCTTAAATGAAACTTTACCAGTAGCTGTATATTTGGAGGTAGAGCATTCCAAAGTATGATGGGGTATTTTAATAAAAACGGAACTGAACTTTCATCACAGTAGGCACAAGGCAATTGTTTAAAAGTAGAATTTAAACCCACGACCTTAAGCGATATGTTTGTTACAGAAATACTCGGCCAGCGACCCACTTCGGCCGCATCTCTATGCACCCCACATGTGGTGTAAGCCTACATACATATCGTATAATGGCTAATGATCTCGCGTCTTTTCAATGTAAAACCACACTGCAGTTTCATTCTATATGCGGCATGAATGAGTCGACCGGGGACGCATCACGCACTCACAGAATACCAGCGTGAAATACCGTAACGCTGCTGTGTTTCGTCTGGTGAGGGTAGGGATCCGGAGACCATTATTACTGGGAACGAGAAATTCTCAGCCCTCAAGTATAATAAAGCATTTGCATTATGATTCCTTATAGAGGGTTCCTAATGTAAATGTTATGGGCCGCAATATTTTAGAAAAAGTTTCTGTTTCGAAAAATTGGTTGAAGTTACTCCTTTAGAAGCGATCGTTTATTTTAAAGAAAAATACTGATATTAACATTACAGACATCCGCATTAAGCACTAAGCTTAAACGCTCGTGACAGGATGCTTCATGATAATAGTCAAATTCGAACCTGCGACGATAAATTTGTAAGACCAGGGTACGGTCTTTTAGGCTAACGCAACAGCTCAAAGGAGTGTACAATAAAAAAAATTATCGTGGTATTTATGTAGGTATGCGGAGTGAACAATGGCATTAAGCAAACACCTGCCGCCTGCCGGCCGGCGGGGATGTGGGCCAAGGATGTGTCGTCGACCTGCGCGTGCGCACCCGGCGCCGCACGCGCTGCTCACTATCGCTCCAAATCGGTCGAAGCGACAATAGCCTATACTTTGTACGTACGAGATGCGAAATTTAACATCGTAGATTCGAATTCGTACTGTCGTGGACCATCTTCCAGCGATTAGTATTCGATGTAATTAGTCTTTTTATTATAACCTATTATAATATTATACTTCATGTACATACATTTGAGACGTCAATAGCCTAATGGTTTGCTAAATTTAAAAAAGTAGTATCAGATCTGCCATTCGACTATAGTCATGAACTTTCACCAAGCACAAGCATATAAGCTTAGTGATAGCGGAGATACCGAAATGTTAGTAATGTTCATAGTATTACTAGCATGAAAATAAAAGTTATTACCGTTCATCTTTAATTTGTGTTATAAAATACGATATTCTATAGACCAGTGTTTCTTAGCCTGGGGATCGCGTTTGTTACTAAAGAGGGTCGCAACCTGTACCATAAATAAGACCTATATTAAACGAATTAATTGTAATGTAGTTTTATAAAATGAAATATAACAATTTAATAATTATACGAAAAAAAAACTTGTGTAAATAAACTATTAAAATCTTATTAGAATTTTATAGCGAAGACTTATAACAGTAAATTTTTGGCTTTTTGTGGTTTGCGACATAATATATTATATATATATATATATATATATATATATATATATAATATATCCGGTTAAACACTCCACCTAAGCTGAAATTAATTAAACGACAATAGTCGAATGGTGGATTCGAACCTACGACCTTAAGTTTCGCAGTCCGTACCCCAAACCATAATATAATTTCAATTAGTGTGTCTTCAAAATATTTTTTATTTATTTATTTCTGAGACAGGCAAGTTTCCTCAGAATCTTTTCCTTCGCCCCCGAGCACGTGCTTGCTGGCTCTGGTAACTTCTACTCTTATGGTTGTTTATTTAAGATGAATGAAGATGTCACGAGCAGGAAGCATCGTTTACATTTGAACTTAACGCTCGATTGTTCGCCCACGTGAAAATAAATACAACAACAATGTCCCGTGACGTAGAGGTCGGAATAGTTAATTTGACTGACGTGAACTTTGACTTTAATTCCCAGCCTGGGAATAATGTTTATGCATAAAGCAAGAATATTTCCGATCTTATGACACGTATATTAAGGATGGCTACGAAATATTCTCGTTTTTTTTATACATTACCAGGGCAATAATTTTCATCTAATACCTCAGCGATAAAGAGTCAACACGTAGATGCCCTGCCTATCTTCAACCACTAAGAAGGCAAGCCTCTCAACTACAACAACCCTTAGCCGCTATTGTTTAAGTTTATACATGCGATATATTTCGCCGGACGAGCCGACCCATTCGTGACATCACAGAAAAAACCACTCCCACACGAATCAGAGTGTGTGCAACATAATGTGGTGGGCGGGGCATATCCGAGGTATTGCATGTGAGTCCTCAGGGACGACGCATGTATATCCTGATTCTTTAGTAATTTATTTAGTTATTATTAAGAAAATCAACAGCGTTTTTTATAAACCAATAATATAAAAAAAAGTAAAGCTAATAACAGATTTTCCTTATCTATTAGGCGTAAGCGTGGCTGTCGTAAATAAACGTGTACTTAATTGTTACACACGAAAAGCCCGTGGATGACCGGCTAGATATTTATTTATAATTCAGATACATATATTCAAGTAAAATTATATACAGGAAATGTTATTTATCAACATTAAAAAAAATATAAAGCAACGTAATGCATGTCAAGACAGAATTAATTGCAAAATTAGAGTAGTGTAATTCGGTATTACACGCAATAAAGGCGTATGACTTACTTGATACGAGGTGACTCTGAAACATATATTTTCTAATAAATTGGGATAATCTATATTGTAACGCACAATGTTAAATAACAGACGCATGTCTAATGGTGTAGGTCTAGGTAGGATGTATGAAAATACAATGGACCGCATCATTACTAGCCATTCGGTAAACTGAGTACAGCCACTCCTAATAATTAAAAAAAAAAGCTTATAATTTAATTACCGTAAGGAATTCCTGTACGGAACTTGGATAACTTTCCTACACTGTCGGACATCCCGCCGCGCGCCGGATCGCGTGCGTGCTCTAACTTTTTTATCCGGCGTTGCCCGTTCCGCTCTCATAGTGCCGTGCAATTATCTCCGATTAAGTGTAGCGAACGCGGCGTGACATGCAGTCACGTCTGTGTGTCTGTTGCGTGTTAAGGAATGTGTTTAAAGTGAAGTAAAGTAAAGGCCCATGTACATAAATCCCACGGCTGGGCAAAGGTCTCCTCCCTAGAAAGGATGTTGGAGCATTTGCGGACAATTCTTCGAAATTCTTTTTTAAACATATTTTAATTCACCACCGAGCACATGGTAAATCAGGACTTAAAATTGCAATTAACAATTTCATAGGTGCCAGTAACGAGGATCGAACTCGGTTCGCTTGTAAATTGAAAAACGAGAGCTTAGACACTGAGCTACCAAGGTTCAAGGAGATATGATTATTATTTACATGAGATACAGTTACTTAATGTCTTAAGACCAAGGAAAACCTACCTAAGCACGGTCTACTTGTGTACGTATATATTTATATATATATATATATACACATATTTATGTTGTACGTTATTTTGAAATACAATAATATAATTTCGACACACTCCGACACCGCATTGTATCATAAGAAGTGATAATACTAACTTTATTAATGTAGTCGTGAAGATACGCTAGGTCCGCTGCAATCAAAGTCACGAAGCCGTCAATCATTGACATACGTTCGGCGAGCAGGCGGACCTCTATTGATGACATGCTCTATTGAACTTGGTCGCATGGAAATATTTAGAATTTTAGTATCATACTTAAGGGAGGAGTCCCGTATGTTGCATGCAAGGGTACCTGGCAAATTAGCTTAGTTAGTTAGCTCACAAGTAAAACAAACATCATACAAAATGGCGGACTTAATGCCAAAAGACATTCTCTACCAGCCTGGGTTGAGCAGAGAATATATTGACAACAAAAAATATATATTTAAAACTAAAAACTCGATCATCGTTAAAGTTATCTTTCAAAAAAGCAAATATACATTTACTAATTTATTTATTGTTACTTTTATCGCTTCATAAATGATTGGTTTAATCTGTTTTATGTTTAAGTTATTTTTGGCACAACTGACTTATTTCCTTGTTTTATCTCTATTGTATAATAAACTTAAATAAGCAGCAGCATAACGCTGCAATGTTTCGTTTCGACTAAAGAAGACGGGGAAAACCCAATTACGGGTAACGAATAGCCTTGTTCTCCGCCATCTCGGTGACAACGGCACCGTACATCTTGAGTCTTTCTTGAGCATGGATGGACCTAGATGGTATTGGAGGCAGTAAGTAGTAAGTACTCTTACCATCAGGTGAATCGTGTGCCAGTTTGTTATCTCTAATATTATAAAATGATTATTAAACATCTTTACTACGCAATATCGAAAATATAAATCTTCCAACTCAAGACTCAACTATATTATATTATTACTCTATTGTAAATATATTTTCGTGATATCTAACCAGACGCCTAGTTGGTGGAAAAATACGAGGATGGGCTGAGGTAATCCCTGGTAATCACCTCCGCCCGTGAATATGTACAAGCACCAGGGTCGTAGCCAATGCGTTGCCGGCCTTCAGAAAAATGTACACATTTTTCTTTCGTCATAATTATCATATAATTATTATTCATGAATCACAAAAAGATTCTAGACTTGCTTTCTATTAAAGGAATAATTTTATCAACATTCTCTTATATGTAACGTATCTATGAATATTTCCATTATATAAAAATAATCTTGTTTGCAGATCAGAATGCTCAAAGTATATCATCATAGATACAAGTCTAGAATAAAGTGAATCTAAACATGTCGGTGCAGGAAGCGTCGCCGCGATGCGGAACCGAACCCACACCTTTGTTGTCTAGCTGCTCGCAATTCGTATAAAGTATTGTCGGAGCGAACGGGACTCCTGCCGGGTGATCGGTCCACCGATTCTTTACTTTACGACTAAGTTAAAAACTAGTAAAACGGCGGCCGCGTTATCGCATGCGTTTGACACGCTTGATCAAGCAAGCACTGTTAGGTCTATTGTTAATTCTTATAACAATGTGGAATAAATAAATTGTCTTTGGTACTACGCAGGGCTTCCGGTGAACCTCGTTGACCGGTAATGGAGTGTACTATTACTGTATTATAAATTGTTTTGTTTTGGTCTAATATTTTTTTAATGTTAATGTCGTGTTGTGTTGGTTTTTTCTTTTGATTTTTGATAAGATTTTATTTTATTATATATCTGTAAGTTATTTTCGATAAATAAATGAATATAAGTTAAATAATTCGTATGATGAATTCAGGGATCCGGGACCTTATCATCGGTGACGAGGATCTCAGTCCTCAAGGGCGACTACACATCTGATAATCTTTGTTCAGGATGGATTTAGATGGTCATGGTTCGCTCTTAAAATTGGGTTAATACTTGTATAAAATATTTACTAATTGAATTATCGTTAAAAATAAGCGCTTAAGGAAACGCATAATTGAATAATAAATAATATTTTTAGCGCAGCAAATCGCCCGTTTTTAGGTTATAAATAATTTGTTACTCTACATAAGTAAACTTAAACAGCAGGCCGGATAGTCACCGTTATTCAGCTAATGAAGTAGCCTATTCTTGTCAAGAAACGAAAGAGTCTTTTCGGCTACTTGTTAATTCCTCACAACAGATAAGAAATCACCAGCAATGGACTAGTTACGTGCCTCCATTCTGCAATGATGTTACTGCAACTTTGGCAACTGGCTCATATGGCAGTATTCGTTGCCAAGGGTCATTTAAACGATACGCGACACAACACAAATTTGTGAGTGTTGTGCGTATATAGCAAAAGTTAATATTTATAAACTGAGGGTAGTCCGGGGTAAATATAACATGGGGATATAAATCACCTCATCCCCTCCACCCCTCTCCTGTGAACGGCCACGGAGTGTAAAGTAGATGCGATAAAACCCAATGTAGTAATTAAATAAAAGATTTTTTTGTTAGTCTATAATTTAACTTATTATCATTACATATTATATTTATTACTAACCGTGCTGGCAGGATGCGCTGGTAGCAGGACGACTGGTGCGGGCGGCATCTTCCTGGGCTTGCGGACGCCGGCGGGTCGACGCCGAGCTGTTCCCGACAGCACGGCGTGGTGACGACCCAGCCACCGTGTCACCAGCTTTTCCTTGCTATTCGCGCTCCCAAACTCCGCTTCCTCCTTCGACAACGGCTTTCCGGTTATCATCAGCATCGACAAGCTCAGGTTATACATAGGAAGTTTCGGATGATAGGGAAACAAGACATACAAACACAAACATCCAGATCTGATAACGAATAATTTGGGATGTTACCCCTACATCTTTGCCAATTTTCTAAAATCAAATACTGCTTAAGATATCGCAATAAATATCAAAATCCTAAAACCATAAGGTATGATGGTGTCTTCCTGCTTATTGCCACATGACATCAGCTGTGCAGAATATTTTATAGCGCCGTCAGCATTTGCACAAACACACACACCGAGACACTCTCACTCGTTGTCTCCTTCTCTATTCATTTGTTATGCCTGTACAATAAAGTCGGAGGAAGATTTATATGCTGTGTAACACGGAAACCAACAATTTGTGATACACTAATATTGTTCTGCGACAGGGATTCGAACCCAAGACGTGCGACGCTGCAGTCAAATACTCTAACAACTAAACCATAAGGCCGCCAACTATAAGGTAAAAGACGATTGTCAATGGAAAGCTTCGTTGTCCGTAATTGTGATCCCTACTACCACAATTACATCCTCTGGTGTTCTATGAGGTGTGTCCATCCCCAGTCGGGCTGACCTATTGGTGTTGTTACCAAAAACTAGCTACAGAGTGGTCCTACCACTGTATAAGATTATATTATATTATTATCAAGTTGTCATTCTCTAATAAAATATAAAACTCACTTTTTTCTTCTTCATCGTCTCCCCCTGCAGCTTCATCTCGAGCTCTTTGCAGAGCTCATGGTTTCTTAGCTTCTCCGTATCGTGGGCCTTTTTTAGTTCGTCCACGTGCATGACGCACTGTTGCACCTTGAAGGCTGGGTCAAACTGGTTGTGGTTGTAGGCCTGCTTGGGTCGGAAGCACGGGCAGACCCTCTTGGACAGGTGGTAGATGCTGACGATACACACGAGACAGTGGACCGCGGCGATGATGAGGAGCGCTATGTTGGTCAGGACTGGGGTCCAGGCTTGCATTTCGTCCTAAGAAAAATTATTTTGAGTTTAGTTATATAATTTTATTTCACTGACAATGATAAACGAGCGAACAGTTTTCTTGCTGATAAGTGGTTCCTGCGACCCATGCCACTCACGTTCATCATCGACGAGAGATCATATTCATATTGCATGTGCGTTGACACTCCTGGGTACTGAGATGAAATGCCTAGACATTTGTTTTGCTAGAACGAGACAGCAATGAGGCCATTGTTCAGTTGAATACTTTAGTTTTCATTTGACATGCTACCTTTCATTTACTACTTGTAGTAACGTTACGATTTTAGTTGTTTATACTTAATATAATGAAACTTATATTTTGGGTTAGCAATTTTTTAAATTACCTCTATATTTCGCATGGTTGGCATTAAATGGTTTTTGCATAATGTTTAAGATTGTTTCAAAGGGATGTTTTGCTCTACCGGAATCTATGTTACGTTTTTTTTACTAGTACTTTTATGTGGATTTGCACTTGTTTCGATCTCTGTTAACATTGACGCAGAAAAAGAGTTGAAACCAGGAGATTTCTACCAACGACGTTTTGAAAAACTGGTTGAACGGTGGGAAAAAATTGTAAACAACAAGTGAGAATGCATCATCAGTTAAACAATGTTAATTGTAATTGATGTTTGATGTTGCGTTTTTGACTTATTTTGATAAAAGCTGAAAAACATAATAACTCAAAAAAGTTATATATATTACTTGATATACATGTAGTTATATCAAGACGAATCTAACGAAATCTTAACCAATAAAATCTATTAAGTTGTTCCGTTGCACGCATCCAGTTATTGAAAATATCACCTTAATAGATACCTGTGAAGAGAAGCCTTCTTGAAAGTTCGCCAGACAAGTCGTCGAGGGTGACAAGGCATCTTAAATGTTTTCGGCCATTTTTATTGGCATATAATATCAAATAAACGTCGGTTAAAAATGCTTAACACGCATTTACAACGATTATACTTCAGCCTCGATACTAAAAAGAGAATAAATGGATATTTTAAATTATTATATTGTAGTGGCATGCCAGCTATAGAGCGGGCTATGCTCGGCAGTAGAACGTGGGTGACCGATAGCTCAACAGATCAGTAAGGTGAAATGGCCATAGGTGGGCCATATAGCTCGTAGGAGAGAAAGTTTCTCGAGTGGCAACCTGTGACGCAGACTGTTTTCTCTCCCACAATGCACCGTTGTAACGTAAGATCATCACATTTATGAGATAACCGTTAAACAGTTAACGGAGTACTACGACAATAGGTCTACAGAATGCACCACACGGCTCCCAAGCTAACGCGTAACGGTACCCATCTCGTCGACTCTCGTAACTTCTAACATTTGTTATATACTATATGCGAATATTGATGTCTGCAGACAATATGGAGTTAAGCAGAATAGATTTATGGTGTTTGGAATCGTCTCCCTTGCCGTCTCGGAATATAAGATGAGATGGATGAACTTGAACAATACTTAAATGACAAGGGCACTACGAGAAATGTGTCATTTGCAATTAAAATATATTTCTTTTGTAAAGTAAACCCTTTTATATATATATGTCAAATAGTGATGATGTCGTTCTGGTCTATTTCGACCACAGCCATATCTTCTGGTTATTGCCAGACGACATCAACTACGCAGAAGAGTTTTATAGTGCCGTAAGCATTCGTTCGAACACACAGGCACTAGCTTGTTGTCCCCTCCCCTATTCCGATGTACTGCGTGTGCCGTAATGTCGGAGGTGGGTTCAGGTTCGGTGTCCGGGATACGGCACGTATATGATGCACAAACATTGTCCCTCGGCTTTGTCATTGAACCCGGGACTGGTGACGTAGCAGTTAGTTAGTAAACACATTTAATAATCTGACGTTTTTATAGAAGAAAAATTCTCGAGTGGTGACCTTGTATCGGCCATCACAAAATAGAAAGATCTTCACTAACTGGAGTGACGACCTATGCAATTCTGCGGGAAGTCGTATTCTATGGCAGTCTTTGGGGGCAGCCTATGTTAAGTAGCGGACTGGTGATGGGCTGACACGATGATGAGGAAGGTGAAGTATGAAATGCCATCTGTTAGGAAAACCCCAGCCACAATTATATCTGTATTATATTAAGGCCGAGACGGAGCAAGCGTTGTGATTGCTATATTTTTCAAATGTTCATCTCATGAATCCGATGTTCCCACACACTCCGGTCAAGGTTCTCGACCGCTCCATTGCGACGGTAATCGTTGCACAAGGGTGACCATGTCTAAAACGTCAAGCGGACAAATCGCTGTGACTACTAGATTATTTTTTCTTTATAAAATACTTATGAACAGTTAATAACTTTGACAAGTGATCGAGACTCTGTGATCAACTAATGATGGATACTCCAAGTCTCTCTGACTTTATTTTATTACACTATTGACTTAGGAATTACCAACCGGCACGGTGGTGGTAAGTCTAGGTGGATTTGTCAATTGTTTTGGCGCTTTGTTGGCTACCTTTATGGACAGCTCAACGTACCATAGCTAAACCCTTAAAATTATTATTTTAATTTAATTATTGAAACAATTCATTATCCCATCCACACACCCACTTTCGATGTAAATAATATTGCTATTTATTGTAATGTATCACGGCTTTGCAAACCGTGGTAACTTTTCTCCAGGTGCTCTCTTTTAATCCCTTGTTACGCGAGCAAACCGAGTTTGATCTCCAGTATCGGCACTAATGAATGTTTTAGTTACTTGTTGCTAACTTTAAATCCTAATTTACTACTCGCTGATACGGTAAACCTGCAGTCTAATCAGAAGTTATATATACCCTGTTACTTTACTTTTGATCTGAAGAAGAGAAAAATTTATTCTCTATTGGAATAGATAGAGATACAAATATAAATTAACTTATAATAACAGAAAATAAGAGATTATTTTTAAACACGAGCCATGTGCAGTGCTTATTACATTAAAAGTAACGTTTTTATATTTAATAATTGAAAAAAGAATGAACCACGTAGCTTATTTCTATATTAACTCACTAAAAGGATAATGCTAAAATGCTCCTATCTCTTTATGTCATTTGAGTTCGGAGATTTTACAATAACGTGGTAACCACATGCGCGTACGCTGCTAGAAGTTCGTTTCCCGCGCACGAGTGTTCCGACCGCTCGGCAACTGCGCGTGCGTGATCGACTCTGATTATGATTACCTTAATTTGACAACTGCGATGCTGTAACTCTAGTAATGGCGGAGTTTTTAGTCTAACGTTGATGGTAAACGTGATAGCTGTCGTAAATTTATATAACGGTCTAATTACAACAAAAACATTATTTTGAAAACTTGAATATTTAAATTGTGCTTATTGACTTTTTTTTTAATATTAAGGGTGACAATTGTGTACCCCATTTATCTCAGAGTAGTGACGACTTCGGTCCATGACATATATCATTCACAACAAAGATTCAAGATGCACTTGCGTTGTCATCCCTGAGGACTGACCTGGAATCCCTCAGTGTTGATGGTACAACTATCCCTGGATGCCTATCGGCATCGAAAGAAACACAGCTACCTTTTTACTGCTATTTATCGGTGATATTGATGCTAGAAATTAGCTAGACATTAGTTGAAGTGCTGTTTGACTCACGTTTTTAACATTTTTGTTAATTTATTAATTTATACCAAATAACTAAATAACTGTTGGCAACACTGCGTCAGCAGTGTGAAGTTACCGCTTCAACCCCTAATGTTGGTACCAGCGTAAAGTTGCCTACAGTTGGTCATACGGGAAAAGCGAATCGTTGAGTCACTTGGATTGAAGTCTCCGAACTGGTCACCTGATTGTAATAAGAGCTGCGTTCTTTTTAATTAAATAATATTATACAGTATCTAAGTTTAGCTAACATAATGGAATGTTACTTAGGTATTTTTTTTTACTATATTTTCGAAGTTTCGGAGTTTTATGTTTTCGGTGACAGGGGAGCCTAACCACCATCCAAGATGGAATGAAATCCCATGAAAATGGAGAAACAAAATATTTCGGCATTCTCTTTCTTATCATGAAAAATATTTTGTTCCAGATTATTATAACTGTTATTTACCCGAGGTCCATTGGTGGTGCAATTAGTTTAACCTCAGATAGTCTGTCATATACTAAGTTACGATAAATTAGTTTTTCACAAGTCATCATTGTCATCACCGCCCATTACTAGTCAACTGCCAGGTTGCCACAAAGCATCTCGAGTCACCAGAATCCATCGTCTTCCATAGTTCGTCACTCCATCCAGTGCGGTATCTGTATCTGCTGTAGGTAGTATACCCCACGCTGCGGTGGCCAACACGAGGTTGCCACTCGAGGACGATTGTAGAGCTACTCTGCAGTTTTATTCTAGCTGCAGAATGCATAGGTCAGCTCGACCGGGAGAGGGCCACACATGCACACAATATCAGTGTGACATAGCGGCATAATGATGCTGCGTTTCATCTGGTGAGTGTAGGGACCAGTAATAATTGTCTATTTATTACTGGTGACGAGGTATTCCATCTCAGTCCTCAAGGGTGACAACGCATCTGCATTATGATTCCTTGTCAAGGAATTTAGATGTCATGGACCGCAGGAATCACTTACCATCAAGTGAACTGTGTGTGAGTTTGTTACTATCTAAGTAATAAAAAAACATTTCTTCCTCATCGGCTATCGGTTGTACAAGCTAGTATGTTGCTATGTGGAATACTATAATTGTAGTACAGATACCTACCTACCTACCTTACCTACATTGGAGGCGCAATAGCCTAATGGTTTAGTTTACGGTTCGCTAAATTTAAAACGTAGCATTGGATCTGCTATTCGACTATTATTGTCAACCATATCCTAACACATCCATTGATTAAACGAAGTGTTAGTAATAATTACTGACATTCCGTGCAGCAGCATTTAATAAAAACTAAATACATGTGTTACAACGTGATGAAGAAACTACCTTATCATAAAACTCACCTCGAAGCTGGTCTGCGGCGGCGGCTGGCGCATGGCGTCCCGCTGCAGGCCGGTGGCGGCCAGCACGGCGGCACTGTTGCCGCACGCTAGGCACAGCAGAGACAGCGCCAGGAACGCCGTCAGCAGCGGACCACTCCTGGACACAAAGGTGGCGAGTCAGTTTCAGTGCAGGCGATCTGGACCACGAGATTATCACAACTGTGTTGTAGACACGATGCTGTAAGTATATGCGCGAATAATACTTTCCTTCCTTAATCAGATGGATGGCTTTTTACGTTGCTTTTTAAATATTTAGATTTTTTTATTTCATTTATTTATTTATTTAATTTTCTATACATACATATAGTACTTATCACTATGGAAACTGAGATAAGAAAAGTATGCACAGAGGTGCAATATATTTCAATATAAAAATCATCATATCTAATCACAACCAAAAATCGTGTATCATGTTGAAATTCATACATTAATTAATTAAAAATTTCGACACAATACATGATTTTTATTTTAGGTTGTGAACGTTGTGAAAGACATAGTGATTGTTTTATCAGTCACCTAACATAAGTACTATTATAAATAAAGGAACGAGTGACTGTCCGAACGCGTTAATTGAAATAATTTTATCAGCAGTACGCTTAATTTACCTGTATCCCCCGCCCAAAAACATGATACATGTTAATAATAATCTCTTTTTTTATATGAAATAAAAAGATGATAAATGGATCCCACCGCTAGGCTTAGGGTGTTGGAATATAGTCCGCCACTCGGATCTAGTGTGGATCAGCGGACTGCACATGTCTTCGTATTATTTTTTTACTTAAAATTACAACTAACCGAGTCAGAAAAGTCAAGATCCAGAACTATTGATACACTTTATCCACCTACCGTGAATTAAAATGAAATAATAAAACGACTTGTGGGTATATGTAGTATTATATAGTTTCTGAACGAAGTGTGATCATTGTCATTGGTTCTAGAGAATGAAGCACTATCTATGGAGCGTAAATATATTAAAAAAGTTATTAACGAAGAAAAGGTGTCCTCATTGAAACTTCCTACATATATATATTTTTAATCTATCAAGAAATAAATTACTAAAGCCAAATATATATATATATATATATTTATAGAATAGGTGGAAAGCGAGCAAGCAGCCCACCTGATGGTAAGTGATAACCGCCGCCCATGGACATTCAACAGCAACACCAACACCAGAGGAGTCGCAAATGCGCTGCCGGCCATTAAGAGCCGTGTAGATGCTTTTCTTGAAGGTCCCAAAGTCGTATCTGTTCAGAAACACCGCTGGCGATAGCTGATACCGCAGAGTTGTGCGCGCCAGAAAGTTTCGCGTGAAGCGCACAGTGGTGGATTACCAACCACCGAGATGATGAGGATGAAATTTTCAATTCTGTCGTGATGTACGTTGAAACTCAACAGCTAAAATTAATCCGAAGAACTCCTCAGAACACTGTCCATGGTAAATTCGTATAAAATTCGTCATAAAATATACAAAGAGATGCAAAATCTCTACGCAACGACAGTGAATCAAGCCGATCGGAAAGTAACTGGTCATCAACGATTTGAGCCGCTCTTCGTTGAATGCGGTCAAACGGAAGAAGCTGGTACTGGGGCACGTCGACCCAATTATATATATATATATATATATATATTAATTAATTTCGCTTCATATGTAAGCTGTGGTAGTAAATAGATCTATGGAACAATGTACTGCAAAGAAAACTTGAAATATTATAAGTAATAATTTGTGAAATAATTGCTTTAAATGTTGTTTCTCTTTTCAGGTAAGATTTGTAATTAGTTGCGTTAAACGTACGTTATCTAAAAGAGAAATATGTAAAGCATTGTTTAATAAAATATCCTCTTTTCAGAGCAACTCAATTTAGTTTTACTTCGCGGTTATAAGACAACGGGGTCTGTGTATAATATATAGCTACATTATATATATACACATAAACATAAGAAAATTTGGTTATCTGTATGATTTATTTGTCTCAATGTGACATCTGATGGACGTGGGTGGAGGTAAACAACTTCGAAGATAAATTCGATAAATATGCAACATAAGTTTATTCCGTATCATCACTTGAATAAATTATAATTTAAGTCAATATTATAAATCTTGCGATAACGGACAAAACATATATTAAAATAACATAAAAAAGTAATAACGGCTTACATATAGGCATATACTAAATCCCAATGCTGGGCATAGGCTTCCATTTAGGGTAAAGCATACACTGCGATTTGGTGTAATTCACATACCTTTGTTTGTTTTTTTCCTTATTTTTAAACATGCATGTTTCCTCACTATATTTCCCTTCGCCGCCGTGCTCGTGGTAAAAACATAATTATGTAATATTCTATTTTTTACGAGCTAAGCAGGATGTCTTCAAATAATGTGTTTAAAAAAACATAATTATGTAATATTGTACTTTTTACGAGTTAAGCTGGGTGTATTCAAATAATGTATTTAATAAAAACCTAAATTTGCAATATGCTACTTTTTACGAGCTAAGCTGGGTGTATTCAAATAATGTATTTAAACAAACTATTAATTCAATTAGGCCTGACCGCGCCCAATCGTCCAATGCATGACGCTTTTAACCAAGAGTTGCATCGAGAAAGACTGTATGATCTCAACGCTTTGGTAAAGAATTAATTCAAACAAATCTTCCACTGTTAAATGAACAACAGAAGTATGTATTTGAAACTCTTATGAAAGTAACAAATGATGAAACTGGAGGGATTTACTTCTTAGATGCACCTGGTGGTACAGGAAAAACTTTTTTGATTTCATTAATATTAGCAACAATTCGCTCACAAAATAAAATTGCACTTGCACTCGCTTCGTCGGGAATCGCAGCAACTTTGCTTGAAGGTGGTCGAACAGCCCATTCAGCACTAAAATTGCCATTAAATATGCAAAGCAATGAAACTCCAACCTGCAACGTTTCGAAGAACTCTGCAATGGCAAAGGTTTTGCAGCAATGTAAATTGATTGTTTGGGATGAATGCACGATGGCACATAAAAAATCTTTGGTGGCTTTAGACAGAACCTTAAAAGATCTACGGAGCAATAATAACCGATTTGGTGGTGCAATGATTTTATTAGCAGGAGATTTTCGTCAAACATTGCCAGTGATTCCACGATCAACGCCAGCTGATGAACTCAATGCAAGTCTAAAGTCCTCCAATTTGTGGAAACATGTCAAAGTACTTCATTTAAGCAAGAATATGCGTGTCGAGTTGCAAAATGACCAATCTGGAAACATATTCTCTAAACAACTCATTGACATTGGTAATGGCAAATTTCCTATAGACATGTTGACTGGCTGCATTAACTTTCCTCAAAGTTTTTGTCAGTTAACTCGATCAAAAGATTAACTTATTCAGAAGGTGTTTCCAGATGTTTCTCAAAATTACAGAAACCATGATTGGTTGAGCGAACGAGCTATACTGGCTGCAAAAAACATAGATGTAAATGAATTAAATTTCAAAATTCAAGAACAAATTACAGGCGAATTGAGGATATATAAATCAGTTGATTCGGCTACTAATCATGATGATGTAGTCAACTATCCACCGGAATTTTTAAACTCGCTGGATTTGCCAGGATTGCCACCTCACAATCTTCAATTAAAGGTTGGATCGGTGGTTATAATGTTGCGAAATATCAACCAACCGCGTTTTTCAACGGTACACGGTTAGCGATAAAAAAATTACTAAACAATGTGATAGAAGCAACTATACTCAAAGGAAAGTATAAAGGAGAAGATGTTCTCATACCGCGCATCCCAATGATTCCGACTGATGTGCCATTTGAGTTTAAACGACTACAGTTTCCAGTGCGGCTTGCTTTTGCTATGACTATAAACAAGTCCCAGGGGCAATCATTAAGTGTTTGTGGTATTAATCTAGAAAACCCATGTTTCTCACATGGTCAATTGTATGTTGCCTGTTCCCGTGTTGGAAAACCATTAGATTTGTTTATCTATGCGCCAGGTAATCAAACAAAAAACATCGTATACCACAAAGCACTACAATGATAATAATAATAATTATGATTCACATGATTAACAATAAAGCGATTACTTACTTTTAAATCCTTATATATGTTTTATTTAATTATTTTTTATTCACAACGCCCTATCACCAGGGTGACGGTTCTGTTCAGGAGAATTTTTTAAAATACGTAGGCACAAAAACTGCCACATTACAAATCTTTTTGACAGGACGAAGTCTGTCGGGTCAGCTTATAATATATAAATCTTCTGTACGAGTGTTAGTCATTGAACTCCTCCTAAACGGCTGGACCGATTTTGATGAATTTTTTTTTGTGTATTCCAGGGGTTTGAGGATAGTTTAGATTCACAATACGGTCAACTAGATATTGTTTTTTTAGTTATATTATTTATTTAAAAATTTCTATGGCGGAACGAAGTTCGCCGGGACCGCTAGTGTATTTAATAAAAACCTAATTTTGCAATATGCTACTTTTTACGAGCTAAGCTGGGTATATTCAAATAATGTATTTAATAAAAACCTAATTTTGCAATATGCTACTTTTTACGAGCTAAGCTGGGTGTATTCAAATAATGTATTTAATAAAAACCTAATTTTGCAATATGCTACTTTTTACGAGCTAAGCTGGGTGTATTCAAATAATGTATTTAATAAAAACCTAATTTTGCAATATGCTACTTTTTACGAGCTAAGCTGGGTGTATTCAAATAATTAGTTTAATAAAAAAAGATAGCGAAACGAGACTTGCCATCTATATTATAAAGAAGAATTAGTAAAAAACTTTAGCAATCCCTTGAGCTTATACACGGCATGAATTTAAATGTGGTTGGGGATGTGGAACTCAATACGATAATATAACTTACAAATAACTATGAATTTGTAAGTTATATTGTAGTTATTTTTATAATTATCTTAATTAATGAGGTGAGTAACTCTATTCGTTGTTTGCTACGGTTATGTGTTTATTTATATTATGTATTGTTATTTATAACATATTTATGTAATAGTACATATTCATTTTTACTTTCTTATTTATATTTGTTATCAGTATAGATTATTATTAGATTTCTTTTAAATGTATGTACCGCACCCGCTAGAGAATGACTTAAGGCGTTAAGACCGCACCTCGTGTATTTGTAAGGTTTGAATAATAAAAAAGAAGTTAGAAGAGTGATGAAGGAGCGCACAGTTGACCTGGTAGCAAGTGACTGGCGCCCTAAACGTACACCCACATCCCGCAACAAATATTCAAGATGTACAAACGCTGTCGTCCCCGAGGATTGCAGTCGAATGCCTCCTGGCTCTCAGGATCCCTACACTGACCACATGAACAGCAGCGCTATCCTTCTATTATATACAGGTATTCTGTGCGCGGCTCTTCCTCAGTCGTGTCGAACCATTCATGTGGCAGCTAAGCCTAAGCTAGTAACTAGCTACAACGTTGCTCTATCGTTGTTCAAATTTGTTTTTGTTTATTTATCTTTAGTAAAGTTACTTATTTATCTATTAATAAAATCATATGTAATACTTACGAACAAACATTGTCTACGTTAATATACACGAATATTTTATAAAAAAATCACAAACCTAAATTATTTATCTGAATAATAAAAAAAGTGAGAGCAAAAGTTTTAAAATGATGATGATTATGGAAAGTCTGCTCGATCTCGAGCACCGCGATACCTTCTGTTTATTGCCAGTAGACATCAACTGCGCAGCATATTTTACAGTGCGTAGGCATTCGAGCGGACACAAAGGCACTCACTCGCCACGTCACCTATCTTCCTATTCCGATGTAATCCATGTACAATAAGATCAGAAAAAGTTAAAATGCAGTGTCAGGGTCATGGAATATAAATACAACACAGACCTGAAAACTAACAATTTGTTGTACACGAATATTGTTTCTCGGATGAGAATCGATTCGAAAAGCGTCGTCAAATATTTAAAAGTATAAAAAGCTAGCAATCAGATATCTTCCAAACGGCTGGATGGATTTCGATACTTAAGGTATCGTTATATTCGTCTTGCGCAAATGTCCTTAGATAGTTGAAAAAAACAAAATGGCGGATTTTGTGCGAAATAGTAATATGTATAAAAAAAAATTAACCAAACCTACTGAATATAAAAATATTTATGTTTATGTTTAATTTTAATTAAGAATAATTTTAATATTAAATATTTTAAGATTGGTTTAAAAAGTTTTAATATAATATTAGGTCCATTATCCACACATGAAATTGACTTTTGTTGATCTGTATGAGTTTCAGACCAACCATCATACGAGCAAGACCTGGCTGTATAGACTAAAGTCAAGGCAAAGCCTTTTCCATTAGGGTTGAATTGGTATCATCATCATCATTTTGTTGATCTGGCCACTTTGATCTCAAATAATCTGGCGTTTGGTTAGGAATTCCAAATTCAAATATATTTCAAATTTAGACTTGTGTATTTGTATTTCGAATTTAGTGATTAATTTCTTCTCGCGGCATTTGTTTTTCTTTGACATCCTTATGTTAACAAAAAGGAAAACTCGAAATATTGTGTTATTTACGAATATGAGTTCCACCGCGGCAGCAGCGCTGAAGAAACAGTTCGGAGGATTAATGATGTGTGTGATTAAGAAAGCACGGTACGCTATTGTTTCCAACGTTTTCGTTCTAGAGATTTTAACCTCCAAAACAAACCCTGGCGGACGGCCGGAGACCCAAGTTGACGATGAAGAATTAAAGTTTATCGTGGAAGTCAATACATCGCAAACCACGTCAGAGTTAACGGCAAGCTTCGTTGTGAGTGACAAAACAAATTTTATTTCACTTGATACAAATTGGAAAAGCGAAAAAGCACGAGAATTGGGTACCGCATGAATTGAGTGAACACACCAACAAACACGCATTGAGTGCTATTACATTACTCAACCGACACAATAATGAATTTTAAATCGTATTGTTACTTGTGATGAAAAATGGATACTGTACGACAATCTAAAACGCTTACCACATTGGTTGAACCCAGGAGAACTGGCCAAATCGTTTTTCAAACGAAAGTTGACTCAGAAAAAGATACTGGTGAGTGTTTGGTGGAGCAGTGCTGGTGTCATCCACTATAGCTTTCTAAGATCTGGCCGGAGGATTACGACAGATTAAATATATAATTTCATTAAATAAAACGGTATTCCCTTTTTATAAGGACCTAATATAATGCATTGCTTATAAATAAAATAGTAAATAAAATAAATAATTAAAAAAATCAATTAAATCAAAATCAAATTAATGCACTAAAAAGATCGAAACTTGATCGAGAGAAGATACCAAAATTCAAATAAACTATAGACAAAGTAAACTCTACTTCGGTTTAACAGACTTTATTATGAGTTGAAAACCTTAGTTAAATTTCGCATTAGGCGGCAGACGAAACCCAATTAATAACAATAAAATACTTTTCAATGGTATTTATTGCAGACGGGTTTTGATTTTTTTAATTATTTATATAATATACTTTATTAACTTCTTTACTAATTTACGGTCTTTCGTGTGTCGAATCTAAATATAAATTCCATTACAATTCCTATTACGAAATATGTCATCTTCATTTTAACATCGAACACGATCTATTGCATGATTTACATAATTTTAGCTCATTTAATTATAATCAATAGATAGCATCTGTAGTGAAACACCGAGGAATTCCATCGGTCTGTACATAACAATTTAGATAACGATCCCAGCCTAGCTTTCACTGCGATCGCTTTTTATAGCTTTACAGAACGTCATTAAAATAATATTATCTGTGGTAATTTACACAGACAACTTTTTTTTTAATGTTATACTATATACTCTATGTATATCTTACAATGACTGAAATAAGAAATACAATTAATGTTATAGCTAATTATTGTGTTGGTTAAACTTTAAATCAGTGAAGTTTAGCCACTATTCAGCTAATAACTGAAACGTGAATGGGTTGACTAGACCGGGTAAAGACTAGGCCCTCACAGAATTTTAAAGTGAATATGGGGCATATTATCTCAGTTCTCCGAGATGACAAGTCATGTTTTTCCAGTGGTAGATCTACGCTGCAGTTTGTTTTAGCTGCAGAATTAATGGGTCAGCTCGACTGCGGTATGACCACGCCCTCACAGAGTATCAGCATAAATAGCACCATAATGCTGCTATGTTTTGTCTCGTGAGTGTAGGCATCCGGATACGTTTATTACTGGCATCGAGGCATTCCATCTCAGTCCTCAACGGTGACAAATCATCTGCATTATGATTCCTTGTCAAGGATAAATGTTTATGTCATGGGCCGCAGGAATCACTTACCATCAGCTGAACTGTGTGCTCGTTTGTTACTCTCACTGTAATCAAATCTTTATTGAGGATGGATGTAGATGTCATGGACCGCAGTTATAATTACTAATATTATAAAAGTGTTTTTTTAAGACTGTCAGCCCGAAGGCTTTTACAGCTTCACCGGGTTGAAAGGAGGCCGAGCGCTTAGGGTGCCCAGCCGTAACTTTTATTAGTGGGTAACTAGCACAAGGGTTCCTGAGAGTGAGCCTCAGCTTGAACCTACCCTGGGCGCGAAAGCAACCGACTCGGAGAACATGAAGTATTCAGATTTCTATTTAAGATAATACTTTGAAAACTAAACTTTTAGGTAATACTACTTTGCTGTTTCGCAAAAATGAGCCCTGAAACTGAGAAAATAAAGTACATATTTTCTTGTTTCGTCACTCAATACGCCACACAAGGTAAGTCGGTGAAATGGTAGAGGGCAGTACACGTGCATTCACATCTCATTCACTGTCTCTATAACTCGACTGCTTCATATTCGTTACTACAGCCGCTCTCTTAAATCAAACAAAACAGTGTCTTATATCAACTGAACCAAACAACACCATTCTATCCTTTATTAACCATTAAATATAAAACTAATTTAAATAGATTTTACCAGTTTTATAATCATAATGTGACGTGGTCCATCACTGCTTATATGAGGAAGCTAGAAGTCACTCGGCGAGCTATAGAGATGGTTAGGTGTTTCTCTGCGTGATCGAACCTCCTATTGGTCAGCACAGTGTAGGATGAACTCCCCTACATGGATTGAAGGTATTGTCAACGACAACGGTATCAGCATCCTATAAAACTGCATTATATTTTATATATAGTACCTCACAGCTGAGCGTAGGCCTCTCTATGCCTAATGTAGAGAGGAGGATAGATAGACGGCAGTACCGGAGCATAGCCCGCTACACGACTCCAATGCAGATTAGCGGATCTCAGGACTTGATCTATATATATATATAAATATATATATATACATATATACACACATACACACATTCAATACCATTACAGTATGAAGCTTCGTGTTATGTAGTGTAGTGTATACACATGTATTAGATATTACATCAGAGTAGTAAAAGGTGTGAGTGTGAAGCAACGAGTGAGTGGAAATGCTTACGGCACTATAAATATTCCGTTCAGTTAATATCTGGCAGTAAGTGGATGATATCGCGGTCGAAATCGACCAGGAGCACGTCATCATCATTATGTAGTCAAGCTATACCGCCTGATTGCAAACGCCCATACAGAGCGAATGGTGTTTTCTTGACGAAGTAATTACATACAAATACATGCCTCATTTTTCAATCTACCTGAGTGATTGTTACTAAGTAAAATACAGTAGTATCTTCTCTTTGATTTCTACTTTGGGATTTCGGGTTTTCAGGATTGAGGAACGGGACCACGATTACTATGCTTACGTAAATATTTATGCACTATAATATATCGTCATAAAACATATAACATATAAGAGTACTGCTACGTTGCATCAAGTTTCCAGCTGCAATAAGAACGGTCAGCACGACCGGGATAGGACTACAATCTCATAGAACCAGCATAACCCTGTTGTTTCATATGGGGAATATTGGGATACGAGTATCGAACTACAGAAAACGGAGCATTTCATCTCGGTCCTCATGGAAGACAACACATGAGAATGATGATCTTGGATGTTTGATGGCTGTCATGTCCAGCACTGGTCAGGTGAGCTGTGTGTACCATTTATCGATGATGTATACAAAAATGAGGTATAAAAAAGACTAAGAAATATGAAAATTGAATGAAAAGAAAATTATCATTTTGATTTTTGATAATCACCGTGATAATTACAATTTCTTCTCCCGTTCGCATCGATGAAATAATTATACTGTTGTTTCCAAAAATATCTAGTACTGAGTAAGCAAGTAAATAAGTGTAGGAGACTATACCGGTCCACCAACTAAACGTGGTCACGCTTCAACAATTAAACATGGTTTCGCGGCCAAGGTTCACCTCGGTAAAATAGCAGTTTAACACTGCTGGCTTTCTTCTTCTTCCGTGCCTATTTCCTAGGTCCATTATATCTGCTCTCCTATTCACATAACGCCTCACCTCGACCGGGGAAGGGACACGTTCTCACAGAATACTAGCGTGACCCGGACATACTTACTACTAGTGACGAGACATTCCATCTTAATCCTCATGGGTGACAACGTATCTGCATTGTGAGTAAGACAGAAACCCTGGAATAAATTATTGGTAACAACTTGATTACTAATCTAGGACTTCTATCTAAGATTAGACGTGAAGGCTTAATTTGCCAATATATGCGACAGCTCCACTTCAACGGTGGCCGAGCCACAGTGCCAGTTTGGGTCTAGCTACAGAATGAATAGGTCTGCTCGACATGGGAACGACCATGCACTTGCAGAATACCAAATACAACATCTGTGTTACTATTGTCACGCTGCTGTGTTTCGTCTAGTGAGTGTAGGGACCCGGAGATACTTATGTACGGAACGTTAGTCCGCAGGGGGTCACCGCACCAGCGTTGTCATTCCCTATCCTTGTTGAATGTAAGTGTCATGGGCTGCAGGAATAACTAACCATTAGATGAAATGTGTGATCGTCATTGCAATAGAAGAAGATATATCTTAAGGAACACTTTCCTAACATATATTCGATAGGCGTCGCATACTTAAATACTAAAATTGACTGCCTTGTTTCCAATAATAAGGTCGAGACGGTCGACCTATTCATCTTGCATGAATAATTTCTCAAATAATTTCCAAATATTTGGCCACCCTAGTCTCTTATAAAACAGTATAACTGTAAGGTGGACGTAACAAGTGTGACGAGTGTTTAGCGGAGGACCACTACGCCTCCGCATTGCACGTACTTCCGCATTCATGGCTCATACATTGCTTGCAAGATAAGCATTTATAAACAAAGATCATGACGTTTATGACATATGGCGAGTCGATGAATAAATTACAATAAAAACAGATCGCGTAATACTAATTTAACTGCCGTGTTCCGTACACAAGTTACTAGCAAGCTCACAAATAATATAAATTAATAACAGGTGTTTTGTAAAAGAAGTATTCTGAGAATATCAAGATGAAGGAAGCGTCAATAGCCTAATGGTTTAGGATACGGTTTGCGAAACTTTTGGTTGGATGCGCCGTCAGTCTGTTGTCGCAAACTCTCTCGTAGCAAAATCAATTAAGCTTAATTACAGTGGTTAGTGGGAGTATCGATGATTTTAATAACTGTTCTAGCAGCGAACTTGAATATATATGTTGCTTTTCGAAGTGAAATAACGCGTGGATAGAAAATTTCAAGATCAAATTTAAGTGCAACGTTTCAATGTAACGTGTAACAATATTTTGAAACATTTCTGACACAAAACGAGGGAAATAAGTACATGGCCAGACTATGCCATACACATTGCTGTCCGCTTTTTTCTGTGTCCCTCTCTACCCCTAACAATCTAACTATCTACTAACAAATCGAGGATGTAGTACATGGCCAAAGAAGTAATTTTTTTATTTTATTTTATTTTATTACATTGAGAGTAACTATCGAGCACACAGTCCACCTGTTGGCAAGTGATTCCTGCGGCCCACGACATCCACATTCATCCTTGACAAGGAATCATAGATGATATCATGAATATTAGATGTGTTGTCACCCTTGAGAACTGAGATGTAATGCCTCGTCATCACTAATAAAGGTCTCCGGATCCCTGCACTCACCACACACAGCAACAATATGCTGCTATTTTATGCTGGTATTCTGTGAGGGCGTGGGCGAGGGTGTGGTAACCTACCCCGGTCGAGCTGACTTATTCATTCTGCTGAAACAAACTGCATTGGGGCGCTACCACTGTCAACTTCTCAACGTCTCTTCAACCGAAGTGAAACACACAACAATGTGTAATGAGTGGCGCGTGTTCGTTTTTTCTTTCAAACACAGAAGTCCTCACCACGCAAATATAAATATATATTATAATTTTCACAAATTCACAAAGCATTCACAAACAGATTTATTAAAATTCGGACAAGACAACGTCTATCGTTGGAGCTAGTCTGTATAAATACCAGTACCACCATAAATACCATACCAATTGGTATCAGCCGTATGTTCGTATATCGTACTATCAACAGATACAACAACACTTCGTCTGTCGAAGACCAGAAAAGATCGGGGCGGCCGCGTGCTGTTAGAGCTACAAAGGCCGTTAATGCTGTTAAAGCCGGAAGTCGTCGAAACCCGATTAGGAAGCAAAAAAATCTTATCGCGAGAAATGAAGAGTCCTGCTAGGACTCTGTCGCGTATTATTAAACAAGACCTGAAGCTCGGTGCTTATCGTCGATATACAGGACATGTCCTAACTGAATCTTTACAATTAAAGAGAGTGGATGGATAAAAACGCCTTCTATCGCGATATACAGGTGAAAGGCACAGAAATATCCTCTTTACCGATGAAAAAATTTTCACGAGTGAAGAACACTACAATAAGCAAAATGATAAAATGTACGCTCACAGTTCTAAAGAAACTGCTCAAGTGGTCGGAAAGGTATGTGGCCATCATCCTGCGTCAGTGATGGTTTGGTGGGGCGTATCTTATCAAAAAGTCACAAAACTACATTTATGTGAAAAAGGAGTGAAAACTTCAGCCTAAGTGTATCAAGATACAGTCTTGGATCATGTTGTGAAACCTCTAAGCAATACGCTTTTTAAAAATATACCGTGGACTTTCCAGCAGAACTCTGCACCGGGTCGCAAGGCACGAACTACCCAAGCCTGGCTTGAAACCAACGTTCCGGACTTTATAAGAGCTGAAGACTGGCCATCATCTAGCCCGGACCTGAACCCTTTAGACTTCATATTATGGTCAGTTTTAGAGGAGTTCATGGCCTGTTCTAAACGACACGGCGACATTGAGTCTCTTAAAAAATCTTAGGAGCAAGCAGTGGTGAAATTTATTTGCAAACAGTGCGTGACACCATAGATTCGTGGCCAAACAGCCTCTATAAAAGCCAAAGGTGGATATAATATAAACAGTAAAATATTTTTTTATTTTTTGCTGAGACTAATAAATATGTAGGTATACATTTTAATAATATTACATTACTTCATTAAAAAGAAAATGCATTTTCATTTGTAACAAAAGTAATGGCCGGACTAGTTATATGTATATATATATATATATATATATATCACTTTACTAAAACATTTGGTTACGTAACCCTAAAATGATGTCACGAAGTATAATATGTCAATTTCATGTCTAGTGTTGTCACGTTGATAAGTTGCGCTAACACTTAATTCCAACACATTATATTAATACTTTGTTGCACCTCTAATACGGAGAACAATCAATGAACATTACAAAACTCAAATTGTCTAATACAGAAAGAAAGAACATTTATTTATATGGAGATGTTAGAATATAATCATAATGATAATTTTGTTCAGTGTTAGAGCTACGATGCAGTTTGTTTCACCACGCCCTCACAGAATACCGGCGTGCAATGGCAGCATAATGCTGCTGTGTTTCGTCTGGTGAGTCTAGGGATTCGGAGACCCTTATATTACTGGTGTCGAGGCATTCCATCTCAGTCCTCAAGGGTGACAAGGCAACTGCATTATGATTGTCAAGAATGAGTGTAGATGTCATGGGCCGCAGGAATCACTTAACATCAGCTGTGTGCCCGTTTGTTACTCTCAATGTAATAAAACAAAAAGTCAGTATTTAAAATTGTATTTAAAAATATTCGTTAATGCTAAATGAAAAACGAACGCCGACACACTGATGATGACACAACTCGAATGACGGTTGGGAACCTACGGCCGTAAGTTTCGGAGACCGTACCCTATAAATCTAGTTATTTAACGTGTGTTATTAACCATAAGTAATACATAGAACATATATATGTGGTAATTTTTTTATAAAAAAATATAATTTTTTCAAAAGTTTACCTCACCGACGAGTAAATGTAGCAATATATATCCAGGACGCAATGTATTTAGTTTCTCAATTGTAGTAACACGTAATTGTAAGATTGGTAGAGTCGCAATGCAGCTCGTTTCTGGCTGCAGCATGATTATGATCGATCAACCGGGGAAGAATGACGTCATAACAGAATTAAAATTTGAATTATACTCCATCTTATCTGTCGTCTGTCAACTCATGGGGGAAGAATGAAGGGCTCACTTCCTCACAAAATACCATAGAAAAATAGCAGCATAAGGCATTTCGTCTGGTGTGGTATCCGGTGACTACGCCATCTTAGTTCAGGACTGACAACGCATCTGCGTGGTACGCATCATATAACATTACACCTAAATCCAAAGATTCAAGTGAAAGTAAATCGTTATTCATTTAGCTAGGTAAGAAAACAACACATGACAGTTTCTAAAGTCATAACTTATTTGTAGAAAGCATAAAGTACCCGCGGAGCGCAACTTTATTGCAGCTTCAAGTCTCTAAGCGCGCTTGTGATTAATGTGAACGACATATGGCAGTGGGCGAGGCATGATGGTCATAACGCTCCTCGCCTGTTCACACACCCTACAGTGTCTTGGATATTGGTTCAATTATTTATTTTTTTATTATATTGAGAGTACAAACTCGCACACAGTTCACCTGATGGCAAGTGATTCCTGCGGCCCATGACATCTACATTCATCCTTAACAAGGAATCATAATGCAGATGCGTTGTCACCCTTGAGCACTGAGATGGATCACTAGACTCGCCGGACGAAACACAGCAGCATTATGCTGCTATTTTACGCTGGGATTGTGAGAGGGCGTGACCCCACCCTGGTCGAGCTAACCCATTCACTCAGCAGCTAGAAACAAACTGCAACATTGCTCTACCACACAGTTTCTGTCACGCACAACTACTCTGTGGAATCTGAAGCGGTCGACAGCGGTATTACCGAACCGATACGACTTAGGGATCTTCAAGAAAAGAGCCTACACCCTCCATAAAGGTCGGCAGCGCATCTGCGACTCTTCTGGCGGCGCGGAAGTTCAAGGGCAGCGGTGATCACTTGCATCAGGTGAGGTGCTTGCTCGTTTGCCTTTAAATTTTTTCAGAATGCATTTTGGTGAGTGTGCTTTATTAATGTAAAATGTAATGAATTACATGATCTAATTCCCCCATCCAAGTTCCACCATCAGACCTCACGACGCACTGCAAGATTTCATCCTTTTGTTGTGAACATCCCTCAAACCCGAACGAAGCGCTTTGCTTCGTCTTTCATTATTCGTACAGCAAAGGACTGGAATAGTTTGCCCGCGTCTTTTCCTCCGATTATAATGTGGGTGTTTTCAAGAGTAGAATGTAGTATGAATAGGCATTTACTGAGCTAGTGTGCCTTACCATCCAGGACTACATTTCCGCTTAACATCAGATGGGATCGTGGTTTCGGTTTCGTGGATCGGTGGTGGAAAAAAAGCATGATTGTGTCAGGTTACCTGTATCTATGAAGCTACTGTATTTCGTGTGGCAAGGAACATCTTAGCATTAGAACAAGAATACCATCTTGTACTACGATTACATACGGAGAGGAGGTCACATGTGGCCGTCAGGCGCAGGAGGCGCTGACCGTCAGGTGAACTGTGTGCTCTTTTGTCACACTCAACTATAAGAAAGACATTCACGAAAAAATCAGGAACTAAATACAATTTATTTTAAAGTCGGAATGTCTTTCATAGTTTACTTCAGGTTTCTAAAGATTTTTTGACGGAACATGATTTAATTTAATATTTTTGCGTCTGTCCCTAATCTTCACAATAAATAAATTAATAATTTATTTAAGCAAAACATTATTCGCAAAAAAGCAACATAGATATATAAACAGCAATGTAATGCGGCCATGTTACCCTGGTATTCTGTAAGAGAGCAGGACCTCCCCGTTTCCGGCGTGGGGCAGGCCTATTCATGCTGCACCCAGAAGTAAACCACTGGTCCAAATTTTGTTATCATACATGTTTTGACGTACCAAATCGCAGGTACAGCCTTATAATTAAATATATTACTAAAAAAACCCTCGCTTCTGTACTGAATATGAAAATACAGTATTTTTTTTCGCTGTTTCTTTAATTTTTTAATGAGTACACTATGTTTCTTTTTTCTTCGATAATATATCCAACAGCAAGCTTGCTGGAAGAGATTTTTATTGTAAAAATAAGCTGCGCCTTTGTATATACTTCTCTTATCTTAGTTTTCTTATATAAATTATTTATGTACATGGAAGTTAAACAAATAAATATGTATATATATATATATATATATATATATATAAATCCCCCTGCTGGGCATACGCCTCTTCTCTAGAGTATTGCAGTGTTGGTTGCTCCAACACGGACTGGCGGACATGTCTTGGCGCAATATATTTATAATTATTTCTTAGACTTTTTTTTTGTTTAAAAAATTGTTTAAAATTATTTAAATTTATTACATAAAATTGCGATTACCGTATATGTACATTTTGCCGGTATCGGAGATCGAACTCGGTTGGCCCACGTACCGTGAATTAAATACGAGCGCTTGTACACTGAGCTATACCAAGACTCTTCTACGCTAAACTAACCCGTAAATTTCACTAAACCTGTCTTAAACTTACTCTAACTCTACAAGTCGAACGTTAAAGTCGTTAAACTTATTGAAAAGAAAACCCATCTTCACCGCCCATTGTTATTTATTCAAAACGGAAAAACAAACAACTAGATTTACTATTTTTATTCTAACTTCTTAGCAGTATTATTTCATTTATCAACTCACCCGTTAGTCACGCCGTTCAGTCCGTAGCAGTCGTTGATGCCGGCGAGCACTCCTACCACACCTGCCACAACTGCAATACATCCTGCCCACAGTCCCGCCCCGACTCTAGACAGGGCTGCGCCCTTCACAACCGCCAGGGCTCCGGCTCCCACCAACAGAGCGCCCAGCACCACTTGGGACAGCCCCAAAAACACCACAAGTCTCTTCCCACCAACACCTTCCTCATCACTTCCCGCTTCGACACTCTTCGAACTCACACTGCATTCTTTCTTCTTCGGCGCTTTCGTGTTCTTCTGCGGTGTCTTGCAGATCAATTGTTCCGTTGAATCCTCAGACTTCAAGCTGGAAACTGTCGCCGCATTCGGAAACTCCCCAGCGACTATCGTGACGTTCTCTGACGACGAGGGCTCGAGGTCTTCCGCCATGTCAGCATATCAGAGGGCAAGCTTCTGTCTGCGGTTCCTACGTTAGTTTAGACGAAGAAGAATATGAGGTGACGCTACACTGGCGCGAGGTGTGACGACGCGATCGCTCCCCAGCGACTCTCGAGACGGACTGACGCGCTGGGCTGCCGGCTGGTGAAAGTTGGAAGCAGGGTGCGTCCGTAGACTCCTCGCTCGTCCGGCGCCGATAATCGCAAGGTGCCCGTGAGATTCATGTACTTGCCTATTCTAAACAATTAACTATGCTTCTTGAGTAGAAAGTTTGCAGCGTGAAACAAAAAATTACTCATTGTTCGTATATTTAGTGCTATTTAATGAACTATTTAACAGTCGTAGAAATGTTTATTTAGTGCTATTTAATGAACTATTTAACAGTCGTAGAAATGTTTATTTAGTGCTATTTAATGAACTATTTAACAGTCGTAGAAATGTTTATTTAGTGCTATTTAATGAACTATTTAACAGTCGTAGAAATGTTTATTTTCATAATATTAAGGGTGATAAGCTAGCACACGACATTCTTAACGGTTAGAAATGGCTGCGACCCCTTCACTCATTGTCCATCCATATATAAATATATAATACAATCCGAATATAATCGATTTTAAACTACTGAACGACCCGTGTCGGATTTTAATAAATATATAATTGAATGTCACCAGTATTTGCGTCAATATTTTTTTATAATATTTTATTAGTTGGTGTTAGAGGCAGTTCATCACTGATTGTTGTCTTCTACTGAGTGAGGTCTTCGAAATATTTGTTCAATTATTATTTCTTAGATATGCAAGTCCTCAATATGTTTTCCTTCACTTCTGAGCACGTGGTGTACCGACCTCTTTAGAGATACCTATGCCCAGCAGTGGGATTGGGACTGTTAGTTTACTTTTGTTTGTTTATATTAGGGTGACAAACGAGTACGCAGTTTACTAAATGTCGATTTCAGCATATGGTGTCTACGAGTGTATCCATCCTCAAAGAAGATTTAACATGCACTCGCGCTGTTGCCCCGCGCCCCTGACGACTATGAGCGAATGAATCCACGTTATCGCATAGTTTACTTAGACTACATCTGTTTGAATAGTCCACCTACATATATCGTATAACTGTTGACGCGACGTATCACGTTTCAATTTATTGTAACTAGTATCGCTTGTGGTGGAACCTCAACCTTGTTCCTGCCTATACAACAACACCACACGTCATTTTTGTTTTTGAGACATCTACGACACGTTGCCTTTCGAATGATATAGATACGTTTCACCCTCTTTTTATATTAAATACTAAAAAAATATACGACAACTTTCTCTTTCTAACTAACTCTAAACTTCATGTTTTTGTTTGTATGTTTGGGTTTGTATTAATAGATGGCGCTGTACCATTATATCGCGATACAGTTTTGTTATCGTAAGATACATAAGTGAAGCGATCATCATTACGCGTTGACCTTAATCTGACAGAAGCAGCTGACCGAGCCGAGATTTGGCCCTCTCGACCCTCGAGTCAGTTGCTAACGTGATCTTGGTAGAAGTAAAAAGAAGAAGCACGCTCTCTGAGAACCATTTTTTTTTAGAGTTGATGTCCACTATATATAGCCCAAGGTCTTATCCAGCTTCCCTCTCTCAGTTGCTGCTATGTAAGGGAACCTTTGTGCTGGTTACCCATAAGTACAGCTTGCGTAGAACTTGGGAAACCTTCATCTTGGTGAAGCTATAAAAGTCTCCAGGCTCTCAGCCCTAAAGAAATGTGAAAGAATAAGAAATACATTGATCCAATGTTGAATTGCATTGATGTTCAATAGAAGATGAAGGGAGGTGTCCGTAATGTACCAAGTATTAAAGATTGTAAAGTAAAAAGGTATGTCAAAATTTGTCATTGCAATAAAGATCCAACACAACCCTCCGTATATTAAAGTGCCGCAAGCATTTATGGCAAAAAGATGACTCACTCATTAGACCTCAGTGAGGAGTTCATTAAGCCTATAGTCCTAAATACTAGTCATTTGTATGTAGTACTTTATACACCGATCACTCACCAACAAATAATATACATAAATATATTTTGAGATTTACATGCACACACACAAATGCACGTGTATGTAACTCGTGCATTTGTGTGCTGTACTGTAATATAATTTTAAATAAGCTATAACTAGAACCTCACTCATGTTTCAAGGTCTATTTGTATAATATAAGGTCATTAATGTTTTGGGATCTATTTACATTAAGGTGGATTGATTTAAGATCGGTGGATGAAGTTTTTTGGAGTACACAATTTCACAATTATAAATAAAATATTCAGTGCGAAGGCAATCGACTCCAAGTGTGAGTAAAATTGGCTTCGGACTTTTTTTTTCTTGATTGCTTATTCTATTTATCTCTAGCGCTGTAATAAATGTTTTTCACTTTTTTTTTATATACAAATATCATATAAAATTCTAAACCAGGCTTATGCCCGAGACATGAGGGCATCGTCGTTAAAACAACACGCGTTTGCGCGTCACGACCGACGATGGCGGGAGAAAGCGGGCGATCATACGCGGTCCGGTCAGCCCCCCAACCTCGGCACCACCGCGATGCCGACAAATGGGGTCGGCAGTGATACCGTGACGTCACGCGCTGCAACCACATCTTGGTCCTATCTGCCACAGTACGTGCGTAATAGTAGTAATATATATATATATACACTGTCGGCCAAAAGTTTAAGACCACCTTAATTAAAGTAGGAATATACTTTACAAGCGTAAAGAAATATTAACAGTCCATGCAAAAGCCTATATAGTTAGTATAGTTAGTTTAACTGATTTTTCATCAAAAAATCGTCCTTTACATTTTATGACTTTTTTCACAAATCTCGGCATACGGGCAATCAATTTGTTAATGGTGAGGATGGGCGAGGATGGGCCACGATTACGGACGTTCCTATCATGCCCCGGGCTCTGAGGAGGCCAAACCTTTTTTTTAACACTTGTGCCTCTTTCTCTTCTAAATATCCTCTACATAATTTTGAGCTATGCTTTGGATCATTATCTTATTGGAAAATAAATCCAATTAATCGCAACCTGGGAGAAACGGCATTTTCTTCTAAAATGTTTTTGTACAGTTCTTTTTTCAAATTTCCTTCACTTTCAAATCGCCAGTTCCTTGGCTAGAGAAGCAACCCCAGACCATAATTGAGCCATCACCATGCTTGATTGTATGGACTACACAATCTGACATCATCTTTTCTTGGGCACTGCGTCGTACGTAAATTCTACGTTTTGAACCTCAAACTTGGATTCAACAGTCCAAAGCACTTTTTTTAAATCTTCTTCAGTCCAATCTCGATGGGCAAGAGCCCACTGCATCCATTTTTTCTTGTTTTGCGGCCTTAGCAGAAGTTTTCGAACGGCAACGCGACCATAGAACTTCGCATCTCTCCGTCGCCGTTTTACTGTAGTCAATGATAAAGGTTTAACTCGGGTTTTGTTTACTTCAACTCGGATTTCTGGTGCTGTTAAGCGTCTGTTTCGCTTGTTGATAACAACATTGAAATTATCTTCACTACACGTGGTAGCTCTCGGCCTTCCCGAGCGTGGACGATCTTGAAAACTGCCTGCCTGTCTGTATCGAGTTATTGTGCCATGAACATAAGTCTTCGATAGCTTCAGTTGTGAAGCAATCTCACGTTCGGATTTGCCTTCGTTATGTAAAACAACGATGGCAGAACGCACTTCACTGCTAATTTCTCGAGCATATCCCATCTTATGGCGTCTTCACTGTAGAAACCACAAGTTTAGACTAATTGAGATTGTTTGTGAACAAACCCAAGTAAACTCGGGTAATAATAAGTCAGAAACACGTGTTTTCAGGAGCTAAGTAATCCTAATTATTGACCAATACGTAACAAAAAAAAGAAATTAATTAGTAATGAGGAAATTATAAAAATATTATTACGACTCTACCACCTGGCTCTAGCGCAGCGTGTATCGGTGTTTGAAAACAATAGATGTTTATTGTCCAATAACTTGAAAGTAAACAAAAGAATGACTTCTTTAAATCGATACTAACAATAGAATATGCTGATGTACATTTCTTTTATTTATCCTATGGGATTTTATTACATGGACTATTATGTTGTTTATGTGCGGTCTTAAACTTTTGGCCGGCAGTGTATATACAGTATTGGTTATATTATTAAAGACACCTTCTATTTAACTACACACAAGTTAATTAATAGTATTATCGATACTAAAGATAAGTATTATTTCTAATTTAACTACTATTAATCATTAAACTTTAGGCTTACTATAATAAGGCATAAGTTCTATCAAAATGAAGACAATAAAATCTTGTATTTAGCAATAGTTGAGATCTTATTCGTTTTTTAATTAAATCGCAAACTCTTTTTATATCATTGCTGCTGGCCACGTAATTAAAAACAGTTTAAAGTATCATGTTCTTAATTTATAATTAAAAAAAAAACAGGTCACAAAGTAATTTAATTTTATTTATAACGTTGAGGGTGAAAACCGAGCACACAGTTCAACTGATGGCCCATGACGTTGACATTCATTCTTGAAAAAGAAAAGAAATAAATTCTTAACAAGGATGAACGCGTTGTCACCCCTGAGAGCTAAGATAAAATGCCGCGTCGAGCAATAAAAGTCTCCGGAGTGTAGGGACACTCACCATACGAAACATAGCATGTTATATTTATTAATTTATGCTTTATACACAGTTATGTGTGAAGGCGGACTTCATCATTATATCGCTATTTCATCCTGGTATTATGTGTTTTAATACATTTTTATTTAATTATACAGGTTAAAGTATATCTGTCGTATAAGGCGACTAGGTTAGCGAGCGATCAGGATAGGCCTAAACGTGTAGTAAAGTAAACCCGGGGAGGACGGTAATATGAGGTGGCACAGCGAGGGTGTAAGGAGACCCACTACTTTCCCAAGGCAACAATTTTACAGTCGTTGACCTACACTGCAGTTCGTTTCTAGCTACAGAATGAATGGGTCAGCTCGATCGGGGTAGGACTACGCCCTTACAGAATACCAGGGTTAAATAGCAGCATGATACTGCTGTGTTTCGTCTGGTGAGTGTAGGGATCCGGAGACCTTTATTAGTGATGACGAGTGACGAGGCATTCCATCTCAGTCCTCAACGGTGACAAGGCATCTGCATTATGATTCCTTGTCAGGATGAATGTAGATGTTATGGGCCGCAGGAATCACTTACCATCAGGTGAACTGTGTGTGAGTTTGTTACTTTCAATGTAGTAATACTCAATCTCAGTAATTTCCGAAGGAGAACTCGGAAACTCAGCCAATGCAGCCAGCGACAACCGGCCGTCATCAAGGAAAGTCATCTTCACCCCCGGAGATAGGTTATCACCCAGGTAACAAATTGAAGTTTTGTATATTTAGAATTATGCGAACGATCTGTCCAGATATGACTAAGAAGTTATTTTTTTTAATAAAACAGTATACTCTCTAAGCCTTGGATTTCAAACGAGTGCACAGTTCACCTAATGTTAAACGATGTAGGCAGCCCAAGGACATCAATATTCTCAAAAAAGATTGAGAAAGATATTGCAAGATGCACATTCGTTTTCTATGAGGGCGTGGTCTTTCACCGGTCTAGCCGATCCAATCGTGTTCTAGCTAGAAACAAGCAACAACGTGAACACTGTCTAAAGTGAGCGTACTAGAAAGTAAATCGGTATTTTATATTTGTGAATCGTGTGGTCAGCGTCACTCCTTATGACTGATAGATAAGCATACAGTTCCTGCTGATGTTAAATCATCTCTGCGACTCATTCTTTTATATATTTCTTACATTGCATTTGGTCACGTTGATTTTCTTCACCTAACCTAACCGACAACGAGACAGAACTCTATTTGTTAGCGTACCGTGAATGACTGTTAGAGCGCACAGAGCTACCGCGGCTCGGGTACGTGTGTAGGTATATTGTATTATTTTATTTTCATACAACATACAACATACAGTTCACATTGTTGGCAGGAAGATATTAGAGCACTAGTTGTGAAAGGAGGAAAAGCTTTGTTAATATTTATATAATGTAACTCGGATGGGACAGCTTCGCAATGCGATAATATACATTATTACCCAAGATTTTATTAACAATATATGTATATATATATATACACTGGTGGTCGTATAATTAGAAACACTTAAAGGAATTAGAAAAAATTAGAAACCAACGGTCCTTGACATTATGTAAGATACTTCACCGCAATCGTTTTTATTTTGAAATTAAACAATAAATAGGAGAACAATATGTTCTACGATTTATCATTTATTAGTAAAACAATATAAAACCCATTAAACAAGTGCAGTTTCAATATTACATTACGAACAAACATTTAACTCGGTTTTAAGGTATGAACAGTAATGGTCAACTAATTATAAACAAGAACAAAAAGTATAAAAAACAATATTTTTTAAGTATTAGCAATTAGTATTATTATTTACGAAATAGCTACTATCCACAGCCTACCAATAGTTATAATTAATATTGAGTGGCGTATCCCTTATTATCAATAACAGCATTGCAACGACTTCGCATTGATTCAATCAATTTCATACATTTTTCTAGGGGGATTGAATTGATTGCCATGCTTCAAATAGTTCGTTTTGACTGGTGTTACGTTTGTTTGAGACTTTCTTTTTAACAATAAACCAGAGATTTACTATCGGGTTTAAATCCGGACTATTTGCTGGCCAGTCTAAAACGGATATACGCTGTTCGCTAAGGAAACATTTGACGCTATTGGCCGTGTGTTTAGGGTCATTGTCATGCTGAAAGATCCAGGTTACAGGCAAATGATCGTCGGAGTAGGATATTTTTCTATTGCCATTGATCTATTATATCTTCAATCTTCCAAACGGGTCCAACTCTACATCCGGAAAAACATCCCCAAACTTTAATGTTACCGCCACCGTGCTTGACTATACTCCTTGTGTATTTATAATTAAAAGCATTGTTTACAGGACGTCTAACATAGCGCTAATCTTCAGCGTATCAGTCTTGACGAGATGTTTCTCGGATCATCAGGCGAAATAACTTCATTTTCAATCTGGTTGTAGCCTTTAATTGGGTCCTTTTTAGCAACACGAACGATTAGCGTATCTTCTCTGGGAGAGGGTTTTTTGGCCGAGCCTTTCGAAGGACATTTTCAACAGCTCCATGTGTTTTATAATGATCAATTGCATTAAAAACAGAACAATTTAAATGCTCAGCTATTCTTCTGTACGCCCACTTATGATCTATATGTAAATTAACAATTATTTGCCTAGTTGACGCGTCACAACTTTTATTTTTGCCCATTTTGAACAAAATAAAATTCAGATTAAATTTGAATCGCCGCCAAAATAATAGAAAAAGCCAAGTAAGTGTAGTATGTAGTAAATGTTATTCTCCAATTTCAAAAAAAAGATCGAGCTATGGATGCTTTTTTAAAATGTTTCTAATTAGGCGTCCAAATTCAAAATAATTAAAAAGTTGAAAAAAGAAAAGTTTATATGTAACAATAAATACTGTTACATACATGACCAGATTAGTTATATATATATATATATATATATATATATATATATATATATATATATATATATATATGTATATATCTATAACAGGTCTATAGTTCGGCGATCTTCTAGTTATTAGCAGATACGATCAACTGCGCAGAATATTTTCTAATGCCTTTAGTGTTTGCGCAAACTTACAGGCGCTCACTCGTCGCCCTCGTTCCCGCTCCGCTGTAACACCTGTGCAATAACATCGGAGGTAGGTTGAGAAGATAACCATTAACTTGGACATAAAATAAAACAGAACCCAGGAACCGCAATGAAACAGCCATTTACTATAAACACTACGCCACGTGGCCGTCTTGCATAATTTTATATTAATATATATAATTAACATATATTAATAATAATTATGCAAAACGTTTCGACGTCCTTCACTCTGTGGCCCTCACTCGTACGTCACGTAACGTGATCGTAACCGTTACGTAAACATTACGTCGACTGTCACTACACTGGCGCCGCCCTTTGATGGAGTGAAAATAATATCCTCCATAACTGATAAAAGGTGAAAGTATTCATTGTTTATTCATTATGTTTATTGTTATGAATATTCAAACGGAACGTTCGATAACAATTTTAATAGGGCCGTTCTATATCAATGTCTAAGCGCTTTTGAAATCACGGTCCGCCAACAAATCGAGTGCGAAGCCAGGTGAACCAATGAAATTAATTGCAATTTTAAGTACTAATTTACCATGTGATTGTGAAGTCGAAGACTCCAGAGGCTCCAGACAGCGGACTTTGTAGTTATCATTTTTGTTAGAACATTTTCTGTTATTTTTTTTTTTCGTGCAAAGTTTAAGGCATAGCAATATCCGTGCATCAAGTCGAGGGCCTGGTGATCTGTCAGACGGGGCAACCTAGTGCAGAAACCTCTCACAAAGCAGTATTGTATAATATTACTGTATTAATTTTGTGTACCTTTGTGAAAGAGAAAATAAATAAATAAATGAATAATAATAAAATAATCTTTGGCCTAACACCCCCTGTGTTTGGAAACACTGAGATAAGAGATAATTTTTCCCCTGATTGACTCCATAGCGATGTGTGCTATTGCTACCTGAATGCAGATCTCCTTAACAAACTTGATCGTTTTCTAAATAACTGCATTCGATTCATGTATAACCTTCGAAAGTATGACCACAAGTCTACTTATCGTTCTCAATCAAAGTCATTCGTCTGCGACGAGGTCTGCCTGCTCTCACTACCCTTTATTCTATCCTGACATCTCCCACTCCTTTTTCCTCTATCTAGCTTCATATTTTCAATACCTTGACTCTAACCATGATAAAAACCTTCGCTCGACCAACAACCTTCTACTTCTGTGTCCTTCTCATAACTCCGACATTAAGCGTTTATGGTAAAGGTTCGCGAGCAATTTCTCAACAGATTGGCAGAATCATCTCAATATTAAATAATTATGTATTTATATATATATATATATATATATATATATATATATGTATGTAAATTTGTATTTATTATATATGTCTAGTTATATATGTATTTTATAATTACGCATATATTGTTTATTTATATAATATAATAGTACTTTACGACAAGTTCTTTAAGCATACACCTAATTTCATCTCTGCATTGCCCTAAGGTTGATTGATAGAGAATACCTAAGGCATTAAGTTGTCTTTATACATACTGTATATGAAGATTAAATAAATAAATAAGCTCCGTACAGGAACAATACAACGGAAGCTTAAAGATCGATGCCGTATGGTGGCTTGAAAAGAGCATCGTTGACTTCATCCCTTATTTAATTTTACAAAATTAGGGGTGACAAACGCGTTCACAGTTCACCGTTCGTAAGTGATAACTGGGGACACGCATCTACTTCCATCCATCCATCTCTTTCGTGCGTTGTCACCCCTGAGGACTGAGGTGGAATCTCTCGTTACTTGTAATTGGATCTCCGGTCCTCTGTAATACGTACTGTTATACGGGAAACCTCACTAAGGTTTTTAAAAAAAAATATATTTTACTAGCTAAAAGAAAACGTTATATTTGGAAATCGAACTTAGTACAAACTTGGAAACAGAACGACTTAGAATTAATATGATTATTAAAGAGGTCCAACCCGAACCGAGGTCTATGATTAACTGTCTGTCTTTTCTGTCTCTGTTAGACTCAAAGTCTCGAGACTGCTGACATGATAGCTTAAGAGTATGATCAGCCCTTCTACTAGCATGCACGGGATATAACAACCCCCTGCGGAAAACGTAAATTCGGGGTTAAAGGCCGAATTGAAGATAATTAGATAATTTCTTTTAGACGTGGTAAGGGTATTGGTGATTCTTTAATCTGAGTGTTACTATTATCATTTTCGATAAGGGTTGGTCTCTGAGGTGATTTACAAAATTGTTTCTTAAATATAAAACACAGGTTACGTAATTTCAACATTATTAGTATTATAACAGTTATCGAAATTAAAATAATAAAAATAGAATAGTGTGTCCCATATTTCACAAAAACAGGTGAATCGTCAATAATTTTATCTAAATCCGAGAGAATTTTATTATTCTCATTCTTCAATGTTAATTCATCCAATTTAATGTTTGTAGCGAAATAGGAGACGCGTTATTATTTAAGAACTTAGGTAGAGTACAGCACGAATCATTAATAATACTAAAATCCATATTAGGAGAGGATACACTTATATTTATTACATTTTTAGATGATATGAGTCTAGAGTTCTTTGTAAAAACTGAACACGCTTCCGGGATATGTAATATCCCGGTACCCGATACTATTATTTCACTTATTTCTTTTACACTGCAGTCGATTGATATTTTATTTGGCCGGGATTGTATAAAGATCCACCGATTGTTCCGTAATGGTTGCCAAATATCTAGTTCACTGTAGATTGTTTTTGTCTTACACTGTTTTGGGACAAAACTCAGGGGTTTTGTCAATAGTTCACTTTCACATGTGGGTTTACCACTAATTATTGACACCACATCGATTTCGCAGATATAGAACTCGGAGCGTATCGTCTTACATTTATCTAGGCTATCTAAATTACAAAAATGTATCTTATCAGTCGAAATAGCAGTATATGAACTTGTAGGTATAATCATGCTAAATACATTGGGGTCCTTATCACTATGGGGAATAGGTAATGCTAAGTTATGGTATAAGTTAAACTCATCAATAGCGACAAGAGGTATTTGTAGTATAAACATGATTTTACTCTTAAAGTAATAACATATTACATTGCTTATACTTGAAATTAAATGAATATTTTCTAAACTAATTTGGATTGGTAACCCAGTGCCTCCAGGTAAGTGTCGTTCATTATTTACTAGTTCTCTATAAAGCTGAGTAGGAGTGAGTATGTTAGGATGAAGAATGTTTTGATGACACATGAGGACGTGACATTGATTAGATCCTCTAATTGAAACGACAGTGTAAGTAGTGAGCTTTCGAGGTTGGTAAATAAGGAGTGGGCTTTTGTTTCGAATATCAAAATATTCCATATATTAAATAGATTATTTGTTTTATTTATGAGTTTATTAATTTAGACATTAATAATATCTTCATTGATTTTTAATTTATTTACAATCTGTTTAAGTGAGTTTGAGGTGGAAGTTGTAACTAAGATATTTTCTTTCAATAATTGGGCGATGTGTTTTTCATTGGTTTCTACTGATTCTATGGCGGATTCGTATTTTACTGCGTCATCCTCGTCAAGAGTTCCGAAAATATGTTTGAAGACAGTACCTATCCCGCCAAACCATGCCGATCGCTTATGGCGTGTTGACATAAGATGTGCAATGGATTCATATTAACGTTGGATATCTTTGTATCTAATTGATAGTGGAGATAGTATACTTTCACATTGATGGTTGTTCGCTTGTTGACACAAAAATCGCACTGTTCCAAAGACCTCATTGAGATTGGTAATATGAGAACTTATATAAGAAATATCTACATAATTAATTACATTTACTTTACCCTTAACTACTTTTAGTGTACCCAAATTGTCAAGGTAGATGCTAGACTCCGAAGGAAGTGGTTGTACAAATTCTGGGTGCGCATATGTTGAGGCGCTGAAATAAATATTACTTATTTATTATAATTTATGGCTATTAATTATCTTACTAACTCGGTTTGTTGTTTCTGCAAGTTTGAACTGGTCAAAATGGTGTGTCATATGGCGTCTGTTGATTAGTAGTGTAGCTGTGTGATTATTGTGGACCTTTATTATCTTATATGGGCCTTTCCATATAGGTGATAAGGCTTTC
Organism: Teinopalpus imperialis; assembly: GCA_029286865.1. NCBI lineage: Eukaryota > Metazoa > Arthropoda > Insecta > Lepidoptera > Papilionidae > Teinopalpus > Teinopalpus imperialis. The sequence goes on from JAGSMU010000003.1 coordinate 18,112,914, forward strand.
CTGAGCCGTAAATGATTTTTGAGATAGACATAATCACCCGTTTTGTATTGTGGAGGGGATCTAGTATGGGAGTCATAATATGTTTTTGAAGATTCTTTTGATTTTAGAATATGCTCGTAGGCTTTCCTTCGCGTGTAGTTAAGTTTATGTTGTAACATTTGTATGTACTCTGAGTATGTTGTTCCAGGGCTAGATTCATAGACAGAATTAGGAATAAGGCGTTTGTGTCCAAATACTAATTCATATGGGGTGAATTTGGTCGTCGAATGTACCGTGGTATTGTAAGTTAGTATAGCAGTATACACGTAAGTGGGCCAGTTATCATGGTTTTCGTTAGTGAAAGATTTTAGATATTCTTTGAGTGTTGAGTGACTACGTTCTAATGCGCCCTGAGTTTGAGGATGGTAAGGAGACGACCATAATTGTTTTATTTTGAGAAATTTGCATGTATTCTTAAACAGATCGGACATAAAATTTGTACCCTGGTCAGTAAGAATAGATTTAGGGATTCCAAATAAAGAGATAAAATTAATCAGGCAATCTGAAGTTTCTTCAGCCGTTGTACTGCGTACAGGATAAGCGATTGAAAAGTTTGTAAGATCATCCTGTAATGTGAGTATATATTTTAGTTTAGCTGGGCCAGATTCGGAAGGGGTCCGACGATATCCAATGCTATACGCTGGAATGGGGCAGTGGATGTGGAAGTTATTTCCATAGGTGCTCTGTTTAGTTTCCTTAAGGCTTTGTTTTCTTGACAACACTTACATTTCTTAACATAGTCATCTATGTCACTTCTCATCCCTTTCCAGTAGAATTGTTCCTGAATTCTACTATACATGCGAGTCGAACCTAAATGCCCAGCTATTGGAATATCGTTGTTCTCATGAAGAATTTTGGCTCTTTCACTTAGAGATGGGTAAAATATTTTGTTTAGGTAGATGTGAATAGAAATATTTGTATTGTGAAAAAGGTAAGTAAGGATATTGTAAATTTTTGTATAGGAATGTTTGTCGAATGGATTTTTGAAGTCGGATATTGCAATATCGGTAATTTCTGGAGATTGTAGAATTACATCTCTAGTTCGTTTTAGAGTTTCATAAATAGAGGGATAGTCTGATTCATCGAAATAGTGAACTTTTGTGAATATGAAGTAAATGGTTTTGTCTCCATATTTCGTCTTTAGGAATGAATGTAGTTCTTTTTCCGAGCTAAAAGCTTCGTTTTGGTTCTCTAAATTTTCTAGAGTTTGATGCACGTAGGGATTACATTCATCGAGATCTAAAGAGGTCGGAATTAGTATAGTTTTGAATGTGGACTTGAGGAGGTTTTCATTGTGTTCTTTTAATATGGTGTTGAAAGTTACTTCTTTATTAGTGGTTGATTTTATAAATTTAGAGTAGTCATCATTATTAATAGGAGAATTTTGTTGCAAGTTTAACTCAGCAGGAGAAGGGATGTTAAGGTTTTCGAAGTCCAGATTTAAATCAATTGATTTAGGGCTCATATCTAATGGCCCTAGCTCTATGAGGTCGTTTTGATCACATGTTTGGTGATGGGTTTAGGACGGGTTCTAGTGGGACAATCAGTATAGTGTCCGAACTTTGATTTATCAATTCGTCGTTGTCAAAGGAAAATGGGATATGTAAAGGCAGTTCTAGCAAAGGGTCTTCTTTCTTACGGATTATTTGCTTCCCCGTCAATTTCAGGTAAAACAAACTGAGGGGATGGTAAAGATTTTTCTATTGGGTTCACTGGAAACCGAGATAGAGCATCCGCATTGGTATTGATTTTCCCTTTTTTATGGATAATGTTGTAATCATATTCCTCTAGTTTGAGTCTCCAGCGAACTAATCTAGAACCGGGGTCTTTACAATTAAATAACCACTGGAGAGGTTTGTGGTCGGTGACGATTGTAAATCGATGTCCATAGAGATACGGGCGGAAGACTTTAGTACCGAAGACTATTGCTAGACATTCTTTCTCGGTAACACTATAGTTACACTCTGCTTTATTGAGTGTCCGAGAGGAATAGGCTATTGGACGATCTTTGCCGATTGGACCTTGGGATAGTATGGCTGATACAGCGTAGTTAGATGCGTCGCATGTTAGAATGAAAGGTTCAGAGAAGTCTGGATATGCTAAAACTGGTGCTGTAATGAGTTTGTTTTGTAAGTTTTCAAAGGATAGTTGATGTTCGTTTTTCCAGCTGAAAGGCACATCTTTTTTCAAGAGAGATGTAAGTGATTTTGCGACTTTGGAGAAGTCAGGAATAAATCTCATGTAGTATGACACTAGGCCGAGGAAGGATTTTATATCCTTCTGACTTTTAGGTATTGGGAATTGTGTGATGGACTTTACTTTGTCTGGATTCGGTTTGACGCCGTCGTTATTGATAAGATGGCCAAGATAAGCGACTTCTTTGCATAAGAACTCACACTTATCTGGCTGCAATTTGAGGTTATAGGTTCTTAGTCTTTCAAAAACTGTGGATAAGTTACGGATGTGAGATAGAAGATCTGGTGAGTACACAACTATATCATCGAGATATACGAAACAGCGGGATCCTTGAAGTCCTGACAAGCAAGTATTCATTAATTTTTGAAACGTTGAAGGAGCGTTTTTAAGCCCAAATGGCATCCTATTAAATTGAAAGTGACCCTGAAGGATTGAAAATGCGGTCTTAGAGGCGACTTCTGAGGAAATTGGAATTTGGTGAAAGCCGGAAGCTAAGTCTAAAGTTGTAAAATATTGACTCTTACCTAGTTGATCCAAGATTTCGGTGATTTGTGGGATAGGGTAAATTTCGCCTATAGTAATGTCATTGAGTTTTCGGTAATCAATGACTACTCTCCATTTACGTTGTCCGGATGCATCTAATTTTTTTGGAACAACCCAAATCGGTGATGACCAAGGAGAATTTGAACTAACTATAATATTTTGTTCTAACATTTTATTAATTTGATTTTCTACTTCTTTCTTATGACACTCGGGGAATCTGTATGATTTGGTATGAACGGGTAGGTCAGTGTTTGTTTTGATTGTATGTTCAATGGCAGTAGTATAGGAAAGTTGATCACCTAAGAGATAGAATATATCGGAATAATTAGAGCATATATCTAACAAGGCTGCCTTCTCTTCATCGTTTAGATGTGATGTTCTAAGTTGTTTTATGACTTCTTTAGTTCTATTGGATACGTTATAGTAAGGTAGTGGATTTGAAACGCTCATGCAAGAAGTTGAATCGAGTAGCTCTAATTTTAGGTTTAGATTAGGGTGAATGGTTATAGATTTTTCAGAAATATTAGCGATTGTTATATTGATCCGTTTATTTTCTTTCACTTTGACAATACAGTTAGCAATTAACAATGAATCTGAGATGTGTTGATCAATTATTGTGCCTTCTTTGATATCTGGGTTACTAACTGTACATTCGATTATTGTTTCTGTGCGAGGGGGAATTGTGTACACTAGTTCAGAGAACATTAATGGAATAGAGTCATTGTCTATCAACAAGATCCCCTTTGAGTAGTTGATTTGGCATCCTAGTTCTTTTAAGACGTCGTTTCCGATTATACCGTCGTTATTAAATTTTTAAAAATACACATGTAGAAACTACCAAGAGTTGATGTTGTTTCGTCACCAGGGTCAATACCCTTTAACGTTATTATTGAGTCGCTTAGATCTGGGACCATTGACAGGGAACTGAGTTTAACCAAACTAATTGAAGAACCAGTGTCGATTAGAAATAATAATGGTCGTTGAGCTACAGAAGTTTGAATGATGACATGAGGTAAGAATCTCATTTCAGAATTATTGTTTATTTTCAGGATTGTAGTATTTTCTTTTCTTGACTTAGGATTTCTGGCAGTTTGAGTAACAGTGATTGGAGTTGGAGTACATGGCTCTACTGGTAGAGATGATACAGTGGGTTTAGTACAGGGGCTTGATTTAGAAATACTTGATTCGTTAAATTTTATAGATTTAGTAGGTATATTAGATTTAGTAGATATAGTAGATTTAGTAGATATAGTAGATTTAGGAGGTTTAGTAGAGTTAGAGCTATGAAATTGGGGCTGGATACCCTGTTTGTTAGCACTATGTGTGATTGATGACAGTGTGATTTCTGATATCGACTTTGGAATTGCAATGATAATTTCCCGGGCGATATCGATCGGGAAATTTTATTCGTTTAAATTAGAATTGTTATAATCTACTTCGTCAATTCCGTTCTCGTCGGTTTGCGTGGTAGTGAAAACCCTTCCAGACGAGCCGGGAGTGGGATTTGTAGGACCGTTGTTATTACGTCCTTGAAAAGTTGGGACATTGTATTGATTCCTATTATTATTATATTGTCTTTTCCGACGAGTTTCAATAGTGTGCCCCAGATTCTTGCAATATCTGCACACCATAGCATTCGTTTGAACATATCTAGAGTTATTTGGTCTGTAATGTTGTCTACCAGGAAACTGGTTTGGACGAGGTTGAAAGTCACGACGGGGTGTGAGTCTCACGTTATCGGAGTTATATATACTGAGGCCGTTTGACGATACTAGATAAAATCTTTTCCTCGGCCACGGCAAATGTTATTGCTGAGTTCAAAGAATCGGGATCGCGACATCTAACAATTTGTGATAAACGTGGATTAAGCCCTGTTATGAATGTGTGGAGAGCGAGGTCCTCCATAGCAGCAACACGACTTGCCAACTCTGCTTTCTTCTTGGTTGGGATGGAGATATTAATTTCTGTTAGTAGCTTTGCGAGACATTTCGATTTTAGATTAGATTCGGATACCCCTTGTTTAGAGTCTTGCAATTCTGATAGGAGATGAGTATAATGCTTCTTTTCTCCGAATTGTTGTTTTAAGAAATCTATGAACTGCTCGAAAGAATCAAACTCTTTGATACTGCAGGTGGTTTCTGCCCTACTTTCTAGTTGGCTCAAGATATATTTAAATAAAATATTCTTCTGGGATTTAGTTGCAAGGTTGTAAGCATTCTGACAGTTTGAAATAAATGGGTTCAATTTTTCGCGAGATCCATCGAAGGTTCTGATGAATTTTAAAAGCACACTGAGCTCTATTTTCTCTTCAATTTCACTCCGGCCAGACACTGACTTGGAAGCACTGTGTGTATCGTCTTTGGTTTCAGACTTCGACATGGTGGAACTTATTTTAAATAATTATTGCAATATAAAAGTCGCCTCTATACTAATTTAGCAGACAAAGACGGACGGCTTATCTGTGATTAACCACAACACTGTTACAATGTTGCTACACGGAACAAGGTCACGATTACTTACAAGACTTAGATATTGATTATACTAATATTTAGTTTAGAACTTATTTGAGATATTGAATTTAGCCTGTGACCTGTAATAGCAGGCTTATATTAAAAGCTCCGAGTTCAACTTCAAAGTCTGATTTCACTGTAGTAAAAGTTAACTGTAATGTATTTACTATCACTCACAGAAATACTGCCAACACAATTGTAGGAAGCTGCATTCTCTTGCCTGTTCACCTGGAATCGCCTTCAGGATAATGGTACTGGATTTGGTACTGGTTTGCTTAAGTAGAATCGTAACTTATTTCTTGAACGTTTACAGGAACACAGGATTGTTAATTATATTTAGTACGTTCACCAACACAGTATTACTTATAATCACGTAATTCACGATATAGTGTTCATAGTTCTCCAGAGACGTATTTGGGTAGGGGATTTTCGTATCCCACCGCTGCCACCAAAATGTTATACGGGAAACCTCACTAAGGTTTTTAAAAAAAATAATATTTTACTAGCTAAAAGAAAACGTTATATTTGGAAATCGAACTTAGTACAAACTTGGAAACAGAGTGACTTAGAATTAATATGATTATTAAAGAGGTCCAACCCGAACCGAGGTCTATGATTAACTGTCTGTCTTTTCTGCCTCTGTTAGACTCAAAGTCTCGAGACTGCTGACATGATAGCTTAAGAGTATGATCAGCCCTTCTGCTAGCATGCACGGGGTATAACAGTACGGAACACATCAGGGTATTTCCATGGTGGTACTCTGCGAGGGAATGGTCCCGTTCCGTTCGAGCATCATTCGTGATGCAGTTGATAACTAACTGCAGCGAGGCTCCACCAATTTTAAAATTCAGTATATGCCGAATTGGGATATAAGAGTGAGAAATAGCACTTTTACTTTATTAACTTTTAATCATTTCATTTTATTTTATTTATGTACGTGTTTGTTATGAATATATACATTATTTCCTTATAAAATTTCTGAAAGTTAAAAAAGTTATTCTGGACGTGGTTTATCCTAGGCCTAAACCCAATCAAATTTAGATCATTTTAAAATTCATCAATACATAAACGTGCCGATTAGAAATAAAAATTTCCGCAACTCATGGAAATAAAAAAAATCTGGTAAAAAATATGCTTGCAAATCGAACTCAGGTCCAGCAACGCAGTAGACAGGTACTAAAACCACTATTAAAATATTCTAACAAAAAAAAGGCTAATAAAATTACAATCAATTCATTGTTATTTATTAAAAAAGGAAATCAACATTTGCGCAATTAATCAAAATGTCAATTTAGTATCACCGTATCATAAAATTTGTTTTATGAAATCTACTGCCTTCTCAGCGATCATAACGACTGGTGCATTGGAATTACCCCGGATAATATTAGGCACTATACTGGCGTCCACCACTCTCAACCCATTCACCCCTATAACCCTCAGCTTCGCATCTACCACCGTCCCCATGGCAGCAGTTCCAACTGAATGCCACGCAGACATGGCCGTTGTTCTAACAATACATTTAGTTTTCTTTACATCCTCGAGTTCTTTACATTCTTCAACTTCTAAATCAAGCACGCGAGCGTTCTTCGTCTTGAAATATGAAGTATTTGTGAGTGCCCACGCTGTTACCATCGCTTGAGGATAACCTTCCAAATCATTGGAATCGCTAAACGTCCCTGCGTAAATAAGAGGTTCGTCTAAATAGTCTGTGGATTTCAAACGAACAATTCCCCTTGATTTTGGCTTCAGATTCACGACAGCAAGGGAAATCAATTCCTTGTTTTTATTCTCGGCACCTAATTTCTCACAAATTTCCTTATTAAACCCTAGAATATTGAAACAGCCTTCATAAAAACTGCTTTTTAGTGGCACGCAAGTCGGATAAATAGCAAAATCCGGGACATTTCTTCCGTCCAAAGAGATATAAACTCCTACATCGGTTGTCCACGACAGAGATCCGCTGCGGTCGAACAGGTATTTAATTGCATCAAAATACGCATCTCGTTGGCTAGAATAACAAGTTCCATTATCAGCAGATAGATATGTCAGCACCATGATATGGTCGTGTAGATTTTCACCCACAGGTAGATCCTTTACTACTTCAATTCCTAAGTCATCTAAGTGCTCTTTAGGTCCAATTCCCGAAGCGAGCAATAATTTAGGAGTATTGAATGTGCCTGATGATAAAATAACTTCTCTATTGGCATAATAATGGAACTCGTTCCCATCAACAATCACTCGAATTCCAGTTGCTGTATCATTCTCGATGAGGACCTTCGTAACCAGTGTGTCTCTCAGTACAAATAAATTGTTCTTATTTTCTACTTTATTTAGCAGTGCTGTGAGAGAGCTGTGTCTTCGACCCTCCTTTATATTATGGGAAAATCGGCCAACGCCAATTGTTTTTGGATTCGTCATATCTTTAACAACTTTAAAGCCTAACTCTTCAAACGCCTCTAAAAATCTATCCGTCGTATGCGTTGATGTATGTGATCCTGAAACTTCTATTTCACCACCAAAACCGTGATATCGTGACAAATCTGAATCGTTGATAATCCTCTCATCTGTCAAATGTTCTGTCTTCTTGAAATATGGTAATACGTTGTCCCAATTCCAGTCCTCATCTACGATGACACCCCACTCGTCATAATCTTCGGGAAATCCTCTCGCATACACCATGTCGTTCAAAGATCCACTGCCTCCCAGCATCTTACCTCGCGGTTGGCGCTGGCTTCCATCTTGCAAAGCTTGGCTTGAGAAATAATCGTTAACTGTTGTGAAATTCCAATCATAACGGCTTGCTTTCAAGTTGTTCTTGTAACCAGGGATCTGAAAATTGTTGTTGTTTATTACGCTACAAGTAATTCACTGTGAAGGAGATCTTTATTCCGCAGTGGACTGGTTTGTACTTGTTTTTAGTATGTAATGAGGTTCAAGCAAATCCGGAGCTGATCGTGTTTTGTGATGATCAATGGGTAGGCCAATGTACAACAGTTGACCATTGATATGCTTTGATGTTGAAGATCTATATTTACTATGCTTTCTTGCGGTGGGTCTCCTCCAGCTTCCACCAGCAGCACTGTGAGCCCGCTGAGCGCCGACAGCCTCGCTGCCACAACGGAGCCGGCTGTGCCACCGCCCACCACGATGAAATCGAAAATTGATTCATCTGTAATCATTAAATTACTTTGTCATAGACCTCCCACCCTAGTAGAGCCACATGTAATACAATAATAAAGTGTCAGTTTCCCTCAGTACGTTATCAGGGATATAATACGCAGTGGTGCTCACTCAAGGGATAATGCAAAAATATCTGACTATATATCTAAGGGAAATTACCACGCTTACTTTTCAATTGGCATACATTGTCAAAAAAATCAAACTAAAGCTATTCTAGCTCCAGTATGAATAGATTCGCTATAAAAGACCATACCCTCGTAGAATACTAGCAAAAAAGAACAGAATAATGTTGCTGTGTTTCGTCTGGTGAGTGCAGGTATCCGAAGACCTTAATTACTGGTGACTAGGTATTCCATCTGAGTCCTCATTATGATTCCTTGTCAAAGATGAATGTAGATGTCAAGGGCCGCAGGAAGCTCTTTCCATCAGGTGAACTGTGTGCGAACTTGTCACACTCAATATAATTAAAAAAAGGCAAAATTTTACTGTGTTTCGTGTTGTGGATGTAGGGATGAGAGACATTCCACCTCAGTCCTTAAGAATGATGATGCACGTGACACTCAAATCTTTGTTGAGGCAGGATGTAGATGTCAGTGGCCGCAGTCATCACTCACCATCAGGCGAAATGTGTACTCGTTTATCATCTCTAATATTGATCAACAAAAAATGTTTGAGACAAAAAAAATGTTTTTTGATGAGTCAAATGAGTCACAATTTACCAGATGTCAAGTAACCAATGCGGATAATGTGATTTTTACCATAAGCAGAGGCACTCACCCGCCGTCTCCTTCCTTAGTGTAACAATTTGTTATGTAAACATATTGTTCCTGCGCTGGTCATTGACCCTAGAAAGTTCTACTTTTATAATATTAACTTAACAATTCCATATATTTATGCGAATACTACATATTTGGATAACTACATATTGAAAACATTTTTTTTACGGATTTTATCGTATTAATTTAAAACATTTTAAAATATATCCTGACGTTTCGGGTGCATTCGGATGTTCGGATTACATCACACGGGAGGACCGAGGTGTTTGACCTCCAGATATCACAGTTAACCCATGCCACCGTCAGCATTTAATTATTTATTTTTGGAACGATCTACGTTTGAACATTGGTAAAACAAAAATATACCCAACAAAATTTGTAAAAACCTAAAAGTTTTATTCAACGAACTTAACACTGTAGAATGACGTGGCCATGACTCATGCAGCAAGCACTGGGACGCTGCAAAGAACTGGAGTGCTGAAGCGAAGGCGCTTCCTGCAGCCCCGCCGTCCGTACACGACCCCACGATACCGCCCGCATCCGTCAACATGCTGCCTGAAATAAACAGCCTTATAACCTAACAGAGACAAGATCCAAACAGGTATCTGCATCAACCAAGCATCGATGTGACCATGAAAGTAATACCTTCTTACGGAATTTATTATTATTTTAGATATTTTTTTGTTATCCTCATCTATTTCAATAAAATAAATAATAACCCATATATAATAACTAATATATAATAAAATAAACAGACTAATCAGAAGTGAATCCATCGACAGAAGAGTCCTGAAACCTTGTGAAAGAATTCAAATAAGTTTTGTTTTATAAAAAGTGTCGTCCAAAAGTCGTAAACGCCCTGGCTGGGTAGAGTCCAGATTTTTTTTTTTGTTTGACTCTTATGGCACTCAGTTGAGACTTCTATATATGGGTAACCAGCACATGGGCTCCTGAGAGGAGCCTCGGCTTGGACCGTTCAGGGTAACGTCAGGGTAACCCTGTTTCGCGAGAGCGTCTGACTCGAGGGTGCCCGAGAGGGCGAACCTCGGCTCGGTCAGCTGCTTCTGACAGAGGATTATCTCAATTAATATCGCTATTATTATTAACTACCTATACCACCACTTCGGAATGCGTGAGTGCTGGAGAAGTGGCGCAAGAAACTCCAGCGACGCTTCTAACTATATATGTACTGGAGAGAACCAGCCAGTGACATGGCGGAGAGTCCAGACTCGCAATTACAAGATATCGGGATGACAACGCCCCAATCCTCCAGCGAAAGGAATGATTAGATTAATCATATTCCTTTCAGCGGTAGTCTGTAATAGCGCGACTTATCCCGTTCTACTTATTGACTCGTTAAAATAATTCCAGAAGCTAAGTTAGTACGTAGTAAAGGAAATGAATCATGGTAGCTCAGTGTCTAATCGCTCGCTTTTAATTCACTAAAGCTTTTCATTAGTAAAGTGTGCCGTTGCGCAGAGGACGCCATGGAGTTTATATATAGGTACATAGGTTGTGACATTACTTTTAAAGAGAAGTTAATACAGCATTGATCGTTTTTTTTGAGTACATTCATGATATAGATAGAAAATATCTTAATAATAGAACCGGAGGTTTTTTTTTTATTGGGGTCACACACGAGCTCACACTTCACCTGATGGTACGTGATTCCTGCGGTCCGTGGAGCGCGCATATATTCTCCAAAAGAAATCATAATACATATGCGTTGCAACCCAGGCCAATTACTATTATTTTTTCGTAACATTAGGATTATATTTTTTTTTATTATTTGACTTATAAATCATATTGATCGGTAAAAAAAAAATCACCATTTCTGTTCACAACCAAAAATAAAAATCATGTATCATGTTGAAATTCATTAATTGAATCTTATAAAAAATTTCAACACAATTTTTGATTTTTATTTTTGGTTGTGAACAGAAATGGTGATTATTTTTATCAGTCACCTAACATATGTACTATTATAAATAAAGGTGTGAACGAGTGACTGCGCGAACGCGCCAATTGAAATAATTTTATCAGTAATTCGGATGTGAGTGAAGAGAGTGAACGCGCGAATTTTACCTGGACGGGCTGGGGCATCCCAAAAACATGATACATGTTAAAATCTGTCCATGGAACATTGCTTTCTGTATTATGTTCCGCAGACTACATAGCTCAGTTCACACGCAGTAAAACACAAGGCGATACTTTCACTACAATTGTTTTTACGACACATCACTTCAAAGTAAACAGTAACAAACAGCAAATAATTATTAACAGTGGTAAGGCTACGCTGCAGTTTGCTTCTAGCTGCAGAATGAATGGATCAGCTCGACCGGTGTAGACCACGCCCTCACAGAATACCAGCGTAATATAGCACTATAATTCTGCTGTTTTTGTCTAGTGAGTGCAGGGATCCGGAGACCTTAATTAGTGACGAGGCATTCCACCTCATCCCTCAAGGGCGACAACACATCTGCATTATGATTCCATGACAAGGATGAATGTAGATGACATGAGCGGCAAAAATTACCATGAGGTGCACTGAGTGCTCCTTTATTACTCTTAATGTAATAAGAAAAAACATCCTTAATTAATGCTTAATTCATATATTTATTAGGACATTCATTACATATCCTAATTTAAGATAAAATCTACTATAAATCCTACCTGAAATAATTAGTGATTTAACAATTTTAAATTCAACGAACATTAAACAGGCCTTCATTAAATATTAAGATTATACCGTATTATCTCCACTAAAGTGTACTATGTAGTAAATTTACTATACAATTTTAAGCGCCAACTCAAAAGTTTATAGCAATAATTTGTAATCATATATCTGCGTATTAATTTAAAAAATATATATAACGTATTATTAAGGTTTTACGTACCGTATTAATATTTACACATTAATAATCAATTTGTCTGGTAGTAATCAGTATCTACTACTCATGTATTTTACCGAAAAACGATGTCAAATAAACATAGATATCAGAAATGAATACTAACAATAAAAACAAAAGGAACAAGGTTAATGACGAACATGACTGGTCGTTCAATTATCCGTCTTACTTAATAGATTTATAATAATATTATAATTGCTTTATTATAACAGTTTTTCCTACACAAATTTCATGTTTTTTTATCATTCTTTTGTAATATGATTTTGTTGAATAAGTGACTGTAATGAAAAATAGTAAAAAAATTGAAGTAACTTCTTATATACATATATAGATCCCACTGTATAGTCCTCGTTTATAGAGAAAACGTTGGACCATTGTTTTGGTTTGGCATTGTCTTCTCATTTCTTCGAAATATGTTAATTTTTTTAATTCTCACGATGTTTTCTTCGCCACCGAGCACGTGGTAAATCGGCACTAAAAGTGCAATTAACAATTTTGTTGATGCTCTCGAGCTAACACTCTACGTTCGAAACAAAATAAATCATCGAAAAACTCACATAATTATAATTGCTACTGCAACAAAAACCTTCCCATATATGTATATGTAGCAATGATGACCACGTCGTTTAGGATTCCTTCACACAAAACATTGATATTTCAGTTTACTTAGATGTTAATTTTTTACACAGCAGCTATTTTATCTGTGGCTTTAAACGTCATTTAAATAATTAAATACTACATGTAGTAGCTACATGACTGCATGATTGCATATCTTTACGTGGACTAGCGAAGTGAATGAATTATAATTAGATAGCAACCTTATTAAATAGCAATACAGATGCGAAAAACTAAGTTACGGATCACATCTGCAGCGCTATCAATGGAGGGCGCACTGCTCGGGATGTTCAGGTTGCTTCATGTAATTTAATAAAATTTTTTAATAATGACAACAATTGAGGTCCGGTTAGTATAATATTACTTATTCTATGAGCTTGGCATGCGAGATACTGATGCAGAAATGAAATCTTGATTTAATATATTTTCTAGTCGAAACCGCGTAATGATTTCTAGTAACGAGGTTTTGACAAATCCAGTCAATAAAGATAGAAGGGTCGCTGGAGTTGCTTGCGCCACTTCTCCAGCGCCGCCGCATTCCGAAGTGGTGGTACAGATAACTAATAATAATAGCGATATTAATTAAATAATCCTTAGACAGAAGCAGCTGACCGAGCCTCTCGGGCACCCTTGAGTCAGACGCTCTCGCGGAACAGGGTAACGGTCCGAGGCTCTCTCTCGGGAGCCCTTGTGCTGGTTACCACAAATAGAGGTCTCGACTGAGCGCCGTAAGCACGCTGTCACCTCTCAACCCGGTGTAACTGTAAAAGCCCTAGGGCAAACAGCGGCCATCAGTCCGAAAAAAAAGAGTTTTTGAAAATAATGTTCAACGGTAGGATATGGTTGTACGCAACATCACGTGTTTATTATATTTCTATTCAGATGAAAATATATTTTTTAGTTTTAATAGCCACGCGATCGGTGGTTCTTTGCGAGGATACGTGGTATATCGAATCTGATGGTGAGGCCGATCTAAGGTATGACTTCTAAAGCGTCGATTTTCGTTTTATTTAAATCTTTGTATAATTAAGTGCATTTATGTTCTAAACTTCACCTATTTGTTATGCTAATAGCTTAGTGGTTTTAAGTACGATCTGCGGATTATCACGTTCGAATCCGCCTTTAGATGAGAACAATCTTATCGATATAGCGATATTGATAAACTGAGCAAGCTATGAAAAGTACTAGTAACAACAGCACTACAACGAACGTGATAAAGCTTGAATGCTCACCTAAATTGACAACGGGCCTGCAACTAGTCTTTTATAACCGATGACGAAGTAAGTAAGCTTCTTGAATGGCAATCCTAGTATAGTACGATCCCCCACTAGCTTGTAGTTAGTTTTCGCAAAGATTAGGTGCAGATCCCATCGTATCTTCATCTTATTAAATATTTTCACACACATCGCATAACCTCTCTTGTGATAAAACGATGTTTTTGGTATGCGGTCTAACAATAATCAATCCGAATTACTATGGTATTATTACGGGTTCGCGAATATACAGCACTTGCTCTTTTTAACTTATACGCTTTTTGCTTTTAACAAAATACACTTGCATGCAAGATATTTATAGATATAATGTTAATATATTTAGCTCCTGGAATACGATATGATATCATTTAATTCCTTTTAAGAATCTAACCCATCTTTTGATCAATAAATGCTCAGATACACAGCTAACGGCCGTTAGATGCGAACATGTTTTTCTCAATCTACTTAAAACATATACAAATCCATTTATTTTCTTACTCACTTCATTGCTGTGCACCTAACGATCACAGTTGCTATGAACGCTTAATCATATAATATTACATTTTCATTATCTCCTTCTTCTATCTATACTGTAAGTCAAGATTCCGTTTTGTTAATCTATCATTATAAAATTATACATAACAGGTTTTATCAGTTTTATATCATAAACTATTATTATCCATCCATAAAACCCCACCATTAACTGCGGATTTTATGTCATTTTCATAAATCATTTTATTATAATGTTTTTTATTTATGATTACTGATATTTCATCCACCAACATAATGCAAGGAAATGTAGTAGAATCAGGTAGTTCGTTAGTGTATATAATAAATATATAAGGGTCTAAAGCGATTCCTTGGGGGACTCCGGAATTTATATTTATATCCCAACTAATTATCAAAACTCCGGACGTTATTATTGCTAGGGCTATTTCGCAAATTGATTTCTCGACAATAGATAAGATTTAATCCACTGCATAGTAATTCCTTCTATACCGCAAATTTCTACTTTGCGGGGTAGGCAAACAAAATGCTTTTGACAGATCAAAAAATAATCCCGTTACGTTTTCTTTTATTGTCTATTCAGTCTATGGGGTCGGTTATACGTCGATTATTCTTTCAAAAAGATCAAAACACGCTATTGTTGTCGATTTATTTTGCTGAAATGCATACCGATACATCCATAAGTCTACTTTGCATAGTTTTTCCGAAAACAAGTTATAGAATAGTAATTGAACGATAGTTGTCCACGTCCTTCTTTTCTCCTTTTAATGTTTAAAATTTTACTTTAAATGTAATATACAACCAACAAAATAAACAATCAACAAAATAAACATACCTAAATATATCTTCTTCCAAGAAATCAACACAATTTTTGTGACTTATATTCTCACAACTTTTTTAAACGAAGTAAAAAAATAACATCGTACCTAACGCCGATCTGGAGACGCGTTATCAGTATTATCGGAATGAGTGCTATCTTGTTATGTGTTCCACATAAGACAATGCAACAATTTTTATCTGATTGAGTGTTCCTTATTCACGTCTCTCGAACCTTAAAGATATCTTTTCGAATATTTTTTCCGTTTTCATATGGAATACAGTGATCATTGAAAACGACCTTTTACGGTACAACATTGCTTCGATGCAGTTTTAATGATAAAAAAATACTATTCTACATAATGATTTGCACAATGACTTGACTCCTTCTTCCCCTAACTAAGAAAGAATCCTGTGTGAATGCCGTGAAAAAGTTTGTTTCAAGCAGTACCATGAATAGGCAGGTCCGTCCGGTGAAAATAGCAGAATAACACTGCTACATTTCGTCCGGTGAGTGTAAGTATGAGTTAAAACGTACATCACGACAGATTTCAAAATTTCACGCTCGTCATCACCGCTGTGCGCTTCACGCGAAACTTTCTACCCCGCACAACTACTCTGTGGAATCAGCTGCCGCTAGCGGTGTTTCCGAACCGGTACGACCTAGGGAAAAGTGCGAACACCTTCCTTAAAGGCCAGCAACTCATCTGCGACTTCTCAGGTGTTGCGAATGTCCATAGCATTGAATATTTGTTTAAGTGTATATATTTATAATATTTATGGATTGGATTCATCACTTAACTGTGTTCTCGTTTGTCTCCCTAAGTTCTATAAAAAAATATGACACGGTCACGCTTGAAGGTTTTTTTCAATTGCGATCATAACTGAGGCGAACTATATGATGACCTTGACAGACAGGACTTCACATGGGCCCGGGATAACACGATGCTCTCCTTTTTCACAAATATAACACACTGGAAATATTACAAGTAAGCATATTGGAAAAAATCACGAAACAGCAAAAATCTATAAACCATAAAGTTCTAGAGATCTCTGATCTCAAGTCGCGTGGAATGAGGACTTTATGTAGCGTACTTCGTATATGATAGATGCAACTGTTTTGAAACTTTGAAATTTTGAAAACACCATGAATCAACATATTTCAAAGTGCTTTAATACTGATTAATAAATAATATGGACAATAGATAATTAAATATTTAAGTTCTCTGGCTTATTGTGCTACAAAATCCTGAATTCCTAATCAAACGCCAGATTATTTGAGATCTAAGTGGCCAGTTCTACAAAACGCCGACTCGATATGTAACCTAATAAAAACAACATTTTTTGTGGCACAAATGTTGTTTCTTGTTTACCAAATCCTGGACTCGGCTGCCAGGTATTCTGACCATGACCACGAGTTACGCCAGCGTGTATGGCGCTAGTGTGTAATACGACGTTATTATTAGATGTCGGTTGTATCGATAGGTGACAAGAGGGCCAGGGGCGCGACTGATAAGCCATGAAGGACGCGCTTTCGTGTCTCCATCGCGTGATCTTAGTGCACGTTTAAATGTACTTAACTCGGACATCCATCTCCAGAATGTGGCCATACCCAAGATTGCTGCTTTGCCCCTGGTCAACGACGATATCTTCTGTTTATTGCCAGATGACATCAGTAGCGAAGAATATTTTTATAGTGCCGGAGGCAGACGGCCTTGGTCGACGGCCACGTGATGTAGTGATTAAAGTACATCTGTTGCGTCGCGAGTCTTTGGATTTGAACGTCACAAATTTTATTTCTGATGATCTGGGTGCGTTTGTCGTGTTCCTGATGCTGCATCCGATCTTGTTGCACACGCATAACATCGAAATGATGACAGGGGGACGAGTGAGTACGGCAGTATAAAATATTGTAATCTGGCAATAATCAGAAGATCACCAAGACCACTTGGCCATGTCACTTTAAAATATTTCATATACCTGTCAAAGGAAGCAGGATCACCCACGCGAGGATAATACTGTGAGGAGATTGAGGACCAGCATTGACCTTCGAAAGGTTAATAATAATAAAAAGATACTAAAGTCATGTGCCTTTTATTTTATTATATAAGTTATAAACAAATATTATACGAATAGTATATAAGTAAACTACAATGGTATAAATAATTTTTACTATACGAGTAATTATGTTGTTTAGATTTTCATTTCAGATGAGTACGTAAACTATGGAGTTCAGCCTTCCGCTTCCTGCTAAAAAAAACATTTAAATTAGACTCATATGGTAACCGTTCGATCTTGCATATATCTGCTCGAATATACATATATATTTTTTTAAGGCAATATCATTTATGCGCAATGAATGGGTTAGCTCGACCGTGTAGAATGGGAAGAACCACGCCCTCACAGAATACCAGCGTGAAATAACAGCATAATGCTGCTTTGTCCGGTGAGTGCAGGTATCCGGCCTTTATTACTGGTGACGAGGCATTCCATTTCAGTCCTCAAGGGTGACAACGCATCTGCATTATGATTCCTTGTCAAAGATGAATGTAGATGTCATGGGCCGCAGGAATCACATGCTATAAGGTGAACTGTGTGCTCGTTCGTTACTCTATAATTATATTAAAAGTAATAATAAAAAACTAAAAACAACAGCATTAATGACGTCCTCCTGGTCAATTGCAACCACGGCGATATGTTCTGGTTACTGCCAGATCACATCAACTGCCCAGAATATTTTATAGTGCCGTAAGTATTTGTACAACCACAGAGGCATTTACACGTCGTCCCTTCTCTATTCCGATGTAACGCATGTGGAATAAGATCGGAGGAAGGTTTAGATGCAGTGTCAGGGACATGGGACATACACACAACCCAGATCAGAAAACCAACAATTTGTGATACACAAATATTATCCTCGCCTGGAATTCGAAACCAGGACCCGCGACGCAACAGACAGGTAATCGACCACTACACCACGCGGCCGTCGTCTGTCGGATATACTCATATAAGGTATACTAATGTTTTCGTAGATCACAAAAATGTGTCCCGTGACAAAAAAATACTTACATCGGAATGACGACAAAGTCCAAAGTGGCCGAGCAGGATGGGCCCCTCGGCCTGCGCCGTGCGACAGTCCACGGAGACCACGTTGATACCCGCCACCGCCACCATGTAATACCTGATGAGGAAACAAACATCCTTCTTAATTCTTCGCATTAACTTAATAAAAAAGAAAATCATTTATGCAGTATAATTTTTTTAAAGAATGCCATTAACACAGTTAACATTACTAATATTCTCGTGGAGTAGGAGTAGAGATTCAAACTAAGCACAAAACGCTTGTACTTGATGGTTCACGGCAATAGACGAATGACGGGATTCCAACCTACGAGTCTCGCCAATAGTACTTTAATAAACAATTGACGCTTCAAAATTGAAAATAATAGAATAAAATATATATATAGGTGTAATAAATAAATCAAAATGGGTAGTGATCAGCTTAGGTATATAATCTTTTGCACTTGCGTAGAGAGTTGCGTATTCTATCATTTTCTATACATCTATATAACTGGAATGGGGCAATGGGATGGCCATATAGCTCGTAGAACTGATAACCAAAAGGGGAAGAAAGGTTCTCGAATGACAATCTCGGACTGACAGTTGCAATGTTCGAACATTCCCCCAAAATGAAGCTGCGACCCATGCATGTTTGCTGGAAGTCGATGGTTGCAGGTTCAGGTCGTGCTTTGTGACAATCTCTGGGGAAGGCCTATGTACAGCAGTGGACTAAATAGGAAAGAATCAATAAATCACTAGGACACAACAAACATCTGCATGAGTTGACTGGTAGTATCGGCGTATCGAAACTACTTTAAAAAATGTCTAATTTAAATAAAAAGGAGTTTCCATTTACATTCTTAAATTGACTTCCAAACGTATCAACAACAAGGATCATCGCGAAACAATTAGCGACATTCAATTTAATTTTATGTATCAGAGTCAACAAACCTGACTTGCCATCCAAATTGATTCTCGACGGGTACGTAGAACCCTGGCTCGTTCAGCAGCATGTATTTCTGAATATCTTTCAACCCTGGACTGGAGTTTAACGGCCACGCGTGAATAACCAGTGAGCTGCTATTCGGCATGCTCTTTAATTTAGACATAGAACCACCGAACAAAATTATCTTCAAGTCCTCACCATTGGAAGACACTCCTCGTAGCTCTATATTCAAAGATTGATCGGGTGAATTTGGTAAAGTTTTAGTAACGATGCATGCAATTAAAACGCTTTTGAAATAGAAGTCGCAGTGGAATAGACGAGCACACCGGTGGATAGGGTCAACTTTATCTGATGGATTCACTTTGACACAGGAGCCCCCAATAAAACTGTCGTCATAGAACGGCTCCAAGCATTCCAGTTCATCAGGCACAGGGGCGAGAGCCAAGCGAACTTTCTTAACACTCTGGCCTAAGCGTAGATTAATTGACGTCTGGATCATGGATGTGTGGGAGTCTCGATTCTCTACCCCCATGTAACTTTCATCAGGTTGGTCCTCCGTATCTTTGCTCATTTTTATTTTGAAAAGACTTCGGAATGCATCGGATACTTTCCGGGACGTCTTCGTCGGTTTCTGTATAAGTTGATTGTCCTTGTCAGATTTTTCCTCTTCGGGAACAAGGTTTACTTCGACTACGGGCAAAGTGTCTTCATCAACGACTGTGAGATCTGTTTTGTTAGAGTCTTTAGCATCTTTTGTTGACAGCTCGCTTCTGGTCACCTCCAGAGATCGCCTGCAGCGGATGATGCCAGCCTTGTCCTTGAGAAAGCCGTGCCTGGATGCATTGATGACGTTCTCGAGTACGGAGAGCAAGTAGCCATGGGGGCCGTGTGATGAGTTGGGCTGGTACTGCATGTGGCGCAGGTTAAACCATGGCCCTGGACTTATCACCTTGGAAAAAATATCATACAAAAGAATATTACACTTTTCATAATTTATAAAAAAGCCATGACATTATTGTTTTGTCATCGATTGTATATACTTCTCTAGAATTCCAGATTCTTCAGACCTCAGGAATTGGGTGAAAATTCAAAAGCGGATTCCATTAAAACATACATACATTGTATAGAGGTCCAGCTACCATTAAAAATAAAACATACCATTAAATATAAACCAATAAATAAAAGGATATTGTTGGTTTAAATATTAAGAATTATTGATGAGATTTCTAAAGTGATCTCAGTCCTCAGGAGTGACAATGCTTCCTTATCCTCGATGAATGTAGGTGTCATTGGTCATGTCTCTTACCGTCAGTTAAAAGGTGTGCTTTCTAACACCCTAATTCCATAAAGAATACTGAAACCGGAATACCTCTCCATAGAATCTGCGTTTCTTGCCTTGCCCCCTGCAGAAGGAGGTGGCGAAGGGGAGGTGACTGGGCAGCTTGGTGTTGAGATACGGCCAAAGGCTGCCCCAGAGTGCACGCTCGCGCAACAGGAACTGGAGATAGGGCTGGTGCTGGTGGGCGAACAGGTGCACGTCACAGGAGTCGTCCGCGCGCGCCTCGTGCGTCCATGCCGGCGCGAACACCGCCATCGAGCACCCGTAGCTGTGCGCCACTTTGACTGCCTGTCGGGTTTCTTATATTCCGGTTAAGCACTCCCAACTAAACTTAAACGCTTGTCTAGAAGATGGTTCACGACACAAGTCAACAATAGACGGTAATAGTCTATCCTACGATGTTAAATTACGCAGACCTTAAACCATTAAACTATTGACCTTTTTATGTTTTTTGTTCTCTAATACCTATCATCAATCTATGACATGATGATCACAATACAGATATGACCAAAATAGGTTCAAAATTATTGATTGGAAAAAATTAAATTATTAAGAAAGAATATTGTTGAAATCAAAATGCGAATAGAAAATAAGTTAAGCAATGAGAATGCTGCTCGGTTATAGCACCAAACCCAGAGAGAACGATAGACAAAACGCCCATCGACGATGTTGAATAAAAATGTTACCAACATAAAAATCTTAATTAATCTTATATTTAACTATTGTAATTTTACATTTTAATTATGTTCAGACTTGTCTCGAACAAATATTTAAAAAAAACCGATCACTTTGAAGTTGACGTATAGTTTTTCTAATCGCAAATGTCAATGTCTATAAATGTGTCTTCAAACATCAGATTCGATGAGAGTTTTTAGACTATTTCATAATGATAGGGTGACCATGAAGATGTCGACCTCCTGCGTGTTGAACTGTCCACCGCCGTAGAAGTTGCGCCCCCATACGTCGATGCCGATGTACACGTCGGTGAGGCGGTCGCCAGCTGCCGCAGCACTCGCGCGCACCTCGCTCTCCGACCACGAGTAGTTGGTGAAGATGCCGTCGCACGCGTCGAAGAAAGCTCTGCAATGGCGATTTAGTTGAGTACTAATAGAGATGTTGATTGCAACTTCAGATCCTATAATGTTCTGAATTTCAGCAGTCGAGATGAAGTCGCGGGAGGAAAGAAGTCATCATAAATTTTGAAAAGGATTAACCGATTACTACACACTTAAAAATATTATTAGATAAACCTGTTCTTATCATTGAGACAGTTCTGCCAGTTGAGGTGTCCGTCCACTGTGACACTGTCGTACCACAGCAGTACCGGCTCGTCCAGCTCCTGATGCAGCACCGAGTGCAGGAGTCTCACGAACTCGATCAACTCCTTGGGTTTTGCGATCTGAATCAACATATTCATGTATTTAAACCGGCTTTTTGTTATGTGATGATCAGGATCATGGACCTTTGCAAGTTTGCAGGATGTTGATGGATGCAAGGTGTCTAGTTTGTGACGATCTGGTAGGATGTCCGTGTCTGCAGTGGACTGGAGTAAATAGGCATCCAGTGATAACATGACTAGTACCGTATATAGTTCAAATTCGACCAATTGTGCCTGTAAGGTAACAAAATTTAACATGTTTTCCACATAATTTATTGAAAATTGAATTAATATGCAAATTCTAAATTCTCATCTTAACGCTATATATATATATATAATAATAGAACGGGAGAAAGCAGAGAAGGAAGGCAAATTTTACATACACAAAAATTTATTTTACACATAAAATTCCTTAAAATTGATTACTTGTTTTCTGGGTACTTTTAGAATACATCTCAATATTTCGATACAGGTGATCCTTTCACTAAGGTAATTGTTTGGTTCTCTGTACGTGACCTGTCATCCTCATCATCATGTCGTGCTACTTACGGGACACACAGTATGCTAAAAAAATGTCGGACAATTTTTGAAGATATAAATTATTTAGTTATTGATGACATAAATCGTCACTTACCGTCAGGTGAACTGTGTGCTTGTTCAATATTATAGGACTGAAAAGGAATGCCTCATCATCTGTAATCGGGTTCTATTTTTTGGCTCAGAGAGTTCAGTTGGTGCAGCCAACCCGGGCCAGCCCCGTAGGCCGTCCGTGTGACTACCTGTTAGCTTCACCTTGAATGACCAAGCCTTGGCTACTACGCTTTCATCGGCACCACAAAACGAGAATCCGTTGGGGATGTAATTGGGTCCAAACTGCTTACATCTAGATCTTTATTTTGCAACATCAACTGCTAAAATAAATACACTTGATCAACCGCAGAATAAAATTCTATGAGGAGACATTAACCAAACCTTATTTTCCACATTCAGTAACCACCCGTCAAAATTGAGTGTCTTCGCTATGGAGACGAGTGCATTTGCAAAGTTCTGCATCTTCACTTCGGAAGCCAAGACATTGCCCCAGAAAGCCACTCCTTCGCCCCATTCCGTAATTAGAGTACCTGAAGAACGCAACGAAATTTAAAAACAAAAACGTGCTTTATTTTTTATTTTACTGCGAATGACATACGAGCACACAGTCCACCTGATGGTAAGTGACTGCGACCCATGATACCCACCTTCTTGTTTAATAACGAATCATAATACAGATACCCTATCCCCTTCAGGACTAATACATCATCACGAGTAAAATGGGTCTCCGGGTCGCCACACACACACCAGAACAAGCACAGCACTGCTTTGTTTCCCGATAGCGAAACGGCCAACTATTCACCAGTTTTATAGATATGTCTTCATCATCACAGCCTGTCCACAGTCCACTACCTTTCATAGATCACCACAAAGCAGGATCCCGAGCCAACTGCATTCGTCGATATCCCGCAGAATAAAAATAAAAATCACATATGAGAGAGTGTTTTCTAAATGAATAAAACGTACCAATCACTTTTACGCCGTGCGCATGCCCCACATTGATCCATCCCAGCGGTGGTATGGTCACCAAATGGTGGCTGAAGTAGCAGAATATGTCGATACCACCCCAGTTGTAAAACGTGTACGCTTCATGGTTACTTGTACCATCGACGATGCTAAAAAAAGTACAGGATTTAATAATAGAACAACACCGTAGCTTCACTTGATGATAGCATGAAGTGGTCGGCTCCATGCATTCGTATAAGGCAAATGACAGTTCAAATTATGGGAGATAGAAACCGGCGACTCAATGACTGGCAACACCTTAATTCCTTATCTAGGACAGCTTAGATGTGAAGGCTTCGATTGTATGCAACTACTTTTCGACAGTGATAGAGCTATACTGCAGTTTATTTTCTTGCTGCAGAATGAATGGGTCAGCTCGACCGGATAGGACCACGACCTCACATAATACAAGCGTAAAATAGCATCATAACGCTGCTGTGTTTCGTCTGGTGAGTGTAGGGATTCGGAGACCTTTATTACTGGTGACGAGGCATTCCATCTCAGACCAAAAGGGTGACAAGTCAACTGCATTATGATTCCTCGTCAAGGATGAATGTAGGTGTTATGGGCCGCAGGTGTCAGTTCCCCTCAGTTGAATTGTGTGCTCGTTTGTTACTCTTAATGTAGTAATATTGTGAAGGCATAGTCCTTATTCTATTAACCAAACAGCAAATTTATACTATTTGAACATGAATAAAAAGTTATGATATTCTTTCGCAAAATGTGTACACACATTACAGTGCATCACAATCAGTCGATTGTGACAACACCGATCCTTTTCTATCGGCCAATGAAACCGTTTAGAAATCATATCTTTACAAATGCAATTGTTGCATTTAAATTAATATCTACTAGATCATGCTTACCCGTATACTGGTATAACTTTTATATCAAAGCAAATATTCACCGATGTATTTGTCGAATAAGAGAATGTATTGTATCCTTTTAACAAATATCCGAAAAATCCAACAATGCGATAAGAAATTCTTAGTAGCAAATATATGAGTATCATTTACATAGAGGCTATGTATTATCATATTACATATATTTTTTAATGCAAGCAGTGCTACTAATATTAACATTATTAACATCCAAATTAACCACTTCAACTAAACTTAAAATGCTAGTTAAAGAATGCGGGTTACGACAACCTCAGTTTCGCAGACCATGGCTAGTGACGCTTCAAAAAAGATTGAAATGGAGAATGAAGAATGAAAGAAACATATAGTAATCATAAAATAATAAAGTATAATAATTTATTATTATTATCATTTCTTTAATATACACTCTCCTAAAAGTAGTTTTCTTTATATATAACAGGAAGTAAAAAAGAGAAGAGAAAAGACCAAAAACTATAATAAATCGTAAAAAACGCGTATTTGGATATTAAATAATTAATGCTAAATAAAATAAATTACTTTTATTATTATTTATTAACTACTTTATATTTTTTTAAGACTTACCTATCGTCATGATATCCATTGGCCATATCGTGACATACTAATGTCTTCGGTAACTTTTTTACATGTTGACGTTCAATTATGTCTTCCGCATCCGGATTATAGTGACAGAAAGTTTGCGGGGTTTCCAAAAATGTCTTCCCAAAATCTTTATTGATGTTTGCATTTCTTATTGCTTGATTACTATGTCGTCTTAAATCTGTACACAGAAATCTCCACGAAGGGGGATCTTGTAGGAATTCCAAAATTTCTTCGTACGTATCTAAAGGTTTACAGGTTAGTTCTTGATACAAATGTGTTATTTCAGACATGGTGTACTTTAAAACTCGATTATGCACGTTATTGTAAAGCTTGTATCAATTTCGATACTTTCATTTAATATATTATTTGTTTATATGTACTCGGTTTATTTACGGTCTAAGTTCGGACTTCAGAATGACATTGACAGGCGGCAAGCGGCTGCTACAATGGCGGGTAATACGAATGCACGTAAATAATATGAAGTTACAATAGATATTTGTAATTAGAACGCGGGTCAATGCCACATTTATTGTATTTACTAAATGTAGATTGCCTATTTTAATAATGCGACGCAACAACTAGTACTGTTATTGTTACAAAATCAATGACGCTAATACCTCACTATGTTATATCAATAATTGATCAATTGATTTCTGATATTGGGGGTGAATAAACGAATATCTACTAACCGGTTTAAAAATCATGATAAGTTTACGCACAAGAAAATTTTGGAATTTTGTTTTTCTAATAATATGCAGACTATATAAGATATGAACCAAGTGATGTAATGATTAAATATATATATATATATATATATATATTACATGTACAAATATTCCCCTAGCAATTGCTAGAAGTTTGCATTCTGCAGTGCACATATTTTTTTTAGTTTTATTTGATAATTCCCCACAAGGTACAACAAAATCTATAAGTGCCTTATTGCCAAGTTAAAATAATATAAAATAATGATAATAAATGAAAGTAACGATCATATAGGAATAATGGGTGAATAGCATATAATTGTTTTTTAATTTACAAATATGAATAATCTTGCTCTAACTAACTAATATGAATAAAGCTCTCTCCAAAGCTTGTAGAGCGACTTTGACATATAAAAAAATCTAATAATATAATAATTATATTTTTCTACAATAAATGTTCAAGTTCATTTAGAATATAATATTCTTTATCACGTGAATGTTGAGTAGAGATATAACAATATGAAGAAACTATCAATGTTAATAATATGAAAACGAAAGATTTATGAATGGCAAACAAAGGCCTGCTGGAAGAGGTTATTATTGTAAAATAAGCTGCATATAATGAAATTAACCATGTCAGCTAACCTGCCACACCTTTCTTAAAAGCTGGCAATGTATCTGATCAGGAGGTGATCGCTTACCGTCAGGTGAGCAGCTTGCTTGTTTGCCACCTATATAGATATACAATATATAAAAAAAGTTAATAAATGATTAGTTAGGTATTTAACATCACCCCATCTGATTTTGTAGTGTGATGATAGGCAAAAAAGTCCCAGAACATACTGGTATTTCAAGTTCTAATGGATTGGCAATTAATATATATCTAGAATCTTGGTTGGGGATGGATGTAGGTGTATATAATCTGTAATTATCAGGTGTGAGATACATACCCACCTCGGATTATATATCCCCCCAAAGGGATTACTCTGGAATCTCTAATGGATTGTACCAGTGACTCTGCACCCTTGGCAAACTGGGACTATTCTGTGTTCGCTATCCTGGAGTGATCCACCTATGAACCCGTGCACTCATCATGTACCATGTCAACTGTGTGCATATTTTTCACCCATAGAAAAATAAAAAAAATATTATTAACAACAATACCAAATAAATCAAAATCAAAGAAAATCCAATGTTTTCATAGACAAAGACAATGTACATCATAATGTCAGTATTAAAAATATATCAAATAGTAAATATGAGTAATAAATAGAACAATAGTGGAATATTTGCTGTTAGTGTGGGACTAGCTTGTCCTAGATATGATAATGGAATCAGGATGTGTGTCACAGTTGATAACTATTGTGCTTGTAACGAAAAAATGTGTTCGTGTTGGTATCTAATGCACTTGTATAACCACACAAACACACTACACTCGTATGGCCTTGTAACTTGTTGGAGTTAAGGATTTTTGTTCAATTTCAACCACAATTTTATTATAAGATGACATCAACTGTGGAATATTTTCACTCACTAGTGCCTTCCCTATTTTTATGTTATGCATATGCAATAAGATTGAAGGAAGATTCAGACAAAGTATCACAGATACAAGACATACATATAAATAATCTAGACCAAAAAACAAACAATTTGTGTTACACAAATACTGTTGCTTGGCTAGGAATCGAACCTCAGACCTGCGACGCAGCAGCTAGCTACACTTAATTATCTCTTATTAGATATGACAAGCAAGCAAACTATTCACCTGGTGACTGCGGTCTGCGACATCTACAGCCATCCTTAATTAAATTCAAGATGCACATGCAATATCAATCCTGAGAAATTATTGAAAGCCTTGTTACCTGTAATTGGGTTGTTGGATTCCTTATACTCTTACCATACAAAACAGGATCAGTATACTATTTCATATTACAACTAGAACACTTGGATGTACATACCTCCTGTGTTACTATGACAGTATTGATCTTTCCTGATTACTTAATCCAATTGTAAAAAAGATAGTAGAACTATTTCTTTGTTGTAATTGCAAAGTGGATCTAACATGTACACCTTATTCATACAGTGTTTTTATATATACAGGGGTGTAAATATTAGGAAAGTTAAGAGAACTGTTTGCATTCTTTAATAAAAAAACTGGTAGAAACCAGATGATATTGCTGCTTTCAAAACAGACATTCTTATATGATAGGTGGTAAATGAACAAGCATCTCACCTAATGATGATCACCGCCGCCCATGACCATTCCTGAGGAGTCGCAGATATACTGCATGCCTTTACAATTAATTTAATTTAATTTATTATTAATACACATATGGTGTACATAGGATGTTCTATGCTTTTGTATGCATAGAGCCTGTCTAGAAACTAGTCCAGGAAGTAACGTCGTCATTAAATACCGATTTGAATGTTTTAGAGCGAACTGCACCTTCCGACAGTGGTAGAGCTGCACTGCAGTTGATTTCTTGCTGCAGAATTAATGGGTCCGCTCAAGGTGGGTAAGACCTCACAATACCTGGGTGCAATAGTAGCATAATGCTGCTGTGTTTCATCTGTTAAGTGCAGGGTACGGAGACCTTTATTACTGGTGACAACGCATCTGTCTAATCACTCTTTGTCAAGGATGAATTTAGATGTTATGAGCCGCAGGAATCACTTGTCATCAGGTGAACTGTGTGCTCGTTTGTTACTCTCAAAGTAATAAAAAAAAGTAAAACTGTTATTTTTTAATTATAAAACCTCTTATTTTGTGTCTCAATTTATAAAAACATTTATTATATTTTTCTTTTCTAAGTAATCATATTCTTGATAATATCCAATAATTCGCATACGTTAAAGTTCCTTTAGATTGTTTTATTGTCTCACATTCGTTCGGGAATCTTTGTAAATCGATGTTTGTAAATAAACATAAAGATTTTTCCGTTTTTTTGCACCTTTCAACATTTTCCCCCACTCACCCAGGGTTGACTGGTAGAGAATGCCATTGGGTTTTAATTCTGCCAGAGTAAACCTTATAGGGTCAATAAAATATATTTATAAGCCAAATATACATAAACTGTCTCAAGAGATATATAAACATATTGCAGTTACACTTTTTTTAAGTGCTATTAACATTAACTAATTCCGGTTAACCACTCCAACTAAGCTTAATTGCTTGTGTTAAGGAAAGGCGTCTAGCCCATATAGCGCCCGTGTGCAGTCATTACCCTAGCGCCCTCTAGTAAGCGCGGGATCAAAATGGAATAGGTAAGGTACAAATGTTAACATGTCTATAATATTAAAAAATGGAAACTGTAAATTCCATCGCAGGCATTTTGTATGGTGATTCAATTTTTTTACAATTTCGATTTTTTAACAATGACAACATTTATATAGACATGTTAACATGGGAACGTTTCGGCTTGTAGGATGTTTACCAAACATCTTACATTTACAACAGTGAACGGATATCCGGGTGCAAATGATGTTGGGAAACTAGGTACTCGGACTAACTGGGCCTCGTATCAAGTTTTCCCACATATATCAAATCTCTTCATTCTAATTTCGACCTCATGTCAAACATACAGAGTTCAACATCAATTGGGATACATTTGATAGATTCTTCCGAATCTGTTTCGTCCCAAATGGTAAATTGTACCCAATGTACAGGGGTAAAAAGTATTTTTGGGAAGGAAGGGGATGAGGTAACTAAAAAAACAAAACAAATCTAATTTAATGTAAAAAACAGGACGTAATCAATATAAATAAAATTTCAAAAAGGTTATTTTCGTGCTTTTGTAAAATCATTCAAATTTGATTTCATGTTCAATAATTAACGATAAATTTGTCAATCGACTTTGCGAAAATGTTGATCTAAGATGTTTTTAATTTAGAAAATAATATTTCGCTGTCTTCATTGAAGAGCTCTATCTTCTGCACATCAAAAGAACCAGCTTGGCACTGTTTAATGTCTAAATAAGAACGATGTGTTTTTTTTGTATCCAAGTCCAAATCCTTCCACTGTTTTAACTTTTGAAGTAATGGAAAAATTACATTATTTTGATACAAAATTTCGAACCGTTCGTCGATCTTAGTAATAGCGGTATCTAATAGGTAGTAGTAAAAATTTACTTTAAAATGTGTTTCCGTCTGTTATCGGTTCAACCTCCGCCTCATACTTATAAAACCTACGACCGTGAGGGCGGGTAGGTGCGGAAAATTCTGCTGTTGCTAGACTTCCTCTGCTGTTAAAGAACTCCCCAAAAGTCCACTCATTACGGAATTCAGACGAACTTATTTTTGCATGATCAATAATTTTCAACGCTTGTGACAATACGACGTTTGAGTTTTTAAGAGCCTTGCTTACTACAAACCAAATAAGCAGAGCAGATGAATTTAATCGACTTAATTTTTTCCAGTAATGAATTTGCCATATTTCTTGACTCAGCATTTTGCTCCTATCGGAATATATGGTAGGCAAGGCATCATACACTTTCCTCAGATTAAAACCTAGAGCTTTTACCGCTTCAACTCTGCTCTCCCATCCAGTATTTGAGTGGTTTTAGATTTAAAGTTGGCACTTCTTTGGTAAGTACTTACCAACATGTTGTTTACGCAGAAAAAAAACAAACTTCTTGCATAATTAAAAAGAAATTTCTTATGGACTTTTGGAAGCGTTATTCACTACCAAATTTAGTCTGTGTGCCGTACAAGGTACTTAAAATGCGCGCAGCCTTATGTCTATAACGCGTTGTTGTAGACCTATATCTTTCCCTTTCATGTTTGCACCATTATCGTAACTTTGACCTCGCATATCTTGTACATCAACTTCGTTTAGATTTAAAAACCAAACAAATAAGTCCTGACCAGTAGTGTCTCTGTAATAGGAAAAAAACCCAGAAAGTGTTCTTTTATTCCAGCCTTGGTATTGTTTACATTTAAAAGGACGTATCGTACGACAACCGATATTTGTTCTGCGTTTCCAATTTCTGGAGTGCAATCTAAAATAATTAAAAATATTTAGATTGTTTCAATTCCAAAACAATATTTTGTTTATTCTTTCTCCTGATATTTATATTATTTCATTCGGAATATTATGGCCAAGATAATGAGTTAGGCGTAACTCAGATATATACATACATGTCCATATATAATGTATGTATAATACATGTACATATTCAACCAGCTTTAAAAAAATAGTGATAATGGTATTTTGTCAGACTTCGCGTAAAGCCAGACATTTTCTAGATAAAAATGAATTATGTTGATTATTCGTTCCAGTACTTCCCCACCCAACGTTTTTTTTTCTTCAAAATATTCAATTCTAAGAAATCTACGAACTTTTCTTTTAAAATAACAGTTTTTAATGTAAATTGTTGCTTAACACATGATAGGTGACAAACGCTCTCTTCATGGCGTTCTAAAACTATAGACAATTGCTGCCAATCTTTGTAACCTATGTTACCATTAAAAGGAGGGCTCTCAGCATGGAAAAATTACAATAAATACAATAAACTGAATTAGTCGATTTAGAGTAAACCAGCCAGTTTCTAAGAACGGTTTCATTATTCAACATCTTTTTAGAATAATAACCATTTGAAAAAGATCTCTTCCAACTATTCAAACTTTGTTGTACTCGTCCACGCTCAATCAAAAATATCGTCTGTTTGTCGGATAACAATTGTGGCCGTAACGCGAGATCATTCATTACACATTCTCGAAGTATATTCTCTGGAGACGCTTCGGCACAAGGAGGTACTTCGTTTTCTTCAACTACACAGTACCTAAATACTATCTGACAACGACAGCAGCACTTCTGTTGTAGAATTGTAGAAAAACCTTGGTTTTCAGATGTTGGATTGTTTTAGGGTGCACTCGGTTCATCGGGTCTAAGTATACTGTTTTATACAACTTGTATTCTTTTTAATTAATTCTTCCTTCTCCAATTATCTTTATCGATTCTGTGCTACAGAAAGTTTCTTTTTTCCAGCGCCATTACACATCTAAAATGTATAATAGATTAAGGTATATAATGTAATGGGCTTTGGGGTGTAAGCGGCTCATCATCAACTGTAGAGCCAAAACTAACCTAGCTAACGAGGCTGTGGCGAAATAAGAAAGGTAGGCCATAGACATAGCCCGACTGCGGAAGTACCTACACCTCACAGAAGACCGCAGCCAAATAACAATTCCCTGGAGGATTGTTGTGTTCTTGCGAGTGAGTGAGGTCACCAGGAGGGAGTTGCTGCAGTAGCAGCGGGGGGCGGCGACGCGCGAGCGATACTGCTAATGTTGAATATAGCCCATGTTAATTCTGAGTATATAGCTCGTGAAAGAATTATCAAAATAGTTTCGGTACTTTTGTAGTTTGCCCGTAAAAAATGCACCCGCAACCCCTAGCTTCATAGTACGGAGCGTGAACCGCTCGGCCGAGGAGGTAGGAGTAGTACAGCATCACATCGACATAGCCAAATCTGACAAAATATCCCTATTCATATTGAACTCTATGAATTCGTAAATTAGGTTGATATTCAGTTGCAGATAGATATTGCATAGAGCAGATAGAATTTGATAGATAAGGGTAGGTCGACGTGGCGCTGACTGTACAATCAGTTATAACTTCCACTACACATGGCGACACACAAACCCACATGTTTTAATACCTCGTTGGTCAGAGTTGCATTAGAAGAACAAGTATACTAGTAGATACATATTAAAGCAACCACTTTAATAATATATATATATATTATTAAAGTATATATATATATATATACTACTCAAAACAAAATAGGGCCCACTCTAAGTTAATCTCGAATTTCGTCTAAAAAAAATTGTTGGGTAGTAAATAATGAAGTTAAACATTTCGAAGTATTGTTGACATGTTTATCTAACGTTATCAATATTCAAGTCAGGAATTCAATAGTGGGTTGACAAAAAAAGGGAAGTACTCCAAAAAACGTTTATTACTCAAATTCTCAGTCCCTTGTACCGTCAGTCACATTCTGAATGTTACAGTCGCACGTCTACTTTTTTCATTTTGACTTGTTTTCAGTATTACTCGCGATCATTATGCCTGATTCTCGGCGTCATATGCATGTGGTAACAGCAACAAGAGCATTGTTTATGCTTCAGGAGGGAGAATCGCAGAGATCAGTGGCAAAATGTCTTGGTGTATCGCGACGAGCTATTCGAAACGCGTGGGAACACTTTCTAGAGACAGTTAATGTCGCGAGGAGATCTAGATCAGGAAGAGCGCGAGCTACAACCGTTCAGGAAGACCGGTATATCAGATTGACTGCACTTCGAGAGCGTACGATTCCCGCCCGCGTCTTACAAAATCGACTGGGGCAATCGACTGGCACACGAATTGGTGATCAAACCATTCGAAATCGGCTCAATGAAGACGGACAACGTTCCAAATCTCGTGTTATTCGTCTAAAATTGACAAGAGCTTATCATGCAGCACGTTTGAGGTTTGCTCGCGAGCATGCGGAGTGGACAATGGACAACTGGAGAAATGTACTCTTTACGGACGAAAGTAAAGTGAAGTTTTTCAACGATGATCGTCGAGTGAACGTGTGAAGAAGAGAAGGAGAACGTTTTTCAGAACCTTGCATACATGAAACGGATCGTTTTGGAGGTCCAAATGTTATGGTGTGGGCTGGAATAAGCTTGCTCGGTAAAACTGAGCTGGTAATTCTGGAAGAAGGCTCCATAACTGGCTCCTGGTATGTCGATCGATAAATCGGCCCCATGTCATTCCATTTGCACAAAGAGTGGGTAAAAACTTCGCCTTTATCTCTCTCGCCCACATACAGCGCGAACAACCCAGAGAGTTCTCTCTGAAGCCAATATTACGGTTTTACGTGGCCGGCCATGAGTCCCAATCTTAACCCCATTCAATATTTATGGGACCAATTGAAAAGAAGCCTCAAATCGAACTTCACTAATGTGACTAATCGACAAGAGCTCATAAACGCCCTAAAATTGTGTTGGGAGCGAATACCCGAGGAAAACATCACCCATTTGATCGAAAGTGTCCCAGATCGATTGAGAGAGTGCATACGGAACAGAGGAAGACCTACTCGCTATGAAGCACCATCAAACTCATTGATTTAGTCAATAATAAAAATCAAAGTCAAACTTTACGTAAATCAATAATTTCTGTAAACTTTCCTAAAAACTGTAAATTTTGACTAAATTCCATAAAATTATCAAAACTAACTCTTGGTAATGTTCACACACTGTCAAAAACCTTAATTTATTCATTCCTAATCATAAAAACTGAAAAAAGAAAAAGAATCTGTAAAATTTATTTATAAAACATGGTGGGCTCTATTTTGTTTTGATTTATATATATATATATATATATATATATATATATATATTAAGCCATATATTAAGTAAACATGTAAATATGAAGTAAATCGGCTACATTTTTGATTCAAATGATATAAAAAGTTGCGATTGCGACTTTCACCAGGGTCAGCTCGTTTAAAACTACCTAGCTAGCTAAATTTTAAGTCTGAAAATAACATTAGAGCGAGCGAGCGATAGTGATATCGAAAATACACATTTACTTCCTCTTTCATATATATATATATATATAACATGCCTTTGAGATCGCGCGTGCGTTCATGCCAATTTGAACTTTATTTGTAATTACAAATTCGCATTGATTGTCGACGTGCTTTCAAACGAATCAAAACAGGTGCCGGCACGCGCCTTCGCTAGCGATGCGACACTCGCTACTACAACAATATAATCTATAATTATCTATTGTAAGGTTTATTTCATGTTGAAACAAAAGTAACTATTGTAAGAGCCGTGGCGCGCTTTGCTTTGCTGTAACTCGACACATGTAAGAAGAGCTCCGCATGCCATACAAAATATATGAGGAAAAAACGGAGCTCTTTTTACGTGGGGTAAGTTATAACAGGGGCGCATTTTCGTCGAAAGTGCCGAGGCCGGCGCCCCCTAACACCGCTGATTCAATAGTCAGACGGCGGATTCGAATCTGCGGCCTCGAGTGTCTCAGACCGTACCCCTGAACCATTGACGCTTTAAAACTAACTGTAACATGGTTCTATGTAAAAATGTATTTACAGAATTTTAATAAGTTCTTCTTTATTTTATTTCTACATACACATTACAGACATGAAGGCATTCCTATTGTCCTTTTCTCAACAGTATAAGTAATTAAATACTATTACTGTTACATGTTAAATTACTGTTACATATAAATACAATTTGAATGTAACAGTAATTCTTAATTTTATTATAAATTATGCTCTATCAGAAGGTGGGTAAGCCCCACGGCACGGCTAAATTTTGCAAGAAAAATTAATCGTTAAGATAAATTTAAAGGTCTTTTAATATCGAGCACATAAGATTAGTTTGTTTTAAGTACTTTGCTTCTTTGTAAACAATGTTTTGTTTAAGAAATAAATTATTATTATTATTTCATCTGAGGTGACAACGCATGGGCATCCTGAAACTTGCGCGGATGAATGTAGTCATGGGCCGTAGTCACCACTACATTGTAGTTTAGTTCGTGTCAAATTAGTGCAACTCGTTGACTCGTTGTAGTTGGTTTCTAGGTACAGCCTAGAGAAGGACTATGCAAAGAATACTAGTGTAAAATAGCAGCATAGCATTCCCGTGTTTCGTCCGGTGAGTGTAGCCGACCACGTAGCCGACCGGGACATTTCCCCTCTTTCAATCTACAGCCGTTATAAAATAAAGTTTTATTGCCGGTTTCTTGGACTTGTATCTCAAAAACATAATAAGTTAACAGTCAATGTAAAAATCGAAACAATTACACAAACACGCAGCCTCGTCTTAGGTTACGGAAATGGTGGATCGAGGTTAGGTGCGAGGTAGTGCGCAAGCCCAGTCTTTGCGCATGCCTCCCCGCGTCACATTTACCGACTTCAGGTAATTCGAAATCGTTTCATGCGCAAGGCCAACGGTGCGCCATGGTTCTTGCGTAATGAAAATCTACACATAGATCTTGAGCTGCCGACCATAGCTCAGTACCTGAAGCAGGCTTTCCGCCGATATTTCGTCTCTGTACTCATAAATTCACCCCCGTCCGAAGGAGACCGAGGCATGTCCTCGACGACCCCGACGACGCGAGGGGTCCAAGCCCTTCATACAACACTTCACACGTACATTGCACCGTCCCTCGTACCGCCCCCACCGACGGTGAGGGAGTCGCAAACAAGATTATTCGGAATACCGGCCGGTTCTCTCCAGTCAATTCAGATAGAAGCATCGCTGGAGTTTCTTGCGCCACTTCTTCTTCAGCGCCCACGCATTCCGAAGTAGTGGTACAGATAGCCAAAAATAATATTAATGTAGATAATTCTTAGTTAGAAGCAACTGACTGAGCCTAAGTTCAGCCCTCTCGGGCACCCTCCAGTCAGCAGTCAGACGCTCTCGCGGAACAGGGTAAAGGGTAACTTGTGCTGGTTATTTACTAATAGTTTGCCCGCGTCCGTCTTTCCCTCCGATTACAATGTGGGTGTTTTCATGAGTAGAGTGTATAGTCATTTATTGAGCTAGTACGCCTTACCAGGAATCCAGGAATACATTTCCACTTAACATCAGGTGGGATCGTAGTCAAGCACTTGCTTAGAAAATATTAAAAAAAAAAGAAATCCAACCCGGTGAAACTGTAAACGCCTTCAGGCTAACAGAGGCCATAAGCCCAAAAAAAAAATCATCCTCGTGTCGTTATTATATTAAGATTAGAATTTAGTATGTTTCATGAATCAATTTAAATTAATGTTACATCTCATATTTATTTTTAGATATTGTTTTTGAATAGTTGTTTTCCGCCGCAGGACAGGTATTTGCCTAGTTTGGGAGTTAGATCTTATTGCATGTGTATCTATTACTCAATAGAAATAACCTTATTTGATTTGACATATTCCAAATTTTGGTTCCCGACGCTATGCAGAGATAGCTAATGTTGATAAAAGGCTGTTGCAGTACACCTTTGCCAAAATGAATAACATTGAAGAAATGAGGGACCAAAGTGGGAGCCTTGAGACTCTCGGGAATCTCATCAGAATACGACATATATCATTATACTGCACCCTATCGACATTCATCATTCGACGCTCAGCAGTCGCCGAGAACGGTCGCCCGGCGCCCCGCCACGATCCTCCCGAGCTACCTGCCCCCGAGCGAACCACCTGCGCACCCATTGTTCCGAGAACAATACACCGAGCAATTTTTATTGCGGGTGCTATTGTAATCGGAAATTAGTTTCCAAGAAAGATTATTGCAAAGCCACCTGGGTGGTTACACTAGTGGATACCTTGCGGTGTTAACTTAGCTAGTGTAGGGCTAGCCCCGTACGCCCGTGGTTCCCCTTCTGGGAAACGCGAAACCGGAAGGAGTCGACGCAAAACTTGGCCTTGGGTAGTGCCCTAGTCAAGGTTGACCAACCCGCTGGACTTATAATAGTCCCACGCGTAGTTTTAGTTAGCTCTAAGCACACACCCAAGTGCACAATAAGACTGGCACTTGGACGCACTAGGGCTACACAACTTGGCACACATCCTCCCTGCCTATACCCGGCAGGGAGGAAAGTAGGCTATTCACCCCGGCATCCCACCGGTGGCCACACTTCCCACGAATAAAGTAGGAAAAAATAAAAGTGAACAGAGTGCAATGGGGGACTCTTCCTCAGAGTCGTTGCTGCACTTCATCAGCATATTAAAAAATAAATACCCCGATGTCTTCCAGGACATAATTAAAGAAAGACCGCTCCCTGATAGACCCTCCTCAAGGGCCTCCTCCATATCCTGCACTTCATCCGCAGTCTCCGAAATGGAGCTGGATAACGCCGCGTCCCCTGAGGATCCCCAAGCCGAAGACACCAGCGATTTCACGCTGGTTGAAAAAAAAAGAAAAAAGCGGGCTTCACCCGCCCCGACGCCGCCTCCTAAGGCGAAAAAACGGGAAATAAAGGCCCCCTCTCCCCAGCCATCTACGTCGGCCCTGCCCCAGGGCCCCCTCACAGCTGCCCCACAGCAAGCCCCCGCCGCTCCTGAGCGCGCCCTAGCTGGCTCAAAGAAACCTTCGGCTGTCTCTCAGCCATCGAAACGCCCGCCGCCTGTCTTCATTCAGGCACAAGACAAGTGGCCGATTGTCGCATCGGCCCTATCCAATCGCTACAAATATCAAGCGATCCCCACCACTGTAGGTATCAAACTGCAGCTTGAAACCACGGATGACCATAGAGCGGTAACTCGCTTCTTGCAAGACAAAGGTGTTTTCATTCACACCTACACCTTGGCGGAAGAGCGCCAACTCAGAGTAGTAATTAAAAACCTCCCGCGGGAAATCCCAGCTGATCTAATCAAAAAGGACCTTCAGGCCCAGAATCTCCCCGTCCTATCTGTGCATAGGATGTACAGTGGCCATAATAAAAAGCCATTCAACATGGTGATTGTGGCCCTCGAAAGATCCAAGGCCGGGAAGCAGGTATTTAAAACCTGCTGCCACCTTTCTGGGCTGACTATAGAGCGCCCACATAAAAACGACCCACCAGGCCAGTGCCACAAATGCCAATTATATGGCCACTCAGCTCGCAATTGTTTCGGCAAACCCAGATGCGTCAAGTGCCTGGGTGACCATGGCACCACCGACTGTCCGAGACCCAAGGACAAGGCCCTTCTGGCCACTTTCGGGCCACCCGCATGTGTCCTGTGCAACACAGAGGGACACACGGCCAATTACCTTGGCTGCCCAAAAGCCCCCAAGCCGAAACGTCCGGCACTAAAAATCGCGCCCAAGGTCGCTACCCCGACCGCCGCCCCCGCGCCAAATTTCGCCCCTGTCCGACCTCTACGCCCCGCATGGCACACGCCGATCAGCGTAGCGACCGTTGCTCAACCGGTTGAGCAGCCCCCTCCATCAGCCAGACGGCCGGTTAGCGAAAGCGACCTCGACTTAGTGTGTCGCTTCGCCGCCGTCTTCAACGGCGCCGACGTCTCAGCCCTAGCAAAAGCCTTAAGGGATTCTAATGGCAAGCCCGAAGTCAGGATTGCCGCCACAATGCGCTACCAACATGTAGTGTCAGCCATCGTCAACTTTCAAGCATAGAGGGCCTTTACAACGGCAGAGTAAAACCGCGTTCCCTTAACGTCGCATTTTTAAACGCGAACGGTATTAACAATCAACGCGACGAAGTCTTCAATTTCGTTCGCGATCACCAAGTCGACGTGCTCCTAGTGCAGGAGACATTCCTCAAACCGCACACTCGCAATCCCAACATTGCGAATTATAACATCATTAGGAATGATAGAACTTCTGCCGCTAATGGCGGAACTCTCATTTACTACAAAAAGTCCTTGCACTGCGTGGGATAGACGTAATCCACGAGCTCGCTTCCGATCATCGCCCCGTTCTTCTTCGGTTAGGGCCCTCCGCCCCAACCTCACCCTCCACCAAAACCATAGTAGACTGGCACCGACTCAGGAACGACCTGAAGGAAGCCACATCACCACACCTAGATGCTATTCCTAGGAACATATCTTCAGTCCACGACACGAACCTCGCAGTTCATGCCCTCACTAGGCACATCAAGACAGTCGTCGAGGATTGCTCGAGGCGGGTTCCCTCGGTGGAAGACCACCGATGGACCCTGCCAAGTGACATAAAGGACCTAATGAGGCGCAAGAATACGGCGAGTCGTGCCCACGACTTATATCCCACTGAAAGTAACCGGCTGGTGCTACGTACCCTTCAGCGTGAAGTCCGGTCACGCATAGCCCAGTACAGGAACGATCGGTGGGATAATCACCTCTCCAATATCGAACCTTCCCATCTCGCTTTCTGGCGACTTCCCAAATCCCTAAAAGGGGGCACCGCCCAAACAATGCCTCCCTTAGCGCGTCCTAAAAAACCACCCGCCTTCTTAGACGAAGAGAAAGCCGAATGACTGGCTGACAATCTGGAGCTCCAATGCTCACCGAGCACCCTACCGATCGACGCCACTCACCTTTCAATGGTTGACAGCGAGGTCGACCGGAGGAGTAAGGAACCATCTCGCGATTCCGTTACCCAAGTCACATGCACCGAATTTGAGTCCATAATTAAAAACCTGCGACCACGCAAGGCTCCCAGCCCCGACGGCATCACCAACAAGGTGATGAAACTCCTACCCATGTCCATTTTACACCTACTGGTGATAATCTACAAC
This sequence comes from Teinopalpus imperialis, assembly GCA_029286865.1. Taxonomy (NCBI): domain Eukaryota; kingdom Metazoa; phylum Arthropoda; class Insecta; order Lepidoptera; family Papilionidae; genus Teinopalpus; species Teinopalpus imperialis. The sequence continues at coordinate 18,152,974 of JAGSMU010000003.1, forward strand.
GCGGCCATATCCAAAGGCACCTTCCCGAACACCTGGAAGGAAGCCGACGTCATAGGGATTCTCAAGCCCTCAAAACATCCAACCGATCCATCAGCCTATCGACCCATAAGCCTACTCAAAGTCTTGGGTAAGGTATATGAAAGGCTCATCCTCGCCCGCCTCAAGGACTTCATGCTGTCCCGAGGGCTACCAATCAATGAGCAGTTCGGGTTTCGCACCCAACACTCATGCACACATCAACTGCACCGCATCACGGAGCACATCCTCAGTAAATTTCTTCAGGGCTACCAAACTGGGGCACTTTTCCTCGACGTGGCGAAAGCTTTCGACAAGGTCTGGCACAACGGGCTCATATACAAACTATATGAGCTCGGTGTGCCAGATCGACTCGTACTTATCATACGAGACTCTCCGAAATCGAACCTTTCGTTACCGCGTCGAGGGAACGCGCTCCGAGATTCACCCTATTTGTGCCGGAGTACCACAAGGCTCCGTCCTAGGTCCTATTTTATACACACTCTACACCAACGACATACCGCGCACTCGCGGTGTAGAGCTAGCACTGTTCGCCGATGACACCGGCCTCTATGTGTCTGGGTTCAAACCAGACGCTATTTGTAGACGCCTCCAATCTGCAGCCAACACCTTAGGGAAATAGTTTCGGAAATGGAGGATCGAGGTTAACCCCACCAAAAGTGCAGTCGTGTACTTCTCTAGGCGCAACAAAACGCCGCATCTCCCAACTATAGAGTTATTTGATCGTCCTATCCCCTGGGAACAGACAGTCAAATACTTAGGCGTCACATTAGATGAAAGACTCACCTTCGGTCCGCATGTCAACCGCGCACGGAATCGAGCAGCGTTCGTCCTAGGTCGTTTGCACCCGTTACTCAATAAAAATAGCAAAATGTCCCTGCGTAATAAAATTACACTATACAAAGCTTGCATCCGACCCATCATGACATACGCAAGCCCCGTCTTTGCGCATGCTTCCCCGCGTCACATTCACCGACTTCAGGTAATACATAATCGTTTCATGCGCAAGGCCACCGGTGCACCGTGGTTCTTGCGTAATGAAAATCTACACATAGATCTTGAGCTGCCGACCATAGCTCAGTACCTGAAGCTGGCTTCCCGCCGATATTTCGACTCTGCCGTCACACACTCTAACCCCTTGATTGTAAGTGCCGCCACTTCCGATCCCATCGCGAATCACAGATTCACCCGCGTCCGAAGGAGACCGAGGCACGCCCTCGATGACCCCGACGACGTGACCACCAGGGCCCAAGCCCTGCATAAAACACAACACACATACATTGCACCCTCACATCGCCCCCGCCGACGGCGAGGGCGTCGCAAACAAGGATATTCGCGATACCGCTATGTCACTGGTCGGTTCTCTCCAGTCCATACAGATAGAAGCGTCGTTGGAGTTTCTTGCGCCACTTCTTCTCCAGCGCCCACGCATTCCGAAGTGGTGCTACAGATAGCTAATAATCAAAGCGAATTTAAAGAATCCTCTGTCAGAAGCAACTGACCGAGCCGAGGTTCGGCCCTCTCGGGCACCCTCGAGTCAGACGTTCTCGCGAAACAAGGTAACGGTCCAAGCCGAGGCTCCTTCTCGGGAGCCCTTGTGCTGGTTACATATAATAGAGGTCTCGACTGAGTGCCATTAGCGCTCACCTCTCAATCCGGTGAAAATGTAAAAGCCCTCGGGCTAACAGTGGCCTTCAGCCCGAAAAAAAAAAAAAAAAAACCTATCGACATTGTATAATTTTCCGGTATGCTTTACTCAGTTGGCAGGTGATGACTTGCCACAGAGACAATTGCGGGTGACAAACGAGCGCACTGTTCACCCGATGGGAGATTCCTGCTCGGATCGAATTTCCGAACGACACTTTCGAACTGTGGGGTCTAGCGACACGAAAGGCGATTATAAAAATTAAAACGAAAATACCGAGAAACGTTTCTGGCAAACAAATTAAAAGAATTCTATTAGAGAGTTTACGGTGATTTTGCTCCTGTGGGACTTCCTAGGACGACAACAAAAATCAACACGTTGTTTTGTTCCCAACTATAAAAGTATCGGTTTCCATTAACATTTCATCATTATCATTTCAACCTATCACTGCCATTTTAGTACGATATTTTAAATTTTGCAAGTAGTTGATTATAATTAACAATAAAAACAGTTATTTTTAATTTTAGATTATATTCGATTATATAAAAAAAAATATCTTGGGAAAATTATGTCTTAATAAAAATAGCATATCCCTATTATTGATTACTCGGACAATTGACATTTGACAGTTAATTCAGTGATAAAAGAAGTTTGTGCAAAATAAATCAAATAGGTCCATAAACGTACGTGTATTAAAATAAAACAATAACGTGTATGAAGACTAAGGTATTCAACATGTAAAACTAAAAATTATCTGCCTATAAAAGGACCATTTTATATTGTTTCATAATTCCTCTATTTAATTATAAAATGATTATTTTATTTTGAATTCATTCTTAAGTTTACAGTCATTCAAGTTAAAGAATCCATCAATTATTTTTGGCATTGTACAAAGATTTATTCGTAACACATCATATACTAATAACGCAAAGTGAGGTAAAACATATATTTCAATGCTGTGTGTAGTTCATTCGTGTATCATATAATTACGATTACCTATAAAATTACATACAATACATAGATAAAAAAAATCCAAATCTATATAACAGAAACTAAATTGCGATTAGAACAAATTCTTCTGTTTGTGTCAGATTAAAATAATATCCACTAATCAGTACTGGATCCATGTTGGTTGGACAACAAAATTCCTATTTTAAAAGAAAGAGTGCAGGGCTTACAGTTAACTGTCTTAATATAGTTATCTTATATACTAATGTATATGTTAAATAGTTTTAGATATAACCCACTGGAAAAGCAAGCTGAAGTGGCAATGGGCCATCCATGTTAGCTACAGAGCTGTGGAATACTGTAGGATAACCTGTTAGTAGCTGGCTTGTGCATTGCTCATTTGTCAATTAGAGAGGTCTATATTCACAAATGTACTGATAGCGTTGTTTATATATATATATTTATATATATATATATAAATATTTTTATATATATATATATAGCATATGCCCACAATTATGTCTACATGGACTTCAAAACTGGGTCCAGAGAGAAATGAATGATTTGTTGTTAAAAGATAAATAATTCTTAAAATACATATCTTTCAGGAAGTCGTAGAAATAGTGGCATGACATAGAATCAAATAAATAAAGGAATTACCATTTAGTACCAATGTCTAAATCTTTACCAGTAAACAGACTCTTTCAAGTGCGGATCAGCACATTCATGGTAGTTTTACTATGCATCATTGGGGTCATACAGTTTTTCGCCTCATACGGCACATACTACTACGACCATATACCTCGTGAACACTTGAAGAGAAATATTTTTTTCCATTTGAATCCTAAATTGGAACTGAATGATGATAATCCAAACTGCAATTATGATGGCATTATACAAAGTCGAAGTTCATTCAATAGTTGGGAAGTATGGAAATATGTGGGATTGTCAATGGTTGGGGTAGCCAATGGCACCTACACACCTGAGAAATGCAACCCACAGCTCAGTGTTGCTATATTAGTGACTTATAGGAACAGAAAAAGTCAGTTGGAAAAGTTCATACCATACATGCACGATTTTCTACGTAAACAGGGCATTCATTATAGGTAGGTATTGCTTTCATTTAATAACTTCTAATGTAGAGCACAAGTAATTTTTAGAAATATACAAGTTTATTCTACTGAGGTTGACAAACAAGCACACAATTCTCTTGATGGTAGGTGATTCCTAATACAAAACCAGATGAAATAAATGTGATGTGTTAACTGAACTGTAATTTGGTCACAACTAAGTTAAAACATTTGGATCCTTCGGAATCATAATCAAATCAATATCAATAGAAGCTATATTCAAGTAGGTTTATACAAAACACTTTTGAATCGTCAAGAACAAACCACCGCATAAGTAGGCAGCTGCTAGTGAGAAGAAATGGCAAGAAAACTCGACTAGTTGTTCTTTTTTTTTAAATAATGTTACAAAATGTCCAGTAGTGAGAGTATCTAGAGCTCAAAACTTAAATACAAGCATATTTGTGTGACAAGTATTCTGAGAATGAGTAAGATTTTTTCATCATCACTGAAGACTAAGATGTAATGTTACATACTGTACTACTTCAGTGCTTCAGTATTACAAGTGTCAATGTTAATTCTTAAATAACATATAACATTGTGCATAAAATTACATAAAGTCATATTAAATTGATTTATTTCTATATGATGTTTTATAATATTGCAATTTCAGCATCTATGTCATAGAGCAACAAGATAACAAGCCGTGGAACAAAGGCATTCTCTACAATATAGGGGCAAGACAAGCTATCGCAGATCAATTCCCTTGCCTTATATTCCATGATGTAGATCTACTGCCTCTGGACGCTGGAAACTTGTATGCCTGTCTTCAGGAACCTCGACATATGAGTGCGAGCATTGATAAATTTAGATATGTATTGACATATGACTACTTGGTTGGTGGAGCACTGGCTATCCCAACAAGTCAGTTTATAACAATAAATGGGTTTTCAAACAAATTTGAGGGATGGGGCGGGGAAGACGATGACCTTGCAGGAAGAATTGCTGCTAACAATTTAAGGGTTTTGAGGTTAGTATGTATATTGTGCTTTGATTCATTTTTATACTTAAGAACAATTTGTTGTATAGGCAGTTCACCTTGGTTCATTTTAAACTACATATCATAATGTACACACTTTAAAAAGCTGATCTCCACGAGCTGATTTCATTCAGTGGAATTAAACAATCTCGCAACCTCGTAATGGCCATCGCAGAGAAGGATGACTCAGCACTAGATGGATTGACGACTTATGCTAGTTTGCTGGATGTCAATGGACGCATGTGGGTCAGGATCGTAATTTGTCACAGTATGTGGGGGAAACCTATATTCCACAGTGGACTTGTGATGGGTTGAAATGATATGTCAAAGACACATGCAATATACACTCAGAGCTGAAACCATTTCATTGGGCACAAATAATGTTTCTTGGTTAGGAATCTAAATCAATACCTGATTATAAAAAAATCATCTAAATCTAAAAGTACTTTGCTCAGTTAGTAGTTTTTCTAAAATTTTTGGTATTAGCCGAAGTTCTGATGTTGTGTTAATGGTGAAGTTGTTGGTCGCACCAATATCCTGGTACCGAAAGGTCTATGTGACTGACATGAATTACATTTCAGATATCCACCAGAGTTATCAAGGTATACAATGATGGTACATCCCCAGGAGAAGAAAAACGAAGAACGCAACCGCATTATTTCTGATAACATAGTGGGCTATGACACAGATGGACTTGGCTCAGTCAAATATGCTATTAAGACCGTAAAGAGGAACAGACTGTACATATGGATTGGAGTCAAGCTGTGAACTCGGACATTCCTACCAGAAAAAAGTTGAAATAGTTTTTTGAAGTTAAACTTCACTAAGCACAATGATGTGTCTAAATGGAATAAAATACAATGAAATGTTACCAGTGTGAAATTATCTAACTGTAATATTAAAAATAATTTAAATAGGCCATATATATTTCTGGGGCCATATATATTATAGGGTTTTTGAGACACCCTAGTAAGTTAGAGCAAAATGGGAGATGTTTGACCTTAGAGACTAATTACACTTTTTTGGTAGTGGTATTGAAATTGGGTACTATTTCATAGGAACCAACATACCTGAGTTGGACCTGTTGCTTGTGACGCCGCGTAAGAAGGCGATTTTCTTGAAGGTCCCTAAGTCGATATATTTCCCTATCTATATTATAAAAGATTACAGGATTTTTATTTATTGTTTCGATTTTAAATTATATTACGCCATTAAATGGCTTGTATGTTGTCTAACTGCCAACATACAAATAAAAATTATATTTTTAATTTTATTAAGAAAGGCAAACAATTGTGCAATTATTCTGTAATTGTAAAAGTATTTATATGTACAATCCACACGGTTTTCCAAATAATGAAATGTATAGGAATATTCCTTAAATATATCTCTTAAATAACTATTATAAACTAGGCATGAAAATGAAAAGTAAGAGTAGAACTTGTCCCGCTATCAGACTAGGTCTAAGTTTGTCTTGCTACTTACAAGACACTCGGTATATATATAATAAATATATAAAAAAACTACGAAGATAAAAATAATTGTTTGCACCATTACAGTATTAAGCTAGTTCGTTGAACGTCATTGTCATTATGTAGTTAATAAGACCTATATAGGTATTGTTACTACATACTCGTATTTTGGAGGGTGATTAGATGAACAGTAGAGCCATGCTTGCACATAGCATTTCTAGCTAAAGCATGCAAACACCTCATAGAAGACCAGCATGAATTAGTGACATAAGGCTGCTATTTCGTATGATGAGTCCCCACTCATTTTCGGTTTTCAGAAACCCTATCGCATAGGCATTCCGTCTCAATACACGTGGGTGACGCCGCTTGTATGTACAAATCGAATCTTACCAACCATCGATTGAAGGTGTGCTCGATAAGCCACTTATAACAAAATATCTATATTCGCTTGAGATTAAATACTTTTTGATCCTATCATATGCTAAAACCCAGTTGACCTCTATGGACTTTCGCAGTATGAAGAAGCGGCGGAAAGTCTGTGGTGATATTTTAAATTTTGTCCAAACTTGCATTGAATAATAATAAAATTTTAATGAATAGATATGATATTTTATTTATCTTTTTAACACAACTTATCAATTGCTTTTAAGAATAAAAGAATGCAAGCAGTACTATTAACATTCCGGTTAACCACTTCAATTAAGCTTCAAATGCCAGGAGATCGTTTAAGGCAATAGTTAATGATGGATTCGAACCTACGATCTTAAGTTTCGCAGACCGTACTCCCAAACTGTTAGGCTATTGACGCTTTGTATATTTTGTTATTGCATAGGTAAAAGCATTAAAATGACTTTAGACCGAAATAAAAAACATGTGCAATATTAGTAGGCCGAGCCGCCTGCATCCATCAACTGCCCGCAAACTAGGTTGGGGCTCCATCTAGGAGTCGCCCTACACTGCGACTGCCAGACCGAGATTGCCAGTAAAGAAAATTTCTTCCCCATCGGAAGGAAACATGTCAAAGATATTCGGTGTAAATAATATCAATAAAAAAATGAATGGTAGTAAAATTTATTAGCATTACAACTAAGATTATTGTTTTGGTACGTACTCCCCCATTTCCCCCCAATTTTGACCGCAACTCAGAGCGACTGGCAACACCATGGGCATACCGCACTCGTACCCACAGCCTTCCATTGCCGTCTTAATAACAGCTTTTAGGAAAAATATATTTTTAAATTATTTATACTTCAAATAATATTATTATTTACCTAGATGACTAAATATTAAATGTAGAGTACGATTCGATTAAGATTATCAATCGAGCTAGGTTCATGATAGCTTACTTATGATAACTGTAGTCGATTCCATCCTCTATGAAATTGATTGATAATTACATAATTTTTAGGCGTCTCTTTTTTTATTAATTAGTTTATTGTTACACCTATCACATCTTGAGTTGACTAGTAAAGAATGCCGTTCGCATTAAGTCCGCCCTTTGTGAACCTATAAATTTGTTAAGGTTTATGCAGTAAAGAGCTCCACATCATTCAGACTTACATAGTAATGCTGATGTTTTTTATATTAAGAATGAAAAACCATATTACTAGCATGGATACATTCCATCTTAGTTAGAAGAACCACAGATGCATTACCAGGTGGTATGTGAACTTCTCGTCGGTTAAGTTCTATAAAAAATGTCGCACGAATCAGTTTATCGCATTTCATTTTGAGTGATTCTCTGGCCACTTCACCTCACCTGTTTTGGGGAAACTACACGTTGATTTAAAACGCTTTTATACACATTCGACACGAGCATACCGGCGGCTCTATCCAGGTCCTCGTGCCGCACCTCCCACACCAGCTCGTCATGTATCTGCAGCACCAAGTGTCCGTCGATCGGGGGTTCGCTGTTTCTTAGACGCTCCTCAGTTTTTACCATCGCCATCTTGCATAGATCTGCTGCCGATCCTTTTACGTAGGTATGTAATATGAAAAAAATCTACTGTAAATTATCTAATAATGAGCTTGGTCAAGATAGCAAAGGCTGACCACGTTGCATCTTTACCAACCATTTTTTTAGGGCTGATAGGTGTAGGCACGTAGGCTTTTACAACTTCACCGGGTTGAAAGGTTGCCGAGCGCTAAGGGCACTCAGCCGAGACCTTTATTTATGAATAACCAGCACAAGGGTACCCGAGGGGCCTTGGACCGTAACCTGTTGCTCGCGAAAGCGAGTGAATCGCTCAGTTACTTCTATCGGATTCAATCGCATCCAAGTCATACTACTAATTATATAGTAAGTAATAAGCAATAATTTATATATATATATATCTCCATATAATAGGCCATTTTCGAGGGTACATTACCCTATGCAAAAAACAAATACCAATTTCTTTAGTATCGAACTAGTTACGCTAACGCATCCTAAATTTTGTATATATGTTAGCAGTGATTTTTTATTCCTACTAATTATGAAGAAGCCAAATAGAGTCTGACGATCTAACCACTAGGCTATCGCTGAAAGTTTTACTGCTTTGTTTGCAATATGGATTCAACTACAATTGGAGAAACATAAAAAAAATAGAATATATAACATAACATAGCAACCTTGTATAATAAAATTGATCGCTTTCCTCTCAGCTTGCGCCTTGATGGCGAAGTCCGTACTAGTAATGTCTCTGAAGCGTCTCGTTCTACCGCACGGCGTGCGCAGCTTGCCATCTCGCTGGCACAACGCCACGACCGCGCGACCGAAACTCTTCAGCGATGGGAATGTCTCTAGCAAAAACGTGCGTATTGGTCACCATCAACTTATATAGCTTGAAAGAAGCCACTTACTTTAATTGTCTATATAAAAAAATATTTTTGACATTAACTAACATGTCCGTTACTCTCTCCAATAAAGTTGTCATGCTTGTTCCTAGGAGAAGGTTTACGACTATAGTAGAATAGCTGATCCGACTTTTAATTTCGTAGATAGTACCTTCAACCTTTGGGTATTGACGTTTAGTTAAAATATGAGTTAGTTGAAATAAGGTTCATATTATAAGCGAAATGTAAGTTATGGTTTTATTTATATCAAGGTTAAGCACATTCAGACCCGAAACACAACAATATTTTATTGTTCTTCGACTGGGAATAGAACTCAGGCGCCGCGACGCAGCAGGCAGGTACTCTAGATACTACGCCACGCGGTCGTTAAATAAAAATAAATCCAACATATTTAAACTCACTGTTGAAGCTAGCAGCGACGTGTTCGTACCCGAAGCCGAGCACGTCCCCCAACTTGTTGGCGCCGGCGCCGTACATGCTCGCATACACCACGCGCTTAGTGCGCTCGCGCTCCTCGCTGTTCACGTCCGCTTCCGGCTTGTTAAGCCTTACACACACACATTTACTGCAGCTTAGTTTAAACGCCGTCATGGTTTTAGTCGTGCACACTTTTTTTATATGGTAGAGCCACACTGCGGCCAACTCATAGCTGTTCGAATGGTCGACTGGACATCGTAAGAACGCTCACAGACTAATAATGTGAAATAGCTGCATTATACTGTATTGCGTACGTGTAGGGCAATTAGGCATTCCATCTGCTACAACTGAGTCTTTGTTGAGGACAGGCATATGTCATAAGCCCTAGTTATCATTTATCATCAGGTGAGTTTAGTGCTCGTTTTTCAACACTAGTATTGTAAAAATTTGAAATATTGGCAGCACTGCCAAAGACCTCAGTATCCCGTAAAAGCACCTATTTTTCCATTTTATTTTCATTTCCGTAAGAAACTAATGGTCGTAAAGGAGCACACATTGATTTCACAGCGTAACGCACTGCGATTCGTCCCGCGAGTGTTGACATCCGGGGTCCCTACAGGTGACGACGCACTCCGTCTCAGTCCTCAAGGGTGACGAAGCATTACATCTTGAATCTTTACTAAAAATGGATGTAGATGTCGTTTGTCACCGTCATAATTTGCCATCACGTGAACAGCGTGCTCGTGTCTCCTTGATTATTAACAAAGACATCGTGCGGTCCAGGTGTGCGCCGAGCGCAGGTGCCCGCAGTACCAGCTGGCGGCGAGCACGCGGAACAGGTCCGCGCTGTGCACCGCCCGCAACAGCCCGCTGTCGGCGGCGGCCAGCGCCAGCACGCGGCACTCAATCTGTTTGAAGTCCGCCGCTAGCAGCGTATACCCGTCCCGGCTTACATACAGCGATCGAAGGTTCAGAACACGTTCGTCCTTATCTATATGAAAGACAATAAATACTAGGACTCATTAGGATAACGAAACGAAACGAAACCTAAAAATAAGTACTATAAATATATTTTTACTGGTCATTTGAAAATTCTGAATCCTTAATATAATATTAAATAGATTTTAAAATAATATCATGATGTCCTCCTGGTCAATTTCAACGACGGCGAAATATCTTCTGGTTATTGACATCTGCTGCACAGAGTATATTATACTCACTCTTCGTCACCGTCTCTGTTACGCCATGTTTAATAGCACCGAAGGAAAGTTCAAATGCAGTGTAACAGGACACGGGACATACATAAAACACACCCAAACTCGAAATCCATTAATTCATGATACGCAATTATATCCTCTGTTGGGAAAGAGAACCGCGACGTTGTAGTCTGTTTCGATATCCACAAAGCGACGATGTCGTCAAAAAATTTATAGGATCTGCTAATAAGAACTTAAAAATGACAGTAACGTGTGAATTACAAGGAAAACTCAATTTAGGTAGTAATTTGGAAAACATTATGTGGTAAGGCCACGCTTCGGCTGCTTTCTAAGAGTAAGATGAACGGGTCGGCTCAACTGGGGGAGGACCATGCCCTCACAGAGTACCAGCGTGAAATAGCAACATAAGTGCTGTGTTTTGTGTAGATATATGGATCCAATGACCTGATTACAGGTAACATTCCACCTCTAATCCTCAGGAGTCACAACGCATGTGCCTCATGAATCCTTCTTGGAGATGGATGTAGATGTCTTGAGCCGGTGCACAATTACCATCAGGTGAAGCGGGGGCTCGTTTATCACTTTATTTTGTATAATAAAAAAATAATCGTAAATAACACTAGAAAAAAATAACATCGTTATAATTCAATACGTTAAATCCAATACAATAAAGTCTTGTGGAAATTTTGAGGTTACCGCGAGTGACCCCTTCTTCTGGAAATAAAGTGAGACTGAATAGTGCCTTAGGAACAGCCTGAAGATTGGGAGTGTTGCAGGCGATCCGACCCGTCGCCGCCGCAGTTTGTTCCCTGATCAAATTTTTTTTTTAGGAAATATTGGTAATTTTATTCACAATGTCTTCAAAATTTCCAGTGGATCGAATGGTGTGTAAATTTCGCTTCAATATTTATATCGCGAACAGTATTGCGATAATTTTATTAATACCAAAAGCATCACAATAAGATTATTTCGATCAACAGTATCACAATAATTATATTGCGATTAACAGTATCACAATAATTTTAACGCCATCATCAGTATCACAATAATTATATTGCGATTAACAGTATCACAATAATTTTAACGCCATCATCAGTATCACAATAATTATATTGCGATTACCAGTATCGCAATAATTTAATTCCATCAACAGTATCACAATAATTTTATCGCCATCATCAGTATCACGATAATTTTAACGCCATCATCAGTATCACAATAATAATATTTCGATTAACAGTATGACAATAATTTTAACGCCATCATCAGTATCACAATAATTATATTGCGATTAACAGTATCGCAATAATTTTATTCCATCAACAGTATCATAATAATTTTATCGCTATCATCAGTATCACAATAATTTTATCGCCATCATCAGTATCACAACAATTTTATCGCCATCATCAGTATCACAATAATTTTATCGCCATCATCAGTATCACAATAATTATATTGCGATTAACAGTATCGCAATAATTTTATCGCCATCATCAATTATCACAATAATTTTATCGCTATCATCAGTATCACAATAATTTTATCGCCATCATCAGTATCACAATAATTTTATCGCCATCATCAGTATCACAATAATTTTATCGCCATCATTAGTATCACAATAATTTTATCGCCATCATCAATATCACAATAATTATATTGCGACCAACAGTGATACTGTCAATCATCAGTACGACAACAATTGTTACGCCATTCACAGTATGCCGTATCCAGAGTATTACAGCTTCATTTATAATACAGGGCTTGTGGATAAAGATAAATTTTCCAAATTATTCTGTGCTACTCTCTCCTCTATCCGTCTGTAATCGACCCACTTAAGAACTTTTAGAAATTAGTTATTCGGTGATTTTGTATTAAAGTTTTATTACATTCAAATCAAGATAAAACAATAATTTACCACAAAGGCCTAACAACTCCTTCCCGTACGCACTGGCCTATTCCAGAGAGAAAAGTGGCATGCGCTTTGTGCAAGTGGCGATACTCTAGAATACGTCTAGGAAGCGGATGCTCTACCATTAAACTTCGAAGCTGCAAAAAAGAAAAGTAATATCTGTTGCCATTGATAAAAATAATTCATAACGACGCCATGTTAAACTATAGCAAAGGATTATAAATATGTATCTGGCAACAAAAACAATCGTAGTGTTGCGGGCAAGTTAACCTGATGGTATCCGTACAGCCACACTACGGACTTCGTGCTTTGTTACTTTCTTTAGTCCTTCTGTAGAGCTGACCTGCAGCTAGTTTGTGACTGCGGCGTGATTTTTCTTTTATTTATTTTTTAAAGAGATTTATATAATTTCAATTGAATAACCATCGTCTCCGAGGTAGATTTGGCCCCCTTAAAGTATGTCTCTGCGATCTTAACGTTGCACTTTAAATCCAATTGCAATTCGTCGTAGAGTATGGCTCGCACTTGCGCGGCTGAGTTGATTTGGAAACTCTTCCCCGCTGCCGAGTAGCAGTCGTGCTCCGCTGATCGCATCTTCTCTAGTAACAACTTCTCCATACATTTCAACTTTACTAAGTCCACGCACACCCCCCGGTGCTCCATGTCTGATAAGGAATGTCGTTAGTAATATTATAATTATATAAAAGAATCAGCTTATACGGCAAGCAATCAAATGAAAAACTGGTCAAGTGCGAGTCGAATTTACGCGGAGAGGGTTCCGTCCTTTTGCCGTAATTGCTATAAGATATAGATTTACGATTAGGTTTTCTTGTAAACTATGACTGAAGCCCTATATCCGTACTTTTATAAAATTCGGAGATAAGAGGGAGCAGGAACAGTGTGGGGGGAGCTAATGTTCGATTTTCGAATATTTTTTATATCTTTTAAACTGTGCGTTGTAAAATTTATACGCAACATTACTATGTTACGAATAAATTATATATATGTATAAATTTATACGTAACATTACTATGTTACGTATTAATAAGTTGTGTTGTATTTTTTTAAAATATTAATATTCCATCGGAATTCTGAATTCCTTTATCGTTGATTCAGTACATTATAGTTGATTTGGAGATAATTATTATAATTGTCATTATAATTATATAATAACAGATAGACAGCCACTACAGTGCTCCTATAATTTCAATTTTTCATCAGATATTCTGTAACATTTCATAAAATAATTTGAATAGAAAATTATTTATAAAAAGTTAAAAAATATATGTATAAATTACGAAAACAGAACTTATATTCAATAATTAAAATGCTTGAATAGAAAGAAAAAACAGCCATTTATCTTTGAAACTATTGCAAAAGCAAATAAAAACGAATAACCACGGTTTATTGAGACGTGGGTGATACCTACCTGCAATAATGGGTAAAAGGCGCATTTCTATCTGGATGAAAATAGTCCACAAGCCTTGTTGAACAAGAGAATGCTGGACTTTAACCCAACAATCCATAAACAAAGACATGTACCACGCCGACTTTTGTAGGATGCATTCCGTTGCAATCGTAAACTCTGGTGTGAACGCCACCAGTTTTTGTAATTCCGAAAAGTTATTAGGAGGGTTGTCGGGATCTAGAAGGCTTCCACCTATCTGTGAACACTTGTATTTGTCAATTTTCTCTTCAAAATTACGTGTAATCTTGCTAACGCAAAATATATACCAGCTTTAATTTATTATAAGAAAAATTCCTATAATCGTCATTTTTTTTTAAACATGCAGTTTTCCTAACGTTGTTTTCCTTCACCGCCGAAACGAGGTCCGTGGCACGTGTTAAACCACTAGCGTACCGTGAAATTAAAGCGAGCGCTTATTATAGACGAAGCTACCACGGCGTTTGAATATTCAATCCCAACTAACTATCAACGCTGATACGATCCGTAAAAACTACAAGTGTCATCTATGAAGATTAAAAAAAGAAATCATAGATCTATAATGAAATAGAAACACCAGAGTTATATATTTATTTCGTTACTAATATAACTACACCCACGTTCAGTAGATACCTGAATAATTAAATGACCAATTCTATTAATTCCATGATTATTTTTAACTGGTATTAGAGTTATACATACTTATTAACAGTGGTAGAGCTACGCTGCAGTTTGTTTCTAGCTGTAGAATGAAAGGATCAGCTCGACCGGGGTAGGACGCCCTTACAGAATACCAGCGTAAAATAGCAGCAAAATGCTGCTGTGATTCGTCTGGTGAGTGTAGGATTCCGGAGACCTTTATGGTGACGAGGCATTCCATCTCAGTCCAGGTGATAACGCATTATAATGTGTGCCCGTGTGTTACTCTCAATGTAATAAAAAAAATCATTAATTTTTAATTACTGTAAAAACTAAAGAGCCTCCTCTTAGTTTTTCTTAGTCTTTAGTATAAATAATGTGGCGAGTGACTAAATTTTATTTTTAAATTTTATAATTAATATTAGTGTAAAATTTTATTTAAACGTACATTTATTACCTTATAACTGTAAAAACCTTACCTTTGCATCAAGAATTTTTAAATGATCTCGACTGACAATCGAGCCAAAGTTATCAGATACATATGTTAGAATATTTTTACCTCCATAACAAATTACACTATTATAATTTATTATCTGTTGTAGTATTTCTCTGAAACATATGAAAGATAATGTTGCTATATAATAATTAAGAGTTGTTATAATATCAATTTTTCATTTTATCATACTTAGATTTGGGAAAATCTCTTGTTAAATGGTAGAATTTATCGCTGACGAGAATCATTATGCCTTGCGGTACTCCAATTTCTTCAGTGTAATGTTCGTTTAGTTGACAAAAATTGTTACTGTGAACATAATAATAATACAATACACCTGTGTCTTAGTAAATTTATATTATTTGCCTTATGTAGTTTAGACCCATAATACTGAAGACGAGGCATTCCATCTTAGTCTTCAGAGGTGACAACGCATCTGCATTATGAATCCTAATCGTGGATGAACGCTGATGTCATCGACCGCAGGAATCACCTACCGTCATGTAAGTTACGTATTCATTTTTCACCTTCAATACAATAATTAAAAAAAAGTTTTACCTATAAACAAGGCATAAAACAATTTCTTCACCACTCAATCGAAAAATATCCAAATCATCAAGAGATTTATTTTCTATTGATACAATATTATAAATAACTTCTCTGACTGGTATTTGGGATTTAATCGGCGCTACAAACTTGGATTTAACTTTTTGTTCTTTATTACTTTCTGTTGCCGTGTGGTCTCGTTTTTCACTTGTATCACTTCTGATTTCATTTATTTTTTTCGGCTTACAATATTTCAAAATTCCATTATCATTCGATAATTGTGTTTGAAGTGTGTTTTTAGATTTACTAGTTCCTACGATATTCTCGAATGTCATTTCAACATTATTTTGTTTACTTTCGGTTGCGACAATTTTATTAATTAAAGTATCGATGGCTGTATCGTTCTGCATATTTATATGATCTATTGAATGTGTGACATGTTTTAGCCAATTTTTAACAGTTTTCGAATATTTTTGTTTTCGATAATTAGTGTTCGTTATTTTATTAATATCAGCTGGAACTTTCTTTATTTTCTTCGGTATTATATCTTCAATGTTTGTTTTCTTTTTATGTTTTTTGGTGCGTTTGTTTGAAGAATTTGTAAGTGCTTTATTGTTGTTGTCTTTTAATTTTACAGGAAAATTTATATCAAATATTTTGGACGTTTTTCCCTCTTTGCTACACATGTTGTTATTAATACAATCTTTTTTAGGAAATAGTTCAGAATCAAACATATCTTCCCACGCGACTTGTTCTATAACATGTATGGTTTTAGTATTTTCAATAATGACTTGGTTTAAATCTCCTTCCTCAGCATTAAATGTATTAAATAAACTACTCACCGGTTGTATTGTAGTAGCTGGTGTTTCAACATTATTAGGCATTAGAAGACTAATGTTCTCAGGAACACTTTTCACAAGTTCAGTTGATTTAGGTATTGTAGGGGCATTTATTTCTGACAATCCTAGGTTTCCATCAATCACGTCCACCTCACCATCATTAAGGTAACCACGGTCGGTATTCAAATTGGAAGTATCACTGATAAAATCGCTCTCGACATTTAAAATTGGATAGTTAATATTTAAAGTGGTATCTCTAAAAATTTTAAACGACAATATCAAAAAGTTAAATTTAAGAACGTATTAGTTATGAGAATTTTAATAAATGAACAACTTACGCATTGGATTCTATATAACGGTAATTACGAGTACTCCCGTAGTGATTTGCAATTCTATTGAATTGTATTCGCCCATCGGTAAGCTCATCTGTGGTAATAAGTATGTCGAATTAACATGGATAGGTGCGTCGCTGAAGTTTTTCCTCCAGCACCAACACATTTCAAAGTTGTGGTCAATGTCGTTAATAAAAATGACATTAATTTAGTTAATGAGTTAGAAGCAACTGACTAAGGAGGACTAACAGGGGCCATCAGCCATAAAAGAAAGGTAATAAGTACGACTATATTAATCTTCTGACTCTTGACTTGATGATGAAGATGTATGGTCGAGTTACTGTTCGGAAACCTCTGCTAAGGCTGGAACAAGAAAAAACGGATGCAGTGGGCTCTTGCCCATCGAGATTGGACTGAAAAAGTGCTTTGAACCAATGAATCCGAGTTTGAACTATTCGGTTCAAAACGTAGAATTTATGTATGACGCGGTGCCCAAGAAAGGATGATGTCAGATTGTGTATTCCCAACAATCAAGCATGGTGGTGACTCAATTATGGTCTGGGGTTGTTTCTCTAGCCAAGGAACTGGCGATTTGATTCAAATTGAAGGAAATTTGAATAAGGAACAGTACAAAAACATTTTAGAACATAATGTAGTTTTTTCCGGGTTGCGATTAATTGGAAATGGATTCATTTTCCAACAAGATAATGATCCAAAGCATAGCTCAAAATTACGTAGAGGATATTTAGAAGAGAAAGAAACACATGGGGTGTTAAAAAATATGGTTTGGCCTCTTCAGAGCCCGGATCTCAATCCCATTGAACTTTTGTGGGAAGAGGAGGAGGGATAGGAACATCCGTAATCGTGGCCCATCCTCGCGAGAAGAAATGTGAAATGCTTTATGCGAAATTAAGAACAATATATCACAAGACACCATTAACAAATTGATTGTCCGTATGTCGAGACTTGTGAAAAAAGTCATAAAATGTGAAGGTGGATTTTTTGATGAAAAATCTGTTTAGCTAACTATAGACTTTTTTGCATGGACTGTTCATATTTCTTTACGCTTTTAAAGTATATTGTTTGTAAATCAATGTTCATGCTCATTAAACAGGTTAATTAAACATTTAATATTTTATTGGAGTTTTACTTTATTTTCCTACTTTAATTAAGGTGGTCTTAATCTTTTGGCCTGCAGTGTATATATGAACTGTCCCCTATTAATGACGGCTCATCAAATTATAGTTAAGACAGCAAATTGAACTAAAACTTGGAAAAAAAACTACTGACTAGTATACCCATTATAAATATAATTTTAAATTTAGCAATAAAAAGGAAATTAAGCCATTTCTGGCGCTTGAGGTGTTATTACTATAAGGCTCGAAATTATTAGGAGTAATATTAAAATGAAAAAAAGTAAATATTTAGTGTTTTTAATTAATATCATTAAATATTATATTAATATTATATTAAAATCTGTCTTAATACAATATTTAATTAAATGACCAGACACAACAACTATGAAGATTATATACTTTAACTGTTATGATTAATCATACATCTACATATGTACATGGAATACTGCCATAAACAATTCAGATAAAGTACCACGGTCAAATTGAAAGAGATCCTTCAATATAATATAATCGTAAAATGTAGAAGTCAAAACCATCATTTGTTTTATAATCAACATCAACAGCCATCAATTACTAGCTAAGGGCACGCCAATAGGCAATTTTTTATATTGCACAAAAGAATTCTACCCATCAGCCTAAAATCCAATTACTGATGAGGCATTTTATTCGTTCTAAACAGTAATTAAAATTAAAGATTTGAAATAAAGAGAATCATTGTCACTTTTGCAATATAGCATTTAATATACATACATACCTCTACTAGATTGGTGTACCAGCACATTTAAAACCTTGCGACCAAAAACTGATAAATGCTTCTCATATTTCTGTATATTAAAATTCCGTAAATTATTGCTATTCATTTTCTTTTCAAAACTCCTATATGTTAAATAGAATTTTCCCGCGTAGAGCGTTGCCATTATTTTGTTGATTTTCTGTGTTGCCATTATTTTCAAAGACGATGTAAGATATTATTAATAAAAAAATAATAATTAAAAATCATTAAGCTATTTTTGTTATAAAATAAGGATCGAATAACGTTAAAGATCATTTCTTATCTTTTCCATAAAACTTCTTAAATCTAATCATATCCAAGGGCTCCTATTAAACTTTACAGATTGGAATATATGTAATACCATGCTAGCAACCCAAACCTAATGTCATTATTGTAAAATACCAATACAAAGGGCAGAGAGGAAAGACAAATGTTAAATATTTAAAGCGTAAATATCTTACCATGTACTTGTTATTATTAAAAACGGCAATAATAATTTAATATGACTCTTAATCTAGAGAGTTCTGATAGCCTGCCTCCGGATGAGGAGCCCAAGTTAAAATATGACCGAATGGGTAATGACGTTCAAAATATTCTACTGAAGGACGCAGTGAGCTGTATTTGTGTACATACAAAGTTTATTTGCCTTGGCACTCAGTGGGGAGTTATACACTTACTGGACCATGAAGGGAATACGGTGCCAATTTCACAAGACAACAATCAGAAGGAATTACAAGCACACGCGATCGCAGTTAACAAAATATCAGTTGATCTGAATGGTGACTACATAGCAAGTTGTTCAGATGATGGCAAGGTGTTGGTTTACGGCTTATATACTGATGATAATTCTCATAACCTGACTTTGAGCCGAGTTGTTAAGTCTATTTCTTTGGATCCTCATTATTTTAAATCTGGATCTGGAAGAAGGTTCCTTACAGGTATTTGATTATTTATATAATAAAAATTTATATATCTATAAAGCCTAAATAATTTCTCAGTCAACAAAAGTATTAATTATAATTTAAAGTTGGTCACTTAATTGTGATATTTATTACATAGGAATATATCTACCCTTAATATTTGCACAATCACAGCAGTAAATATGTGGATCATACAAAATGCACTCTACATTTTTTTTTCGAGCTTATTAGCTTTTACAGTTTCACCAGGTTGAGAGGTGACCAAGTGCTTATGGCGCTCATTTGGGACCTCAATTAATGGGTAACCAGCACAAAGACTCCCGAGAGGGGCAAACCTCAGCTTAGTCAGTTGCTTCTGACTTAGGATTATCTAATTTAATATTGCTATTATTATTAGCTATCTGTACCACCACTATAGAATGTGTGGGCGTTGGAGAAGAAGTGGCACAAAAATCTCCAGCAATACTTCTATTATTATTATCTGGTGAGAACCGGCCTGTGACATGGTGGTATCATGAATATTTTTGTTTGCAACATCATTGCCGTTGGTGGGGGCGTTATGAGGGTGAAATGTATGTGTTTAGTGTTTTATGTAGGGCTTGGGCCCTGGTGGTTGTATGGTTGGGGTTGTTGACACTTCATTTGAATTCATAGGAGTAAAAGATCTTTGCATAAATTTTTTTTTTTTAAATTATTTTTTGTCAATCTCCAGAGAATTTTTTAACTAAAGAAATACATTTATTAATATTCAATTAGCAAAAATAAGTCAGTCTGGGAGTGACCTATGTTCAGCAGTGGACTGGTGATGGGCTGAAATGATGATGATTTATATTGTGTATATTAATTTATTCTTAGTATTCTTAGCTCTTTGAAAGAGTAATAATATTGTTTCTTATTTTGATAAATAAGATACAATATTATTATATATTTAATATTCTATTAATTACTTTTACCACACTTTATGTATATCAATATCAGTGTAAATTTGAAAGTATGTGTATATTAATTACATACACTGGTTATTTTACAGGAGACAACAAATTTACTCTATATGAAAAAACATTTTTGAATCGTCTTCGGAGCACAATTCTCTGTGAATGTGAGGGCTATGTTCAAACAATTGCTTGGAAAGATTTGTAGCATGGGCAAGTGAAATTGGTGTACGTGTGTACGACCTTGCTGCTCGGCGCTCTCTAAGGCTTATTCAATGGGAGAAAAGTCCAAATAGGTCCATAGAAGACTATCGATGCAATTTACTTTGGTCTGCCCCCAGAACACTTATGATTGGATGGGTTGACACAATACGAATCTGTGTTATACGAAAACGAAGCCAAATCGAATTACAAACTAGGGATGTGACTGAATATTTAGTAGATCCTGTTCATACATTTCAAACGGACTATTTCATTAGTGGACTTGGACCCCTGGATGATCAACTTGTACTGCTTGGTGTCCCAAAAGAATCCGATCCAGATACTAGCAAAGCACAAAGGCCTGTTCTCCTTGTAGCAGATTATAAAGACTGTGAATTTTGTGAAGTCTCTACGGACAGTCTAAATATTCGAGGTTACGAGGAATACTCATGTAATGACTATTATTTAGAGACGTTAATTGAAGAAAATAGATTCTTTATTGTATCTCCCAAAGATATAGTGGTTGCTAGTCCTTATGATATAGATGATAGAGTGTATTGGTTGACAGAACACAATCGTTTTGAAAAAGCCATAGCAGTTTTGGAAGAAGTAGGCGGCAAAACTGTAAAACATTCTGTTGTTACTGTTGGAGTTCAGTATTTAGACCATCTATTGTCAGAGCATCTATATGAAGATGCGGCAATTTTGTGTGCAAGGACATGCAAGAACGATAAAGTTTTATGGGAGAACCAAATCCTTAAATTTGCTGAAGTAAATCAGCTGAGAGCCATCAGCCCGTATGTACCAACGGTTACTGAACAAGCACTAAGTCCACACATTTATGAAATGATTTTTTATGAATATCTTAAAGCAGACCCACAAGGCTTTTTGAAGTTAGTCCAAGAGTGGAACCCAGCATTGTACAAAACCGGGGTCATTATTAAAGAAGTAATAGAACATTTATTGACAACTAAAGTGGATAAAAATGTTTATTTAGAAGCACTGGCCTTGCTTTACTGTTTTCAAAAGAAATATGATAAGGCTCTCACCGCTTACCTGAAAGTGCAACATATGGATGTATTCAAATTAATCAAAGGACATAATATGTACACTGTGATATATGATAAAATCCTCGACCTCATGAGCTTAGACTGTGATAGAGCTCTTTCCATACTGCTAGAAAAAGTTCCTGATGAACTTGTTGATAAGCCTCATCAGAAAACTATGATACCTGTGGAGGTGGTTGAAAAACAATTGGAGAACCATGACCTGTACTTTTTCAAATACCTAGATGCTTACAGCAAGATTGAACCTAATGGTCGATACCATGGGAAGCTTATCAGATTATATGCAATGTATGCAAGGGAGAAATTATTGCCTTTCTTGAAATGCAGTGACAACTATCCTATCCAGGAAGCTCTTGATGTATGTCAGAGTAATGAATTTTATCCAGAAATGGTTTTCCTCTTAAGTCGTATTGGTAACACTAGAGAAGCATTGCAGATTATAATAGAGAAGTTGAATGATATAAATCAAGCAATAAACTTCTGCCAAGAGCACAATGACAAGGAGCTGTGGACTGATCTGATAAAGCAGACAGTGGACAAGGCAGAGTGTGTGACGTTACTCCTAAAACGGATAGGCAACTATGTTGATCCTCGCATTTTAATACAGCATATCCAACCTGGCTGCGAAATAAAGGACCTTAAAGACTGTCTAGCGAAAATGATGTGTGACTATCACCTCCAAATGTCAGTACAGGATGCTTGTAAAGTGATTACCCTCAGGAACTATTTCGATCTACATGAGAAGTTGATCGTCGGCCAACAGAGAGGTATATCGGTAACCGATGACTTCTTGTGCCATGTTTGTCAAGGCCGGATCATCATTAGGGACTTGTCCAATGCATCGAATTTGATTGTTTACAATTGTAGGCATTCATTCCACATAGAATGTTTGCCTGATGGTGTACAGTGCAATAATTGTTATGTATGCACTGCTGTTAAGATGTGACCTTCTTCCGCTCAATATTTTAATATAGGACGATGTACATTAAATTTATAAATATTTTTCCATGTAAACATTAAATAATTAATTAACTAATATAGTTCCGCGTTTACCAAGCTAACTAGTTTATTTATATAGCGTTATCAGTGATTATGGTGCTTCGAAATGAGGTGGCTTGTATTATTTTCCTGGTATTAGTTGAAACCTCGTGTTAATAAAATCCTGATCGACTGTGTTCTTATCTTGTTTTTTTTTACTACACCTAACACAGGTGACTTAGTTCTATTGTTGGATATTTTATGGTTGTTACTTGTTACTGGATGTTTATTCATCATCATTGTCATCACTGCCTGTCCTCAGTCCACTGCTGAACGTTTGTTGACAATCTGTAGGGGAGGTCGTGGGCCACAGAGCATGATCCTGAGCCGCATCCTGCATCCATCGTCTTTCAGCAAACTTGCATAGGTCGTCTCTCCAGCTCTTGCTCATTTCGCTCATATTCCTCGCATTGACGAAGCGATACGCTTCGTCCTATTCCATGCGAACATCGTAGGATAAGATTAATTTGCCTGCGACAGTCTCTGAACGAGTATAATATCGGTCCTCAAGAGAAGAGAGAATTGGCATTTGCTGCGCTTCACCATCTACGTCTACATCACCGGCAACGCCCTTAAGGGCTTGTACAAGTATAAAAAAAACTAGTGATGTCAATTACACAAGGTATGGCCACTATTCCTAATCCAATGTAATTTTTTTACAATCACATGCTGGCCGGTGAAGGAAAGCGTAAGCAAATCTGGCAGAAAAAAAAAGCTTAAACGCAAAATTCGCCACTTGCAGCGGACCCGCGTAGAGGCGTAGCCTCCAAGAGAGGAGGCAATTTGATTTATTTTCGCTGTTATTTTACGGTGACTAAGGAGACAATTCACCTGGTAAGTGATGTAATATGTGTATTGTTCTCTCGCTTTCGATTTCACGTTAACAAGTAACCTGAATTCGATACTTAATGCGAGACTCAATGGAACGGTTAACTGTGTGGTTAAGTATTGAATTGCCATGTTAACGAAACTAAGAAAAAACTTCTTCAATCTGTAGTAGCGACGCGTGGTTGAGAAAGTTCCACTCAAAAGAGCAGTCTCTTCAGAGCCCTTGCCCAGTAGTGCTATTTGTATTATATATAAATATATATTTACAGTGACGTATTCAGATAAGCATGGCTAACGTTTAGCTTGTTTCGGTGGACAAATAAAATTTAAAGGGCACCCCGGGAGTCGATGACGCATTTTCGCTAATATACTCCTATGCACAGCTGGTTTGGATTGCCTAACCTAGCCTCTTTACTTTCCGATTCTCGCCCATGATACCTACAACCATTATTGATAAAAAATCAAGTTGAAGGTGCTTTGTCAGAATCGACTGAAGACTGACTGCTTTTTCATAAGCTTTCCAGTATATTTCGTTCTCAATTTCGAAATAATGCAACGGTAAGGCTTTATTTTACGTGAACATTGTATAAAATTGTGCACATCCCTATGATACTAGAGTCAGTTTTAGCCGCGGCGTGAGTCTACCACTTAAAACTTTAAACATGCAACAAGTCCTTAATCTTTTGACGGAAAAAAATTGCAAATAGGAAATGCAGCCTATATAGAACGGAAAGTCGAATACATTGTGCATTGACTTTGTAGATCAAAAATACTCATTTAATATAAATATGATAAAAAAAAGAAATACATGTGTTTCGTATGGTGAGTATGGACCTAATAACATTCATCCATTCCTCATGACAACGCATGGGCATTTTAATTTTTTGGTTTATAACGGATATAGGTGACATGTGTCGTAGTTATCACATACTGTGAATCCCGAAATAAAAATTAGGGGGATGTTACGTTCACTGTGCCTGACTGTGTTCAAAACGCCATGGCGTCATAAAACAAAAGTAATTGTACATAACGAACCCCCAAATTTTCTTCAAAAACTATTCAAGCACGTTGCAATATTATAAATTATTATGATATACATATATATCTGCCTGTACAGTCACTCACAGGACATAAACTCACCAAAATATTATTTTTGTAATAAAGAGAAAAAGTTAATTTTCAAACAAGATAATACCTGTCGTTTTCTACCTTGTTAGTAAATCGTCTACATAAGGTACATGACGTGTGGAATTAACTCGTCTTATAGCCATAACCAAATTATTTTTTATTATATGTGCTACGATCAAGCTCAAAACTAACTTGAGTACAATATATATATTGTATTGACTCATTTAATGCATTAGACTCATTGGGAAATTTCCCTCTCCGCCGGATTCCAACTTCAACTCTTAGGTGACTTTCACCACAGGACTAGCACTAACAAAACAAACTTCATTAAAACTGCAAAAAGGTATTTTGTCCTTGTGGCAGGGATGGTGGAGGATTTAAGATATGTCTTATTATAGTACCGTAAATATTTACGCAAACGCAATGGCATTTGATTGTCGCCTTATCTAATAATATGAAGATGATTCTATTTATTTATGTCAGCGATATGAAGTGAACCAATGAATTTAAAAAAATTCAATAATTTTAGTAGAGGTTTCTCTGGCAATCGGAAATATACTAAGAGGAAAATCTTAAGTACTACTTCTCTGCCGCGGCCGACTAATGCTATACATAGTAATTTCGGTAAGACATATATACAGTGGTATCACCGACTACTGATAATTTAAGAAAACTTTTATAAACAATCAACGAATTTTCTATGATTACCGAAAAAGTTCATATTGCATATTACTAGAAAAAATAATTTTCTTGTTTATTTTTATTAATTACCATATTTGTTCAGATGTTGTATAATTATTTTAAGATCTTTATATAAAGAAAAAATATTTATGCAATTATTTATATTATAATTCTTAAATAAATATTTATTTAAGCATTATACAATTTGTTTTTCAAATTATTACCGTATTATTTATTTAAATTTCAGCATTGCTTAATGTAATCTATTATCCTTAAATATACAACTAAACAATACTATCATTTTATAATAAATTCAACTCGGAAGAAAATGTTAGTATTAGTCAACGTAAAACAGTACGCAACCAATGCGTAGAAAGGGACGTAACTTTATTGTTATTCCCATGTGGTGTTGAAAAATGGACGCGCACATGATCCTATAAGGTTTTAAAAATGAATTCTTTATATGTTTATGTACGTTGAACATTGAGAACAGAAATAATTGTGAATAAGTGTTGAGTGACAATGACAGAAATGCCTCCTTATCTCGCTGTTAAAGATGAGGAGAAAAATAGTGGACAGACAGATAGCGAGTGTTCGGACTCTGAGGATGATTTGCCCCTAAGTTTTAATAAACCGAGACATATTGAACCCATAAAGGGTGCCGATCGAGAGGATCACTCTTGGAGAGTTAAAGAAAAGGTAGAAATTTAATTTTATACATGTCAAAAGTTCGCACAACGCAACTGCGTATCATCTGCTGAAGGACACGTTATGTTACAAACAAACGCACATGGGATGTTTGCGTTGTGTTAACAGTTTATTTATCAGTAGATATTTTAAGTGTTATTTATTCAAAGACTTATGTAGTACTTAATAATAAGGAGCATGTATCTACGAAAAAAAAATGTCAATATTTATATTCGAGATTGTCAAACAAAATATTCTAATTTGTACGTAATGACATTTATTTTAAATAATTATAGGAATACTGTAAATATTTACCGCTTAGATGAGTTTAAATTAAAAACTTGAATGAAGTGTTTATTTTGAAAATTCTACGTATATATTACTCTTGACTTGCATTTCTTTTTACGTACATTTTGTTTAAAGATATAATTAATTAAATAATGGAGTTTCCACATAGTTTTGTATAAATTCAGATAGCAGCTCAACATTCCCAAGTGTTTTATTTTCTAGAACGGAGTGTAGGGCTCTCAATATATTGGTGATAGCTCTGAATCCCAATTTACCGTGTATACAACTTTTAAAATGCTATACCAAGTTTTGGATTCTGCAATGATTTGCTAAGAACACAACACTGCCAAGCACCAATGCCTGTTCACATTTGGACCAAATGAGATTAACAAAAAGTATAGAATAGTTTTTATTAATATTTTAATATATTTACCATTACTTTTTATTTACTTTTTTGCTGGAAATTAATTTATTGATTATAAAAATTGAGAAAGTATGGTGAAATCATTGTTGAATTAGGCCCAATCTTAACTGCCAAGTTTAACTTTTGTATTCTGGATTAATTTATTGTATGAATAATTATTAAATATAAATATAAATAAAAAGTTTTAAAATTCAGAGGAATGTTAGTATAGGGCTTTACTTCTACCAAATTATATGAATATACCAAATGAAAAAAATTGTATAGTGAATACAAAGAGTACCTTTATTACACTAAGATTTATACAGGGTTGTTATGGAATTATTTTTTAAAAGCTCTTTGACCATATTTCCTAGTGTTAAAAATTAACATTTGTTTTCAAATTCTTATTGCAATATCAAATATTAAATAATTTTTAATAAATTTTCCATTTTTATTGCTTTACATCACCATTTCTCAACCCTTTTTCCGTCACATTTGTTATTAAAATCACAATCTATTCAATAAATAAGATCAATATACAAAAGATTAATTTATTAAAGGATAATTAATTTTTATGCATGATTATGATTTTTTTTCAGCTGCAATATTCAGATATTATTGGTTCATAGTACATTTTCATCACATGCAATGTTACATCCTACTGCTGTATTAAAAAATATTGACAATATAATTGGACCTGTCTGGTGAAGCCTTGAAAGTTTAAATGTATAAAGAAACAATTAATTGAGATTTCATTATAATTTTTTACTTAGTTTTATAGTTTATTGGTGGGTCACAACATAAAAATGGTTGAGGAACAAAGCCGTGTTGCAGGATTATTCAGTGCTACCCACCATTTCTTACAGAATAGCAAACTCAAACCTAGTCTCCGAAGCTTTCTACTAAATGTAAATTTACAACTTAAAAAAAAAACATTCTTACTTTTACTAGATCTTTTAGGATAAATATTACCAAACAAGAAAATTGTATATGAAATGGTTACAGAAATGTCTTCAACATTATATATCTGTTAATATTCAAAATTAATTGTCCTTATTTATATTTTTAATTATAATCCTAATTGAATTATTTAATAATGTTGCTTAGATACATAGGCTTTGAGATATTAATTTTGTATGTAGTTGTAAACGCAAATCATTCCGATTAAGTAAACATAAAGTATAAGTGTAAACAACCATTAGATGGAGGATAGCCTATATAAGCATTCTGGAAGTCTATGGGTGCAGGTGGCTTAGGATCATGCTTTGTACAATTTGTTGGGGAGGCATATGTTTGTCAGTAGTCTTTTGATACAATAAAATGATCATATTGATGATAAGTGTAAAATGCAAAATGATTGTTGATGGTGAATCTTTCTCAATAAAAAAAAAAAGTTTTATGTAAATTTTTAGTCTTCTACTCCTTACTTCAAAATCATATAACAACTATGAGCTTTTAATATTTTAGTTATAGTTATATATTTGCTTCTATAACATTCAGTACAGCTATGAAGTAAAGTTAGGATAATAATAATCTATGAAATTCATTAACTTATGGAATTCTACCATTTGCTTGTTCAGTATAAGACGCACTGTGTGGCTCTGGTCCTGTGCCTCAATGTGGGTGTCGATCCACCGGATGTAGTGAAGACGCAGCCATGTGCAAGGCTTGAATGCTGGATTGGTAAGTAACTAAGTATCACTTGATTTAACTATAAGTTTGTATTGACTTCAACACCCCAATAGTTGTAGCTTAGACTATTCATTAACATAACAAGTGAATAGACATAAAAATAACAAAACAGAAGTTAATTTTCTAAGGTATATAGATGATTATATTGTCCTGGTTAATGCTGATAGATGAATACCTACTGGTTATTGCCAAGTGATATCAACTGTGGAGAATATTTTTAGTGCCGTAAGCATTTGCACAAACAGAGGTACTAACGTGCCCATCCCTATTTAGATGTAATGCATGTGCAATAATATAGGAGGACGATGCAGTATCGGAGACATTGACATACATATAACACAACTAAAAAACAAACAATTAGTGATGCACAAATATTGTTTCTCGGCTGTCAATCAAATTGAGGACCTGTGACACAGCAGCCAGGTTCTCTAATCATTCAACAATAAACAGGGCACACAATTAAAACATTAATGCAGTTCAAAACATGAATAAGAAATAGTTTCTTATTAACTACCCAGTAACAATGTCACCGACCAGAGGTTATTTTTCGACCAGATCATCCACTGGATTTGTGGAGTCCTAAAACTCTACTCTAACTAAGTAGATGGTTGTGTGGACTAGTGTTCAGAGTCCCAGAAGTGGTTGGAAGTCGAGAACAGTATTCATGCAATACTTATTATCCATTTTCCATTTCTGAACAGTCATCCAATCATATAGCTTATGAATTACTGCGAAAGGTGACATGACTCGACATAACATACAGTTTTGATGATTGTCGATGGGGAAGAAAGGTTCTTGAGTGGCAACCTGGGACTGGCAGTTGCATTTTAGGACAACCCAAGTTTGCTGGAAGTAGAAGGATGCTTATGTGCTAATAAGTTTAGAAGGACTTAGGATTGTGCTTTATAGCAATCTATGGGAGAGGTATAGTCGACTATGGACTGGACTGTGATGATGCTGATGATGTACACTGTACAGGTGGGATTTATAATCAAGTTGGTAATTGTATAATGATCACGGATGATAATTATTTAGAATGATAGAAATATTGCAAATGTGTTTGTTTTATTTTGAATGTGCTTTAGATATACTTAACAATATAAAAGTAAACATGTAAAGGTCTTCGTGTTCTGATATGAGTAAGTGTAGGTCAGGGTCGACAGCACATCAATGACCTATAGATAAAAATTATGCTAAATTAAACTATTTACCAATCTTATTAAATTTTAAATAATTACTTGGTCTAAGAGCTGTTTTAGTTCAATGTTTAAGCGTTCGCTTTTAATTCCTGAGCAAAATGATTATAAAAGAACCAAACATACAAAATCCGATGCTCATGTTCCAGAGCCAGTTCGGGATTGACCAACATTGCGTTTAATTAAGAGTTTACCAGTTGTTGAGTCACCCTGCAGTCTAACTGTGCATGGATGGGTCGACTCGAACAAGGAAGGACCACAACCTCACAGAGTACCAGCATAAATCAGCATCAGTGTGTGGAGGGATCCGGAGACCTTTATTACTGATGACAAGGCTTTTATTAAGATGAATATGTTAGTCGTCAGAAGTGAATCCTTATCGAGGATTAATCTGTCATGAGCCACTGGTCACCTTTTTTATCAACCTCAATATCCACAGATCCGAATTCCCTGTCACCGAGCAAGGCGCTGGAGAGCATCGGTCAAGCACTGCAGACTCAATACGAGCGCTGGCAGCCCCGCGCCCGGTACAAGCAGTCCCTCGACCCCACCAGCGATGAGGTGAGAGCACACTACCCTGACCATACATAGCCTCAGCCCATCCCATCACTATGGCAGTGCTGGGGCGGCCCCCCAGCACTTTTAACAGATTTGGGGCCGCTCTACAGTTTGTTTATAACTGCGGCATGAATGGGTTGGCTCGAGGAGGCAAAGACCATTCAATTTCCCAGCTAGGGCTATGGTTTTTTACAACAAAGGTGACAAGCTAGCGCACGAATCACCTGATAAGTGATGACTGCGGCCCACAACATCTAAATCCATCATCAACGAAGATTCAAGATGCCACTTGTCTCGTCGCCGAATACTGAGATGGAATGCAATGTTATCTGGTATTGTGTCTCCTACACTCACCATACAAAACATAGCAGCATTGTGCTGCAATCTCGCGCTGGCCCAGCCCTTCCCTGGTCCAGAGGTCTACCACTATCCATCATTTCAATTAATTTGACTCCCGCTGTATAGTGGAGGGAAATCATATAACCAATTTGTCTTGTCCTCCTTTTCCTTCTTTCCCAATGATTAAATTTGGGGATTTTAGTCTCAAGACAGACATACATACATATCGGACCTCGCCGTCCATTGATTTTAATTGTGTGCCGTTATCGATCTTATAGGAGATATTAGTGGCGGGTACAGCAATGGCTAACTGGCAAACCTTGACAATTGGCCCTAGATAGTATCTTACTGAACGATATACAGAGACATTTCTAGGTATATTGATTATTTGCCTGGTAGACTTAGATCTTATTATTATATAAACAAGGAGAAAAATTCTAATGAATCAAATAAGTTTGTTGAAGGGGATAACATAAACATATATCGTTCAGTATGGCTCTTTATTGCATTAATCTTAACAGAGTTAAAGTTTCACAAATGGCGGACTTAATGCCAAAGTCATTCTCTACTTTATTAATAAAAATAAAATAACATATACATATAATACATACATAAATAAAATACAATATTTTAACTTTTTCTGTCCCTGCGTCTAGAGTGGTTTACAGCATTCATGGTCACGGGAGGACTGAGGCGTTTGATGTCCTGATGGCTACTTAAGTCGAACTACCACCGTAAACAATTAAGTCGACGGATCTTACGACATTATGATGGATTATCTTGTGTTGGGGGATAGGATACTGTAAAGCGAAAGCCCGACGTTTCGGTTCAGTCTAAATAAGTTAAAGGAAATACGATTAAATAAAAAGATTAAATAAGAAGATGAATACGTTTGTACATTTAAACGAAAATAGGTTAGGAACGTTTGTGTGAAAGGTTATTATAATATACGTGATTATTTAAATGATAACATACGTTGGAAATGAAATGTTTGCCACAAGCTGTTTCAAACAATATTGTAGATATATACTATCGTAACAATTATAAAAAAATAGTCATACTGAGCGTCATTCATTTTTCGAAACAATAACGTATCATTCGTGTAGGGATAGCAAACAACGGGTAACGGCATTCCATCTCCCATTCTCAATGACAACGCATTTGCATCTGGAATCTTTATGAAGATCATAGGCTGCAGTCATTACTTACCAGGTGAAATGTGTGTTCATTTGTCACCGCATGTATTTATATAATTTTACTTCATTGAGAGTAACAAACTCACACACAGTTCACCTGATGGCAAGTGATTACTGCGGCCCGTCACATCTACATTCATCCTTGACAAGGGATCATAATGCAGATGCGTTGTCACCCTTGCGGACTGACATGGAATGCCTCGTCACCAGTAATAAAGGTCTCCGGATCCCTGCACTCACCAGACAAAACATTACTAACTGCTTTGCTATAAACATTACTAACGTTTATAAACATTCCAACTAAGTTTTAAACGCTTGTGCTATGGAATGGTCTAGATCAGATTTATACCTAGATAAGTTTCCAAGACTGTACCCTAAACCATTAGGCTTTAAAGTTACGTTCAATGGGGCTTGATCTATTTTAGGCCGTTGTATTAGCCCTCTCCAACAACTTACATGTCAAAATTTACTTAAAATAAATACCATGTGTTTTGTGAAGATAAAAAAAAACTGACGAAGCGTCGGTGAATCAGTCAAATTAGGTTAATTAGTTCGTCGGGGCTTGGCTCTGCGGCCTTGGACCCGGCGCCAAGCTGGCCGGCAGTCGGAAGCCGCACGGTCACCGGCAGAGAGAAATAGCATGAGTCAATCGGCCTTAAAAAAAGGTACAAAATATATTCTTGGGAAATAGCATACGCATATACAATAAAATTCCGACACAAATGTAAAATTATTGTTAAAAACCAATTAATGAAAAAAAACCTACTACTTTTCGTAAGAATATTTGTCAGGCAAATATAATTTTGGAATTAAGCTCCGGCTTCAAAACTGACTAACTCCTGGATTTTTTATGAACACTCATTATTTAAAAATAGCAACACGCAAAAATAAATAGCGAGTTTCTTCCGTCTTTTCTCGCTAGCAGCTGCCTTCCGAAGCGGTGCTAGGAATCGACATGATCACTAATAGGTGCCTCTCTTAGCAATCTTGGCAATGCTGCTTGGCGTGGTGGTTACAGTACCTTGCTACTGGGAGTACTGCCTCGCGGGTCGTGTGTACTATTCTCAGCCGAGAAACGATTTTTGTGTATTGAAAAATGATGGTTTCCGGGTCTGGGGTGGGTTGAGTGTATGTCCCGTGTCCTTGACGCTGCATTTGAACCTTCTTTCAACAGAAATTATTTCAAAAATAAACAGTGCTGGTCTCTAGCCTACCCCATTTCCAGACGCGCGCGACATTAGAAGGAGCGTGAATATAAAATGTAAAATAGAAATGTTATACAAAAATTATGTGTACTGTACTGAATAATAAGTGTTGACAATGATTGTAGATCAAGAAACTGTGCTGCTCCCTGCGCCGCAACGCTAAGGACGAGCGGGTGCTGTTCCACTACAACGGACACGGCGTGCCGAAGCCCACGTCACAGGGCGAGATCTGGGTCTTCAACAGGGTACGAATGTTACAACAAAAAGCTTATACGTTTGCAACTTTTTTATTTCTTTTTTTAATTACCATACGCGGCCCTCCGAGCGTTTATCTATATTACAGATATTCTCCCGCTAATATATGAAGTTATACCAAATAATGTTTATAATATGAATACAATATTACATACTAATATGAAGTGGGATTTTGGCCCGCCAAACAATTAAATAGGCCCCTTGCTAAAAAGGTTGCTCACCCCTGGTCTATGACATATTCTTTGTTTACTTTTTAGGGTTCATTACTTCAGTGATTTGCCTTTGAGATTTGAGTGAATAAAAATTATTGTTGTGTGTATGTATATATATATATATATATATATATATAAATAATACTTATATATATATACTACTTCGTAGTTGGAGAGTATATTATTTTGACTAAAGTCGTTTTTAGTATGTCAAACAATTCAAAAAATGTCAAATAATCCTTGCTCTGTTATTGAAATTATTTAAATACATTGGTACATCATAATATTCTTATTAATAATCCTTGATCTGTTATTGAAATTATTTAAATACATTGGTACATCATAATATTCTTATTAATAATCCTTGATCTGTTATTGAAATTATTTAAATACATTGGTACATCATAATATTCTTATTAATAATCCTTGATTTGTTATCAAACAAACAGGCGTGTTGTGTTATTTAATTATTTTTTAATTATACCAATCAATACCCTTTCTGTGGGTATTTATAAAATAAATAAATACGTATGCAGGCGTACACGCAGTACATTCCGCTGTCGATGTACGACCTTCAGACGTGGATGGGCGCCCCGTCCCTGTACGTGTACGACTGCTCCAACGCGGGCGTCATCGTGGACAACTTCAAGCAGTTCGCCGAACAGCACGAGCGCGATTACGAGGTATGTGCCGTCTTCTTCTCTCTGAGTTTCTCTTTTTTTTTAAATTTCTGTACTATACTATAACGATTATTGACTGGCAGCCGCTGGGTAAGAAAACCTTCAAATGGATAGTGACATGTGAAACTTGGATCGTTGATCGATGACGATATTTATTATTTGTATTTTGTACTCGCATTCAATTTAATAATAATATAATTATGACTTCTATGACTATTTGACATTTTAACAATAGTAGTAGGTTTTTTGCAGTTAGTTTGTATCTGTAGCAGGAATTGGTTAACCTAGCTGGCGTGTGTGTAGTATGGTGATGATAAAGATTGGGAGACCAAATTACAGGTGATGAGGCATTCCAGCTCAGCCCTTAGAGGGGACGAACGCACCGTGTATCTTGTTGATAATAGATCTAGATGTTATTGGATGCAATTATCCCTTCTCATCAGGTGAACTGTGCTTGTTGGACACCCTTACAACACACTTATAAAAGAAAGCCTCTCTTTAACTATAAATCTTTCGGAAATAAATAATATACTATTAGATCTTGAAAATAATGTAGGTAGATATAAATAATTGATGACAGTACTAACACATTTAAAATTGATACATAACTTATATTAAATATTTGGTTATTATATAATGCATAATATTCAGTTATGTCAATTCGATGTTGCCAGCTTCTGGAACTTCTTTACGATAAAAATGATAATGATATTTTTGCCACTGAAATGTTTCAGTGGTTTATCTTTAAGTTTCATCGCCAGACAAACCTACAAAAGATTAAAACATTACATTAGGAGAGCTACTCTGCATCGTAAATGAGTTGTCGGCTCGACCCAAGGCGACCACCCATTCACAAAAAACCAAAATAGGTACATCTGCTACTATATTTCATATGGTGACTGTGAGAACTCGAAGGCGTACTTAAAATAATTTACTATCTCCCTGCAGGCGCGGTTGTGAAACGTGCGTGCGCTGTATATTTCGCGCTCACTCGCACTCACAGGTCTAAAGCTATCGTATCGCAATGTTATCGACAAATCGTAATAAATTTGAAATAAATCTATTATTTACATATTTATTTTATCCCTATACTGTTTACAAAAAAAATTAACCCTTTTTATATATAAACATAAAATATTACTGTTCAATAAATGAGATTTAATGATAAAAACATTAACAACTTTTAATATATTTTGTTATTTTAGTATTCAATTGAAGCATTCCATCTTAGTGTTCAGGTCAGAGGCAGCGGTGTCGACACATGCTTCTGGAGTCTTTACAATGGTTTATTTTAATACTACTACAATGGTACTAAAATATTACCGTTATAAAAAAATAACTCCATCCACCCTGAACAGACCAATTGACGACAGCATAAAAAAAATCTATTTAACTTTTTTTTATTATTATCAAATGAGATGACTAAATTACAACAGTACTGTATATTAATTTGGAAGTAAGCAGTTGCTTGTGTCCTTAAATAAATGAAATGGCCGGAATCTCGCATTCTGCATCGAGATCTCTCCTGCGTCTTTGTTCAATTGTATACACCCTAACATCTACGTTTATAATTAGTCGAGCACGTTATGAGTTACATTATGTGATTACATGGTGACAAAGAGTTTTCAAGGGCTGATGATCTGGTCTCCAGATGCAGGCCTCCAGTGGACGAGAGGCGGCGGCCGCGAGTGCGAACCCAAGCGGCGGTGGCGTGTCATATCGGAACTGCATCCAACTGGCGGCCTGCGCTGCCGGCCAGAGCCTGCCCATGAGCCCCGAGCTGCCCGCCGACCTGTTCACCGCCTGCCTCACCACGCCCGTCAAGATGGCCATGAAGTGGTTCGTTCTACGGAGCCGCGTGCGAGTGGCCACGCATGACTTGCTAGAACTCATCGACAAGTCAGTACACAAGTGGATTAATTAGTATAAGCCTCCTCAGCCCACTGGCCTGGCATGCCATGCCATCCTGACCTCTTCATAAATCATGTGGCCATGCGTTACAGGCAGATGCGTTGTCACCCTTGAGGACTGAGATGGAATGCCTCGTCACCTGTAACAAAGGTCTCCTGATCCCTGCACTCACCAAATGAAACACAGCAGCGTTATGCTGCTATTTTACGCTGGTATTCTGTGAAGGCGTGGTCCTACCCCGGTCGAGCTGACCCATTTATTCTGCAGTTAGAAACAAACTAGCGTAGTTATACCGTTCTTTACTGGTAAATATTTATTTTATTGTTGCTGCAGGATACCCGGTCAAGTGAGTGACCGTCGCACGATGCTGGGCGAGCTGAACTGGATCTTCACGGCGATCACCGACACGATAGCGTGGAGCTCTCTACCCGCCGAGCTGTTCCAGCAGCTGTTCCGTGCCGACCTGCTCACCGCCAGCCTCTGCCGGAACTTCCTGCTCGCAGACAGAATCATGAGGCAAGCATCTTCTTATTATTATTATCTGCACAATATAAGTGTTTATTTAATTTTTGTCAGGTCAGGTCTCTTTGGATTGTGTACATTGACTCAAATTTATTTAAAATTAGTATCTTTTGAATCATCGAATCTTGTGAACCTTTCGGGTTTGAAACTGTAATTAATCTTAGTGACCACTAAAACTAAAAATTTATCAACAACCTTTAATAATTTTTATTTGTTGCCACCCCACGGAGTTGGACCCCCCCCCCTAGATTCTATTATAAAAAAATAAATCATTGATTACTTGTAGTTACAGCCACTACTAAATCGTGTGTAATAGAACTATTTCTCTAAGCAGGGCCATGCTTTGTGTCAGTGTGTGTGGGGGAGTGGATGTCCAGCGGTGGACTACAGATGATGACGATGATGCCATATAAGGCCGTAACGTTTGACAGGTCATACAACTGCACCCCGGTGTCATCGCCCGCGCTGCCGTCCCTTGCGTCGCACCCGCTGTGGGCCGGCTGGGAGCACACGCTGGACTTGGCGCTGGCGCAGCTGCCGTCACTCCTCGCGGACCGTGCGCCGGAGTACCGCCACTCGCCGTTCTTCAGAGACCAACTCACCGCCTTTCAAGTGTGGCTCGACCTCGGCAAATGTACGTACAGATTGCCACATTGTTCCTCG
The DNA here is from genome assembly GCA_029286865.1 of Teinopalpus imperialis. NCBI lineage: Eukaryota > Metazoa > Arthropoda > Insecta > Lepidoptera > Papilionidae > Teinopalpus > Teinopalpus imperialis. The sequence continues at coordinate 18,190,365 of JAGSMU010000003.1, forward strand.
ACAACGAGTCACCCCTGGCAACTAACATGTTGAAACACCAATACTTACTATTACTATTTGGAATTGTTGGCCTTGTCGTGCTTCAGCTAAGTACATAACTGCAACGTGGATAAAAAAACCAAACTAAATCTAGTTTAGTCATATTTTATATATGTATAATATCCAAATAGGGTCCGCCTCCCGACCACCACCAGACCAGCTACCAATGGTGTTACAAGTTCTGCTGAGCACGCTCCACCGAGTCAGGGCACTCCAGATCCTCTGCAAGTTCCTGGCTCTAGGCGCTTGGGCTGTGAAGGCAGTGCTGGCCGTCGGCATCTTTCCCTATATGCTGAAGCTCCTGCAGGCGTCCGCACACGACCTGAGGGCTTCAATGGTGTATATCTGGGCGAAGATCATTGCTGTCGATCCCGTAAGTTTCGCATATAGTATTAAACTGTGAAAATTAAAATGGGTTAAATTCCCAGCCGAGAACGATATTCGTGTACACAAATAGTTGGTCTTCAGGTCTGGTAGTGTTGCATGTATGTGACACGGGGTCACTGGCACTGCATCTAGACCTACCTCGGATCTTATTGCACATGGAATAGGGCAGGGCATGAGCGGGTGCCTGTGTGTTTGCGCAAATGCTAACGGTACTATTTTAAAGGCCGGCAACGCATCTGCGACTCCTCTGCTGTTGCGGATGTGACGGGCGGCGGTGCTCGCTCGCTCGTTGGCTGCCTATTCTATAAGAAAAAAAGAATTGTGAGCAGTTATTACCATTTGGCAATAACTATATGAACAAGATATCGCCCTGTACAAAAACATTATGCAATAATTTCTGAATATCTATTCATTATAGCTTAAATTTTATTAATATCCATAACATGAGACCTAACTTCTTCAACATCGCCCATCAAAACTAACTTTTTCAATTAAAAAATATACTCTTTTTTGTTATTTAACATGTTATGTGTTTCTATTATAGACTTGCCAAGTGGATTTAGTAAATGCAAAAGGACACAAATACTTTCTGTCGATACTCCAAGATCCATCGGTGGATGTGAGTATTTAAAACGGTTTGATATCAATTTTCATATACAGTGAGTATTACAAGGCATTTGAATGAATTGTACCGTTTGTTGTGACAGAGTGAGCACAGAACGCTGGCTGCGTTTGTCCTGGCTGGCATAGTGGACCACTACCCAACGGGACAGGAGGCAGCCTTGCAGGTTCGTTCTATTTACATGGCCACTTTTGTTATTACACAGGAATTGTATATGTTACTTATATCTCTGATGCTAATTGAACTGTTTAGATGTTTGTATTTATATGGGGAAGTATACCGTCAGGATAGTCCATGAGAAAATTTAAGGAGAATTACTTTAGGAAAATCATCTGTGATCTACAGCAAATCATTCCTCACAGAATACAAATGTGCTGCTGTGTTTCATATGATGAGTGTAGGGATTCAACCCAATTACAGTCCTCTTACATGTGCATATAGAATACTTGTTGAGGAACATTGAGGAATAGTTGAAGTCATGGTATGCTGTCATCACTAACCATCAGGTGAACTGGCCACTCGGTAGTCACCTAATACTATACAAAAAACCCTAAGCTCTTTTTTTTTACCTCCTTATGAGGGGCCCTCGGATTGTACTATCCCCGCCCCCTCTGTTGTCGTCGTTATCTCCCTACTCAGCGGCACTCTCTCCCGCTCGCTAGTCTAATAAGATGAAGCTGTACAGCTCCCTGGACCAACAGCAATACTTTGGTCGGAGTGCAGCGGTGGTGCGGCAGCATCGTCGTTGTCTCCCTACTCAGCGGCTCTCTCTCCCGCTCGCTAGTCTAATAAGATGAAGCTGTAGAGCTCCCCGGACCAACAGCAATACTCACACACACAAAAATATCATCTTTTTTTATGATATAAAAAATATAAAATAAAGTTTCCATTTGAAAATATAAGTGTTGACGAAAATAAAATTCTTTGAGCAATTTCATGTCATCATATTCAATTATTGGAATAAGCCAATCGTCATTTGGTTATGACATTGTTACACACATTCCTTCTTAAGGGTACATATGGTCCCTCGAGCCGGATGCATTTTCAAACACACAATACACTGCCAGTACGAAATATTATTCCATTCAACCCAGGGTTCGATGATCTCCCTCTGCCTGGAGCAGTTGAACGACCCGAGCGCGCGACTCCGGCAGTGGGCGTGCGTGGGGCTGGGCCGCCTGTGGCGCGGCTACGACGCGGCGCGCTGGGCCGGCGTGCGCGACCTGGCGCACGAGAAGCTGTACGCCCTGCTGCACCACTCTCAACCCGAGGTAGGCAGCTGGATGTACTGAACCATACCCAGGGCACAATGTATATAAAGCTAGGCTGCGGGACGTCAAAAACATCGAAACAACAAGTTAAGTATATGCTAAATTCCAATTAGGGTTCCGCAATGCGCCATAGTGTGTAGCTGTCTATGTGCTTGTCCAGTTCTACTTTATGGATAAAAAAAGGAAGCTAGCAATTTTTAACAGTGGTAGGGCATCACTGCAGTTCGTTTCTAACTGCAGAATGAATAGGTCATCTCGACCGGGATAGGACCACGCCCTCACAGAATACCGGCGTGAAATAGCACCATAATGCTGCTGTGTTTCGTCTTGTGAGTGTAGGAATCCGTAGACCTTTATTACTGGTGACGAGGCATTCCATCGCAGTCCTTAAGGGTGACAACGCATCTGCATTATGATTCCTTGTGAAGGATGAATGTAGATGTGACGGGCCGCAGGAATCACTTGGCATCAGGTGAACTGTGTGTGAGTTTGTTACTCTCAATGTAATTTTATTATTATTTATTAATTGTAGACACACCAACAATGTACATATGCACACATTCATAACAGTTTATAAAGTTGTATAGCGTTAGAAACTAATATGTACACCAACAACCTAATTGTGACATTCATATATGTTTAGACATTTTGAGATACAGTATAAAGTATGGACATAAACAATATTTAATGACAAAATATTAACAATATACAAAAAAAGACTTAATTACAAACACTTATATTAAAAAAAAAAAAAGATAGACAACCTAACACAATGATTTTAGTACTTTCGTCTTAAATGTATGTACAGTATCGTTAAATAGATCAATGTTTTCAGCTCGGGCATTAAGTGCATTAAACTCATTACATATTCTAACAACAGGAGAATTGAGCCCTAGATTCGTCTTGACCATCGGCGTGTAAAACATTTTTGTTAAAGGTTTCCGAGATAATTTATAGGGCACTGTCAAAGAAATAATGTCAAGAATATCATTGCAATTTATATTATTGTTTAATAATTTGTATAGAAATGTCAATATATATTAATAAAGAAAATGCAATGAACATTACTAACATTCTGATTAACCACTCCAACTAAGCTGAATATGTTTGTGCTGGTAGTTGGATACTCAAGCTACGACCTTGAGCTCCGCAGACCGTACGCTACAGGGTCAGGCTCTCGACGATAGATCCGACAATACTACGCCATCAGCTCCAACGGTGCGGTTAAACGTTGGACGCTATCAGTAACTTGCGGCCTATTGCGTCCCTCAGTAGAGTCGCTCTGCAGTCGAGACGCAGTATATGTACTATGTTCGTATCCAGGTGCGCGCTGCGTGCGCGTTCGCGCTTGGCACGTTCGTGGCGGCGGGCGGGTGCGGCGCGCGCACCGAGCACGCCAACGCGCTCGACCAGCAGGTCGGCGTGCAGCTCGCCGCGCGCCTGCCGCCCGACGCCTCACCGATCGTGCGCGCCGAACTGCTCGCAGGTACGCGCATCTACATATTATATGCGCACATCAACCACTATCTAGTCCATATACTATTACAAATACTATGTGGTTATATTTATATATTTAAATATAATGCATATGTAAATACAAAGAAGATAAATACTGATCTGATCTCCTTTACTAACATACTATTAGTGTTTGTAATCAAACAATCTGCTTTATACTTATTTTGCTGGTTCTCTCCGTAGCAGATGTATTAATAAATTATATATAAAGTATAAAAAACTATCTAATATTATTACAAAACTTTGTATCTCCTGAACATCACATGGCGTGAGATCCAAAAAGTTTTTTGTAAAATAATACTTCCTGTATGTACCCAAAGAAAAATCCATTAATCCATTATCCATAGAGACACCTACATAGAACTCCCTTCACGGCACGACTGATGGTACGCGATCAGAATACCCAGGGGCATTGGCGGCCTTCGAGCAAGGAGGAAGCTCTTTTCTTATAGGTCCCTAAGTAGTTTGTTGTCGTTTCATCTAAAGAAGTTTCGCTTAATGAAATTTCCTTTTTGTTACAGCTCTACAATGGCTGGTTCTAATATTCGAACAACATTTCATCGCTGTTTATATTCAGGAGAGGATGAGGCGGAGTGACAAGTAAGATGACTTAGTTACGATTGTTTAAATATTGTGCAATAAAGGTCTTCTCTTTTATCTTCTCATCAGCTAGATCATATAAAAAGCCTCTTGGTCTTATATCTTAGTCTATTTTAACGGGTGGAGGAGGAAAGGAAGGAGAACTGGGCAAAAAACACGCGTAACCCTGCAGCGTTTCTTATGGTGAGTGTAAGGGTCCGGGGACCCAATTTCAGGTAACTGATCATCCCCGTTGAATAGGTGAACTGTGTGCTCGTTTCTCACTTGTTTTTTTAATAAATAGTTACATTGTGTAGATTAAGTATAAAATTATCTTAAATAAAAAAAAACAATTGAATAAACACTAAATGCTTTGTAAAACTTTTCAAAATGACATACATATATATATATATATATATATATATATATATATATACATATACATACATACATATATATACATATATATATTTGAACAATTGTAAATATGTGCAGGGAGTCTCACCGCAGCGGGCGCGTGGAGGCCGGGCAGGACGCGCTGGCCGCCGCCCGCGCGCCGCACGCCGCGCGACACGCCCACGCGGCGCTGGCGTTGCCCGCCATCGGTACGTACCGCGTCCCTTAGAGATTCTCCGAGACATATGAGTTCGCGGGTGACAAGTGGGCAACATTATAATAAAGTTACTCGAAGTATGGACATATGAGGACGTACTCTAAGTAGGCACTTGTGAGGTGCATACATTGAATAACAGAGAGGACGACACAAACTTAATTTTCCCCTGGCAGAGCCGCGCTCGAACTAATTTCTAGCTGTAACAAACAACGAGTCGGCTTCTCCGAGGGAGGATAACACTTAACACAGAATATTAGCTTGAAATAGCAGTATAACTCTGCTGTGTTTCGTCTGGATCTGAGTGCAGGGATCCGGAGACCTTTATTACTGGTGACGAGGCATTCCATCTCAGTCCTCAAGGGTGGCAACATATCTGCATTATTATCGATTCGTAGATCCAGGGATCCGGAGACCCTTATACTGGTGATGAGGCATTCGATCTTAGTTCTCAGGGGTGACAACGCATGTCATTAACGTTTTTTTTTTATCAAGTATGAATGCGAGTGTCACGGGCCGCACGAATCACTCACCATTAGGTGAACTGTGTAACAGAGAAATTCTGTTGTAATAACTTTTGAACACATTGTCCTCTAGGTTTCGGCTCGGTGTACATGAAGCTTTGGACAACGTTGTGCAACATGTCCAAGGAGCCCCACCCGCAGATATCGCAGATGGCCGCCGACATCATCAATTACATATCCAACCAGGTGAGATGATGTTACCTCCTCCTCGTCGTTCAGATTAGCTCCGTAAACATGCGCGCATGTGATGGACATATATTGTTCCTCGGCGGACAATCGCAGCCAGGATCCCCGACGCAGCAGCCAGATACCATATATGACCATAGCACCATTATGCTTTTGTCACTCGCATTCTGCGAGGGCGTGGTCTTATCCTGCTCTAGCTGGTCAATTATTTTTAATAAACTAAAAAAATAAAATGTTAATTTTAGTATTGTCTCGGTATATTCTCATTACAATGTAACACTCAAGTAATGTATATCGCTCTCCGCACACGCGCACTCTACCTCTAATGACTCGCAAATTTTATTTTTGTTGAATAATATTTCTTAAATAGTTTCCTAAAAACATAAGTGCTGTTTCATCTGCAAATGAAATAATCTTTCCACTCTCATAAGATTAAAATACACAAATCGTTGACATAGTATATTTGGAACAGTGTGAGTCCCAATATACTTCCCTAGGGAACTCCATAAGAGACAGTTAATTCCTCATTCATCCAGTTTTCAATTTTAACACATTGCCAGCGGCCATTTATGTAGCTATCAAAGAAATCTATTTGTGTACCACTAATACCCTTGTGTTTTAATTTGCTTAACAAGATTTGATACAAACACCGTGTCAAACGCTTCTATAGTTTTAATAGGATTCGAACTCGATACCCGAGACCTAAATACTCGAGAGTATAAATCTAAGCGACTGTGCCATAGAGTAGCTTTCAGCATGATGAAATATGGATTTACCATTTTCATGACTACGCTACAACCGACCATAAAAACATGTCTTGTTAATATTTTATTTTATTTCTTAGTCATGCAGGTTTCCTCAGTATGTTTTCCTTGACTCCAGCACCTGGTAAACCTGCACCTAAGATAGCAATAAACTATGTAAAAATGCTTATACACAGAGCTACCACGGCTCTATCGGTATTAACCGCGTATACAATAGGATCGCCATACTAGTGGTGAGACATTTCCTGGTTTTAGGTGGACAACGTGAGTCGCGAGGCCGAGGCGGTCCGCAGCAACAGCGGCTCCAGCTCGCTGCCGCCGTCGCCCAACACGCGCCCGGCGTCTTTCATCGCGCACTCGGACACGCGCACCTTGCCTACTATGGGTGCGTACTCGTCGTGTCGCCCTGCTCGGGGTCCACGACGGCCACATCTTCCGTTTATTGCCAGACGATATCGACTGCATACAATATTTTGTAAAGCAATTGCGCAAACACTGAGCGACTCACTCATCGTCTCCTGTCTATTCTGATGTAATAATGGAATAAGATAGGAAGAATCAGCAGTTTGTGATGCACAAATATTGTACGAAGTATTATAACCAGTACACCGCATGACCCCTTGATTCTTCACGGCTGGCTGTATGAGGAAGCTTAGGTTCTCTCAGCGAGCTATAGAATAAGCAACGTATAGTGTGATCAAAATATGACAAGGTGCCAATCGGCTCGTAGAACCGATAACTGATGGAGAACAAATATTCTTGAGTCTTCCTCATGGCATGTGATTCCTGCGGCCCGTGACATCTACATTCATCCTTGACAAGGAATCATAATGCAGATGCGTTGTCACCGTTAAGGAATTCCTCGTCACCAGTAATAAAGGTTTCCGGATCCCTACACTCACCAGAAGAAACACAGCAGCATTATACTCCTACTTAACGCTGGTGGCTGGTGGATCTGTGAGGGTGTAGTCTTACCATGGTCGAGCTGACCCATTCATTCTGCAAGTAGATGCAAACTGCAGTTTAATAGATATTGTTTTATAATTAGCACAAAGGTACAATTAAATATTTTTTCTTTCGTCGTCAGGTCACCGCAGAGGCAAGACCGGTCTCCCGCACACCATATCCGAGGACTCCGTGGCGCATCGCGACCGCGAGCGGGACTCCACCTCTTCAAACTCTAGTGAGTTTTGATCTCGTTCAACATTTTTTTTACTGTATTGAGGGTGAAAAACAGCGACAAGGTATTCCATGTCAGTCCTCAGGGATGACAACGCATATCAGAGTCAAGAATTTTTATTGAGTATATAGAAGTCATGGACGGCAGTCATCTCTTACCATGAGATGACTGCGGTCCCTTGTCACCTCTGAAATTATATAAAAACAACATCTGAAGATCATGAGAATGTTTGTTCATATAACTTGTAGTTTTAAGTGTGATTGTTATATAGAGACAGGCGAAACTAACGAAAATGTAATACATCCAGATAGATCACCAATTAAATAAAAATGTGAAACAAATAATTATCCACCAAACTACCTGCTAGGCGTACCCGTGCACTCCCATAGAGCACGGTCCTGAGCCACGGCCAGCCATCGACTTGTATAGGTCGGCACTCCATCCAGTCTAGTCGAGACGATCATCTTAAGCTGCGATGGGATACGGGGTCGCCACTCAAGAACCGTTCTTCCCCATCGGTTATCGGTGCTACGAGCTATATCGGTTGCTGTAGTTCTTCAGCAGATATCATAACTACTAAATTTATTAATATTATATAATAATTGGCAACTTGTTTAGTATGGGGAATAAATTTCACGTAAGAATAATATTCCATGTCATGTCAGGTCAGACAACGAAGAGGGCGATAGTGAGCACCGAGTTTGTGGACTGGGCGACGGCGCAGTTCGCGCGCGGCGAGGGTGGCGACAGCGGGGAGGGCGGCGGCGGTGGGGGCGACTGCGAGAGCCGCGCCCACCACGAGCGCGTGTGGAGGCGCGCGCGCAACCGCAGCTTGCGACGCGACGCGCGAGGTACGCACTACACCGTGCAGCTTGCTCCTGGCTACCGCATGAATGGATGGGCTCGACCGTCAAAAGATCACGCTCTCATAGAATAGAAGCATAGTGTTTCTGTTTCGTACGATGAGGTTATGGGTTCGCAGACCATATTACAATAGACCTTCCATCGCAATCCTCCTTCGATCAATCTTGCGTCCACGTAGTTTTGAATTGTTATCAGAACATCCCGAACACTAGTCTATAACCCAGTAGTCTAGTGTATAACCCATATTCCTACAAAAAAAAGATTATGATTATGAAATATATTTTTTTCTTACACTCGCAGCTTTCCTTATATTTTTACCCGTGTACAATATTGCAGCCCTGCGTGCAGCCCGAGCCTCGCGTTTGGAGACCCAGACGTTCCATTCCCGCTGTGCCCTGCCACCAGCCGTCGTACTCTTTCACCCCTACGAGCAGCACCTCGCCGTAGCGTTCAAGGACAACTTTGGGTTCGCGCCTACCTTGTTTTAATGTTAAAGAAGCATTATATCTTATCTGCTGTAGCATTTAAGTTATTTTTTGTGTAAAATAGCACACAGTTCGTCTGATAGTACGTGAAGACTGCCATGAACATCCTACATCCATCCTCGACGAAGGTCCACGGTGCGCACGCGTATTGTCACACTTGAGGACTGAGATGGAATACTCCGTCGTCGGCGGGTCGTGGCACGAGCGCGCCCGCATCGCGCCACGCCCACACGCCCGCACACGCTGCTCACCGGCTGGTAACTAGATTGGTAAACGACTCGTCTCCTTCCCATCGAGCATTTCTTTATGCAGTAATGGTGACACACGAGCATACAGTTCACCTGATGGTAAGTGACAGCGGCTTACATGCACGCTCAACAAAGTTTCAAGTTATGCATATACGGCCTCGTGCCTGATGATTGAAAGGGAACGCCTCATCACCAGTAATTTCTTTTTTTAAACTGAAAGGGAACTGGAGACGTTATCTTACTATTTGACGTTAGTATTGTCTGAAGCGTGGCCCCGCCGACCCGTTCATGTAGCAGCTGGGCAGCTAAGTTGGGATAGATTATATTGAAAAATTTATTATTAATTGAAGTGATCTTAATTTAACTAGAAAGGACTATATATATACAATAACATATACATAACAATAAAGGTGCGCTATATATACGAGGAATGCTTTGCCTATATTTTGACCTTGGTATCTCAGTGTTTGAGCGCTCGCTTCTAGTGTGCATGATGCGCGAGCTAACCGAGTTCAATCCCCAACAACATCAATGAAATTGTTAGTAGTAATTTTTACTGCTAATTTACAACGTGCGCGTCTTAGAAATGAAAAAAATATTTCATAGACATGTGAAGTGGGCCATGCCGCAGTAGGGCCGCAGGACTATGCTCTGATACTCTCTCTAGAGAGTAGGCCTATATATGCCCAGCGGTGGGAATTATATATAATTACTGTTACTTTACTTTCTGTTTATACTCATCTTAAAAATATATCTTTGGATAAAAATGTATTTTTAAGTTACCCGACAATATCGTGTATGCACAAATAAAATGGTTTTATTCATAAAAAACCTTTAAACATTTTATCAGTTAGGAAATGTTTGTAATCACGGAAAAAATACATTCATTTGTATTACTGGAACAAGTAAGCCAACGTTTTTCAACCAAGGAGTTGCGTTTGACACTGAAGGGGTTTAAATCTGTTCAATAAATAAGACCTGTATACAAAAGATTCCTTTATTAAAGTTTATTATTTCATATAGAACAAAATATACCAAGAACATATCTCATTATTTGTTGTTAGTACATTTAGTATTAGGACGCATGTGATCTTACTGCTGCAATAAAATTGGTCCTGACTGGGGGAGCCTTGGATACACGTATAAAAAAAATTATAGTGAAGGACACAAAGCTTTTTTTTTACCTTTTACGTTGGTCCTGATCTGAGCATTACTGGTATATGTATATAACACAAATATTTCTAAACTGTAGAAACTCAGAACATATGATGTCCCGAGGTATGCCGTCTTTCTCTGTTGCGAACAGAACGTGATGGAATCATGGATTTTAACTGTATTTGTTTTTGTCTATTTTGATTTTATTTTTTGTCTCTGTTCAGGATCTGGGACTGGGGCACGGCGGCCAAGATATGCGCGGGTTCGTGGCGACGCGCGTGGGGCCGCATAACGGCGCTCGCGTACCTCAACGCACACGACCGCGCGCTGCTGGCGGTCGCCTCGCACTCCGGCAACGTGGCCGTCTACAGGTGCACATTCCTCACGCTCCCACTCTTCACATGTCTCTAGATCTACGTGGTTTTCTGGCGATCTGAGCGAGGCTGCACGGGTCGTCTCCAATAAGCGTTAAATGGACGCTTAGTTATCTTGGTTACTGGTAATCATGCAGTTCTTCTTATGTCTTGATTACTTATCGGGGATGGCTACAGGAGTCATGGGCTGCAAGTCTCATGTACCAATACGTGAACTATGTGTGATTGTTTGTCACCCTGGTTAACTAAATGCCTATTATAATTCCACTAAATCGCAATACATAAATATCGATAGGCCCTCTGGCAGTGGCAGCGGCAGCGCGCCAGCACTGGCAGCCGCTTGGCGAGCGTTGCCAGTACGGCCAGCGGCTGACTACCGGCCGCCACCAGCGCAGCCGTTATACAGTAAGTGACCTCACCTCACAAACTGAATAATACATCGCCGCTTGATCCTTCGAGCCGGATATACAATATGTCGCGGGGGCACTCGTCAGCGTGGCTGGCTACCTATTGTACAACAACACTGATGTTCTAAATGTTTTGGTATTAACAAACAATTAGATGTTTAGATCAGACGTTCCCACGCTTTTTTTCTCATAGACCCCAAAATTTAGCTGGTTCCGGTGGACCCTCTGCAGCTTCATTTCTACCATATTCTCAAAACTCGACAAAAAATGTGGAATATGCAAGTTTTTACAAGCAACAGTCGCTGGACTTCCTAAAGTATTATCTGCCTACATTGATAGTGTGCAGTCAAGACAACATTTTTGTTCTTCACTATTGCAAGCTAATACATTTTGACGTAACGTAAACGTAGACCCCCGCCGACTCTCCCGTGGACCACCTGGACCACTTTGAGAACAGCGTTAAGGGTTTAGATGAACACGAATTACAGATTTTTGACTAAGAATAGTTTGGGTTTAAGTTGAACGAAATTAACGCTTTATGAGAATTGTGGAATTACCTATCAACAATGTAATTTTGACATTTAAAAAAATATGTAATTAATAGATTATACAACGATGGTTAACAAAAAAAAATTAAATTACCGTCATATTACAGATATGAAAAGAGTAAAGGGATACTAATACGCATGTTAAAACTTCACTAACGGACGGTAGAGCTGCCGAAAAAATCTATATAAAGCATGAGTGTTACTGGGCCCTTTTAGTTGATATTTAAAATCAATTGAAATAACCCTTCCCAATCTACGAGTATCCGTTAGTCTTCAACATTAAAAGGTGAGACCTGCCCTCGCCTGACAAATGATTTTTGGGAAACAATCCTAACAGGTCTTGCGCAGCTGGTGTCGGAACAGTTCATCTCGGGCGAAGAGCGACAAGCTGCTACCAAGACCAAACAGTCAGACCCCAATCGTGAGTCATCCGTCATTCCATGCATACTAACTTTGCTTCTCATTATATACAAAAATATACATAAAGAAATATGTAAAGAGATATATATAAAGAAATAGTTATTATAGAACATTTCTTTAATTTCAATTTAGCCGAGACTCACTCCGTTGGTAAAGAAGTGTGGAGTCGGGCTCGGTCGACAGATGGCGGTATAAGGGATAAAATCTACTACGTTGGTAAAGCGAGGCTGTCATTGTCTGGGAGGTTTGAAAGATATAAGAGTGTAATTTATTATTGTGTTCAAGTGTTAAAAATATTGAAGAAAGGATTGAGATTGTGAATAATAAACGTTAAATGTCGTTTCTTTGATTACAGAGCAACACATGGTTTTATTCACCGACAATAATAGAAAGAAATATTATAAAACGACATTTCATCCCACTCCGTTGGTAAAGAAGTGTGGAGTCGGGGCTAAATTCAAATTAAAGAAATGTTCTATAATAACTATTTCTTTATATATCTATAAATACTGAGCTCAAAACCTTAGACTTCATTAGGTTGGCAACTAATTCCTTTCTGTTCTTTTTTTTTCATTTTATATTCCGCTTTTTTTACGGCCAATGTTAGCTCAAGCGCTTTAACAGCTTCACCGGGTTGAAGAGTGGCCGAGCGCTAAGGACACCTAGCCGAGACCATTATAAATGGGCAACCGGCACAAGGGTTCCCGAGCGGGAGCCACGGCTTGGACCTTTACCCCGTGCCTGAAAGTGGCCGATTCGAATTCGAATATATAATGATATTATATTTCGCTTTATTAAATGTTTTTTGATAGGGAATGTTTTGCTCTACTGGAATCTATGTTTTTTGTTCGAGTACACCTTTTTCTATCTCTTTCAAATACTTTTTACTGATGCAGAAATGAGATCTTGGTTGGATGAATTTTTCACGTCCGGGTCATTTCTACCAATGAGGTATTGAAAATCTTGTTGAATGGTCATCGAAAAATAAAATAAAAAAAAACTATAAAACAAAACGGAAAGAACTCAGTTGCCAAATATTATTATACGTATTTATTTAATTCCTACATTTTTGATTGCTATTATATCATACACAAAAATTAATCTGTATTTAGATATTTGAAGCGTCAATAGCCTAATGGTTTAGGGTATGGTCTGCGGAACTTATCGTAGTAGGTTCCAATCCGCCATTAGACTATTGCCGTGAACTATACCCTGGCACAAGTATTTTAGTTGCAGTGGTTACCCGGAATGTCAGTAATATTAATAGCATCGTTAGTGCTCTGTTCTGTAATGATTGTCTGTTTATTTTAAAATATTTTACTATATATACTACATATCACTAATGTCTTTCTTTGACACATAATTTAGTTGGAGTGGTTACCCGGAATGTCAGTAATGTTAATAGCATTGTTAGTGCTCTGTTCTGTAATGATTGTCTGTTTGTTTTAAAATATTTTACTATATATACTACATATCACTAATTGCTTTCTTCGACACATTATATAACAACATTTTAAACACCATTTATTTTCAGAAGTTTGGTTGTATTTTTTTATTCACAGGATTTATACTATACAAGAATTATGTGTTATTTTGCGGTATTTTTGCTTAATTTTTGTTTAGTTAAATAAATATTAAAAGCGCCGTGGTAGCTCCCTGTTAATTCCAGTTAATTGCAATTTTAAGTGTTGATTGACCACGTGCTTGGCGGTCAAAGGAAACAACGTGACAAACTGCATGTCTTAGAAATTGATAAAGAAAATATCTAGAAAAGTCGCCAATTCGCATTGGAACTGCATTGCGAACGCTTGGAGCAGAGTAGGCATAACCCTCCTCTCCAGCGAGGGATGCTGCCAGCTGTGGATGTCCAATTCTGAATTTATATGTATAGGCCTTTCACTTTACTTATTAATAACTAGCGGAAAATAATAAATTCACACAATGTCGTCTCACATATTGTTTTGATTTTTCTATGGACTCAATTCTGATGTCGACGCACACGGAGTCCCGGGCAAATGCAGGTTCTAACATAAATACATAACAATCGTTAAGCTAGTATTAAGTTACTTATCGGAATAATCATACATACATTAACTATCTGTGTGCTAAATTTTATTCCGCTCAGTTCAGCCGTTTTACGTTATTGACTGACAAACATACAAACTTTCACATTTATAACTACAAACTAATAGAGCTACACTGCAGTCAGTTTGTTTTTAGCTGCAGAATGAATGGGTCAGCTCGACCGGGGTAGGACCACGCCCTCACAGAATACCAACGTAAAATAGCAGCATAACGCTGCTGTGTTGCGTCTGGGAGAGTGCAGGGATCCGGAGACCTTTATAACTGGTGACGAGGCATTCCATCTCAGTCCTCAAGGGTGACAACGCATCTGCATTATGATTCCTTGTCAAGGATGAGTGTAGATGTGCCGCAGGAATCACTTACCATCAGGTGAACTGTGTGCTCGTTTGTTACTTTTAATGCAAAAAAAATATATTGTATTGCGACTGTCTTTCCGAGGTCGCCACTCTAGAACCTTTCATCCTCACCGGTATAGGTTATAATATGAAGTTTCCATGTTCATATTTTGGATAGTGACCATAAGTGTATCGAATGGCTGGAAACGAAATGCAACTCAGATTTTAAATCTTATCATTTGGAGCCTCCATTTAAATTGGAACTGGTTGGTCACATTCAGTTGGTTATATAGATTGATTGAGAGCAAGGTCACCGAGCGCTCAGTCCGAATGCTTTGTTGCAAATTTCACTTCCATTTTATTCATATCAATAATCCAAACAAAAAAACCATTATCCATTCTTGCAAAAAGTATAATTTTCCCATGTTTTTAATAATATTTGCTACGTTCCCATGGCATCTAAATTAATTCTCAACAAATATTCAATTATTCAAGACGCACATGCGTTGTGACTCCTGAGGATCCATTGATCGAATGCCTCACTATTAATTATAGATTCACCGGTGCCTTACACTCACCACACGAAACACAGCATGATGCTATTTCACTGCTGGTACTCTGCGAGGCGTGGTCCTTCCCCAGTCGAGTCGACCCGTTCATGTTGCAGTATCTAGTACTGGTTCTATCACTTTAATTACTGGTTTAACAAGCCTATTATGTCGGCCTATTACTAACTCCGCCGTTTGGTTCTACACTATAGTTAACGATACTCCTAGAAGTTGGTTTTCTGTTCTAATGATAGTGACGTGCTCTTCTTCAGTGTCAGCGGGCGCAGGTGTCCCGGGGGGCGGCGGTGCCACCACCAGCGGTGGGGGCCCGCCCGCGGTGCTCCTGCGCTGGAGCGAGACGCGCCGCTCACTGGCGCTCGCCGGGCTCTGCTCCACTGTGAGGCTGTGGGATGCTGATGCGGAGATGCTCAGTAGCGATATCAACACAGGTAACAAATTTGTCAACTTATTAACCGATTACAAAACGCAGGTTCTCAAGTTTTTGTATGTCATATTGTTTAATATCTGTGGTCATAGATCAGACAATGATAAGTACATTTTTGCTCAGTATGACTTATTAATATAGATATAATCGCCAAAAAATGCTCTTTCCTTTGGTCATATCAGGATGACTACATGCAGAATATTACTGTTGCATTGAATACTAATTACTAATCAGATTATGATAACTTTTATATTTCAACTTTTGGCGCTTATACTTTTTTTTTTTTACATGGGGAAATGCCTACGCCCACATGCCCACCCCTGCGGGGGTAAGGGTGGGTTATGTTGGACTCGCACCGACTAAAACCCCATGGTGTTCCTCCATCGTCGCGTATGCCGGGATCACGGGAACGCTTTCGCACACATCCGCGACCCCGCCTGCGCCGGCCGACCAGACGGCCCCTTCTCCGGGGAGGACATCTCCCTCTCCACCCCTCTCAGTCAAGGCGCCCCGGAACACACGCGCTTTCCAACTCGGCCTCCTCTGTAGGCGGGAAGCGGACTCCCCCGACTCCGCCCCCCAGAGGCCATGGGGGCCATGAAAGCCCCAGCCCCCTGCGGTGGATCTGGTGATAGGCTCCGCCGCGGAAAGGGAGAGTGGCAGGAACAACCAACACTCCACTGAACCCGCGGCCCCACCACGGCCGCATCAGCGGTGCGACCCCCGCGTGAGTCGCGGAGGATAGGGAGATACACTACCCTCCCTCCGCGACTCCGTCTCTGATGCGGAGGATGGGGGCGACGATGCGCGGTACCGGTCTTGACAGTCCCCGCACCGCCACCCCATTCCCCCGACTCCGCCTCGGCTGCGGATGGTGCGTAGGACGGCCTCGCTCCGTCCATCCGCTCCCCGCAGCCCACCGACACGCAGCTCCAACTCGCCCGGAGCGGCCTCCTCGGGCCGGCCTTAGAGCGCCTTAGGCCGGCCGATTGGGTTCCTCTTAGCTTCACCGTGGTTAACTCCATACCACGGTTACTAAGCCCCCCCGCTACGACAAAGCGAGAACCCTTCGGGGGGTGGCGCTTATACCTATATTAATAAGTCATACTGAGCAAAACTGTACTTACCATTGTCTGATCTATGAACACAGATATATATTATATATACTTTTGTACGTAATATCGACCATATATTGCAGTAAAAATCTGATTGAAATAATTCTTTTGGCAATGTTTTTAGTATTGGAATAATTTTATTAGATTAAATATTAAGATCCTTGGAGAAACTAAATCCCTCCCCCCCCCCCTCCCCCCGCCCCCAAGCAGTGAATGTGTTATCAAGTGCAAAGGCTTCGTTGTCAGAGTGCGAGGCGGCGGCGAGCTGCCTGTGGCGCGGGCCGCTGCTGCTGTGCGGGTTCGCGGACGGGTCGGTGCGCGCGTGGGACGAGCGCGCGGCGGCCGCGCCCGCGCTCGCGTTGCACGAGCACAGCGCGCCCGTGCTGTGCGCCGCGCCCCGCCCGCACGCGCACTCGCTGCTCACCGGCTGGTCAGTCTAATTATGATGAAAGCCTCTGGTATTGCAGATGTCCATGGGCGACGGGACGGTGGTCACTTGTCACATCGGGTTTTTAACAATTTTCGTTTAATAACAAGATCTGTATTCCAGCTCACTTTACCGGTTTTCTTGCAAATTCATTTGCTATCAGAGTAACACTACTCTGGAATCCTTGCCCGATGACATGAGGAAGGTTAGTAATAAAAAAAGTTTTAAAGTTTGGTTCGTGATCACTTACTTAAGTTATTTGAATTCAGTTATTATCATCCATATATGAAGTTTATTGGTAGCTACCGCTATTATAACCTTTGTGAACTTTTAGCTTTTTTAAAGTTAATGCAATAAAGAGTAAATAAATAAATAACTAAATAAATTATTATACAATTAAAATAATGTAAGTTAAGTTAATAAAAAAACTGGATAACTTTAAATGACTAAATATGTTGATACAATTTAATTAATTAAGTTAATAAGTATGTTCGTGTCGCGCAGTATGGACGGCGTGATCCGCGTGTACGACACCCGCAAGATGTCCGCCGTGGAGGTGGTGCGCGCGCCCGGCCCGCTCGCCGCCGTCGACGTGCATCCGCTGTGCAACCTGCTGGCGTGGTACGTACGGGAGGCAGGAATGGAACACGAGGGGACAGAAGCCGTATGTATGGGAATGTGCGCTTTTTCTGGACAGCGAGAGGAAAATTTCCAGATTATTCAGACGCCCGGAAGTGGGCTAGGGGGCTGAATGAAGAAATTCCATTACAATACACACCACAACCAAGCGTGTTGTTAAAGAGAAAAATAAAATTGTCTCTTCTTTGTGTAGGTTTATTTTTAATTTTTAAAACTTCAAAAGAACTCCTTTGACATGTATATTACTATGCCTTGTCCTGCAGCGGCTCGGTGAACCAGTGTATTAGCATCTACGACCTGAAGGGTGCGCCGCTCAACACGATCAAGTTCCACGAGGGCTTCATGGGAGCGCGCATTGGTCCCGTCTCCTGCCTCACCTTCCATCCGCTCAGGTGAACATCTCCTTTCATACTACACACTAACTAATATACCACCAGTGGTAACGTTATCCGCATCCACATTAAAACGAGGATTACACATCACGGTCACATGGTTCAAAGATGAGCAAGCTGAAGTGGTGATGTGCTGGCTGATATAGCTCTTAGAACCGATGACCGATGGGTATGAAAGGTTCTCAAGGGGGCAACCTCGGACCGGCAGTTGAAAGTGTAGGAGAGGGCTAGATAGAGCGACCACCTTTGTAAGTTTGTGGGAAGTGGTGTCTGCCAGGTGACTCGGCTCTAGGTTCACCACTGGATTATAGTTTATAGCTGCCACATGAATCGGTCGACTCGTTCGGAGCCGCATCACGCCTTGATAGAGTACCGACGTCATACAGCAGTATAACGTTGACGTAGTTAGCACATACGCTCGTCAAGGGTGACAACGCATGCGCATTGCATCGATGTAGATGCTTTGGCCCGCTGCCATCAGATGAACTGTGTACTAGTTTTTTTTTATTATTATTACATTGAGAGCAAGAAGAAAGCACACAGTTCACCTGATGGTAAGTGATTCCTTCATCCTATGACATTACATTCATCCTTTACAAGGAATCATAATACAGATGCGTTGTCACACTTGAGGACTGAGATGGATTGCCTCGTCACCAGTAATAAAGGTCTCCTGGTTTCCTACACTCACCAGACGAAACACATTATGGTATGCTTTTTCACGCTGGTATTCCGTGAGGGCGTGGTCCTTCCCTGGTCGAGGTGACCCATTCATTCGGCAGCTAGAAACAAACTGGAACGTAGATCCACCAGTGTACGCTGACCCTTATCACTGTTCAGGCACTGTATTTTAATCCTTGTCCTTGCCTTATTAAACATCTTGCGAGTCTTGTGCAATTTTAAAAAATCCTCGTGAGGAGCAGCCTCTGCCCCGACTGTTTTATTTTATACCATGATGTCATGTCGTCGAAGACACTTCTCGTTCCATCGCTGGCTCTATAAATTATTATGTAAGTCTCGTAACCTTAAATCTCTTATTGTGGTACTAGTTGCATAAAGGGGTCTCCATTTTATTTAGAAATTTCGTCAAAGGACACAATGTTTATGCCAATTATATACTACCCCGGTCTAGCTGACCCATTCAATCCGCAGCTGGAAACGAATCGCAGCATAGCTCTACCACTCGTTTGTCACCTTTGATAAAAAAAAAAGGACAGCCACCGGTCGCCGTCACCGATCCGACGAAATGCACGTAAAGACAGATAGCGAGGGAAGGTACAGTTATCACTCACAAGGTGAACTGCTGTGCTCGTGCCATGAAGCGATTGTTACGTACACGACTATATAAGGAATATCGCCTACGCAGCATTGACGCCAATGTTAGGAAATACTAGTATGAAGACTAGAGGCGCAGATGCTGCAGAACCTGACTAATGCCGAGTGTTGCCAGTGAAAGCGATATTGTCTCATTTATTTTCCCAATTCGACAGTTAATTTAATTAGCATTTAACTTTGCAACTAAAATATATTAAATAATTATAACTTTTCGGTTTTTTTTCTGTAGCTTAAGTAATTCGATTATAAATAAATGAAAAATACAAATTTCAGGTGCGCGCTAGGCGTGGGCGCCAAGGACTCGACGGTGTCGGTGTACGTGTCGGAGCCGCGGCGGTGACCCTCGCTGTACAGCCTCACGCTGCCCTTCCAGTGAGCGCACCCGCCCCCGCGCCCCGCGCACCCGCACCCCGCGCCCGTACGTGAAGACTACCACGCCGTTCATTAGGATGCCGCCATCGTGCGCAGGATTCTTATTGCCAATTCATGGCAACATTTGCAATTCCCCTAAGAGAGATCTCATAACACATTCAAAAACAATCAACTACTCATAGTTATTTAACGAAGTGACGGTGAAGAACAAACACACTTCTTTAATTATAACATTGAGAGTAAGAAACGAGCACACAGTTCACCTGAGGGCAAGTGATTCCTGCGGCACATGACGTCTACATTCATCCTTCACAAGGAATCGTAATAAATGTCTCCGGATCCCTGTGGCCAGTCTGTGTGACGGTCCCTCATCGTATCCCTTCCCACAGTTGGCTAAATGACTCAAAACTTATATGTAATTATAAAACATATTTGTATTGCAGGCGCCGACTGGCCAACGAGGAAGGAGGACGACATGCGCGACAAGGAACCGTCGCGTCTACTTAAGACAGTGCGTACTGACAGCGACACACACATCATGCACACGGCTATGATACCTCCGTTCACACATAAACTGACATAATCTAGTGTATGATATAATCCATATCTGATATGCGAAAATAACCTGTATTTGTACTGTTAAACGCAAATTCCGATAGGAGAAAACATTATCCCGCGTCTGTCTCTCTTTGACCGCTCTCGTGTCTGTCGATTTTTTTTTACTCACTCGGTTTAATTAAACGTTAAAGCTTATACGATGATGCACCCAGATCCTATGTAGAAGTCGCGATATCCTATTCATCTCATGAATAAAACTTCGGTAAGTCGGCAATAATGTCTCTATCGTGGAGAATCGAATAATCGGTTTTGTGTTTTTAATTTATTCTTTACTTTTTATAGTTCTTTTTAAATCTTTTATTTTTGCTGTTGTGTAAATTATTAGGAATACAAAGCAGTACAGTCCCACCGAATTTATTTGTATTAAATCGTAAATTTAAAATTATTTTAGTTTAAATCAATTCTGTCTATAGAGTGAGAAAAAAAATGTATGTCTTGTGTGTCCCGTGTATGAAAAATATATACCCTCCGAGGTGCCAAGGGTCGTGTATTAGGTACGAGGGCGGTCGGGCGAAAACATTTGGTGCTAACGTTAAATCGATATGTTAATATTTGTCATGCTAGTATCCGAGCGGGCTACCACGTTCGCGCCATATTGGCCAAGAGGTATCCCGCCATTATGACTAAAGTAGGCACGCCATTTTGTTTTGGCGTAAATTTTTCGCGTCGAAATTACACACTTGTATCGACACGGATTCAGTAAATAAAATATACAAACAAGATTTAGACACGTTAAATTGTAAAAATCAGTCCAACACGTGAGAGCAATACGTTTAAAAGTATCTTAATTGATATAGTTTTTACTCATATTAGGAGACATGAAAATTACAATAAAAAAGGATATATGAGCTAATTTCGTTTTAAAATGTAGGAAAATACTTTTTGTATAATTTTGTACTGCTCTTTTCGTGTTGGTTCACGTACACAGTGGTCGGTACACGGTCGCGGTGGACGTCGAGTGAATGCGATGTGAGCGAGCTAGCCAAATATACAAAGTTTCCACAAACCCCTCGCTTTAAGTATGTAAACGAAGTTAAATGTAAATATGGCGGCATTAGCTAGGAGCTACGTTAAATCACGAAATGCAATATTAAATTATTTATTTATTTATTTATAGTCACGTAGCAAGCGATTGAGTGACGACTCGCTCCGTTCTTGGAGACTGTCGGACTTGCGGACACCGTTGGAGCCTTCGTACCCTAAGTTTCTTGAAACGATTAATAATAATAAGACCTACAAATAAACATTGAAAAAAAATCTCTTCTTCTGTTCTGCTCACGAGACGGGACATCCCGCCCTAGTCCACAATAGCGTAAAAAGTCTTTAACTTTAAAAGCCATCTCCATTCATCTTAGTCTGCAGTGATAAAAACGCATTTACATTCTTATTCTTTATCAAAGATGAATGTAACCTTGGGCTGCAGCAATCACTCACCTTTAGGTGAACTGTGTGCTCGAATGTCACCCTTAACAATAAAAGTCCACTACCGCTTAAAAACAATTGGCTACATTTTTGTCTTCTTTGTTTTAAAACTGATACTTTACGTCATCCAAATGAAACGCTAATTTTTAAAGAACCTTCTATAAATGAAACAAGACAAACTCAAGGCTTTGTTTTCTTTATATAAAGTGACTGCCCGTCCCCAGCAAAACCAGAGGAACCGCAGATCTTCTCTTGAAGGCGGTCCCGGGGCTGCAGCGCTGTCCGCACGTGGCGTTGTTAGTTGTTTTGTGCGTTTTTTAGCGAAACGTTCCAGTTGCACGTGGCACGGCGTCGGTGAAGTGTTCAATTGGTGCTACGTTATATTACGGTACTTGTTAGGTTGTATTCCGGCCGCTTGTGTTATGTGCGGGGGCGGGGCGGCGTCTGTTGGGTGCGTCCCTCTCTTTGTATAGTTGCGTCATCTGACGGCAAACCTAGGCTCTATACACAAACAACAGTGCATCCATATGCATTGTTAGCAGATCTAGATGTGTTGTGTTCATATCTCACACGGCATCAGAACATGTCTCCGATATTTCTTTTCCGAGAGAACTCGTAGGAATTCCATTAACATTACTAACTCAAACTTGGCTTTAATGATATTCGAATGGTGGACTCGAAGCTTGAAAATTATTATTATAAATAATTGTACTTGCATAAAATATCAGACTAGGGAAGAGCAAAAGAATACTAACCAAATTGGGGTTGGTTTTAACTTAAATATAAATAAAAATAGATGTGTTGCCTGTAATAAGATTTTTAAACGAATTCCAATAAACCGCTTCCGTATAGGGCCACTTCCCTCTACTCAAATTGTAAAGATTTAACGTGATCAGCATGAGTGGCTAACAGATTTGCGGTTCCATCTATTGGCGTCCTCGCACCCAATTTGTAAAAAATGGGTTTTTTTGGTGTGGCGCTAGTTGATTAAACTTTTCAAATAATTCCTTTATTTATTATATGAATCTTTTGCGACAGATTGCGACCTTCTTTAATAACAAACTTGAGAAACGGTGCTTTATGGAATCATAGTATGAAAGTTAAAAAACACAAAACTTTTTCTCTTGATATAGGATATTTTCTATATATATATATATTTCCGCCAATCGTTTTTATTATAAGTACACCGCACCCAGCGGGATACCGCCGCCTCCCTGTAAGTTATATTTAAAAAAACATTCTATTCAGATGTTGTGTAATCGAAAACTTATTTATTGCGTACATTGACTCGCGGCGTTGGTTCGTAATTTTCGTTCAAGAAAATTGTACTTTGTGTTCTTCAAATGCAACGTTATGTGATTTTACAGAAAGTTCCTAAGACTTAATAATTACTAGATGCCATTTTTTTTAATTATTTACCTGTAAGTCTTCGTCAACTACAAAATAGTTGGAGATTTTTTTTTAATTAGTCTAGTTATACGCTTAAGGAGTTCAAAAGGATTATGTTTATATTTTACATTTTTATTTGTATTCCGCCGTGTGAGTCAAATAAAATAATGTAGGGTTAGGATTAATGAATTGCAAGCATTTAAAATATTTTTTTAATAAATAATAGACAATTTGAGTGGAACAAAGTTGAAGGTTAATTTTAAAGTAAATAAGTGTGGAGTATAAGCCGGAAGTGCTCTGTGCTCCTGTTGTGACGTCACTCATGTGAAATGGAGGTCCGGAATGAAATCAAGTAATCGGATATTGTATAAACTTATTGCATTTTGTCTATGAAATGATTGATTCGTTTTCGCTTTTACATATTGTGTAATTTAATTGTACATTATTGTTGTTGTTAAAATAAAACATGGTACATATGTTGTGTTGGTTTTACTTCATTCTTTAGCATGCAGGTTTCTTTTTTTCTCATGTAGAAAGTGACAACTGATAGTAAGTGATTCCTGTTTACGACACTGGCATTCATCCCCGATAGTAATGCAGATGGATTGTCACCCCTCACGCATAAGGTGGACTGTCACATCACCACATGTAATCACAGGTCAAGGCAGAATCCAACTTAAATTAAACATTGGTTGTGTTTTCCCTTTTAAATTTTTTATACATTGCATGTCCCATTTGAGTAAAAGCAAACAATAAGTTGGAAGTGGCAATGGTAGGCCATATATCTCGTAGAACCTTGTCTACCTTGTATTGACCATCATAGAATAGGACAAATCACTTGATGGATGAAGTGACTACCTAATTAAGTCTGCGGAAAGTTGATGGATGAAGGGGCTCAGGATTACACTCTATGGGGAAGGCCTGCGTTCAGCAGTGAAATAATGATGAGTATGAATGTAATATTAAATTTAAGAAATATATATATAGACCAAAGGTATGGCAACAACAACTAAAGTTTAAAAATTAAATGTCCTACATGACTTACAGACCTGGGAATATTTATATGGTAATTCTGGATAGATTTCTTCCAGATGGTTATAG
The DNA here is from genome assembly GCA_029286865.1 of Teinopalpus imperialis. Lineage (NCBI taxonomy): Eukaryota > Metazoa > Arthropoda > Insecta > Lepidoptera > Papilionidae > Teinopalpus > Teinopalpus imperialis. The sequence goes on from JAGSMU010000003.1 coordinate 18,214,766, forward strand.
GTGTAGAGGAGTCTGATTTGCATGTAGAAAGAGCACAGGTATTGTGAAATTGTCTAATTGAATTATCTTTCTAATTGTGCGAGTGAACAATTATCAAATTGTTTGTAAATGTGGCTTTTTTACAGGTAGGATAGATCATTTTGTACAAAAAATATTTACTTTGACTTAAGTTTTTTTTAAATATAAGGGGGAAAGTTCTAAGGACTGAGAAAGACCATCTTGAGGTATTTGTCATTTACCTGTAATTGATTCTCTCTATATATCAAAGTATCTCCATACAAACCAGAAGTAGCATTTTCCAGCAATTGCAACCCTGGTATTCTGTGAGGGTATAATCCCAGACTAGCGCTTACCCATTCTCGCTCCAGCTGGAAATAAGCTGAAATGGAATGCAATGTCTACCACTAAAAGTTAGTCATATACAATTTAGTATGTAAATCAATTGTTTACAAAAATATATCATACATTTTATATTGTATGTTTGTTACTCAATCATGCAATAACATCTGAACACATTTAAATAAAATTTGGCACACAGGTAGTTTATAACATGCTTAACACAGGATATTTTTCAAGAAATGAAAAATATAAATAAAGGAAAGTACAATAAATAACCATACAATGTCTTTTCACACATTTTTCATTTCTCTCTAGACCCAACTCTGAAGTTGCAGAAGGGTAAATGCTACATATAAATATATATTTAATAAGTTTATTGGATCCCCTGAAAACTCTGGGTATGGTATATGGTATGGTAATTTGATTTATATATTATATTTGATAAAAAAAATTAAAAAATTATCCTATACATAATATGCTCCATAGATTATATAGAATATTAGAATATATATATTAGAAGTGTTTAATGGTATATAAACAATCTTTTAACATACATAATTCAATAATAATAATACATTATTCTTATTAACTTATACATATAAACAATAAGAATGATACTATTTATACATAAGGCAAGCTTATATTAGTAAATGTAGCAGTTTTAAGTATGTTGAAAATGTATGGATACGGACAAGTAAGGACTGTCATGTCCAGCAGTACATTTGTGATGGACTGTAATTATCATGATGACTACATCAAGTAATTCAATAATAAGTTTGTACACAATAATCATCACATTAAAAACTTCGTATAACAATGGAGAAGGTAAATAAAAACATACCTTATCATCACAAATTTCGCAAAGAATTCTATTCTGACACACATTGTTCGGACCTATAACCTTTTTATCATGTGGAATTTGGATTTACTGCCTGTGACTTGTTCACAGTAAATCCAAATTCAAAAAGGAAATAATTATTGCAATAGTTGGTAAATAACACTTCCTGTGTATGGATCCATTTCTGATCTAAAATCTAAATTATCTAGCTGGACATCAAAAGGCTTTTCGAGTAATATAGGTTAGGACACATTTATTTCAACAACAACGCTTACACTTAGATAATTAAGGGTAACATGTTATTGGCTTTACTTATTAATTTATATTATTTGTTTTAAGTATGTAAAAAGACGCTGTTGGCTTTCTTAATAATAAATAAATAAAAAAAGAACTTATTATTATGTTATTTTACTTTTAAAAGAATGCTTGCATTGCTATAACATTACTTACATCCTGATTAACCATTTAAACTAAGCTTAAAAGACTTGAGCTAGGGGACGGTTCACCACATTACTCAAATGGTGGATTCAAAGCCACAACCTTAAGTTTCACAGACCCTAAACCTTTGATTGACATGGATAATTAACAGAACAATGACCTCCAATGTTTTTAACTTAAACCTCCAAATTTTTTTTACATGGAAGTAATTTAATTTTTTTACATGGAAATAACATCCTCATTCTGACCTGGTCTGAATATATTTACATGTTATTGTTTCATTTATATGAACCCTAATATACAATGGTGGTCACATAATTAAAGATACCTTTTTTTTTAATACAAACTATATATATATAAAATACTGTATAACTACAAAAAATGTACTTGTAATGTAATATATGTAATTTAATAATAAAATGTAATATAATAATAGTGTTTTATATTTGCAAGAAATTTTTTGTTAGAAATTTTGCTGGTTTATGTACTATCTTTATGTATGTAAAATATATACTGAGTGCCCATTAGGTGAAGATAGGTTGATGCATCATCTACAAGACATAAAAAAAATAACCTTAGTGTCATCATTTTCAAGATATTAAGATTTATTATTTTTACCTTAAAAGGCAAATTTTGAATAAAATAATTTAGGATTTTTTAAGAAAAAAAATATTTTTATTGAATTTTTCGAATAAAATTGATCAAAATGAGATTTGAATATGGTAGAACAATAATTATAAGAATTCGAGAATATTTAAAAAAAATTATATCAATATTATCTGCCTATGAAAAGAGATCAAATTTTTAGAAACAATTCCTCTCATTGATTTGTATCAATCCCATCAATCTATATACTAGCGGAGCACATTGTATAAAGTTTTTCCCTTAAAAATAATAAAAAAAACTGTAAATTTAGGATGACATTTAATTCATTTGTACAAGACAGAGGTTCCAATAGACAGAAGATTGATTTTAAGTAATCAAGATGGTACTGGTCTAATGAGCAATGGTATATTTTGTAGCAATTTTGGTGACGATTACGTCAAGAAGATTCACGTCGAACTTAATAGTATCTAATTTATAAACACTCTTCAGTTCTTTAATATCTGTATAATTCTCCAATTCGCTTAACTTGGCTAACTCACCTTTAATTTCCTTGATAATAGTGTCACTTTCGTCGCTATCAGTATTTATCAAAAAACATACTAACATTGCCTGATCATTATCGACTCCGAATTTACTCAAACTTTGTGATATGTTCTTAGAAAGCGACAGATTAAACAGTATTTCGGCGTAGACAGACCGAGTAACCATTGTTTGTGATTTCTCCGATAATACAGCTCTGTTTGCAGCCACAGCAACTTGAAAAACATCTAATATCAAACTGGGTTTAATTACGGCGCATTTCCAAATACCTTTAATGATGTTGCTTCGTATATCTTCTACGTTTTGAACATTTTTAACTAGATATATTTTAAGGGTCGTTTTCGTTTCCGGGTCTAGATCACAAAGGTATGGTTCGTACGACATTATTTTAATTTTCTTTTTATCTTCACGTTTAACAATTACGAAGAATATAAACAATAATATAATTATAACCTTCAAATTTTAAACTTCCAATATGATTTTTTAAACATCATTGGTGTTGCCGACGGTGAAAACTTGAACTGGTTAAATAATTTATATTGGTCATTTTATGCCTTAGAAAGAATCCTATTAAACCCATAAATCGTAGCCCATTGCATATCATTATTTACCCATAACTTTACAAATTTCAATTTCTACAAACCAATTCTTTTAAAGATTTTTGATCAAGATTTTGATGGCATTACACTAATTAAAATTGGAACCTGGCCTAATTGTAGCTAGGGACTTTTTTACGTCACACCATATTTTCACCTTTAAATAATAACTGTGTTTTGTCTGGGTTGACTTGACAATTGTCGAGAATGAATATCATGGATCATGGGTCGTCTTCATCGCCTTTTAATCTTATAAAAAAAGAATGATATACAAACTGCTGGATGGTAGTAGCTCGTAGTTTTTATTTACAGAAACGAAACTTGAACAGAAACTATATTTCATACGTCCCTAGGTCAGAAATTCGTGTGACGTTCGGATTTCAGAATGACACTTTCGAAATGCGGGAACTGGCGTTGAAAAATAATAAAAACGGAAAATAGGAGCAACGTTTTTGCAGACAGATTTTGATTAATTCAATTAGAATTAACAGCGATTTTGTACCCATGGGACTTCCAGGGGACAACAAAAAAATCAACACGTTGTTTTGTACTTCATCACCATCTTCCCGACCATAATTGTAATTATGACAGTGAAGCGGCCTTTAGAACTTGGTAAGAGCAGACTCTGCATTTGATATACACAACAATGGTGTGGGAAATTGTCTAGTTAACATAACATTTTTCTCGGTATAAAAGCAAACGTCGAGTTTCAGTCTACGAAACATTCTATCTTAATAAATATTTTTGTAATATTTATACTAGGTTTAGGTAGGGCATGTCCTTGTGAATTATTCTCTAATTGTAGTATTACGTCACTCTCTCTCTCTCTCTTATGAAGTCACTATTAACATTACGGTATAGTAAAAAAACTCGTACACTGGTAATTGTACGCAGCGTGATACGCGTGCACTCAGCAACGAATAACGAGCGACCGAAGAACGACTAGAAGAGGAAGACATTGACGCGTGTTGCGTAGCTTCATTTAGACATGGCTAATTGATGTAATAATTAATAAGTTAACCGATTTATAGTGGCGGACTCACACGGCCTGTCTCATTATCATCATCATTCCATCATGAGTCCATTGCGGAACATATGACTCATAACAGTCTGTTACAGACTACGATCGTGAGCTATCTGCATCCATCGACTTCCTGCATTCTTGCATAAGCCGTCACTATATCTAGCGAAGGGTCATTCTACGCTGCGATGGTCAATATGAGGTCTGTCTATTTACTTAACGTCTAATCTAATATACTTTATACTTGGCTAAATGCAGTCTTACTCATTCAGTGCATTTAGTACACGGCTTAAATCTTCCTGTGTTGTTTATTAGATAAATTAATTATTTTTTCTTGGTTTCATGTTCTGTGCAAAGAATCCGATCAAACGTGTCAAAAAACAAATAGGAAAATATAATATGACATATATTGCCAAGCTATTGTGAACCCAATAATTATTTGGTGTAAGGTATATAGGTAAAATACCTATTATATAACCTCCAAAATTATGAATTATATTTCAATAGATTTTTAAAACTTTCAAACCTGTTTTTACTGGTATCAGGTTGGAAATATCCAACATCTACCTAACAACAGAACTTCAAATATACTATTAGATTATTATTTTTACTTATACATAAAAGCGAAAGCTTTGACGTTATCGCTTAACATTGATAAGATATTTTGATCAAATTTTATTAAGATGAATATTTCAAGATCACTGCTGCCATATTAATCTGTGACCTCTTGATCAATTACGCAGTTGTACAGGTACTGTCAACAGTTGTTTTTTCTAAGTATTAAATTATTTAGAACATGATGGTATCTAGGATTAACTTAAAGGTTGTCTTCAAAAAAGCTCAATATGTGAGATTGCTATCGACACAATCTCACCAACATTCAGAAAATGTTGGCCCCGTTGTTTTCCACAAGTTGACCGGAGCTGATAAAGGTATCGCTGTGTACGGGCTCAACAGCGCAAAGGACAGGAACGCTTTAGGTTTCGAACTCGTGCAGTCCATGAGGGAGGTGAATGCACTACTCCGGGAGGACACTAAAATATCTGTTGTAGTGTTACATAGCCTGGTGCGAGGAATATTCTGTGCAGGTATGTGTAGTTCGTTAATTCTAGTATCTGTTGATATTTTTATCATGTAGTAGCAGTAGAACAATCAATAGATAAACCTTACCCTAGTTGAAAATTTGAGAGGAAACTAAGGGTAATAATGGAAAGAAATTGATCTTTGTTTTTTTTTCATGGATAATATTCACAAATTCACAAAATGATCAATGAGAAAAGGGTATTGGAGCAAAGTCTGCCTTGTAGCTCTTCTGAGGGTACATGGTAAAACAGCACTTAATTTGCTCACATCGTCAAATCGTGAGTGAACACCAGGAGGACACAGGCTATCTATGTATCTTATAATTTAGGTTTATAAAATCTTGGAGGAGAAAAAATAAATCAAATAAATTTTCTATAAAATCTCATAAATTAATAGCTTCATTAAAAATAAGGCATAACCTTTAAGGCAATATGGATGAAAATGGAGGATACCTATGCAGGGGACTTTGGACAAGCTGTTATGATGATGATTACTGAACTAATATAGCCAATGTGCAGTTAGAAACTAAGTACAGCATGGTGGTTTATTCTGAAAATTAAATGTTGACTTGAGTGGGTAAAGACCATGCCACTTAACAATAGTATCGGGTTTTCAATTGTGACAAAGTGGACACACAATTCAAGCCATTCCGTCTTAGACCCAAGTGAGGTGAAGCCCTGTGATACCTACTATATAGTTAACTTTACTTGTTTGTTACCCTGATAAGAAAAAATAAAAGTATATTCACAAAGTAGTAACAATTAAAAATCTTATAATTGCATTTGCAAAACTTTTATTTTTGTATAGAAAAGGTGGAAAAAGCAACTAACCTGATGGTAAATGATCACCACTGTCCATGAACACTAGCAACACCAGAGGAGTCGCAGATAAGTGGCGAGCCTTTAAGAATGGTTCTTGAAGGTCTCCAAGTTATATCTTTTAGGAAGTACAGGCAATAGGTGACAATAGAGTAGTTATGTGCGGAAGAAAATTACGCAAAGCTAAATTTAAATGTAAATTTCTAAAGTTTTTAACATTAACAGGTGCAAATTTGAAAGAAAGGTTGCGAATGGCTGATGATGAGGTTGCCAGATTTGTGAGAGGTCTACGAGAGACATTCATTGAGATAGAGGATCTCCCTATGCCCACTATAGCAGCAATTGAGGGTATAGCTGTTGGTGGTGGTCTGGAACTGGCGTTGGCTTGTGACATAAGAGTGGCAGCAGAAACTGCCAAACTGGGCTTAGTGGAGACTGGCAGGGGACTCATACCTGGTGCAGGTGGCACTCAGCGTCTGCCACGAGTGATACATCCAAATATTGCCAAGGAACTTATATTCACATCAAGAATTATTGATGGAAAAGAAGCCAAGGAAATGGGTTTGTTCGTTTTTGTAATCATTGCATTATCAATATTATATTCAATCACACACCAGAGTTAGATTATGTCTCATTATTTATGTACAGATTTCTTATATAATTGAAGAATTACAAAAAATTGGATTTTCATTATCATTCTTAGATATCTATTAATGAACAGACAAAGCCAGATTTAAGCCAAAGATAATTTGGAAATATATTTTTGAGGTGAAACTTGCTTGGGCAGAAGCTAGTGTAAAAACTAGGCTAAAAAGAAAGGCATTTGTGATAAAAATTTAGCATTTCTGTAGGTATTTAAAATAACTTCTATAAGAATTGTAGAATTTTACACTTTCTCTTATACAAAAATGGATGTTCAAAGTGTTGAGGTCAGTTTAGGTTTTATGAATTACCCCTATGGTGGATAAAACAATTATTATAATTAATATTTATAACTCTGTGTTAACTTGCCATTGTGTATAAATTTCGTTTTATTTATTTCTATTAATTAATATATTTATATAACATTTCACAGGTATTGTGAACCATGCAGTACTACAGAATGAGAACAACAATGCAGCCTTCGAAAAGGCACTCGACTTAGCGAGGGAGATACTCCCCAATGCACCCTTAGCACTACGATGCGCCAAGCAAGCTATCAACGAGGGAGTCCAGCTAAGCATCAAAGATGGCTATGAGGTCGAACAGAAGTATTACGAAATTAACGTGCCAACTAAGGACAGGCAAGAGGGTATGCTGTCATTCATAGAAAAGAGGAAACCAAAATATGAGGGGCATTAGTTGAATAATAGTGATTGAATCTCATTGTTACTCTGCTTCGATATTGTGATATACAAAAGAAATATTGTTAGTTTTGGATGTTTATTTGTCTAAAACAAATATCAATGTCATCCCATTCATATCTTAGAAGTACAATATATTGCTACACTGAACTTTGAATGTCACAAGATTTTTTATAAAAAATAGGATATTTTAAACAATTGTTGATATCATCATCTAGTTAACTGTTGAACATAGGACTTCACTGCAAACTGCCATAGAATCCAGAGCCACATGAATCCATCAACTTCCCACAGATTCGCAAGGTCATCACTCCCATCTTATATGCGGTTGTCCTACTCGCCAATGGTGAAAAACAAGCTATATGGCCAACCTATTGCAGCTACAGCCTACTGATCCTTGGCTATGTTAATCACCTTAGTTCTTCTGCGAATATATACCTTTTTTATTCAATCATGCAAAGAAACACCAAGCAGCAGTTAGTTGATATTATAATGACTAAGTATTTCTACACTTTTAATTGTATTATTGCATTTTATATAGTCTTTAATAATAAATGCATCAGAACTTGGTGACTACTTAAGGGTTATCTGTAGTCTATTCTATCCTCTATGGAATCTATTGGTAGCTACCATTATTGTTTTTATGTATGTATGCTATTTATTGTTGTTAATTTCTACATTTCTTAGTCTTTTGTTTTTATTAAATAGTTTGTTGCTTATACCTATCACAATATCTCACCACAGCATAGGTTGTTTGGTAGAGAATGCCTTTAGTATTAAGTTCAGTTTTTGTGTACTTCGGCTAATAAAAAATAATACACATTTAATACATTTATTCCATGATATGGACACAATTTATTTTGATATTTCCATGTAAGTCAATTGCATACTCTAAAATGCTCAATTATGTAAATGTTTATGATTTTCTACATAACAATGGACCAAGTATTTTGTAGATTGGAATATATTTTGCTAAATTTTATTAGATAATATTTTAGCTGTAAATAAAATAACACAAAAATATATTTCTATACATACATATAATTGTTATTTTAAGATATACTTTGATAAGATTTTTATTATTAAAGCAAACTGTTCAAACAATTGTTATCTACAGTGATTAAACTCAATTTTATTTACTTTTGACAGAAATATTTTTATATTGTCCATTAAAAATGAGCAATTCTTTACATACAACAAATGTGATTTTTTCTTGTTCCTCATAATATTAGATCATCTAAATATTGTTCATAGTGCATTTAAAGGAAATTGCTTATTCTAATAGTAATGACAATTATACATTTATTAAATAAATTTTGTTATATATAAAGTTGTTTTATTAACAAACTATTGTTCTACTTTGAGGTGGTCTTTTAATTGTTCTTTAGTATCATCTGGTGATGTCACTGTGTGACCGATTGTCCTGTCATCATTGAAAATTTCATAGTCATTCCCACCTAAGGATGTTTTGTCGCCAAAGAAGTGTACTTCACTGAAGTTTTCTTCTACAATATGATTAAGGCAGTAAGTTTTGTCCCATCCTGTAGGAAATACATCAACGCTGATCTGTCCACCCAGAGCAAATGATAGTTTGGACCCTTTGAACTCATTTTGTAAAGACTCAACAAATTTTGCTCGGACTTTGTGCTGCATATCAAACTTTGAGAATTCATCCCTTTCAGCTTGGCTGCAGGATCTACCAACAGGACAAATATTAATCATGCTTGACCGGAACTCCACGAAGTTCCCTCTCTTCGCTGGCAACTCTAACTTAGACATGTAACCGAGTGCAAAGTTTATAACTCTCTGCAGAGTCCGTTCACCAATGTAATTCAAGATACTTTCAGTGCTCTTTAGTTGACCTTGGCGGTATTGCACTACGCCGTTTTCGCAGAACACATAGTCGAATTGATTGGTTATCTCCTCGCCGTCCATTTGTTCCACTATCTTGCTATAATCCGATCCACTGACCAGTCCCAGTTTTACGCGGGACCTTACTTCGCTTAGTAAAAAGTTTTTTAAGTCCTCAGTAATGCGCTGCCGCGGCTTTGTCAGCGTTCCATCCACATCAAATAAGTACAAAATATTTTTTCTAGCACCCATTCTCGTTGGAATGTTTAAATTACTTACACTTGTGTTTGTAAGCCGAGGGTCGATATCGGGAGTGGGATTGCCGGAGGTGAGCAGCGTCTGCAGTAAACGCAACAAAGTTGCCAACTGTACAGAACACTCCGCCGTCAGTACGATACGTCAATCCACTACTATCGCGCAACATGGCGAGACCGCCGGCCGGGTTTTATGTGTTGATAATATGCTTGTTTATCACTGAAACTGTGTTATCAACTAAGTCTCGAAATGTTCTAATACTGTTGGGTGAGTTTTAATAACTTAAATATAATTAATAATAATAATACAAACAAACATTACACACACAGATAGTATTTTTAATTTATTTATTAAATTATGACAAGAAACGTCATAGAATACAGACGGCGACTTATGCCGGCAGACCGTTGTAGGTTTATCAATAATAATTACTACATATATTTAATTGTAAATATATTGCCTAATTTGACTTTCTGTTAAAAATAAGTATAATTAATTAAATATTATAAATTATATTATCTAAATTTATTTTTTATTTCTCAACCTGGAGGTCGCTTAAACGAGGTTCCAATCTAAGACTTGTAGTCTAATTTATTGAACAGTTTGATAGATATAACAAAAGTTTCGTCGTAGAGGAATGAATTTTAATGTAGTTGTATAAAATTAAATGTATGAACATGAAATAATAAACTTCATTTTGTGTAAATAAGCTATTTAAAATGTATATTATAATATTATAAAAGAAGCAGGAATTAAAAAAATATTTAATGTAATGTTATTGCGGTAGAATGCGTATATTATGCTAAAAATGCACAACTCATATTCCTACAAAAAAAGATTATGAATTATACAATTATTTGATTCATTTGCAGTAAAAAATATAATTATAAATATTCTATAAAGAAATTCAGAGGAAAAGTAATATTGATGGCGATCACTATTATTCTAAAGAAATAATGAAAACAGATGGCGTCTCAAATTGGGAAAGTATTTTCTGATAATCACTTTCCCTTTTTTTATCTCATTTTACGGTTATTAGTGTTCAGTTCAGTTGATACCGTTACTTTAGTGCGTTGCGTACGTTCACCCGAATTTGAATTGACCGGTTAAGCTCACGTGCTCCAAATTTAAGGAAATGATTGCGTCGAGAAAAAAATATCCAAATTTTGTGTTCGACCACTTTTACTTTTTTTCTTTCATATCAAGACAGTATCGCAAATGGAATAATAAAGCCGATTGAAGGTATTGCTTTGCCCTGAGTGGCTGAATACGAATCGAAAGTTTCCGAAATGACCGTGTTTATGTGCGTATTACGAGTATTTTGATGGCCGACGTTAGAGTATCTGGAGTACCGGGTTTGATTGCCAGCCGAAGAACTATAGCTACAACTATAGATATACAGATATATAGATAACAATATATACCACGAATGCTTATTACGACATAATATATCTTGCGCAGTACATGATGACATGTCGCAGATATGAATCTGGTAATAACTAGATAGATTCCGTCACGGTCCAAAATGTCTAGGAGGACATTATCGTCATCATTACTTGAATAGCTGTAACAATATTTTGGAATGATTGACCATTATTGCGTAAGCCTAGATCATTATGAAGTATTAATAAGAATATTCATATAAATCCAAAACTCTGAGACATCCAAAAACTATTTTTAATAATAATAATAAATAATTTATTTCATATTAAATTACAAAAGATACAAATTAATTATAATAAAATCCATATGCAAATTAGTCATCTCTAAAGTAGATTAAAGTTAAAAATAAATAAAACATAAATCAAAAAGTCAACAGTCAATGACTTAGTTGTTGCCGCGAGCTTCGTTCCTGGGTTCGATTCTTAGCCGAGGATCAATATTAAATTTCTGCGTGTCGTCCGGTAAGCGTGGTAGGAGGGTCGCCCTATCCCTCTCCCCAAACATATTTCACATTTCTTAAAGGTCGACAGAGACATCTGCGACTCTTTTGGTGTAGCGGATGTACACCGGCGGTAATGACTGCCCGTCAGGCGAGCTGCTTGCTTGTTTACTATATATGCATATCACATATACCATAAGAACATATTTGTGCACCGTAAATCAATGTTCTGTTTTTTATTTTGTTGCGTATAAACACTGTAAAACGTATCTATATAATAATATATGTATTATATGGTAATTGTGGAGCCATCAACTCTCACCACTCCTTCATCACATCCAAGGGAGACGGGAGTGGTTGAAAAGCCCTACTTAGGATTATTATCCCGTGTCAGCAAAGCTGAGTCACCTCCTTTTGCCAAAGTGTTTAATATTGTCTATGTAAAATTGTTTTTTTTTCTTTCTTATGTGGCAATATGTTTAATGTCGTTTTCGGGGTCGGTAATCAGAAGTGACGGTGGACATGCTCCGATAACTTCCCCCCCTCCCCAGTCCGTCTGGTTATAATATTACCTATGTTGAGGTAGACGACTTCGATGTCGAAATCGAAGAGTGCGTGAATGAGTGTGCATCGTGAGTCACACGTGGTATATGCTCTTTGTTGTTTGTCGTGGCGTCGTTGCATGAACAGGTGTCTTCAAGTAGCTCTGTATTGTATTGCATTCTTTGCTGCGTTTACTCAGTTTTATGTTGTCAAATGCGTTTCATTATCAACAAACGAATGCCTTTGCTCGCTCACACGCCCAGTTGTGTCCTATATTTGACTTCTAGCTGAGTTCGATACTTTGCCTGAGAAACTTTTGGGTCTGTAAAATCGGATTAAGAAAACGAGGACTGATGGACTACCCATCATTAGATAAAGTGACGAGCTATGTAATTTTGTGGGTAGTTAATATAGGGTGGCTGAGATTTGGGCTTTATTCTAGTTTGTTGAGAGGCTCTGAGCCCAATTATGTCCCAAAAGTCGTCCTCTAGTACTCTCACTGCGCTGTGGCACTCCGTGTTGCGGTACTCGTTGGATTCACGGTAATGGACGATTGTGGCCTCAATCATAAACCCTAAGTTACTCAGTCATACCAGAATGATGAACAGGACTTTGATATATATAGTGATACGTTTCGCTGTCGTTCCTTTGATGTAATGAGATAAGTGATTTCCTTTGAATATACCCTCTCTGCTGAGTCGTGGTAGCTCAGTGTCTACGCGCTCGCTCTTAAGTCATGGTGCACGAGCAATCCGAGACCGATCCCCGGTGCCTATGAACATTGTTACCGTGTGCTGGGCGATCATGGAAAACATTGTGTCTGAGAAACAAAAAAAATATTCTGAAGACATATGAAGTCTGCCTATCCGCAGTGGAAACCCGCAGATGACCTCTAGGGAGCAGGATTATATCCCGCAGTAGGATTTATATATATAGGCTGTTACCTAATTTTTTGCTTAACTTACAGTCTCCCTGCGTAGCTCACCAGCGTCTTCTTATTACCAGAAGATGGACATATAGTAGTATTTATTAATGTGGTATCCTCAGCGGACGATGGCGGGTTCGAGCTGGGCGCGTACACCAACAAGATCTGTCAAACGCCCAACATCGACGCGCTGGCACGCCGGGGGCTCGTGTTCAACAATGCCTTCACTTCCGTCAGCAGCTGCTCGCCCAGGTGAGCTTCACACATGAATTTGCCACTACGATGACAAGAGAGATGAACGAACGAAGAAGAATGAGGAACATATGGATCCATATCATGATGTCCACTTAGTTTAATACCATCACGGGGATATTTCCTTATTTAAGGCAACGATTAATATTACCATTACAGGACTCTTGTATATCAATTATATTTTTAAGAATTTAGTATTAGCAATGTTTTTTTATAAAGAATGATAGAATTGCTATTAATATTTATAACTCCACTCCAGCTAAGATTAAATGCTTGTGTTAAGAGGTGATTCGCGATAGTAGTCGAATGGCGGATACGAACCGACGACCTTAGGTTTCGTAGAGCGTACACTAAACTATTAGGCTATTGATGGAAACTGTAAATAACAACAAATACAGAAATAACTAAATAATATACCAAACTACATCTATATCTCAGGTGTCAACCGTGAACTACAATATAACTGCGGAAGCATTCGCGCAAACAGGGAGCACTCGTCCTATTCTGTATTCCGATATATTCCATGTACAATATGGAAGGTTCAAATGCAATGTCAAAGACACCGGACAAAGAACACGCCCAGACCAACAAAGAAACAATTTGTGACAGACAAATATCCTATGCAAAGCGGCGGTGTCAATATCTCTTCACTTTCCACACGACAGCATTATGCCTAAACAAAATTTGTAATTAGCATAGATCTATATATTTTTTTCTGTGGACTAAGATGAAATGCCGTCACCACTTGTCACCACTACAATGAAGGTCTCCGGTTCTCTATACTCACCAGACGAAACACAGTAGCGTTTGTCATGCTATTTTACTCTGGCATGCTGCCAGGGTGAGGTCAGTCCGCCGTCGAACTGACCCATTCATGTTGTAGCTAGAAATAATATGCAGTCTGGACCATTGACCACTGATACTTAATTTTAATTTTTGCTGCAAGTCTCGAAAAATAATCACTTTTTTCCCCATATTCGACCAGTCGTGCGGCGCTGTTAACCGGCACCCCCAGCCACCAGAATGGTATGTACGGGCTCCACCACGGCGTTCACCACTTCGACTCCTTCCAGAACCTCACCAGCCTGCCCAACGTGCTACGTCAGCATGGAGTCTACACCGGTATCATCTTTTTATCATTCATAAATTATAGAAGATAAATTATAAATACTGCTTTAACTGCCCACGTTTGGCCTTTAAAATATATCAAGGTGATGCGTAGTTGACTCGATGGTGTAACCTCTTGTTACCAGGCAATCAGTTGACTCGATGGTAGAACCTCTTGTTACCAGGCAATCAGTTGACTCGATGGTATAACCTCTTGTTACCAGGCAATCAGTTGGCTCGATGGTATAACCTCTTGTTACCAGGCAATCAGTTGACTCGATGGTATAACCTCTTGTTACCAGGCAATCAGTTTTCTGGTTGCTTTTACATAATTCAAAACAATATTAGATTAAGCTGCTATTTCCCTGGTATTCAGTAACAGTATGGCCTTTTTCTGATCGAGCTGACAGACCTGTGTTACCAAAGGTATTTCTTCTCTCATACCCAAAACAGGATCGACAGCAGTACACATTTAGAAAACAATTGAGAGTAAGCTAATGTAGAGGGACTAAGAACTCAAATGTCCTGCGCAAAAATTAATCATAAGGAGGTATAATAGGATGAGTAGGAAAAGTTGACTTCCGACTTGCCTCCCTACGAGTGACAAATGAGCACACAGTTCCCCTGATGTTAAGTGATTCCTTAGGACTGTGACTCCCTCATTCACTCACTCAATCATCAGATGAAAAAAGTAGCATTATGTTGCTATTTTACGCTGAGACAAAAAGTCCTGATAGCACGTAAAATTGACCTTGTCGCCAAAACCTGTGGATACTAAACATACACAGTAGCACAAACTTGTCTTAGTCTTTAGCTACACGTTGGTCGTCAGGCCAGAATATGACCATGCCAGTGTTCAGGTATCATCGGCAAGAAGCACGTGGGGCCGGACAGCGTCTACCGGTTCGATTACGAGCAGACGGAGCAGAACAACCACATCGACCAAGTCGGCCGCAACATCACGCACATGAAACTGCTCGCCAGGGAGTTCCTCGCCAATGCCAACAAGGAGAACAAGTGAGCATATTGTTCATTTGACACGTTTTTATTAACTTGGTCTTATTTTACGATATTGGTCACCCCTGACCTCTATAAGAGCGTGATCGTACTCTGTACGAGCCGGTCGTTCACGTTACGGCTGGAAGCAGCGTGACTTTACCAGGCTGAAAGTTTTGAAAGTTGTTCTGTATGTTGCAGGCCGTTCTTCCTATACGTGGGCTTCCACGACCCGCACCGCTGCGGCCACAGCGAGCCGCAGTACGGGCCCTTCTGCGAGCGTTTCGGCTCCGGGGAGCCCGGCATGGGCACCATCCCTGACTGGCAGCCCTGGTACTACCAGTGGGATGAGGTGCAGCTGCCTTACCACGTGCAGGTGATGACGTTTTTTTTTATAGAACCAGTGCCGATGAAGCAACGAAGTAGAGCAGTTGAATCGGATGGCGGACTCTGCCTGTATACTCTTTGTAGACGGACTATGTACATATGCTCTCATAAGTGGGATCTACTTGATAGTGATTCCTTCTACCTATAGTGCCGACATCCATAGTTGATATAAAATAAAGTCGCAGATCAGTTTCCAACCCTGAAGACTAAAATTACCCTTGAACAGACCTGACCTGACCTGACCACGCTGCAGTCAATTTTAAACTTTATTGAAAATTCAAATATGTTGTTTTTAGACGTCAAAAAGTTCGGATTTCTTTTGTCTAACTTCAATAATCTTATGATCTCAGAATGATTAAATATCTATGAAGAGACGACGAGAAACTCGAATGGCATTCATCATCATGAAAGCTTCCATGGTTCAAAAGAAAATAAACTTCGACGGGAGCACTCATAATTTTATTGCGACTTTTTTATTCAATAAATTAGTATGACAAACACAGGAATATTTTAAATACGGCAATAACTTCTCAGGACACGGAGCCAGCTCGCAGAGATATAGCGGCGCAGTACACAACCATGTCCCGACTTGACCAGGGTAAGACGACTGGTTTATGTCTAGAAAATAATTGCACCATTTCTATTGTGACCGACCGCCGTCGAACTACTATATAATCGCTGATGGATACGGCATAGTCAAGGATATTGTTGGTAGACATCATCATTCCAACTGACCAAAACCTTGTGAAAAGACAAATTATCTGGACCTGGTAGGCACATGAAGTTCCCCACGTGTGGATCGATATGCCAGCCGAAATAATCCGTATAGTCGTGTATGCCAATTGGTTATCCCAACTAGCCTCCCGAGTCATCTGAGGAGGTGGGACTCCGTGACACGTCCATCCGTGCTCGAACGCAGAAGGCGGTGCTCCCCGATACCGACCTTACCATCCGCCGGTTTCTTTCCCTTTCTGCCTAACAATTGACCGTCTGAACGTCCGTCTCTGGTCGTTATTTGTTTATTTTACTTTACGAAGTTCGGTTTATTAAGACTAGCATTACAATGAATAACACATAATAATAATAATATAATATATTTTACTTTACGAAGTTCGGTTTATTGAGACGAGCATTACAATGAATAACGCATAATAATAATAATATAATATATTTTACTTTTCGAAGTTCGGTTTATTGAGACGAGCATTACAATGAATAACGCATAATAATAATAATATAATATATTTTACTTTACGAAGTTCGGTTTATTGAGACGAGCAGTACAATGAATAACGCATAATAATAATAATATAATATATTTTACTTTATGAAGTTCGGTTTATTGAGACGAGCATTACAATGAATAACGCATAATAATAATAATATAATATATTTTACTTTACGAACTTCGGTTTATTGAGACGAGCATTACAATGAATAACGCATAATAATAATATAATATATTTTGTGAATATGGTCACAGAAGGTGAATATTATTAAACAAAATGGCACACACTTTATCTCTTTAGGGATATGCAAATGCGTGCTCTGCCGCTTAGTCCGCTATAACGCAGATAACAGATCGCGCGGTAGCATTCTACTGCCCATAAAGCTCTGCCCTTACACTATTTTCTAAACGATGGTTAAATTAGCTGGTAGTTACAGGATGTTCGCTTAAAATACATCAAACCTACATATTTCGTAATTGGCAGAAATATACAGTGTGTCCTAGAAATGAGAAAAAAAAGTGGCTGCTTGACACTTGACTTTCTTTTGTCCCATTCTCACTTTAAAGACGTGCTCACATGTTTTTATTGAAACTCAAACGTTATATTTCCATTTCAGGTGTCGGACTAATTCTAAAAGAGTTAGAAACTGCGGGCCACAATGACGACACCCTCATAGTGTATACATCTGACAACGGAATTCCCTTTCCTGGCGGCAGAACCAACTTGTACGACCCCGGTCTTCGTGAACCCTTGATCCTGGTTTCTTCGGAGGCCGGAACCAGAAGGAATGACGCGTCTTATGCGATGACTAGTCTGTTGGACGTGATGCCCACCGTGTTGGACTGGTTCGGAATCGAGCAGGAGGAAGAAGATAGCAATGACGTAGTGAAGAGTGACGGGACGAAGAGTCTGCTGCCGATTTTGAATAAAGGTTTGCTACATAGTGCATAGGTTTGTTAAAGAGAAAGTCGTTAGTGGAATTATTACTTTGGCTTTTGTTTCAGAGGTTGCCATCCGCCTGACCAATTTTGCGATTACAGCGACACTTTTTAATTTCTACAAGATGATGTTCTCCTGGTCGTTGACCACGGCGACATCTTCTAGTCATTGCCAGAGCTATCACCATGACTGACACGCAGTATATTATAAAGTGCCATCCCCTTCTTTACTCCGATCTAATGCATATACGATGAGCGGAAACCAATAATTTGGCATTCACAAATATAATTGTTCGACTGGGAATTGAACTCAGGACCCACGTAACACGTTACCAACTCTAATCACTACACATGCGGCTGCCACATATAATTTACAAGATACGCGAGCAAATTTTTTTTATACGGCGCCTGAATCACGCTATCGAAGTTTCCGTCAAAATCCACTGCAAGCTTCCTTTATTCAGAAGTATAATAACTTGGTACGATATTAAGACGTTGGTAGTAACAAAGCTGGTGGCGCTGTTCCCAGAGCCGCCCCACTCGGAGCAGGACGCCGTGTTCGCGTCGCAGACCCACCACGAGGTTACGATGTACTACCCGATGCGCGGAGTCCGCACCCGGCGCTACAAGCTTATACATAACCTCAACTTCGCGATGCCCTTCCCCATCGACCAGGACCTGTATGTCTCGCCCACATTCCAGGTTGGTAGCGTTGGTAATAATTCTGCCAATGTCTTCTCAGAAAAAAGTTAAATTAATTGGTTGGTAAGTGTTCGGCGGTGTACGAATACATCGTGATAAAACGGGCAGGTTTAAGAAATAAATTAAACAGTCGCGTGGTAGTCTATAGCTATAACGCCTTAGTTCCCAAAGTGGCCCATGTTGACCCCTAGGGGTTCACGAAAGACTCGACGGGGGTCTACGTTGGCGTAAAAAAAATGGGGGTTCACAATTCGTAAGCGGGGGTCCACAAAAATTTATTTGATTTCAATAATGAAGAACAAATAAAAGCAAATTTCCTTAGTAAGATCTAATCTTCACATTTTTTGTCGAGTTTTGGGAATATGGTAGAAATATAGCTGCAGGGGTCCACCGGAACCAGCTAAATTTTGAAAGTGGTCTAAGAGAAAAAAGTCTGGGAACGCCTTCTCTAGAGTCCTTCGTCCAGCCGTGGGATTTATATTTCGGTTGTAACATTACATATTTTAGCTTTATCTAAAAATGAATCATAAAACATGTAATTAAGTTAATAATGGCATTATGGCGGTTTCAAATTCCACCTTCCTGTTATACTTGACATATATTTATATTGTTTTATCTGTATTATTATCTGTATTATTTTGTTATTTATCTATGTATAATTTGATATTTTTATCTAAATATCCTTTTATGCCTTCCAACATATTCTCTGAACTCGCAGGGTTGTCTGGTAGAGCCTGCCACCGGGCATTAAGTCCGCTCTTGTAAACTTGTTATTTAAGGAACACAAACAATAAATAAATAAATATTTCTTCCATGACATCCGCCACCAGGACATCTTGAACCGCACGCGCAGCAAGCAGCCGCTGCCGTGGTACAAGTCGCTGACGCAGTACTACCACCGGCCGCAGTGGGAGCTCTACGACGTGCGCCAGGACCCGGCGGAGCTCAACAACTTGCACGGTAAGCACGCCAACCATTTCACTTGTTCCGCTTCAGCTCGAGGGTTCAAATGACTCAGCTAATGCTAGTGCGTAATATTAAGCATGATTAGAAGAAAAAAAAAAGTCAACGTCAAGCGTGAACCCGGAGCCCCTTGTTGCTGGTGGCGTGCCACGGGCCGCAGGGGTCGCTTGCCGTCAGATGGATTGTGTGTTCGTTTGTCACCCTCAACGCAAAAAAAGTCTTGTGTCCTGTGACTTGTGTATACGTGTATTTTATCGTCGTTTCTTGTGTGTTATTCAGTGGTCATATTAGTAGCGAAATAATCCAGCAGCGTTACGCTGCTATCCTGTGAGGTGCATCCCCGGTGGAGCAGACCCATTCATGCTGCGGCTAGAAACCACTTGTAGCCTGGCTCGTGGTCGGTCTCACAGAATACTAGCGTCTTATAAAAAAAATATACAATATCTTATACTTATACTCCTGTGCTTAGGGTTGCAATTGTGAGTGTTAAGATCCGGAGAACCTCATTACCGGTGACAAGGAATTCCTTCTCAGTCCTCAGGGGTGACGTGTCTATATGATTCCTATGGAGGAAGAACGCGGGTGTCGTTGGTCGCAGGGATGACCATCAGATGAACTGCATGCATGTTTCTTTCTTATTATCTTGCACAAGTTGAGGTACAATTGTTTAATTTACACCAGGTAAGCCATCGCTGTCGGGTGTCGAGTCGGCACTACGTGAACGGCTGTCGCGTTGGCAGCGCGACACGCGCGACCCCTGGCTGTGTGCGCCCGCCGCGGTCCTGGAGCAATCGCAGTGCAGCGCACTCGACAACGGCCTCGCCGACTATCTCCAATAAAATTTCTCTCATTTAATTGTTACCTCATCAAGCATTCACTGTTACTATAAGGAAACTGTAAATTACCAATATATTATCTTTAGTTTTAATTGGTGTCGTGAGATAGCAGGCGGGGGGCTCGTTGATATCGTGGTATGGATGTGATCACAATTGTAAAATGAAATACTTATCTTTTATATAATAAATTAATATATTAAAATAATAGATTGATAACCTAGTATTTATGCGTTATTTAAAAATTCTTAAAAGTTTATTATTCAATAAAAATTCGACACGATTCAACACCGGATAGCTAACTCGACAAATTCAACCAATCAACATGTAGTTTCTGTATCAATATTAAACAAAAGTCCGTGCATAGCATTAGAAAGAGATCGAAATAGGTGGAAATCCACATAAATTAACTCGAACAAAACATAAGATTCCGGTAGAACAAAATCTTTCAAACAATTGTAAACATTATCCCAACCAATAGTATTAAAATAATAACATAAAATGATGTTTAAGTTTCTAATAGGACTGCATATTACAGTGCCCAAAACTTATTGCGTATGACGGAAATATAAAACTTATTGCGTATGACGGAAATATAAAACTTATTGCGTATGACGGAAATATAAAACTTATTGCATATGACGGAAATATAAAACTTATTGCGTATGACGGAAATATAAAACTTATTGCGTACTGACGGAAGTATAAAATCATGCCCAATTCTGAAATCAAGGCAGATGGCAGTAGAATGTTAATAAAATTTAAATGTTGTCTTCGACGTTTGTATTGCTAGAATTTTAATATTAGAAAAAAGAGCGTGCTCTTAATACACCGGAGTTAAAAGTGTACCGGATTAGTATACCATTAGAGAGAGAGATAGAGAGCAATAGGAAAGAGAACAAAACAATGTTTTCTCTCTGGTCAGGTATCTGTGTTTCCGTCCTTTCCCAATTTAAAGCACCGGAATCGTTGCATTCATATTCTACCTTATAATTTTACTCTGGTCGCGAAGAAATTTTTCTTCAAAAAATTGAACGAGCTTACATAACATTCATCGTAGAAATAAAACGTTGCTATAAATTTAAATTGATCTTTGAAAAAAAGGGGAACAATCAATAAAACGAAACTTTACACCAACTCTGTTTAATTACAAACTTACAATACGAAAACCATAACTTGTTATACAAGCAACACACTTACGAGGTTGAATCACAGATAAAATACATTAATACTTAAAATAATAATAATATTGTAAAAACAAGGTAACATTTTTATCATTAATAAATAACATCATTAAAAAGAACAAAATATTTGGTAACTATTTGAATTGAATTTTGATTTTAAATTAAGTCCGTAAAAAAATCCAAATAAAAGTTTAAGCTAAAATTAAAATTAAGGAACTTTTACAAACACTTATTACATTTAAATAAAACACTTATTGAAATAGAACACCTATTGCACTGCTAATAAGAACAGATATACAGAGTAGATGGCGCTGGGGTTTGTCTAGTAGTCTCCGTAGAGTTTCTTCAATCGTTCCAGGTCATTGGCAAAGTTCTGGTCCATGATGTACAACTGACGGATCATTTTCTCGTTCTCCATGATCTGCGGATTTAATTTTTTTTTTCTAAATTCTATTGATACCAGTAGACATCCCATCTCGGGGTCGTCAAAGACAATGTAATATTTTAAAAAAATGGATGTCGGTGTCTACGGGCTGTAGTCATCAGTTGGAGTGTGTGCTTATTTTTTATAATAAAAAAGAAATTTTAAGAACTTATTTGAATAATACCCTCATTAAGATACAATGAGGGTTGTTGAGAGAAAATTGTCTCTTAAAAAATAAAAGTCAATTTTGTCTTTGTATCATGTTAATCATCAACATTTAATATGGGGAGTGTTCTAAGGAGCTGTTGGGATTAATCCCAGCCGCCGAGTTTGAACATCGTATATCAAGACAGAATTGAAAATTTCATCCTCATCATCTCGGTGGTTGGCAATCCAACACTGTGAGCTTTGCGCGAAATTTTCTGCCACGCACAACTACTCTGTGGAATCAGCAGTCACCAGCGGTGTTTACGAACCGATATCGGGACCTTCAAGAGTAAGCTAGCGTAGGTAAGGTAGCACATCTGAGACTCTTCTGATGTTGCGGATGTCCATGGGCGATGGTAATCAATTACCATCAGGTGAGCTGTTTGCTTGTTTGCCACCTATTGTATGAAAAAAAAGAAGCCAGGACACAAACTTACCATTACAGACACTTTGTCCAGCATCTTGGCTTTGAGGTAGATGGTCATTGCGGTGTCCAGCACATACACATACAGCAGTAACATCATCGTCACCAACAACAACATCTTCCCCTTCAAACAGATGAAGTTCCCCTTGGCCTGTTGTAACAAAATGCAATAATGTTAAAGTAACATATAGTTCACCGGCTTGGCAGAGTCTTCACATACTTTTTAAATGTTACTTTCTTTTTTATTCATGCTAATAGCTTTCTGTAAATATTTTTATGATATGAAGTGGTCCAACCACCAGCACACAGTTCACTTGATGGTAAACATGACCGTGGCCCATATACACATAAATCCAACCTTTGTAAAGGTTCAATGATTAGTTAGTCACCCGTGAGGTAAATGAGGGTATGTGTACCTGTGAATCTGGCCATATGGAACGCAGCTCCATTATTTATGTTTTCTTTTTGTACTTTACATAAGGTGTGCAAGGGTTGTTAATGCCCCCCCGTGGTATTCTCTACCAGTCCAACCTGGGAGTAGGAGAGATAATGTTGGTAGACCTAAAATAAAATAATTATGTATCAATAAAAATATCAATTTACAAATATACATTAAAAACATATATATTATATAAATAAATAAAAAGATATACATATACATAACAAATACACAAACAAAATTGGAAAATATACTGGGTTATTGGTAATTTGACGTATTCGCGTTTGGAGGTAATAAGGGTGACTATTTGTGATAATTTACACCCCCATATGCATTATGCAAAAGTGAACCATTTTTGAGTTATAATGTTTTTTAGCATTTTTCAAAATAAGTCAAAAATGCAACATCAAAAATTTATTTACAAAAAAGTATCAATTTAAATCCAATTTTTCTTCTCATTTATAAAACGATTAAACACAGGTTATTTATCAATATTAAAACAACAATTATCGGTCTTAATTTAAAAATGGGAGACGAAAAACGATATTATTTCAATATTTTATTACAATTTAAGTACAACACCTAAAATCAAACAACAGAATTAATCAATCTTTCATCAAAACAAAGGTCTATAGAAGTTCTAAATAAGTTCTTTGTAACAATAGTAAAATATTTAGTGGAGAAAACATTCTATACAAACTCCTTGAAATCTTTTGTTACTGAGTACCTAACAACTCATTCCTAATTTAAAATAAATAATCTGTAGGATGGGACTGTATACCCCATAGGATACTTAAGGATTTCAAACACATATTGTTACCGTCCTTGACACACATTTCCAATGATTGTCTATCTCAAGGAATATTTCCTGCATGTTTAAAATAGTCTGTAGTTCATCCAATTCATAAGGCAGGTAATAGAGACTGTCCGCAACTATAGACCTATCTCAATTCTTCCATCTATCTCTAAGCTCTTGGAATTAATATCTCATAATAAATACAAGATTAGTTAAGTACATAGAAGGAAACAACTTTCTTTCCAAAAACCAATTTAGTTTCAGAAATGGCTGATCAACATCTGATGCAGTTCATGAACTTACTTACGTGGTAAGTAGTCTAGATAAAGGCAAGAACTTTATAGGTATATTTTTTGGATCTTGCCAAGGTTTTGACACAGTCTCTAATCCCCTATTACTACATAAACTTAAATATTTTGTAATATGTGGTGTTCAACTAAAGTTACTTGAGGAATACCTCTCTAATACATCCCAGTGTATCAAAATTAATGGTCATATTAGTAATGGTCTACTCATTACATATGGGGTCCCACAAGGTAGTTTATTAGGATCTTTTTTTTTATTCCATTGAGAGTTGCAACTGAGCACACAGTTCCCCTGATGTTAAATGATTCCGAGGCCCATGACTTCTACATTCATCCTTGACAGGGAATCATAACGCAGATGCGTTGTCACCCTTGCGGACTGAGACGGATTGCCTCGTTACCAGTAATAAAGGTCCAAGTATATTTACCATCTACATACAATGAACCGCATGACTTCATTATACACAAGAGTAAAATGTATACGGATAATACTGTACTTCTCTTTTCTGAAGATCCGTGGGATAAGGTCTACGGAAACATTCAGTTTGGAATGAATTTAGTTAATTTCTTCTGGCTTCAACAAAATTCTCTGACTCTAAATGTTGAAAAGACACTATATATCTCCTTCAGTATGCAAAACTCAATGCAACCTCACTCCTCCCACTCATTATTCATAATTGCTGTAAGAATGACACTTGTTTCTGTCCTTCACTTACTACAACCTCTACTATAAAACATTTGGATCTAATATTAGATCAACATTTACTATTACAAATGGTTTGTACCAAATTAAGGAAATTTAGCTTTGTTTTAAAAAATCAAATTGATAAAACAAGTATATGTAGGCCGTGCTCAATCTGTTTTGAATTATTGTATAACTCTGTGGTGAGTTGCACCCAAATACCAAACATTAGGAGTGCCCACTATTTGTCAGGTTTATTTTACATAGAGTTTTTAAACAAATGTCATTGTTTGCAGTAGTGGACTTATTTTTAATCATTCTTAGATTTATAAATATTTTTGTTACTTTGGTCCTTTTTACTATAACAAATTTAATAAAATTGTGGAAATTTATTCACTGAACAAAAAAACTGTAAAATTAAGTTTTTTGAATATCTACTCAAATTAAACTGTGAAGAAACCGAAGCTTAGCTTAGTATAAAGCGATTGAGGCTATGCATTCATGTTGCTGCTATTAACTAGCTATAGTATGACATCTATCACATGTACTAAAATAAGACAATTTTTATTTGTGTCATTATTTGGCTTGAGAAATTTGAGAAACATTTGGACAGCTTTGGTAGTGCCCTGCAGTTCATGAGATATCATGAACTGCAGGGCACTACCAAAGCTGAAACCTACATAAGGATTTAATGAAGGTGCATGAATCCTAAATACAAATATGGGATGCATGTGTTTTATATAATATCAATTTAATGATATCAAGGGCAATGCACATTTTCTCTATATCCTCAATAAGGATTCATAACCCAGAGGCATTATCACCATTGAGGACTTTGATGGAATGCCTTCTCACTATTAGACCCTTCTCTGTAGTCTGATTCTGATACTCACCAGATGAAACACAGCAGCATTATACTGTTATTTTATGCTGGTATTTATTCTGTGAAGGCAGATCCTTCCTGGGTTGAGCTGACAAAACTGTATAGTGCCGGCTTTACCAGAGGTAATTTAACAAAAAATATGTAAATTAGGTACATCTAGCATAGCATATATCTAGTGGACATCCTAAAGACACTAGACTATGTGCTTAAAATACTTTGAGCTTGAAGGAAAGGAAAGGAAAAGAGCAGATTTGTTGTTGTGGTAATCCTAGTCCCACTAAAGCTCCAAAATTTATTTTCCAGAGATCTCAGTGTATGTTCTTCAGTCAATTCAGGTGTAGCTGGTAGCTTGACAATTGTTTGTTCATTTATCTACATTATATTATTACATTAACAAAACAAGTTCACAAAGGGTTGACTCAAAACACTTGGGTGACACCTCACACTACGCCTTTGGCTTAATGCCACGTTTTGTACCTGACAACTAAGGTGTGGTGAGATATTGTGATATGTGGAGCAATAAACTATTTAATAAAAGGAAAAGAATAAAAATGCCTAATATAAAATATACAAATAAACAATTAGACATATGTCAATGTTAAGAACATAGTGTGTATGTATATATATATATATATACATATATATATATATATATATATATATACAAGTGTCCCAGAACTCCACGGCAAGCCGAAACGGAGGGACAGGATTGATCGTAAACATCATGAGAAAAATCAGAAAAACAATCTATCTCATGCAGTTTGATAATTATGTGCATTTTAAGAAAAACCTAGAAATTTGGTCTAACTGTAACAATTTTCAGTTATTGTGGTTAATTTTTATTATTTTTGTTTATTTAAACTATGGAACCATAACCCTAAATAACATATCTGAATGACAGTCATAAATAATGACACAATTATCCCAAGTTTCCTATAATGAAGACTAATTTGTTAAACTATGAATTTAAAATTTTCAAAATTTGTTGACTTTGAAAGGCCCTCCTATAAAAAAATGTACTAAAGTGCCTTGGCAAGTGGCATTAAAAGTTGGCGCATTTAATCAATAATCTAAAATTGTTAGTTTCATACTAAAAAAAACGAGAAAAAAAATAAAAACCTCAAGTTACCCGATTTTTGCCAACCCATTGTACTCACTTAAAATGTTTTTAATTCACACAAGTTCTTTGTAGGTTCTTAATTTTACGGCAAATTCCTGTCACCCCGTTCCGTCATTGAGTTGATCTGGGACACCCTATATATAAATAAATAAATAAATAAATAAATATATATATATATATATAATGCATATAATACATAAATTGAATTATCAATACAATAATCATAACAATTAACTGAGCTGAATGTATGCCTAAATTCTGTTTCTTTATAAAATGTTATTTTGAGCAGAGAAAATATATATGGAGGGTAAAATGTAGTAAAAAGTTTATAATACATATATGATTTGAAATATTATAAATTATATTATATGATGTGGAATGATAAATTAATAATAAGTATCATAAGAGTGATTATTTTTAAAAATGATCTACATTGTCTCTTCCATTTTTATATTGTGACCCATGAAAAAGAAAATGTAAGTAAAAAGCCTTGTCACCCTGTTACTATAAAATTATAATTTAATTATAATTTTATATTAATAGTTTATTGACACAAACCAAGCAATACCTTTATTTTTTCACATTGTTATTTCATGATATTTAATTTTATAAAACTACTTTAAAACTCATGCCTTTAATAAATAAATCTTTGGTACATATAGTCTTATTTATTGGACAGATGATTCTGATTTAGTGGACATAAGAGGAGCACCTTTAGTAAGCAACATGACACCTTTTTTCTTAGTGGTGAGTCCTTTAGAATTCATATTATTTGTAGCTTTAAATTAATTATATATTGTTGTAGTTTTTATATGATTAGTTAATTGAAATATATATATGAATTCAATAAAATAATAAACAAAAACAGTAGTTGTTTCTTCATGTATAGTAGTGGTTTGATTGTTTTGCATTATGATATTAATGCATGATTTCTTATAATCCGCAGCTATGCTTGGTTATTCTTACATTTTTTGACATAGATTTATATAAAAAAGTTAAATGATAGAATATCCTTTGTATTCATCATTATGATCACCATTTAAGCCCCTCACAAGTCCACTGTTAAACATAGGCCTCCCCCACAGACTCCCATAGAGTATGATTCTGAGCCATCTGCATCCGTCGACTTCACACAGACTTGCAAAGGTTGTCACTCCATCCATTGTGTTAGTTCATTTGAGTAAATCTACTGGTACAATCCAATTTTATTGCCAGGGCCCAGACAGGAGCTTTGGGTAAAGAAATTCGCAGAGGTCTGCTTTCTCTTTTGCCGTGTGGGCCAGAGAGCCGTCAGGCTTAACTAGCGGAGGCAGTGAGGACCGACAGAATTTTGCCTCAATTGCTTTGGCAAGAGACCAAAACTGAGCAGAAAGTTTTGTACCAATATGTTTGATGCGATCATGGCGAGCTTTCTTTCATTCCCTTTTAAAGGGCTTGGAAGCTTGGTTAAAGGCTTTCTTCTTCGTGTTGACATTCAGAGTTTTGCGGTTTCGAGCATCAACCCAGGATAAATATGCCGAATGCTTAAGCTTTTCAGCCTGGACGCACTCAGCGTTAAACCAAGGGTCAGCTTTGCCACCAATGGGTATGTCAGTGTGAGGAATAAAATATTCCCATGGCTTGACTCACCACATTGGTTATACCTTCTGCACATCTCAACGGGTCATTGGAAGAAAAGCAAACCTGGCGTCATGGATAAGATGCAAAGAAGTGCCGCATCTCATCCCAATCTGCTAACTTGTAACGCCACATTCGCCAGACACCATGAACATCAGATTTCACTAGACAGTGATTAGAAGTTCCCAATAGTGAGGAGACTTTGACAACGCATCTATCTGGATCAGAGGTTAACAGAAGGTCCAGACAATTGGCTGCGTGGCCATCCACATCCAGCACCCTAGTGGCTTGCATTCGCAGCTGAGAGAGGTTATGTGTTATAGACAAGTTCCACGCCACTCTCTCAGCATGATCTGTCTTCTGGTATGGGAATAACCAATCCTGATGGCAGGCATTGAAGTCCCCAAGAAGAACTAGCTGCGCAGAAGGATACCGAAGCTAGGCCTCATCAGTGGCCTCACTTAGATGTTCAAACAACCGAGTAGTCACTGGGTCACCGGTGTGCGAACGGTAGACTTAAGAGTAAAGGATCTTATTGGTGCCTGTGTCTACCATTACCCATAATGTAGAAAAGGTGGGGTCTTCAAGATGACGAAGACGCAGGCAGCATATGTCATTACACAGGTACACACGGACTCCGGCTCGAGGTTGGAAGGTATGGTCCAATGAGTATCCAAGATAGTTGTGGTACACTGTATCAAGAGGACAACGAATCTGCGTCTCCATCAGGATAAGTAAGTGCGGCCTTTCAGTCTCGAGGTGGTGGTGTACTGCATTGAGATTACAGTGCAAACCTCGGATGCTGGTAAGGTGCTTTTTGAGTGAGAGGAAGTGCAACCGCTGTTGAACCTTACTTTTATTGTTGGAATGTTTCATGTAGTGAGAGAGTGAATAGAATGAAGGATGGTAGTTGAACGAGGCATTGCGATGTGAACCCAACGACGCGATTGTAGAATCTGCACAAGTAGGGGCTTGATCTGGAGACTGTGGGACCGCTCTCAGGGATTGCCATCAGGTACTCTCATCCGGTCGCCAACCGGCACGATGGAGCCACCCTGAGATTTTTCGCAACTAGCGGGGCAGGCTTTCTCGCTACTTGGGCCACCAACTATCTGCGGTCGGCCAGCGGAGAACCGTGCTTCGGATCCCGCTACCTCCATGACCATGCCCCCAGTACGTATCAATTCGTACTCGTTTATTAATCGCAACGCTATCCTCCATAGGCTTCATCGGGCATCATACTGGAACGCGACCCTAGTCACTTGGCGGTATGGTTTTGTCCGATGGGTGGTAACCGAAAGCCCGCAGCCGAAGCCTACCACCGGGAAAATACTTTTAGCATTAGTTATGGTTTTTTTTCAAATTACAAACTATCAGAATTTTTTTTTTATTAAGTCTATAATACTAGTCTTCTCCAAAATTACCCAATGAACAAGGAAACTGTATAGTAAACTTCAAAACTAAATGCTTTAACTTTTTCTTCTTTACAACTATTTTTTAACATACGGATAATTACAACAGTGCTTACAGTAATTAATTAGAGCTATATAATAGTTTTTAAAGACATTGAGTATTGATTATTTCGTTCCTAATATAAAAAAATTACATTATAAAATGGATAGTGGAACGTAACTTACTTGTTTTGGTGGTTTTGTCACAGGGTTGACGGAACTAAAAGGTCCATAAGCTTGTTGATAGCCCAAATAATGGTCACGGCAAATAAGTTTTTTTTAAATGGCTCACGCAGCCACAGACAAAGGTAAGGAAACGGAATAGTAAAGGAAAAGAATTTTACATCGGACGAAATTTATATCGGATAAAGGATAGGATCAGCAGGTTATAAAACTATCTCTAATACAAAATACTACATTATGGAAAGGAACAGTAATAAATAAAATATATCATATAATATTTGTATACATATGAACTTATAATTGTATATTATTTACAGTAAGGAATAACACGGAGACAGGCATATCCAGAGTCCCTAAAAGGAGCACCTGGTTTTAGTCAAGTCTCCTGTAGAGCAAAGATAAAAAGTTTATATTTATTTAAAAGATAAATAATATCTCTTTTCTTAGACGAAGCACTTCTATAGTTCCACTGTAGAGCTTTGGCTTGCTTGTCCATTATTAATATAATTTGGTAAGTTAACGATAGTGTTAATTAAAGGGGCAGCGTTGGACAGTGGAAGAATATTAGACTGTGATAAAATGTTAATGAGAATTTTAATTAGGTCTGCAATTGATTGTAATGTCAATTCATTATTGTTATTTGAGTTTAATGCACAACCATTTCTGGGTGACGGCATATCATAGTCCTTAATTAATTCTTGTTGTGTATTTCTGTCATAACCTTTGGATAGCTTAGGAATAGATTTTGGTTTAAGTAAAACTTCTTCTTCCGTTTTTTTGTAACAATTACTCAAAGGGTGTTTATGAGGCTGTTCATATTGAAGAGTAGAAATAGTAGAAGCCCCGACTTTGGAAGAAGAAAGTAAAGCATCAGCATAAGACATTGTAGAAATAGGTGCATGAATTTTAGATGCTTCAGCGTACGAAATACAGCTCTTGGCCATAGTTTCTTTAATGGCTTTTTGACGATCAAATTCTAAACATCTTTTACTTGTGGCAACATAAACCTTGACTGGGAACCTTGACATAAATAACAGTATGCATCTTCCTCTAGGATAGAGCACTGGTCAGCAGTATGGTCTTGGCCACAAAACACTTTGGTTTTGACCTACATAATGCTTTTACATGACCAAATCTGCAACAATTGTAACACTATATTGTGGGGAAAATGTAAAAATCAACTGGGAGAGCAGTGTAGCAAATAAAAATTCGCTTAGGTTACATTTGTCCATCAAACGTAAGAACCGCAGTTTCAGAAGGCTTAAATTCACTGACATTACTAGTAATGATACGCCGTCTCATTCTTCTTACTTTTAAAATTGGACCGCATGCAACAGGTAAATTAATATTTTCCGTAACTTCTTCATCTGACCACTCGGCAGGTATGCCTCTTAAAATACCCATACGGGTCACAGTAAATGTTGGGATAAAAACCTTATACTTGGCTGATTGCAAAACAGGGCTGTTTAGGAAATAATTTGCGTCCTGGTAATTATTAAAAGACAGACTCAGTCTATTACGGCCAATTCGTTTTAAGCTTCTGTTAACAATGTTGTGGATAGAATTCCTTTTTAAAAAACGACCAAAAGCAATAGGGTGAACTGTAACATTATCATTAGGAGTTCGCTGTATTCTTTGTATATGAACAACATATGGTGCTGCATCACTTGCCTGATATGTTAATCGAGAGCTGTACTAATTTGGGTATTGGTATTATTATTAGATAAAAGAATGCAATCACGTTCATTTTGTTTTATTTCCTTGCCCACATGTCGTTTCCGATTTCGTCTCTTTTTGTTACAATGAGAGCAATGTTTATTCACAGTGGCACGTTTTCAAGCATCCCTGCCAGACTTCACGGATCCGTCGATTTCCATGCCAGAGTCAGTCATTGGAAATTGATACATAATACCAACCAGGGGCTTCTCCGCCCCCAGGGTCATCAGGCGGCCCCATAAGGAGCAAAATTATATAAAAAGAAACTTACCAATAAATGAATCTTCTATTAATTTCACTCTTAAATAAAATTTAAACAAATAAAACTAAGAAATCATACAATATAAACTACACTAACTAACAAACAAAATAAAATTTTACTAAAAGTCGAAAAACGCCTACGTCTAAAATCGTGTTTCCCGCGCTTCCACCATGAATAATTGGCAATTTTATAAATTTCAGCAAATAAGTTTAGCGGTGAACGAAACGTGGAGGGGATAACTGCGCAGGTACTGTCGCAGTCGCAAACACAATTGTTCATTTTTACAAATTGATTACAAATAAAGTGTTTTTGTTTGTACTTTTTATGTCTAAACTACTTCGTTTAGGTTAGTTATATAATAAATCATCATCATCATCTCACTAATATCATAAGTGCGAAAGTTTGGATTTTTTTTAGTAGTTTGAAAGTTGCATGGATGAAATTTAGCATGAACATAGATTATAGTCTGGAACCTTCCAGACTATAATCTATACTTTATTTTACAACATTAGTGTACAACTATCCACATAAATAAAAGTGAGACAATTTTTATTTACAATGACAATTGAGAAAGCGACTGTACTGTAACTATATACCAGGAGCGAGCGGGGTGTCGTATCGGTGCGCGGGGCAGAGTACGACTGGAGAGCCAATAAGCTCATACGCATGGCCGCCCGCGCCCCCTTCATTCCCCGGGGATACCTTATTTTCGACTTCTGCGCATTAACGGTCAGCACTAGACTTATTTGCCGCAATTTATATCACTATTAAACATTTTTTCATGATTTGCAATATTACATTTTTGACAAATATCTTTAATTTTTTTTTTAAATTATAAATGTTTGATAGTCTTAGAATGCTGAGCTACCAATATCACGCCAATAAATTTCTACCGCTTCAAATTTACAGTTTAGATTCTTAAGTACAAAAAATCAATTAAATTAGAACCCAGCGAACGGCGATAGGCATATATCCCACATTATGGAATATGAGGTGGATGAGATGACGTACAAGGATGACCTTTGGTGTTTTTAGTAAGCCAGCAATAGGTTTAACATTAGGCCTGATCTCCCTCTAAGCTCTGGTGGGGTGAGTATCCATAGTGAAATTTTAGACTGCATAATATTCTGTGGATTTAGATGTCGACTGCCTACTGAGACTGTAGTACTATATCTTAAGCATACCGTCAGATACGATGTCGTAAGCTGTTCTGAAAATATGTGTTTCCTGAATCTGTAAAGATCTGACCTGATTGGGTAATATGATGAATGAATGTAATTTGATGAGCATCTTCGTGTATTAGTGTACTCTCCGAGTCATCGGCATCAAATGGACGCAGGTAATTTCGAAGCCATATCGGCTGTATTTTAGCGGGTTTACCTGGCACATAACGGTCAACCATTATATAAACGAACTTCTATCTAATCATCGAACTTTATAGTCAGAATGTTGTCGGCTGTCACGTTGATAGCGTGTTTTTTTATAGAATAGGGGCAAACGAGCAAGCAGCTCACCTGAAGTAAACGATTACCGCCACCTATGATAATCCGCAATCGCAGATGTGCTGCCGGCCTTTGAAAGTTGTAGGCTTTTGAAGGCACCTAAGTCGTATCGGTCCGGAGATTAAATTAATACCGCTGGCTTTGATTTATTTTGAACATAGATAAGATGCAGGTGCTTGACGATAATATATTTAAGTGTCCTGAATTTAGATATTTCGAATTAAGGAAGATTTAATTATGACGTTTTAATAAGGTTTTAAAAATTCTTTATGCCACAAGCAACATTTTTCAGCTGCCAAAGAATGTTATGACTTTTAAAATTGAGGTTATTATATTTCAGCCTGTTGTTTTATATAATCTTATATAAATAAAACTTAAAGTATTATACGAGTATAAAATATTAATAATATCATTAAATACCTGTTGTAATATATTTTTTTAATAAGTAAAATTAATAACAACTATTTAGTTTTATAGACAAAATGGCAACAAAGTACACTCAATACGCAAAATTAATTAATGCATCAACGAACTACGCACGTCGGATGAAACATTTGTCCAATAGGATCTTCGGAGAGGTTGCGATACCGACCAATTCGAAGTCCATGAAGGTTGTTAAAATTTTCTCGGCGCGTCCACTTCATACAAACGAAGAAATTATCCATTACTACCCTCGTCATGTGGAAACGCATAAGTTAATGATGAAGTTGCGCGATTATGGATTGTTTAGAGATGAACATCAAGATTTTAAAGAAGAGATGAGGAGGCTGCGAGAACTGCGTGGTAAAGTTAAAGTTTGGAGGAGATTGCAAGGGAAAGAAGAGAAGACAGAATAGAAGCAGTGATGAGACCTTTTTTAAATAAAATACACTTGAAATGTATGTACCAGATTATACAGTAGGTATGTGTAAGTTAGGTTAATGTAAATAAAACAAATGTTACAAATTATATTTACTTTAATACTTTCTATGCAAAAATGGAATCAACCTTATCATTAGCATTACGAAGGCTTTGGTACGAGACTGAAGTCTTGGTGGAACCTGTGTAGAATGTGATATAAAGAAAGACTACTATGAAAGAAGTCAATGGGAGGACAACAGTAGTCATAAACATTTTTACTGGTGAAGAGAACATCATGTTTTTTTCATCAGGATTGTAGCGAGGCCTCTGTGTTGTGGTGGAGTACTGATTGTATGTGTTGGTAAGCCATGGTTCCAACCTGTACAAAAGAAATGGATTGTTATGATTCTTATATTTTTCAGTCTATTTAAGTCCCAATTACAGTTATTGTAGATTCCGAATCTTTAAAAGAACTGTTTGTTCATTCAAAAGTTTTTATTTCAATTCACTGTTTTTTTATTACACTGTGAGTAATAATAACGGTCTCTGGATCCCTGCACTCACCAGACAAAACCCAGCAGCATTATGTTGTAATTTCATTCTGGTATTCTGTGAGGGTGTAGTCTTTCCCTGGTCGAGCAGACCCATTCATTCTGCAGCTACAGACTGCTTACTCACAATCAGTGATTAATCTCTTTGTATGTTATGCAATTTATGTCCTGCCACTGAGTTGTCACAGTTGCTCTTATTTTATAAGTAAATCTAACAATATATATGACTTCTTCATAGGGGATAAAGATCAGAGATATATATGGGATCCTCCATGTCTATATATTTTATGCAGGTTTGCTTTCATTTCTAACTCAACTCATCGTCTTCATTCATCATCGCTTGTACAGTGATATCTTCTAGCTATTACCAGATGATAACAACACTGGCATATGTTCTTCATATGTGTTTACAGTGTTTAAAAGAAGCTAGAGACCCTACTAATGATTGGTTCACCTTAGTCAACGACGCTTTTGAGTTGACACTTTGTCTTTTTGACCTAGAATGGATGACGGTGAGTTAAGGCCGCTAATCATCAGAAATTCTGTCATACTTGTTAGCTATCTCTATTTATATAAAGTAAACACAATACCAACTTGGATAGAGTGTCAATGCTTTCGTTACGTAGCGGTTCCAGCGTTTCGTAAGGCTTCACGAGACATACCAGCGCAAAGTTCGTTTCAGGATAGTTAGGGTGCAGGAAACGAGCGCGCACCTTGCGTGATCCGGAAACCTCCATATCTACAACACTGATTTGTTAGTATTGACAGATTAGTACTGATAATACACCCAGCTGCCAGCATTAAATGAACCTAGCATTGCATTAACCCAGCATTACATGAAATACTAATCCAGAATTATATAAAATATTAAGCCTGCATTTATTGATATACTTCGCCAGTATTTAATAAAATACTAAGCCAGTATTTAATAAAATAAATTGCCACATTTTTTTGATATACTAATCAAGCATTTAATAAAATACTAATTCAGCATTAAATGAGTTACTAAGTCAGAATTAAATGAAATACTAAGCCAGCCTTTATTGATGTACTAATCCAGCATTTAATAAAATACGGCAACGATTTAAAGCGACAGTTGTATATAGTAGTTTAAATTAAAAATTACAAAATTCATATTTATTAACGATTTCGGCAGTTAAAACTTAGCTGTAAAGTAAACACGAATGAGTCGTAAAAAATAATAAAATGGATCGTTTATCAAATACTGAGCAGTGACTGACAGTGATAACTAAATAGGCAGGTACGAGTGGGTAGTTGACAAATCGGAATTAGTCGGTAAGAAATCTCATTCTAAGCAGTTCTATAAACAATTAGGTTGTAAAAATTTCATCAGCACAGTATTAACAGTCTCCGAGATAAACTGCTGTGTCAGACGGACAAGACGAAATCTATCTAACCTAACCCTTTTTTTTTAACCTAACCTTTTTTTTATTAAAACGACATTCTTATTACAAAGTCAGTCTTTTGTTTATTGATTAGCTTTGTACTTTCATTACGTTAGAAAATTTTTCGTCATAATGGATACTTTAAACATTCGTGTAATTATGGAATATGAGTTCCGTCGTGGCATCAACGCGGAACAAATGGCACGTACCATCAACGTTTACTGAGAGAACGTTACAAACAAACGCACAACCCGTTAATGGTTTGCCCGGTTTCGTTCTGGAAATTTTGATTTGAAAAATAAACCTCGTGGCCGTCCGGACACTTTTGCCAACAATGATGAATTAAAGGCGAATGTGGAAGCTGATGACACTTAATCTACAGCCAAGCTAGAAGCAGCTTTTGATGTTAACATCAAAACAATATTAGTCCATTTGCGACAAATTGGCAAGGTAAAAAACTTACCCTACTGACTTAACGATCGCCAGGGCTATGTACGCGTTAAGACCTGCATAGCGCTGCTTAACAGGCACAGAAATGAAAGAATTTTGAACTGAATTGTTACGTGCGACGAAAAGTGGATTCTGTTCGACAATCGAAAGCGCTCAGCAAGTTGGTTAGATGCTGGTTCAGCACCAAAGCAATAACCTAAACGAAAAATAACCTCTAGAAAGTTGATGGTCACTGTTTGGTGGTCTAGTGCCGGTGTGATTCATGACAGTTTTTTACCAAACGGCATGAGCATTACTGCAGATGTGTACAGAGAAGAACTGGAGACTGTGTCCTGTGGTTTTCTCGAGTGATTCTCTATCGTTTAAAATGTCCTGGTCAGCATTGAAAAGAATTACTAATGATTATTCTAATCGCCCAACCCCATCTCAGTCTCAAGGATGTCATCGCATCTTGAATCTTTATTGAGGGTGGATGTCTTGGGTCGCAGTCATCACTTATCATCTGGTGAATTGTGTCTTCATTTCTCATCTCCAATATCATATTTTTAAGCTTATTTTGAAATTGTTGACATGACAAAGTCTTGTATTATAAATCAAGTTTCTGACTAAAAATTGGTAGAATTATCACAACGATAGTTGCCATATATTAAAAAAAGGCAAAATTATACAAAATTGACGAGTGCTTTTGTACACTCAATATACCTGTCATGATTTCACAGGCCACGACACTGGTTCTTAAAATAACAACGAGATACATCGCCCTATCCGCCACGCAGTTGCCGCGGGTTAGAATCCAGTTCCGTTCCCATATCACGCCGTCGCATTTGTCTTTTGCCTTTCCCGGGTCCATGCACAAGGTGACTCGGTTACCTCCGCGGACCCCGGACACACTCTCCAACTCGTCAGAGGCCAGAACGCTGCACGCGAGCGCCGTTATCAAGATCATATAAAACATTTTTGTTTGACATCAAATGTTATTACGCTAGAAACGACTGCCGTTGATTACTGTACACTGTCAAACTGAAGTTTACAATATATTGTTTAGTTTTAAAAACACTGGGATTTTGGGGATTGATTGAACTGAAATCGGAGTTTATGAAAACTCCTTTAATTTGTATTGCTCTAGAGCTGGAGCACTTTTTCACCATTTTATGTCGCGCCCCACGACGAGCCAAAAATGTAAATAAAAAGCCTTGCGATCCCTCCATTATAATATTTTAATGATTAGTTTATTTGCAGAATTGACTTTTTTAATATTTTTATTACTTTGTAATGTTTAATTTTATAAAACTACATTAAATTTGATCTATTGAACAGATTGCGACTCCAGGTTCCGAAACTGGATAAGTGGCATCTCTCAGACCAGAGTTCTCCCGCTTAGTGAGGACCCAAATTATGAAACGCAAAACTCATCTTAGACTTCAACAAAACACGTGGGTTTAGACGGCCTCAGTTATTACCTTTTTTTTTTTTCGGGCTGATGGCCGCTGTTAGCCCGAGGGCTTTTACAGTTTCGCCGGGTTGAGAGGTGACCGCGCGCTTATGCCGCTCAGTCGAGACCTCTATTAGTGGGTAACCAGCACAAGGGTTCCCGAGAGGGAGCCTCGGCTTGGACCGTTACCCTGTTTCGCGAGAGCGTCTGACTCGAGGGTGCCCGAGAGGGCCGAACCTCGGCTCGGTCAGTTGCTTCTGACTAAGAATTATCTACATTAATATCTCTATTATTATTATTGGCTATATGTACCACCACTTCGGAATGCGTGGGCGCTGGAGAAGAAGTGGCGCAAGAAACTCCAGCGACGCTTCTATCTGTATTGACTGGAGAGAACCGGCCTGTGACATGGCGGTATCGCGAATAACCTTGTTTGTGATGCCCTCGCCGTCGGCGGGGGTGGTATGAGGGTGCAATGTACGTGTGTAGTGTTTTATGAAGAGCTTGGGCCCTGGTGGTCGCGTCGTCGGGGTCGTCGAGGGCGTGCCTCGGTCTCCTTCGGGGTGAATGGGTGAATCTATGATGCGCGATTGGATTGTAAGTGGGGGCACTTACAATCAACGGGTTTGAGTGTGTGACGGCAGAGTCGAAATATAGGCGAGAAGCCTGCTTCAGATACTGAGCTATGGTTCTATGTGTAGATTTTCATTACGCAAGAACCATGGCGCACTGGTGGCCTTGCGCATGAAACGATTTTGTATAACCTGAAGCCGGTGAATATGACGCGGGGAGCAAAGCTTTGCGCAAAGACGGGGCTTTCGTATGTCATTATGGGTCGAATGCACGCTTTGTTTGGTGTTATTTTATTACGCAGGGACATTTTGCTATTTTTATTGAGTAATGGGTGTTAGTTATTACCATCGGATGAACTTTGCTTTCACTGTTAATGTTACAAAAAAAAAACCTGTTTTCCATTTCAACCAAGACTTTTCAAGATTGCATTGATAAAATATGTAGTTAATTATTTGTATTTTAAAGTATTGTAATACTAATAACGAATCATGATTATCGTTATTGTAAACAGACTTATAGACAGAATATGTAGCCTTATAATGTAAGTTGAAGCTTGAAAAATTTATATATATTTATAATAACATACGCAAGCCCCGTCTTTGCGCATGCCTCCCCGCGTCACTTTCATCGACTTCAGGTAATACAAAATCGTTTCATGCACAAGGCCACCGGTGCGCCGTGGCTCTTGCGTAACACATAGATCTTGAGCTGCCGACCATAGCTCAGTACCTGAAGCAAGCTTCCACCGATATTTGGACTCTGCCGTCATACACTCTAACCCCTTGATTGTAAGTGCCGCTAATTACAATCCCATCGCGAATGAAATTCACCCGCGTCCGAAGTACCCACATACCGCCCCCGGCAAGGGCGGCGCATACAAATTTATTCGCGATACCGCCATGTCACTGGCCGGTTCTCTCGAGTCCATACATATAGAAGCGTCGCTGGAGTTTCTTGCGCCACTTCTTCTCCAGCGCCCACGCGTTGCGAAGTGTTAGTACAGATAGCTAATAATAATAGTAATATTAATAAAAAAAGTAGATAATCCTCTGTCAGAAGCAACTGACCGCGCAGAGGTTTGGCCCTCTCGGGTCGGACGCTCTCGCGAAATAAGGTAACGGTCCAAGCCGAGGCTCCCTCTTGAGAGCCCTTGTGCTGGTTAACCACAAATAGAGGTTTCGACTGAGAGCCATAAGCGCTCGGTCACCACTCAACTCGATGAAAAGCCCTAGGACTAACAGCAGCCATAAGCCGAAAAAAGAAATTACTAAAAAATAAAATAAATAAGACGATATATATGCAAAACCATAAAAATAAGTATTTAAAAATTAACCAAGTCTTGGAACTGGATATGTAAAATGATACAAGACCTAATTTTGGAGAAGATTGTTCCCAGTAGTGAACTTTATGACCATAAGTGAATAACTATCCTATGCACACGTGACAGTTGTTGTATTAGTGGTCCGAGTCCTGACGGCTGCGTCGCGGGTCCTTGGTTTCGATTCTCAGCGGAGGAATTATCTTCGTGCGTGCACACAAATTGTTGCTCTTCGGAGAGTAGTAGAGTGAGCGCCTCTGTTTGCGCGAAAACTATAGGCACTATAATATTTAGTGCGCACCTGATATCATCTGGCAATGATCAGCAGATACCGAGGTGCAGCCGCCAACTGGCCGTCACCATCATTAGTTGTTAGTTTAGATTGCGAGGTAACGCGTCACAAAGACGCGCGTATTCAAAAATGAAATATGTAAAAAAATAGCCATCATTTATTTGATTACAAAATCTTTCGTCAGGAAATAAATTGCTACATAAAATATTCCAACAAGAAATGCCTCGACTGCCGCTCCCTCGGCCTCCCGCTCACTTGCCATTCATTGAGGATAAAACATTAAACTGTAACACACAGACAACCTCCACAGAGATAGAAAACATTTATTGACAAAAAAATATATAATTCCTAAACATCGATTATTTATAAAATTACTTCATCGACAGCGCATTCCGTAAGCTCCGGGCTCCAAGCGTAAGTTTAGCTTGAATCACATCTCGGCAAGCTGAACAGCTTGTATACAAAGCTTTACTTAACGACGAACCGAGAACAGAGCAGAGCAAACTTAGTAACATCAATTCATTATTTTTAAATTAAATCATTCTAAACTTTATATTATTGTTACAAAAGTTCACCTTTAAATTCTAAATAATAAACTTATATAAAAAAAAACATAAGCTATTATATATTTCATTTATAACTGAAAATTAACGCAGATAACCTTAGTCAGTACAATGGTGTATACATTTTAAAAAAATTATAGAAATAATGAATAGTGCGCACGCGCGCGTGTGCTTGTGTTTTCGGAGAAACATTACGAATGTAAGCGACACGTTACAAATAAACATGTCCGGCTCGCAGGACCAGTCACGACAACTTCGACTCTACAAAGCGAAGCGCAGTAGGGAGAAACTGTCAGCGTTTACATACATATCGCAATATGATATATACGCTACACTATTATATATCACATCTCACACAAAAAAAATATAAAAAAAAGTTTTATAAGCGTCTCGACATCAACTATCAGTTGGATCCATTAGTGAAGTTAATCCTTTAACAATTATCGAACAGTTCTGTTGCGTTAATGTTTCCTGGTCGCTCGCACGTTAGTGTTCATCTCTGCGATGCCCCGAGTGCGAGCCGAGCCGCCCCGAGTGCGAGCCGAGCCGACCCGGGACGCTCGCCTCATCTTACAATTACCTTACATAAATTACAACTAACGCCTATCAGGCAAATACATCGATGAACTTTTGACATGTTCGTGCTTATGTCTTGTGGCCTCGAAGTCGAGTGCAATACTTGCTGCTACCTCCACGGACAACGAACCGTCTATCCGTATCGGACAACATTCCCACGTCCGTTTGTGTTAAAAGAAGCTCAAATAGAATTTACACTATGTCAAAACTTTACACACATATGGACACACGTGCTAGAAAAAAAAATTGTGTGAAGATTGCGTGTCGTACGTGTGGAATGTCACCGGTCGTGGCTCGCGCGGGAACAGTTCCTATGAAATAAAACTCAATGCTATACAGGTGGCAATTTAGCATCTGAGAGCAATAGGGCTTCGGCCACTGCCAGTTGCATATGCGACTCCTCTAAAATGTCCCAAGTACCAAAACGTTCAATTTTAGCTGCCTTAACGTGGCACGTAGCGTCAAGTAGAAAAAATTTAGAGTTGCCGATCTTGTTCCGACGGAAACGAAATATATTTAATTAATGTTTAATTATATTTGACAAGCATTGGCGGCATTTGAACACAAGTCGCGTATGCGCTTAAGCTATATACACATTGCAAGCGGCGTTTTGTGTTTTGTATTTTTTTCAAACATTAATCCAGAAAAATTTCGAGTTTCATTTTGTATAATACACGTCTAATGAAATAGATATCAGATTAGGCCTTGTATTGTACGAACAAAATGAAATGTTATTTACAAGCACCAATTAGTTGAAAGATATTGCCGCGTCTACTAGCTCGCTCCGCCTCCTGTCTCTGTTTGTTGTGCCGCTACGCCATTCAATATTATGTTATTAACTAAGTTTACAGTTACATGTCGCCACGAAGACAAAGGCTAGTTTACGTTTCATGGCCAATATTGACGTAAATTGGAAATTAAACACTCTTTATTTCCATTATATAGAAATGTAAAATATTTCCCTCTTCCATTATTAATTTAATTTACAATTTTACAATGTGTATACCTGAATATAATATAAAGTGATGCGAAGCGGAAGGAAACATTGGTCCCGCACACGCAGCAGCAAGCACAGGCACAGGCACATCATTCGAGTCCTTAGGGTTTACATAATTATGACTCGTTTCGTTTGTTTCGTTTTGTGAGCTCCGGTCGAGACAGTGGCGGGGACCATCTAAATCAAAACTAAGTGGAAAGTGGAAATCCGGTTTGCTCCTCCCGGAAGAGCTAGTGAATGATTTCAGTCAATATGTTAACGATCTGGCTCGAAGGACCAGCAACGGACACGTCATGATTCGATCAAGGTCGCTGCAAATTCGGCAGGCTATTGGCACCTCGGCGGTGCGAGGAAGAGACGTCCTGACCTTTGACAAATGGACGCGATGGACACACGGCTCCAGTGGGACTGTATATAGGATCTCAAGTGATCGCAGTGGTGAAGCGAGTGACAGGGCACGGTGTACAAGTGTGTGCAGTGTGCGCGTGCGGCGCGGCTAGGTGTAGTCGTTGAAGTCGTCGGCGGCCGCGCGCCGCTGCCGGTCGGGCGCCGCGGCGTAGGGCGCGGGCGCGCGCGCCGCCGCAGCCAGCCGCTCGGCCTCCGCGCGCCGGCGCAGGCGTTTGATGAGACGCAACCTCTCCAACGAGTTGGACGCGAACGGCGCGCCGCCCATCTTGAGGGACTGCGAGATCTGCGACGCGAGCTGCAGAGCAGGCCATGAACCATTCATTAGTCGAGTCCAACGTGTGTGCAGAATGAGTAATGTAACAGGTTACGTATCTAGATGTGTCATGTGGCCATGAGCTCTGGAGAGGGTGTTACAGTATAAAAGTGTTCATTTGTCCGATATGCAAGGTCTTCCTTGACCGCTGAGCACATGGTATGTTTGTTAGCACTTCTAATTTGAATTAATAATTTCCATAATGCCAACACTGGACACCTGGCTCTGGCACTGGTGTCGTACGAGGCGAGCGCTTGGACCAGGACCTGCCACTCATTACGACTGTAGCTACAGCGGTAATTAAATATAATTTGTGTAATTTAAAATTATTCTGTGAAAACTTTAGTCGTATCAATTATAAATTATATGACAAAGCCTATTTTGCGTGCGCGTGTGGGTGAGTGTGCGTGCGTGTACTGACCGCGCAGTGCACGGCGACCTGCCGCGCCAGCAGCGCCACGTTGTGGTCGGACACGGCGTGCGCGTCCACGTGCGCCAGGAACTTGCCGCGCAGCCGCTCGTCCTTGCTCTTCACGAACACGCGGTTCATGCCGTGCTCCATCGGCTCCACCAGCACGATGCAGAAGTTGAGCTGCCCCTGAACAGTTCAATTATAACGAAAACTCTATAAACAATTAATGTTCCATTTGAAATTAATTAGCGTTATTTTAAAATGTTATAAATGTCCTCGGACAGGCTCATCTAAGCCTATATCCTGAACCAGCGGCTTCGCAGACCAGAGACAGAGCTGCCATCGAGCACAGAACAAATAACGTGGAAGTACATGACCAACAGGCAATCGATTGCCAGACGAGGAACAATAATTGTGTATTACAAATTGATTGGTCTTTGGGTCTGAGTGTGGTATGTCCCGTGTCTCTAACACTGCATCTGATGACAACGAGTGAGTGCCAGCAGATATCACCGGGAGGA
Source organism: Teinopalpus imperialis (assembly GCA_029286865.1). Taxonomy (NCBI): domain Eukaryota; kingdom Metazoa; phylum Arthropoda; class Insecta; order Lepidoptera; family Papilionidae; genus Teinopalpus; species Teinopalpus imperialis. Next base: position 18,259,098 of record JAGSMU010000003.1, read on the forward strand.
CATCACAAGTGGCAGGATCAACAAGCTTTAACCTGGTGCTCTGGTTGCAGGTCTGGGTGCAGGTCAGGATGCAGGCGGCGGAGTCGGTGTAGATGAGCAACGTCGCCTGCCCCGCGCGAGGAAGGTTACCTTGATGGTGAGTATGTTGAAGTCGGCGCCGGAGTCGTTGTACACGATGGAGACGTAGTCGTTGCCGATGTACTTGCGCTTCTCGTTGCAGGACGGGTCCCTGGCCGACGAGGGCATCGCCGTCGCCACGTGGAACAGAACCTGCGCGCCCGGTAAACAAACGCTCAAGCTCGTACCAATGATTGCCTTACAATGTTTTTTGTAAACGTCGAATGATCGGCGGCTGCCGACCTTTAAGGATGGTGCAGGCTCTTTTCTTCAAGGTCCCTAAGTCTTGTCGGTCCGGACACACCACTGGCGGCGGCTGATCCGCAGATTAGTTGGTAGATTTTGTTTTAGATGCATTGGTGTTGGCCTTGCTGCTGTGGTATAGCTTTTATGAAAAACAAGAGCAGGGAGCGCACCGATATTGTGCCGTCTGTAAGAATTGAGAGGTTCTCCAGGTTGAGGAACAGCGTAGCCTCGGCACCAACGTGCCCAGCTGGCGCTGGATTTCTGAGTGCAATATGGTATGTGACATGCGGGCGTACCTGCATTATGTCGTCGTGCCAGACGTACGTGTAGCGTCCGTCCTTGCCACCCTTCTCCAGGTTGAGGAACAGCGTAGGCTCGTCGCCGCCGTCCAACGGCACCAGCGTGCCCAGCTGGCGCAGGAACTCGGAGTACCTGCGGACCACATTATCGCTACATCGTATACAGGGCGTCAAACATACTGTTATTGTATTGAGCACCCTCAATACAATAACAGTATGTTCGAACAAATGAGCACACAGCCACCCGAGCGTGATTCCTGCGGCCCATGACACTTTCGTCTTCTATAATCATAATGTACATGCGTCGTCACCCTGAGGAAGTTATAATTGATGCCTCGTCGCTAACCATAAGGTTCTTCCATTTCACGCTGATGTTCTGTGAGGTTGTGGTCCTCCCGGGTCCAGCCGACATTTTAATTCCGCAGCTTGATACATAGTGCAGCGTGACGTTTCAAAACTTACGTCTTCGTTTGTTTGTTTGACTGCATACGGTGCAGTTGGACAGGTTCAATGGTGGTGGCAGCTGGTACACCGGGTAAGATATTGTTAATTCTGCTGTGTTTCGAATGGTGTGAACGGCACTATAGGGGTGATAACGCATGTGCATACTGAATCTTCGATGTATTCACTGAGTAGATAGTGAAGTGAGCTGAAACGACAACCCGCCATCCGTGTAGCTGATAGAACAGATTACCGAACCGAACATGTCCACCTGCGCGTGGGTGGGATCGTACACCGTGGCAGTTCGTCTATGGGCTGGTGCTGGCCTGAGCAGACGACGGTGAGGATCTCTAGTTGATATGTACTCACTCACCTAACACTGCCGTATTCGTTCTTGAGGATAGCCACTTCATTGTCCTGCTGGCCCGGTCCCACATACAGCACCCCGATCTACAATTGTAAAACAAACACATCAACACATTAGTCAACTGAAACGGGAGCTGTGTTTCGTCCGGTGACAAACGAGCACCAACATCCACACACACCGGTCCGTCGCTCTCCCCGGACTGTCCTCACGGATGTGGGATACCAGAAAACGGGGAGCACGCATTTTTCGCATGCTCGATACGGAAGCGAACGCGAAGAGCTGAAGCAAGCATTAGGGACTATAACGGTGGAGAACCTAGTGCAGACCATGCTAGAGTAAGCAAATATGCTGCAACGGGTGACTAACTAAGACGCAATGAGCGAGGAAGGCGCAAGGCCTGAGGATTGAGGAAAAGCAATGATTGCTAGACCACCCCCACGAAGTAATACCTAACGGTGGTCCTGTGGGGGTTCATAAAGGTCCCTGGAGGGTTTTTTTAGTCGGTATTACCCCTAATATTTTGAGTTGAGTCCGACACTCCGAGTGCAAAGGCGTTTTTTCCCTCTATATAAAAAAAACATCGATCCTCAAGAAACATTCAAGATGCACAGGCGTTGTCACCCGTGAGAAATCACGATGGAATGCCTCGTTAATGCCTGTGATTGGGTATCTGGATGAAACTCACCACACGGAACACGGCAGCGGCGTGGACTTGGCTGCAGCATGACGACCAGCATCTCCGCTGTCGTCTGGTATATGACACAAACTGGAAGCTTATTAGTGGTCGTAAAGCATTCTCATCTTTATCCTCAGGGGCGGCAACGCATTTGCATTATCAATGCTTATTGATGAATAATGTGGGGGAGAGAGGAGGGGTAAAGGGAAGAAGGGGGAGGGGTTTATTCGGTGCAGATATGTCAGTTTGAAGTAGTTAGTTCTAAAATGAAAGAACATTGACAATGGCGCTCACTTTGTACGTCTCGAGCGGCGGCACCAGGTCCAGGTTCTTGATGGTCCTCTCGTGCTGCACGCCCGTCACCTTCAAGGGCCGCACCGTCAGTGGATTCAACATCGTCGGTACCTCCCCTGCAACGAAACGTATTATATATTTTTAGTTATACGGCTTTAAAAATTTTAAGTTTTTTTTTTGTGTGTGTGAGGAGTATTGCTGTTGGTCCAGGGAGCTCACAGCTTTATCTAATTAGACTCGCGAGCGGGAGTGAGTGCCGCTGAGTAGGGAGACAACGACGCTGCTGCTGCACCACCGTTGCACTCCGCTCCCTGTGGACGAAGGACGTTGACGACAACAGAGGGGGGCGATAATAATGCGAGGGCCCCTCATAGGGAGATCCTCGACTCGAATCGCATCTTAAGTGATGGCAAGTTATGTAACGAGCTATATATATTTTGTAATAAAATGTAATAATCATAAAAGCGTGTTAATTAAGAGAAATAGGGTTATATATAAGATTGCCACAGCCTGTCCCCAGTTCACTGCTGCACACCGACCTCCGCTGCAGATTACCACAAAGCACGAACCTAAGTTGTGTCCAGCAAACTTGCAAAGGTCGTTTACATCGCTCATCTAGTGTGGCGTGGTTGTCACTCGATAACTTTTCGTCCTGCTTATCGTTTCCTCAAGGTACATGAGCAGCCTGTGGCCGCTTCGGCTTCCTGATCTTATGAGTTATGCCGGTGAGCCTCGTTCCACTGCGGACGGTCCACGTGTGTACGATATCGCGCTTATTCCAACTAAAACAACGTGACGTGACTGACCGGGCACGGGCGGCGAGATGGGGTACGTGCTCATGTTGTGGTACAGCTGCAGGAACACGAAGGAGGGCGCCACGCCGCCGCCCGTCGTGCGCTGGCAGTTCGCCTCCCTGCAAGCCAAAGGCCCCTTGCGGGATCAACACCATTGTGGGGGGAAGGGCGATAGTGCGGGGCTCCTGTGTTCGGATGCTCAACAATGATAACGTCCTCGTCGAACTAGACACATCTAAAGTCAACAGCTTTCATGATCGTATTGTATTTTTATAATTATATATAATGGTGGCCGTTCCCGCGCCTCGCTCGCGTGGAAATAAAGATTTTTATCTGCTCTATTATACCTTTTATTGGCGATTTTATGGGCGTTGGCCACAAGCGAACATGCACGGGAGACGGGTTGCCCATTACTTGTAATCTTTGCCCATTGTACTTTGTCGATGGTAATACTGAAACTGAGAGGGAAGTTTAGTTTTGAGGAGTCAAGTTATGATGGTGTATGCATTATTGCTAAACGAATGTTACTTTCTTCTTACATATAACAATAGTAATGGATCTATATTTAACACTCACCGGTGCCTTCGCGTGGGGCTCATCACGGAGATGGTGTTGGAGCGCTTGGAGCGCGAGAGCGGTGGCAGGTCGTCCCGCTCTAGCCCCGCAGACGAGGTGGCAGCCGTGGTGAGGGCGGCTGCTGTCGCTGCCGTGGCGGCGGACAGTGCTGCTCGGGGAACAGCTGGGGGCTTGCGTCCACGGCCTTCCGTCACTGTGCTGTCGCTCGCTGTCTACCGAGGCGACCGAGATACATGAGGTTATGCAGCCATTATGGCCATATTATATGGAATATTAATAGACTGTCAAATGCTACCGCGTACCTAGATACAGTTTAAATAAATCAATACCTTCTGCAGCTGATGGTGAGCGCCGACCGCTTCCCCGGCCGCCGCTGCACTTGCTCCTGCGCAGGTTTAATTCATCATTTGTTAAACATGTTAAAATAACACATAAAACTCAGTGCCGAGCACCGCGGCGGGGACATCGTCCCCAAGCGGCTGGTCTGCGGATCGGGGAACTTCACAAAATCATAAACTATATTTAATTTTATCTCAATTCTATTACATAACAATTTCAACAGTGGTAGTGCCATGTTGCAGTGTGCTTCTGGCTGTGGCAGGAATGGGTGGGCTCGACAAGAACCACGCCCTCGTAGATTACCAGAGTAAGTGTCTGGTGACTGTAGGGATCCAGATGGGGACGAGGCATTCCATCTCAGTCCTCCGGGGTGAGACAACGTATGCGCATTATGATTTCTTGTCAAGGACCATGACGCACGTGGGCCGCAGGAGTCACGTTGTATCAGGCACAGTTCACTGTGTGCCGGTGCCCTCGTACTACTGCGTCCATGCGTGCATGAACGAAGCGTCATCTAATGAACTATCTGATACTAAAACAAAAAGATTTCCATAAGAATTGAGTCTGGAATTTAAAATTACTGTGACCTCATGTGACTACCCGTCACTAATATATCAGAAACTTAGCTCACGATTAAAAAATGGCAAAAAGATATTCATCGACAAAAAATAATGGTAATATAAGGTCCCATTCGTGCCTGCGGACAGGCTCTACGTGTTCTCCATATCCTCTCTTTCTGCCATCGATGCATATCAACTCCCACTACTTTCATATAATTTTTCACACAATCCATCCATATATGCATATATGTATATATATGTACATATTCCTCCGTCTTTCACTGGCATTGCATAGATATACATACATATTCAAAAGTGTCCTAGTAATTACTGTCACTCCTGCAAGATATGCTATGTCCAAACCGAGTACTGACATGTTTGCGGTCCAGCATTCAGCACCGTACAGTACTCCCGGTCAAGTTAGGTCTGAGGTGTCTCTCTAATCAATATCATCAAAACCGACTGAGTGTCGGCATAGCCAAAGGGTTAAGCCCCTCAACTCCAACGAAATCAAATGCTTTCTAATAGTTCCCATACGCCAAGCACGAGCATAGAGAAGAAGGGGTTTATGGTCCTAAAGCCTTACGGTTATCCAGCTTGCTCCGGCGACTGGACGTCGTCAAGACTGGAATAGAGAGACGATTCAAATTGACGCCGTCTCTCTGGAGAGCGCAGTATAGCTCAGAACACAGGAACAATGCAATGGGTAGTTTGTTGGGCCCTTTATTATTCCTGATCTACTTCAACGTTCCACCTTTCATGATAAGATATGAAACAGTTTTCTTTGCAGATGAACCATAATAACGTCGGAACGTAGAGTCCAGGAAACGGAAACATTATAAAGTTGCTGTGAAATCTTTGTCATTAGCGATTAAAGCGCACTGCTTTTTATTTATTTTTATATAATACTAGTCAAACAAGCACACAGACAGTTCGCCTGATGGTATGTGATGACTGACATCTACATCCATCCTGAACAGTGTCAGAGAACTGATATGGATTACCTCGTTACCTGGACTGGTTCTCTACTCAGCAGCGTTACTCTGTGGGGGCGTGGTCTATTGTTACGAAACGAGTGATCGAACACTTACCAGGATCGGAGTTGTACGTCATGAGGTGTGGATGTGTGGTGTGCGCGGCGTTGGTGCTCGTGTGCGCGTTGACGTGCGAGTTGGTCTGCGCGTTGGTGTGCGTCTGTGCGTTCACGAGCGTGTTGGTGTGCGCCTGCGCGTTCACGAGCGCGTTGGTGTGCGCCTGCGCGTTCGTGTGCGTCTGCGCATTCACGTGCGCGTTCGTGTGCGTCTGCGAGTGCGGCTGCGTGAGCGGCGAGGTGCCGGAGATCTCCTCGGGGATCGCTTCGCAAGACACCCGCATGTCGCTCTTCTTGGCCGCTTTCTTCGTCGCGTGTAAAGTCATTGCTGCGGTGCTGACATTAAAAATATAATAAATATAAATAAGTAGCGCACAATGTCCGTTGTATGTTAAAGGGGCAACATTTTTAAAGTAAATTAGGGTGAACAAATAGTTCATCGAATGATACGTGATTAGAACACCCACATTCATCCCCAATTAGAAATTATAATGCAGATGTCGCTCCCGAGGATAGATATGGTACGTTACACTATATTAATAGCAGCGCTAACAGTACTATTTAACGATGGTATTCTTTTTATAATATTGGGGGTGACAAAATATCAGATAAAAGCTGATGTTAAGTTTAGAGTGCAACTCATTACAACTACCACAAAAAGTGGAGAGCACATCCGTTGTCACCTGTGAGAACTGAGATGTAATGCTTTGTTTACCCTCAGCCCTCACTGAGCGTTGGTTTCAATTTGTGTGCCACTGTCTATCTTGGCGACAGGAGATACATTGGCAGGTAGTGATACCGGATTGGCGGACTCTACATTTCATCAAATATTTTCCTTTTATTTATTTTTTACACATGCAGGTTTCCTTACGATGTTTTACTTCAGCACCAAACACGTCATAAATCAACAAATAAAAATAAAATTTAATTGGCGACACTGAAGTATGTGTACAAAGAAGCAAAGTCAGAAGGGTTGGTTACGTGGGTTCGCAGCGCGGCAGCAATATCATCTCGTCGGGGTCCACGCTGAGCTCGTCGTCCGGCTCGCGCCCGCACAGCTTCCACGACGACGACATCTCCGGAGACGAGTTGGAGCGACGCACCGGGTGACGCGATTTGCCCTGTTCATACAAGGATGCTGAATTAGGAAGAAGCCGTTCATACAGGGCTATTTGAAATACTGAAAAGTTTGAAACCCATAACTTTTATTGTAAAATAGACAATAGCTATGGAAGCACGGCCCGTATACATTGTATGTATGTATGGATGTATGTCAGGATAAAGCCCCACGTGCAGTGCTTTCATAACAAAGGAATATTAGGTTCCTACGTAGTTTAAGTTAAAATATAAAATTTGTAACGTTTAGTTTTAAGTAACGTATTGTACATTCGTGGTTGGCATCCGACTATGGCAACACGCTAATTATTTTGGTTTGTAATTAAGTTCCGATATTTTATTTAAAAAAAATCCGTACTCGGTTCCGAAACTTGACTGTGTACTTTAAAATATTGTATTCAAACATGAGGTGGTCCTATAACTGCCGAGTGAAGGGATGTTAGCGCAGTCCGCGACACAGCAGATCAGATGAACTGTTCGGTGTTCGGCAGGAAATGGGGAAACCTGAAGGATGGAGATTACCTCTGGCACGACGAGCAGCAGGTCGTCGTCGTCCGTGGTGCTGGAGGAGCTCTGCCGCTGCGGCGAGCCGGGGATGTTGATGGGCTGCGTGCTCATGCTGCGTACATGCAGACCTCGTTACATATTGTATTAACATAGCCCGACATATACACAGAGGCATAGATAATGAGCTTTTTTTATATTAATATTTTTATATTACATTTGTCAACAGAATATTGAAAATATTGTTTGATCGCTTGACACTGACACTACGTACCATCAAGTGACGTGTGTGCGAGTTTGTTACTCGCAAAGTAATAAAAAAATAAATGTGTAAATTTGTTTGTGATCATTTTGTGAATCGTTAGTTCACACAGAAATCGTATAGAAAAAAATAATTTTTAGTGTTTCCCGAATTTACCAGTTTTCCGACCAACTTTTCCATTTTTATTTTTCATATAATTCCGATTATTTCGAATATTAAAAAAAAAACTCAACAAATCTTGGTCCGATTCGTTGCTCAAGTGATGCGCTTACCAACGAACAGCATTTCATTTTTATTTATATACACAGAGCTGTGTGTGCGCGTGCTCTCTATTCAATTGTAGACGGTGTGGATCGTGTGAGTGCAAGTTTATGTAAGTGGAATATAGTGAAAGCGTACCGCGCGGGCTGCGGTTGCGGCGGCACGATGCAGTGCGAGGCGGCGTGCGGCGGCTTCTTCTCGGCCGCCATCACCGAGTCCGAGCTGAAAACAAGTTTAACATCATTCAACTGAAACGCGACACTATTATTAGAAAACGAAATAAATACAATTGGTTCACTTCTACATAAGTTGGATTGGTGAGTCATTCTAAACATTTTAATTTACACTTTGAATTGCTTTGATTAACATTTCTAAATACATAGACATTGCATTGCATTGTTTTGATTTTTAAACTGCAATTATTTATAAGGTCATTTCATTGTCCGCATTAATGTCATTAAGGTCTGATGAAGAACGGAGATAGCTAATGGAAGTATTAGACGAACACGAACATACACACATGGAAATGTAGTTTAAGAGGTTATCAATAAAGTGGCAGACCTGGACTTGTGCAGGTCCGCGGGAACCACGCCGCGCGCCCGCTGGCCCTCCTCCGCACCCTGGACAACAACACGGCAATATTTTTTTATTTATGTTTACCTTACTGTACAGTCAGCTAGCAGATGAAGGGTGACCTGTTCCAGAGCACCGGCTAATGGAGGCCATTATAAGGATAAATAATAACGAGAGGTATAACAACGCACGTGACACGCACCACACGCACACGCACTCACCAAACCTTATTTGGTGAATACATGTGTGTGTGTGGGAGTCCCCTACCGCGTGTGTCTTATCTGGAAGAGTACTGAACACATTTTGTTGAGATGATCTCTATGCAAAATGTTTATATTTAGATTGAAGGTAAGGGAAAGTGAGTAAGTATGAATAATAAATGTATACATCCCACGATAATAAATGTATACATCCCACCATAATAAATGTATACATCCCACAATAATAAATGTATACATCCCACCATAATAAATGTATACATCCCACAATAATTACTCAAACAAGTGGAAAATATCTAATGAAATAAATATATGTAAAACTGCAGTCGGCCGGCCAACACACCACATACGATGATCGTTCCTGCTGCATACTATTTGTATATGTTACATGTTGTCATCGTGACGTTGGACCACCAAGTGCCCCTGCAATGTGCTATGGTATCGAATCCCCAGATCAGTCATGATGATAAGGATCACGCAGACAGACAGTCTGAGGAACCTCGAGGGCCCACGAAACACACTTTGTATCATCATGTTTGTTATCAATATAATGACATTCACAGTACAAAAACCCAACGGTGTGCAAGGGCTACTTATTTTATAATTTTTTTTAGTCAAGCAAAAAATATGTTACCGGAATCTTTATCAGGGGTCTCCTTCTGGTGTCTACTGGCCGCCATATTTTATTTTATATTGTGACGTCAAGTATTCGTATCTCATCTATATAATTAAAATGTGTCCAGTTAGGGCAGGACAACAAGGAATCTCGTATAAAAAACAAAGCGAATGACCTTTTGGTGTGTTCTTGCTACGTGTGTTGTAGTAAAGTTCTACGTCTACGTGGATATCAAATTCGAGGAAGTCGAGGAATTCTCAGAACGAAAAATATTTATGGTCCAGCAAATAGTTCGGTACGGTACTGGGTGTACTGTATATGCCTTCCTCCGCTTTTACTGCACATGCATCACGTCGGACTAGGGTACGCTACGATCAGTGCCTCTGTTTACACCATGGTATATTCTGCACTGTTCATAAATTCTAGAGCAATATATCGTCGTGGTTGCCATCGATCAGGGGGTTATCACTGAGCGTAAATGAATATAAGTAATATTCTATATTGTCATGTCGGAACGTGGAGACGATTGCTCACCAGATCGTTGGAGTCGTGGGCATCGTCCAGCAGACCGGAGACGGGCGGCGACAGCAGCGCCAGCACGTCCTGCAGCGGCCACTCCTGCAGCTGCGACCAGCTCATCTGACAACATGCCAATGTCGGCTTGAACTGTGTGGAGTGCGTTCAGAATGTTGAAACATAAAAACAGACGGCAGGACGGGCAGCCGCAGCCGGTACCTGGTTCTGCAGCCGCAGCAGCCAGGACACGTCGCCGCTGGGTGAGCGCACGTGCAGCTCCGCCCAGCCGCCGCACCAGCAGGGGCACGCGCCGGCCGCCGCCAGCTCCCCGGCCCGCGACCCCCACTCGCCCGCCTCGCGCTCCTGCCACGTGTACTCGACTACATATGCTTGCTCATTAAGGTTAGTGTTAGTTAAGTCAAGTTAAGGTGTTAGTTATTTTTAGTTTTTCTTTTTATTAATTAGTTTACTGGTACACCTATCATACACATATGTATGTATCCTCCACCGTTGGGTTGGCTGCTAGAGAATGCCTTTGCCGTTAAGTCCGCCCTTTGTAATCCTTTAACTTTGTTAAGGTTAATACAATAAAGATTAAATAAATGCGAACAATTGGCTCTTGGTCTAAAATACAAATTGCTTATAGACACTAGAAACTTTGTAGACATATCTTAATCGCTTAATGACTTAGCAGACGAGCTGCGAAAGGGAGGTTCGCGAGTAAAGACAACCAGTGAGTAGAAAAAAAAAATGGATAACTTAGTTTATTTTTAATTTAGTTTAACTCTAACTATGTTTTTGGTTCTATTTTTTTAATTTACAGTTTTTTGTTTATAGTTATCACTTTAGAATTTATAACCTCTATATTTGAAGTTTAAAACGCGTTTAAAAGTTTTACTTACCACTTCTTTGGAAATCTTTTCGAAGCGTTGGGAGAACTGGTTCAGTGCGTCCACGACCGGGTCGTTCGTCTTGTTTTCTGCAGAGTTTTGCCTGTAGTGGAACACAATACTACTTATAAAGGGATAAAGGAGAGGTATAACCAACTAGTTTTTTTTATAACTACAAATGGTATCACTACGAGTCTATAAATGACAAAGTTTCATCCCCTATTTTACCCCCTTATCGGTGATGGATCTTAATTAGTGTTAACGCTACGGAAAGGACACAGTTGTCTGAAACAAGTTTTGTGTTTCTAGTGAATAGTTGTAATGAATCAGTCAGGGTACATATATATATATATATATATATATATATATATATATGACAACACATGACATTATATAAAGCGGTCCTTTGAAGTTCTATAACATGTATGTAGAATTGGTAGTCGATAAAAACCTCTTGAGAGCTGTTAAATTGAAACGTATGAACCAATTATAATTTATATCTTTTCAACGTTTAAATGTATATATTTCCATTTGATTATATTTCTAAATGCTTCCTTCAGAAGGATGTAATGTTACCTTACAATTAAATCAAATTAATATTTCAATTAAAATATTTTTCACAATTTAGTTATTCATTATATTCATGCTTTGTATAAAATTCAATATCTACTTTTTACGAACGATTCTATGTACAGTGATTAAAATATAATATTTTTTTAAACTAAAGGTGACAAACAAGCACACAGTTCACCTGTTCACCACCACCAATAAAGATTGAGATTGGATGTCTCTAACCTCCGCGTCGACTGTGAGTCCGTGGTGCTTCCTGTGGTTAAACTGTTTGCTCGTTTGTCTAATCTCGATAAACTACACTTCAGTAGTGTGTATGTTTGGAGTGAAAATTATCATGCACTAAATTTTCACCGACTTCTATGGAAAATCTGCGCAAATAATTTACGTTATAATTAGAGAGTAAGCGCAGGAAAGTTTTTTTATCTAATGGTATGAAGAATTTTTGTCTATACAAAAGTACGCTAATGCTAAACCTAAAACTAAACTAAAAACTAATACTGAAACTAAAAACTATTTTTTGCTACTATATGGTTTAATAAGCAAGTGGACAAAATAATGAACAATAGCAATGGGCAGAGTTATACTGTTATATGATACTGTTATATGATACTGTTATATGATACTTTTATATGATACTGTTATATGATACTTTTATATGATACTGTTATATGATACTGTTATATGATACTTTTATATGATACTGTTATATGATACTGTTATATGATACTGTTATATGATACTTTTATATGATACTGTTATATGATACTGTTATATGATACTTTTATATGATACTGTTATATGATACTTTTATATGATACTGTTATATGATACTGTTATATGATACTGTTATATGATACTTTTATATGATACTGTTATATGATACTTTTATATGATACTGTTATATGATACTGTTATATGATACTGTTATATGATACTGTTATATGATACTGTTTTTAAATTGGTAGGTCAACGGGGAAAGCATTTGCAATAAAACACTTTGTAGTTTACCGCAAGGGTCACACTTCGGGACAATACTTTATAATATCCGATTTAGAAACAACTATAATCCACATTTTATAAATTTAGGACCAATAATAATAAATAAGTAATTGATTAAATATAATAAATTTACCAGACTTTGCTTTTAAGTTAGAAAGCCAGTATTTTAAAGTGTCCGTCATATAAATGCGACGTAATCAAAACGTAAGTCATATTGTAAACTGCATTTCATGTTACTACACCGAAACTTAATATTCCTTATTGATTTGTTCCTAAACCACGGATTTGACATAAAATAACATAACCAAAGGTGCTGTGAAAGAAAAACTATTAGACGACGATCTCATCGTCCGGACACTTTCTATACTAAATCGTAAACCAGGATCTAATTGAGAATGTTAATGCGAGCGAACAAGTGCAATACATTGATGAAGGTCATGCGTGCGGGGAGACCTGGAGGCGGGCGCGCTGGGCGGCAGCAGCGCTTCCGAGATGGAGAGCGACGAGCACGAGGTCTCCGTGGAGCGGCTGTGCTGCAGCGAGTACTTGCTGTACCTGCCCGCCACTCGCCACGTCAAACACCGGCCGGTACCACATTACGATAGCCGAGCAGCTAGAGCCGGCCGGCTCGTCCCAGCTGCGACGCGATGGTGAGGACCACGCCTTCGCACAATACCAGCATGACGCTGCTGTGTTTCGTCTGGTAAGTGTTTGCATTCGGAGACCCATTTCACTCATACGACATTCCATCTTATTCCTCGGGGTGGCCACGGCATTTGTATTATGATTCCTTATTGAAGATGAATGTCATTGTCATGGGCCGAGTCAACTTACTATCAGGTGAAATGTGTGCTAGTTTGTCACACTTGCAATAAACTCATATTCAGGATTTTTAATTGTATCGAAGGTAACAATATCACACAGTTGACCTGGCAACAACAAGTGACCCCTGCGGCCTGGACACCCACATTCAACCTCGATGAGAGATCATAATGCACATGCTTTGTCACCCCAGGACTGTGGAACGTCTGGTAACCAGTAATGAAAGTCTCCGGATCCCTACACTCACAAGTCGAAACACATCAGCGTTGTGCTGCTATTTATACTGGCATTCTGTGAAGGCGTGATCCTTCTGATGGAGCCGACCCTCGTGCCGCAGTCAGGAATGAATGCAGTATAGCTCTACCACCCATGTGTTCATTCCAAGAGGGGAAACGTTTTTAACAAATGAACAGTAATTCCTCTTGTTGAAATAGTGAGACTACAAATTTAGGAGAAAATAGTAAAGTATTCGGAGATACTTGGAGTAGCAACTATATGTACATGTAATTACATGTTAGTGCAATGATTTTGCATGACTGGAACAACACTAACATGTACTGCAGCCAACTCTCGTCTCCTGATGGGTCCCACACATGCCATCTAAATTTTGAATACAAGCCAATTCAAGGAGTAGGGCTTTGGACACAGTTTGAAAACACCATGCAAGCCTCTTATAAATTTAGTAATAATAATTAAATTTGGTTCAATAAGCCAATTAATTATAATACACGTTTGGTTTTAGCGCAAAATGACATTTCTATAAGTCGTAGTTTCAAATTTGACAGTTAATATGTCGATTATAGAGTACATTTTGATATGTAGAACAAGTTACCGTTTCACTTCGGGAGGGTGACTGTTCTGCGTGGGCTGGTTGTTCGCCGAGGAGTTGGTCTGGCTGTGCTCGGAGCCGTCGTCCACTTGCACCTGCCGATACGTTCGTGTCATCTCTAGGTGTGTGCCATATGCCTCTCTATACATACCCTCGCACGTATTTTATTAACAAACCAAAACTAAATCGAATAATTTTATGTCCGCATAAAATAGAAAAAAATATGTTTAACCTAGTGTTGTCATCAAATGTACTCGATATAAGTTTACACAAGCCACTGGGCAATCGTGGAGGTTGAACGCAATACTCGTCTCGCGTCTTTATGGTGAGGGCCCTTTTTTGTATTGATGGTGTCCAAAAGATAGCCTGGTGGCAGGGAAGAAGACAGGAGAGAAGCTTATGTGGGATTTTTAACCCTGTAAAACCCCCAAGTCGTCACCCTCAGGGCATTGGCAGAAGCTCTGATCACCTACGGGCGCACCGGTGCTCATCTGCACCGAGTCTAGGTACGTCCCAGAGGAGGCAACGCTTCCTCGAGCAGCCTCGCTGTTCTACAGAACTACGGGACCACACTGTGTTGCCGTTCTCCTTGGGTTTGCTCTGGTTTCCCGGAAACCCAAGTCCCCTTTAGTCGCTTACTAACAACTGTACGAGGCAAGTGGCGCTGACCTGCGGCGCGGGCGCGTGGTCGGCGTCCGCGTGCGCCAGCAGCGCCGCGCTCTCGGCGTGCTGGCGGCACAGTAAGGCGCATCTGCAAGGGACGCACGATATCTTTAGCTTCACTACAATAATTGATGTATTTTCCTATACGAGTAAACGAACAAAATGACATTTTTATATTACACTACTTAGTTACACCCGGCGAGCCTATATTTCTGTCTACACAATGATAAACATCCACAGTATATAATTAAATAGTTTTTAATTTAATTGTGTTTTTAAAAAGCTCCTCACACATCGTTCAAACTAGACAACTTAGTCTGTGTGTTTATGTCAGTAAGCCTCTAGCGTCCTTCCTCAGCCCGGGCTCGCAGTCAGTTCAATAAATAATACCTATTTACTAAATAATACCTACCTACTAAATAATACCTATCTACTAAATAATACCTACCTACTAAATAATACCTATCTACTAAATAATACC
This sequence comes from Teinopalpus imperialis, assembly GCA_029286865.1. Classification (NCBI taxonomy): domain Eukaryota; kingdom Metazoa; phylum Arthropoda; class Insecta; order Lepidoptera; family Papilionidae; genus Teinopalpus; species Teinopalpus imperialis. The sequence goes on from JAGSMU010000003.1 coordinate 18,274,220, forward strand.
TACCTACTAAATAATACCTATCTACTAAATAATACCTATCTACTAAATAATACCTATGTACTAAATAATACCTATGTACTAAATAATCATCTAAATTTTAATGCAGTTTTATAAAATTAAACATTACCATGTAACAACATGAATAAATTAACTTATAGCTCGTCTTGTGTAAATAAACTATTAATTGAAATGTTATAAATTCATAGCGCATTTGGCTTTTTTTATTATTTGCGACATGTGCAAGGGTGGGAAACAATGGTCTATAGAACCAAACAAGATTCAGGCAGTCGACATCTCAAAACGAACACGGATAACACAATATACTCCAGTACCTCTCACAAAGTCCCTGCTTGATGGAGTTCTGCAAGCAGCCCGATGTGGTGATGGTGATGAGTTTGTGGCCAACCAGCCAGGTCGTCGACTGTCCGCCGTTGAAGAGAAACTCCGCTGTGTCACTCCTAGTGGTAAAAACAAACATCCAACACTTACGGCTGATTATAAACAGAGCGTAAACTATAAATATATCCATAATGTTTTAGATAACATTAAAAAGGAAAAGAAGTAATTTTTTCATCAGAACCTTGTTTATAGAAAAAATATATAAACATATTTCAATCCTAGTGAGATATCACTAAATTAGTAACCGTTCCGTTACTCATAACAATTTTGTAAAGGCTATCTAAAAACAAGGCTTGTGCTGCAGTGTAAGCCTTTTTTTATAAGTCAATATTTATAAGTTTGACTTTGAAAAGGGACGGCATTGGTGTAATGTAGTTGATGAGTACGTATACACTAGTAGTGGAGCCCGAACCTCTGCGGCTTGACGGCACACGGCGTGAAGGTGTACCGCGCCAGCAGGTCGATGCAGGTCTCGGTCAGCTCCACGTGGAACGCGGCCGGCGCCGGCGCGGAGGCCCGCGAGCCGGACAGCGGCGCGCGGGACACCGCCTTGGAGCCCTGTATATAATCGAACGCTGGAGGGAATTTCCTTTTCGTGAATGATGTGCCCTATGCTCTTGTATGAAACACTAGCTTTTACTCGCGACATCACACCATCCAATCTAGAAGACAAACCTGTAATTCATCACATCTCCCCCCCCAGTCGATAACAGTATATTAGAATTTGGCTTAATAACAAATAAATAAAAAAGTTAAATGTAAAATATTGGCTAATAAGACTTGTTATTGTATAATTGTGGTGGTTGTGTGTGAGAGGGAGACGCAAGACAATAGATTGTTGTTCCTCTATTCCGGTAGTTCGAATATAATAAGTTTTCTTGGACCGTGTTTAATATGTTTAACGAACCAGACTGGAGCTACGTTGGCGGTTCGAGGAGTCTTCGTTAGCCGACGTGGTCTGCTGGAAGTGGTTCGACTTGTACTGCAGCTGCTCCTCGAACGGCATTATGATGTAGTTGTGCAAACCCTGGGAGACAAACGTTACAAATTTATTTAATATAACGTAGGGCGACATCGGTCACCTCGGGAAGTTTTTAAACATTTTGATGAATCAGTACTTTTTTGTATTATAAAATCAGTATGGCGTTGTAATCTGACTTCCTGTTTAATATCGATGAGGACTTCAGTTCTTTTTCTTTTATTATTACACTTTATATTATATATATTACATATAAATTTTTGCCTTAGTTTTTTTCTTTTTTTTTTAATTTAGTATTGTTGTGTACGTCCATTTTCAGTCAATGAATGTATTTTATTTTGTCAATTGTGATTGTATCTACTATTAATTTAAAAAAAATATATAGGACTGGAGTACAGAATAAATAATTATCGTCTATGCACAAGTATAAATTCCATAGTGGTAACATTTGTAGACATAAATAATTATTTTGAGAATACTTTTTTAAATTTATGTAACAAAATACCGGCTCGTAGGACCAAAGATGATAAATAATATTGGTTAGGCAATAGATGGCTGATGGAAACTCACATGAATGATGAAGCGGACGAAGTTCCTCCTGTAGGAGAGGCGGCACTTGAGGAACCAGGCGGCGACCACGTGGTGCGCCAGCGACACCACGTAGTGGTTATAGCGCGACGGGTTGGTGTACGGCAGCAAGATGGCGAACACCGACATGTACTGGTCCTCCACGAACGACGCGAACACGCGCGGCAGTCTGGTCAGCGCTGGGGGAGGCAACCTCGTGACAAATTTCAATACCGCGGGACTCAAATGTATGTATGTATGAAGTTTACTCACTCGACAAGAACTCGAGCATGGGACTAGCGATGGCCTGTGTGTCGGATATTTTGGAGAGGTCGAGCAGCACTTCGGGCAGCATCTTCACCATCGTCTCGCGCGTCTCCAGCGTGAAGATGGTCAGCGCGTTGATGTAGGGCTGCGCCTGGCGGAGCACTGGGGACAATGGCCACGTTTGTAATGGCTTCTGTCTAGTTGGAGTGTTCGAGCAGAGTCCACCACCGGATCCATTGCGGGTCGGTGGACTTCACATGTCCTTCATGGACATGTAGGTATTCTCACGAAGTTTTCTTTAACCACTATAGATGTGCTTGCATCAGCACTTAAAATGACAATTAAAGAACAGAGAGCGAGCGCTCACATACGGAGCTCTTAAGAGATACTCTACAATGAATGGCATTACCACTTACCCATTCCGTATCTGAGTAAACACCTAATGATTCTCTGTTGCGTCTGCGGTTCCAAGAAGCTGTGGTACGAGGCCAGGGCCGCCAGCGCCGGCAGCACCGTCGCGTGGAACTCTGACAACGACAGTTTCTGTCCACTGCCTAAACGTAGACTCTCGGGGAACAATGGACTTCTCTCTGCAACCTGGAGAAAAATACAAGTCCAAAAACAAGTGGATAATACAATGTAAAATGTGACAGATCGATTTTGAAAACTAGAAAATACTAGAAAAGGGTGGACAGTGCGCACGCGACTATCTGTACTCGCATACCTGTACGTGCCAGATTATGCGTGTACTTGCGTGCGTGCGTACCATGGCGCAGAGAGCGGAAGCCAGCAGGTCCAGGTCGTGCGCGCGGCGGCCCACCAGCAGCGCGCGCGCCTGCAGCAGCTGCGGCAGCGCGCGCAGCACGTGCGCCAGCACGGACCAGTCGCACTCCTTATTCAGCGCCGCCGTCAAGGTGCGCGCGGCGCGCCCTGCAGGGAACACGCACGAGCCCTGTAACCACAGTACAATGAATTAAATAACAGATAATTAAATGTATGTAATTATATGTACGTCCAAACTTGTGGTTTCTACAGAGAAGACGTCATAAAATGGGAAAACTCGGGAAATTAGCAGTGAAGTGCATTCTATCATTCGTTGTTTTACATAATGAAGGCAAATCCGAACGTGAGATTGCTTCACAACTGAAGTTATCGAAGACTTGTGTTCATGGCACAATAACTCGATACAGACAGGCAGGCAGCTTTCAAGATCGTCCACGCTCGGGAAGGCCGAGAGCTACCAAGTCTAGTGAAGATAATTTCATTGTTGTTACCAGCAAGCCAAATAGACGCTTAACAGCACCAGAAATCCGCGTTGAGGTTAACAAAACCCGAGTTAAATCTTTATCATTGACTACAGTAAAACGGCGACTGAGAGATGCGAAGATGTATGGTCGAGTTACTGTTCGAAAACCTCTGCTAAGGCTGAAACAAGAAAAAACGGATGCAGTGGGCTCTTGCCCATCGAGATTGGACTGAAGAAGATTTTAAAAAAGAACTTTGGACCGATGAATCCAAGTTTGAACTATTCGGTTCAAAACGTAGAATTTACGTTCGACGCAGTGCCCAAGAAGAGATGATGTCAGATCAGAACAATCAAGCATGGTGATGGCTCAATTATGGTCGGGGGTTGCTTCTCTAGCCAAGGAACTGGCGATTTGATTAACATTGAAGGAAATTTGAAAAAGGAACAGTACAAAAACATTTTAGAACAAAATGCCGTTTCTTCCGGGTTGCGATTAATTGGAGATGGATTCATTTTCCAACAAGATAATGATCCAAAGCATAGGTCAACATTATGTAGAGGATATTTAGAAAAGAAAGAAGCCCAAGGGGTGTTAAAAAACATGGTTTTGCCTCCTCAGAGCTGCTCGGATCTCAATCCCATTGAACTTTTGTGGGAAGAATTTGATAGGAACGTCCGTAATCGTGGCCCATCCTCGCGAGAAGAAATGTGGAATACTTTATGCGAAATTTGGAACAATATATCACAAGACACCATTAACAAATTGATTGCCCGTATTCCGAGACTTGTGAAAAAAGTCATAAAATGTAAAGAAGGATTTTTTGATGAAAAATCAGTTTAGCTAACTATAGGCTTTTCTTGCAGGGACTGTTCATATTTCTTTACGCTTTTAAAGTATATTGTTTGTAAATCAATGTTCTAGTAGATCATTAAACAGGTTAATTAAACATTTAATATTTTATTGGAGTTTTACTTTATTTTCCTACTTTAATTAAGGTGGTCTTAAACTTTTGGCCGGCAGTGTATATATATATATATATATATATATATATATATATATATATATATAGCTCCTCTACAAGCGTCCGCTCGGTTGTCACTTCCCTCCGTGACCATGAGAGCTAATCACTAACAAAAAGTAAGAAAGTTATTTTGTGTGTGTATTGCTGTTGGTCCACCTCTACACCTTTATCTAATTAAACTCGCGAGCCGGGGGCCCGCTGAGTAGGGAGACAACGACGCTGCACTGCGACCCCTGTGGACGAACGACGTCGACGACAGCGGAGGGAAGCGATAATACGATCCGAGGGCCTGGACTCGGAGCGTTGTCTACAGGGAGGTGAATCTAACTCACACTTATATAAATGTTCAGGACCTGTGCTATTGTGATTCCGGCCTCTCTGTAATTACAAGCTGACGACAAATCGTTAATACTCACCGGCGGCAGGTCCTTGGGTTGCAGCGGCTGCACCTGTTGCCCGCGCACCACCGGCGGCTCCACCAGGAGGAAGGGCGAGCAGAGCGGCTTCAGCCTCATCGCGGGCGCTCCGTGCACAGCGTTGCCGCTCGCGTCGTAGCAGAAGCCGACGCAGTTGAACGCGTTCGCTCGCAGCCCGAACAGCATGTCAAATATCTGTCATCCAACATATTATCATCACAGCCTGTCCACAGACCTCCCCCATAGATCGCCACAAAGCACGATCCCAGGGCATCTGAAACTTGGTAGTCCACTATCTAGTTACTATAGGTCGTCTATTTATATAATGAAGGGTAACAACCAGTATACAGTTCAGCTGATGGTATTTAACGTCTGCAGCAGCAGACCTCTACAGCCACCATCAACAAGGATTCAATGAGCTGAATATTGAGATGGAATGTCTCGTGACCTATAATTGGGTTCCTGGATCCCCACACTTATCATAAGAAACAGAAGCGTAATGCTGCTATATCACGCTGATGGCCATTTCTTCGAGCTGACGCATTCATGCCGCTGCTAGAAACAAACTGCACCGTGGCATTACGACTGAAATGAGAGCCAGTGTTTGTGACGAGCCCGCGGAGGCGCGAGGCGACATGGATGTTAGCATGCAATACCTTGATCCTAATGTCGGGGTGGTGCATGAAGAGCGCGGGGCGGCGGTAGTGGTGGTCGAGGTGGTCGATGAGCACGAGCAGCGCGCGCATGGCGTGCGCGGCGGGGCTCCGCAGCAGCTTGTCGTGCAGCAGCTCCAGCAGCCCGGCCACCGCGAGCCGCAGGTCGCCCGTGTCCGCGTCCGCCGGGATGGGCACGTCGGTGACGTACATCTCGAACGGACGGTTTAGTATCTGGTGACGCAGGAGGCCCTCACCACGATTATATCTCACGACAAAACAATTAAAAAATTACACAAACAGCATTTCTCCCATTAAAATAAAGCACAGTACATTCTGCCAGTGATTGTCTATGGTGCAGAGACCATGTCCATGGTCCTTCACTGCTGGCCGCGTGGGCGAGCTGAGCAGCGGGCGACGCTCGGTGTCTCTCGTACAGCAGTGTGAGGGTGACTGATATAACTCAGCAAGCTGAAGTGCAATAGGGAAGGAAGGTGTCGAGTGACAACCACTGTGGGGAGTCGATGCAGGCAGGTGGCACAGGATCCTGCTTTCTGGTCTGTGGGGGAGGAGTATGTTCAGCAGTGGACTGTGGACAGGCTGTGGTGAATATGTTGATTAAAGGTTCCATGAGAATCAAATAGTATTCAATCCTTAAGAAGGTTTTCACCTTAATAATGTAACACGAGGATAAACTTTTTTCAGTTCAATTTCCAATCACCCTTCGTCGTCACAGAGAAAATGAATAGATAGTTGATTGTTGAGTGAATTAGTGGTGTAGTAAGCCAGGTTGAGCCTGGTGCCCACGCACCTTCTCGAGCAGCTCGATGAGGTCAGTGCAGGCGTCGGGGGCGCACATGCGCGCCAGCTCGGGCAGCGCGCGCGCCGCTGCCGCCCGCAGCGTCGCCTCCGCGTCCAGCGCGCACGCGCCCGCCACCACCGCGCCCACCCGCTCCGCCAGCTCCTCCCCGTGCCCGCACCTGCAACATCACCACGCATCTCGTTTCTAGCTGTAGCGGGAATGGGTGGCCTCGACCAGTCCATGTCCTCACGGGATACCAGCGTGATATCGTGTGGTCAGTGTAGGGATACGGACACCCTAAATCAAATATTATTTAGAACATAAATGTACTAAATAATATAAATAGAAATTATATACTAATTAATTAAAATTATATATATATATATACATACATACAATTTGACTGTCTGATAACCTAATGACAAAATAATACACATTATGCTCTGAAAATAAGGTTAAATAAGCGTAAAGTTAAAAATCGAATTAGCCAGTGCTTGAGCATTAGGTAATGTTCCGTGCTCACCTGTGCCTCCGTATGAAGGCCAATAGCTGCGCCAGCGTGTGCAGCCGCACGGCCGGGCGCGCCTCGCAGCGCAGGTAGCGCTCCGCCAGCGCCAGCGCCGCGCCAGCCGACTCGCCCGACAGCGCGGCCGCGCGCGCCGTCACCAGCCGCATCGTGGACGCCTCCTGGGCAACAATCATTCAGCATCATCGGCGTCGGCACAGTCCCTCCCCACTACACTATTAAGCGTACACCGACACGAAGCACGATCCTGGCCTTGCAAACTTGCATAGGTCGTTGCTCTATGAATTTGGGGCATATTTTTTTATTATATTGAGACTAACAAACGAGCACGAGAATGCCTTATATATATGTTATAGTGATCCGATGACCAGATCAGTCACTCGCCATGCCAAACACACAAGCATCGTCCTGTATTCATGCGACTCGTTGCTTCTAAAACCTAAAGAAGCGTCAATAGCCTAATGGTTGAGGGTACGGTCTGCAAAACTTTAGTTGGAGTGGTTAACCGGAATTAATAGCACTTCTTGAAGCTATGACGCCGGTGTACAGCTACAATACAGGAGGCGAGTGCGAGGGTATACTGACGGGCCGGTCGTGTCCGCAGTAGTCGAGCAGGTCGAGCAGCGCGGTGGGCGGGCCGCGGTACTGCCCCGCCTCCTGCAACGCCTCCAGCGATGAGATGAGGGCGTGCACGCGGGAGTGTATCAGCTCGTTGGGCGGGTCGAATGCCTCTGCGGACGACGAAATAGCAAAAAAATCAAGTTAAGGAATGAAAGGGAGAAAACATTTGTTCATATCACTCATCGTTTTTTTTAATCTTTCAGTTTTAACAGTCAAACCCATCGTCTGCACTCAGCCTCTGCCGCAGTAAGTCCTGACGCTGATGTCCTGTTGAGTCTTGCTGTCGAATGCCGTAGGTTTACATGATATTTAAAACAGACCTTTGACCAGATCCATGGGGTGGTAAATAAATAACAGTTGTAATAGTGACCAAGCAGGTATATATATATATTATTTTTAAATTGTATGCTTTCCGAAGTTAAATAAATAAGGTGCATAATATACCTATATATTTGTACACATGAACGCGGGAGCACAACTGTTAGGTTAAAAAATATATATATTAAGCACAAATGCTGCTCAATTGCTTTTTTATTAAAATGCATTGTCTAGTAAACATATTCCACAACTATCACCAACTGTTTACTATACCTAACTATTATATTTATATAGCTGGCCATACACTGCCTTTTCGAGATGTGTAATCATTTAGTACACACTTATTTCACCACGCCAACACAACCACCACGTTTATACTTATTAGATAAGTTTTTTATAAAATAAATAAACTGCATCTTGATTCCTCTATGAGGATGTAAGGTTCCTGGCCCCAACCTGACCTATTTGACCATGACTCAAAGAAAAGAATAACACAATACAATAATGTGCGGAGTGAAATATAAACGAAAATGTATTATTACCCACGTACGCGTCAATGTATTATTACCCACGTACGCGTCAATGTATTATTACCCACGTACGCATCAATGTATTATTACCCACGTACGCGTCAATGTATTATTACCCACGTACGCGTCAATGTATTATTACCCACGTACGCATCAATGTATTATTACCCACGTACGCGTCAATGTATTATTACCCACGTACGCGTCAATGTATTATTACCCACGTACGCGTCAATGTATTATTACCCACGTACGCGTCAATGTATTATTACCCACGTACGCGTCAATGTATTATTACCCACGTACGCGTCAATGTATTATTACCCGTACGCGTCAATGTATTACCCACGTACGCGTCAATGTATTATTACCCACGTACGCGTCAATGTATTATTACCCACGTACGCGTCAATGTATTATTACCCACGTACGTGTCAATGGACAGAACAGCGACATCTCCCGGCAGGGAAGCAACAACTATCAACAACCACTCAATGCTTTGGCGTCTGAGTGATTGAAATGTTAAATATTTCTTAAGTACTTACATTTGAATGTTGGTAACGAATGAACAAGAATTTAGTGTTTTATATATTATGTATTTCTGGTGCAGGCTTCAGGAAGTGAACGTTATCGATTCTGTTAAAATATATTATGGTTTATGGAGAAAGGGGATGTCGTACCATGCAGGGGAAGTTCCATCTGTACACCTCTCCAATCCCTAACGATGTAAAGAAATCGAGAATAAAACACCTTTCGAGCAATAGCTACTCTTTTTTTTTGTGTATGTGTGAGTATTGCTGCTGCCAGAGACCTCTACAGCTTTCTCTTATTAGACTCTCGAGCGGGGAGTGCCGCTGAGTAGGGAGACAGTTAGTCGGTCACTTCAGATGGGGGGCGGGGTTCCAGGTGAGGGTGTACTCACTGTCGTGCTGCAGCAGCGCGCGCACAGCCTGCAGCAGCACGTGCGCGGCGGGCTCGTGCAGCTCGTGCGGCACGCGCGCCACCAGGCTCTGCAGCGCCACCACCACCTCGTACACCACCACCGCCACCGCCTGCTTGCCGCTCAGCGCCTGCAAGGAACCAATTGTACACATTGGCAACTCATAAATCCCTCAGTGATATTTGAGGAATTCTCATTTATATATATTATCATGTCCAAATCAATAATAGTAATAATTTATTTTACATAAACAATACTAACATAATATATCTGAACTATGATTTATGTTTACACCTTAAGTATGTTGAGACATCTGTCTCTCAACTAGATAAAGGTATATCTGTATTTCAGAACTCAGTTGGTCTTCGTAACTTTCGAATAACGAATATCTTAATAATGTGTTTTTTTACGTTTACATACTGCCTTTATTCATGTATGTTTGCCAAACTCATGCGTTTTTATAACCCACACGATGGTAAGTGACCACTGCCGCCCATGGACATCCGCAGCACCAGTGGAGGCCTTTAAAAAAGGTGAAGGCTCTTCTCTTGAAGTTGTGCGTGGCGAAGCAGTGCATAAAGCGCTCAGTAGTGGCTTGTCAACCATCGAGTTGATGAGGATGAAATTTTCTGGAAACACCTGTCACGGCGCAGGAACGTATCCGACGGAGACAGCCAACCGATAACTTAGAACGAGTCACGATCCTCAGTAAAGAGCGAACCATTTAGAGGAGAGATCATAAGATCTCTCCTCTAAATGTAAATATAAATAGCAAGACAATTTATATGAATTTACATGTAATTTATATTTTCATGTAAAAAATTCTATATACCCCATAATTCTCCGCAAGTGTGAACATTGTTTTACTGACCTTAAGAAACGCAGGCAGCACAGCGAGGAAGGAGACCTTAAGGTTGTGGACCTTCTTGGGTCCCCACAGCGCCATGTTGATGTAGAACACGGCACCGCGCACAAGGCCCGCCTCGTCGGCCTCGCCCTCGCCGCCGGTCCGCAGGATGTCCACCAGCTCTTGCAGAGCCGCGTGTCCTATGTCGGCGCCCACCACGCACCGCATTAACTGGAATATCAAGACAGTGGTGTCGCTGTAACTGCCGCGCGACGACCTTGTATCGAACTTTATATAATTATTTAACCGCGGTACTTCTCGAGCCGAGCTAGTTCAGGCTTCTAGTTGACCATGTATTGATACCTTCCAGCTGCTCTGGCAGTACTGTTCCAGGTTGACCGTGCGACAGAGCGCCGCCACGAAGGTCCGCAGCGCGGTGCGCGGCAGCAGTGAGTAGGACACCACGGCCTCCAGCAGCGACAAGCAGCCGTGGACGACTCCTGGCTCCGCCGGGTACACGCATAGGTAGCACGCGTTGCTGCAAGCGTATATAAGAAATTTAGAGTTTAAAAAACAAAATACAAAGTATCTGTATAATTTCTAATTATACAGATGTGGGTGACAAATACATTTGAAGATTCCATTACATTTATTTATACATACATACATATAACTCAATGTGTGAATTTCATAGACATTGGTTTTTTTGTTGTAAATATGTTAACTTCTTTTTTCTATGTATATCTGTCTAGAGCTGAATAAACATGTTTTATTACATACATATATGCAGGTACGCCGACCCACCAGGTGTATCAACAACCTATGCAAGTTTGCGGAAAGTCGAGGGATGCAGGCAGACTCGTGCTTTATGGCACACTGTGGGGGTCGTGCACAGTGGTACAGTTTGTTAGAAGGGTAGGGCCACGCTCTAACACCTTCCCAGAGTAGTCCAGGTGGACTACCAGGGTTCCACGGGGGACTCGACTGGGATCTACGTTGGCGTGACAAAGAAATGGGGGTTCAAAATTCATAAGGGGATCCACGAAAATTTATTTGCTTTTGATAGTGAAGAACTAAAATGTTGTCTTAACTTCACCTATCAATGTAGGCAGATCATATTTTGAGAAGCTAAGCGACTGTTACTTGTAAAAACGTCGAGTTTTGGGAATATGGTTCTACCATATTCCCAAAACTCGATGTAACAGAGGGAAATTTTGAAAATGGTCTATGAGAAAAAAAGTGTTGGAACCTCTGCTCTAACATAACACCAGCGTGAAATAACAACATAACGCTGCTTTCTTTGTTTCGTCTGGTGAGTACAGAGATCCAGAGACCCTTATTACTGGTGATGACATTCCATCTCTCAGTCCTTAAGATTGGCAAAACTGCATTACGATTCCTTCTCAATGTAATAAAAATAAAAAATAAAAAAAGAACTCCTATGTTCACCAGTGAACTATGCAGTCATGATGCAAACCTTAGTACAGTAATTGGTCTCAGTGAAGTCTCACGAATTGTTAAATACATACTTGACAATGCCATGCACAATCTCCTCGTCTAAATATGTGGCGTTGAATTTGACGACGTTGATGATAAGCTGGAGGAACTCCACAATCTGAGACGGCTGCTGGATCTGAGGCAGCCACTCCAACAGGAATGTTCCAATCTGAAATATGGAATAATGGTTTTTTATGATTTTATGGCAACAATCATTTTTTTATAGTATTGGGGGTGATGAAAAAGCTGTAGGGTACATCAGATAAGTGATGATGCCCATATTCATCTTTGACAAGGAATCATAATGTAGATGTCACGTAGGACTAATATGGAATGTCTCGTCATCAGTAATAAAGGTCTCCAGATCTCTGCATTCGCCAGATGAAACAACAGTCATCGTCCATATGCTTCGCCAACACTACATGAAGTCTCTAATTCATTATCGGCCTTTAAGCCGGCGGTCAGACTTCTTTGTGCAGATATCAGATGTGCGTCAGAGTTAAGAATGTGTGTAGATGTCCGTGGCCGCAGTCATCACTTACCATCTGGTGAACTATGTGCAAGTTTTCAAACTTATTTCCAATGAAATAAAAAAAACTGCATCCTTATTATAATAGGGCAATACCTGTTCTTCGAAGCAGTTAATATTCTTGCCACTGTTAGTCAGTGTGTGCAGCAGTTTGAATCGCAGCTGCGTGTCTTCGGGCGAGTGCGTGGCGTGCGTATCCCGCAGGAAGTGGAACAGCGTGGTTCGCATGATTAGCAGGTGTTCGCCCTGGCCTTCTGCAATGCGTCTTAGCAGGCATAGAGTGGCGTGGCGGGCTTCCGTGTTAGGATCTTCCAACAGGTCTCGGGTACATGACCATATTTTCTCTACTCCACCCTGAAAAGCAGTTATAATGGTGTTAGAGTCGCATTCCATTTTGTTTCATGTTGTCTCGGTTGGTTGACCTGGAATGAACCAGGCCCTAAGAGAATACCAGCCGAGAATGCACCATAACACTAATGTGTTTTGCATGATATATGTATTTGGTGACCCCAATACAGGTGATGAGGTATTCATCTCAGTCCTGAGATCTTTAATGGGGATGGGTCGTAGTCATCATTTACTATCAGGCCTAATATTATAACAAAAATGGATTAAAATATTATAAGATCTGAGGAAGAATTGGATACAAGTTGGAACAATATTTAATAAAAATATTTATCTTCTAGACTTTTATACATATGTAGCAGGGAAATTATGAAAACAGATTTGATCAAAACTGGGAGATGTGTCTTTCATGGAAGATGTTAAAATAGGTTTAGGTCACTAAAACTAACCTAAACCTAAATTCACTAAAACAGATAAAGGATTTGATCAATCAATTATCAAATCCCTTCATTCTTAGGAAAATCTCCATTTTTATAATTTCCCTGCAACATAAACATAACATCAATGCAAGGCAATATAATAAAATATACAAGATCTTGATATTGAAATATAACTATTATAACAGTGATAGATTTACGCTGCAGTTTACTTGTAGCTACACCTTGACCAAGCAAGGAAGGGTGTGGCCCTTGAAATCAGCTTACAATAGAAACATGATGCCACTATGTTTCATTTCTGGATCTAATTCCTCACAGATGGCATGAGTTAGCATCCTCATCATACATCTTGAATCTTTGTTGTTGTTTGACATATGTCATGGACCGCAATCATTACTTGCCATTGTTTGAAATGTGTGCATGTTTGCCATCCCTAATATTATAAAAACAAATCAACTGTAAAGCATTACCAAACATTATTTAATAAACCAATAAATAATAATAACAAGCACAATAAGCAGGACATAACACTTAAGACATGGGTTGCGGGCATATGGAACAAGATGACACAGGGAAACATTATTCGCCAGCTGTTGGAGCCGTGGTAGCTCAGTGCATAATTACCGGTACACAAGCAAACCAAATTCAATACCTGGTACTGGCACCAATGATATCAAGCAGTGGGATTTATATATATCGGGTGTTACTTTACTTAGTTTTTGTGTCTTTAAAACAAACTCCATTAATGTCTTTCGAGAGAATAGACATTGCTGGAGAAACCTATTATTAACCTGTAAGGTATAGCTATACCTCTAGCACAGATACTGTTTACGTATTATATACCTAAAAATAATCATTTGTACCACTTTGTTTAAACAAAGTATATGCAATAATATCAGAGAAAGATTTGGGTGCAGTATTAATGGTACGGGACATATATACTAAATATGAAAACCAATAATTTATGGAACTACGATTTATTGGATGTAATGTTGATTAGTGACACAGCTCAAAAGACCAATAACCTATGGAAATAAAAGTTATTGAATGGCAACCTCGCACTGGCAGTGGACATAGGATGTATTCCCACTAGATGGAGGGACAACCTATGGAAGTTTGCTAGAAATTAATGGTTGCAGGTAGGACACAATTGTGCTTTGTGACACAAGCTGTGATGATGGTGATTGAGCCCGGGACCACAATTTAGCAGTTAGGTACTCTGATGACTAGATACATGATCAATCAGGTAAACTAAGGGTTTGCTAACACCC